>OY728130.1:1598395940-1599632886 GCA_963277665.1 Viscum album | reverse complement strand
GGTGGGGTGGGGGGAGGGGGGTTGTGCAGGTGGGGGGTACAGGTGGGGGGGGGGTGTGCAGTGGGAGGATGGGAGGGGGCTGTGCAGGTGGGGGTGGGGGAGGGGGGGTTGTGCAAGTGGGGGTGCAGGTGGGGGGGGGGGGTTGTGCAGTCAGTGGATGGGAGGGGGGTTGTCCAGGGGGAGTCTGTTGGGGTGAGGTGGGGAGGGGGGGGGGGTTGTGCAGGTGGGAAGTCGTCACTTCCATAGTTCACCAATAAAAACGGGGAATTCATCACTTCTAGAGATTTGGATAGTTTTGAGGCCTCTTTGGTTTTGGTTCTTGTCTAGTCAACTTGATGAGTAAGGAATCACATGATCGAAAAGTGGCATCAACTATATTGGATGAATTCCTTCTCCCACACCACATTTTTCTAGAAATAATATATCCTTGGAAGGTTGTGGGATCCTTTTGGAATCCAATTCCCCAACATTTTCCCAATTGAAAACTTGATACCATCATGTTATCAAGTCACTAATCCTACAAAGTTGGATTTTCACTAAAAAATACTATTCTAATCCTTAAAACCCATATTTTATTTTTCATTACATGAATGAAAACCCAATAAATCTCATAGCTCTTAGGCACACCCCTGTGGACAGTTCGCCCACCCCCTTGACACCCCCCTACCCCCTGAACAGCCCTGCCACCCTCGTGGACAGTCTGCCCACCCCCCTGGACACCTTGTACCCCATGGACAACCCCCGCCACCCCATGGAAAGCCTTCCCACCCCTAGAAACCCCCTATACCTTGGAGAGCCACACAACCCCGTGTATAGCCCGACCACCCCCTGGACACTCCCCCCCCCCCCCCCCCCGGACACCCCCACCCCCTGGACACCTTGTACCCCTGAAAAGCCCCCCCCACCCCTGTGGATAGCCCGCCCACCCCCTGGACACCCCCTCCCACCTAGACTGCCCTCCCACCCTCGTGGACAACCCGCCCATCCCCTGGACACCCCGTACCCCTTGGAAAACCCCTCCACCCCCATAGACAGCCCGCCCCCGATTACACAGAATAAAATGACTCAGCATTTCCCCGATTTCCAGAAGCCCCCACGCAGGTGAACCCTAACCTGAGGTCTTCCTTCTGATCGGATGCAACTCCCCCATCCAGGTTAGACTCCTTCAACCTCTTCCCAAATACAGACATAGAATCCCTCATTGAGGTAATTTACATGGTTGGGGTAGTGGGGTAGGTGGTTTTCCTTTTTTTAGTGGGGTGATATGGTACTTTTGTCGGACTTTAGTTTGGGTGTTATGAAATGTACTAACTTTTCACAATATTTCAATTTTTTAGAATCAATAATTTATTTAAAAAACTTTCTTTACACATTATGCATCTTTGATGAAAATCCGTCACTTTGTAATATCTTGAACAATGTTTTATCAGGTCTATGGTGTCTTCTTGGTTTGTGATAAATGTAAAAATTACAAAACACATCTCACCTCAAATCTAGTCATACATAACTGAATTAATTAGTATATATTTACATTGTTTTAATAGTTCACTACATCAACTAGAAACTCATTCCTTTATCGTTTACTTAAATGTATTTTCTATTAAAGTTCAATCCTATTGAATTTTTTATGACAAAATGACTTATATAAATTCTTTTTACAGAATGGATAGAAGTTTGATGTATGAAAACGATCGGATCTCAAGCGATTTTCAAAATAATTTGAAGAGCTTTATTGATTTTTCATTTCACAGTGCTTCAGATAGTGGTCGGATACACTGCCCATGTTCCAATTGTGTTGGTAGACCTTGGTTGAGCCGTGAAGAAGTCAGCTACCACATAACCAAAAATGGTTTTCAAGAAAACTACTTTGTGTGGTATCACGATGGGTAGAAAATGAAATCTCAAATTGATGATGATCGAAATGAAAGGACTGGAATGGAGAATTTGTTAGATGACCGGTTTCCATTTATTCATCATCATGAAAACGAAAGTATTTCGACTCAAGAAGACTACAATATGAGGACAGCTGATGCATCTAGTGAAAATGATGATATTGATAGGGAGAAAAAATTGAATGATGCTGACACGAATCCAGTATATCGACAATGCCATAAAATGAAAAGGATGGAATTTTTAATCTGATTGTTTCATAGGAAAACTATGTATTGGATTTCTAATATAGAAATTTATTACATTCTTACATTCTTGAAGGATTTACTTCTAGATGATGAAGATATTGCCTCAAACCACTATATGGCATGGAAGTTAGTTGAAGAACATGGATTTTCAATAAAAAAATTCATGCTTACCCGAAAGATTGCAGTTTATTCTGGGAGGAAATCGCTGAATGAAATGATTGTATAAAATGTGGCATATCCCTATGGAAGACAAAATCTGAGGGAACACCATCCCACGTTCCACAAAAAGTAATGTGGCACTTTCCATTGATCCCCAGACTCCATAATCCTTTTATATCTGATGACATATCAATAAAAATGAGATGGCATGATACTGAGATAAAGAAGACTAATGATGAGTTGGTTCATCCCGCAGATGGATTTTCATGGCAGAGATTTGATACTCAACAACCTGATTTTTCAGATGATGTGCGTAATGTGAGGCTGGGTCTTTCATGCGACGGTTCTAATCCATTTCGGAAGATGCTTACTTCGCACAGCACATGGCCAGTTTTTATACACATTTATAATCTTCCCCCATGGGTGTGTATGAAAAAACCATTCACTATCATGAGTATACTCATATCTGGTCCTTCTGATCCCGACATTGATATTGATGTATACATGAATCCTTTAATAAAAGAGTTGAAACTTCTTTGGGATTTGGGTGTGCGCACATACGATGCATGTTCGAAATATATATTTCATATGCATGCTGCACTTATATGGATGATCAATGATTTTCCGGCTTATGCAATGACTTATGGATGGAGCACGAAGGGAAAACTATCATGTCCAGTTTGTATAAAGAATATATGATCCAGAAGACTGAGACATCGTTGTAGTTTCAGTTTTATGGGAAATAAACGATTATTTCCAAAGGATCATCCATATATAATGAATCTTAGAAGATTTGATAATACCATAGAGACCGATGATCCACCTCAGTGTATGTCTGGAACTGATGTGCTTAATGAATTGAAAGATTTCAGTTTTTTGTTCGGGAAGGGTCAAATAAAATCTGGAAAGAGAAAGAATGTTTATACTAAAACCGGTTACAATTGGAGGAAGAGGAGTATCTTTTTTGATTTTCCTTATTGGTCAACCAATTTGTTATGTCATTTCTTAGACGTAATGTATATTGAAAAGAATATATGAGAAATGTTGCTTTAAATTCTTTTAAATGTCAAGTGGAAGACAAAAGATGATTTACGATCTCGGCGTGACTTGGTGGATTGGGGAATTAGACCAGAATTGCATTCTGTGCGTATCAGTGAAAATAAATGGTAACTCCCATGTGCTTCTTATGTGATGACACCTACGAAAAAAACAATTTATGGAACTATTAGAGACTATTTGAGTTCCTGATGGTTATTCAAGAAACATATCTAAATGGGTCAACAGAAGAGAGTTGAAGCTAAAATCTTTGAAGACTCATCATTATCACGTTCTACTGCATGAGTTTCTTCCAATATCAATCTGTCATATTTTTTCCAATAATGTAAGGGTGGCTGTTATTATGTTGTTCCATTTGTTTAGAGATCTTTGTGCTAAGATGTTGTCCAAGTATTTTTTGAAAAAAAATGTTGATAGATTCCCCATTAATTTTGTGTGAGTTGGAGAAAATATTTCCTCCATCATTTTTCACATGCATGCTGCATCTGACTATCCATATTCCCACTAAAATACTTCTCAGAGGACCTATTTCTTTTCGTTGGATGTATCCAACTGAAATAAATATGTTCACATTAAATCCTTATGTCCGAAACAGAAATCATCCCAAAGGTTCTATCGTGAACGGTTACCTGGCTCAACGATGTATGGATTTCTGCTCGATGTATTTGTCTGATCTTACTACAAGATTGAACAGACCAACGAGAAATGAAGAAGAACGGTATGAGAAAATTGAACCAAGTTTTTCATCACTTCCTCAAACAGGAGAAATTTCTGGATCTTATACATTAAAGACATTAATCCATGAAGAGTGGGAGATGGCACAACACACAGTTTTGTTCAATTGTGATTTCTTCGATGACTATATCAGGTAACTAAATTAATTATGTATATCTTACATATATATCTATTAAACTATTCATATTTTTTATCTACAGGGAACATAAAACAATGATAAATAGGAAGCATTGTTCTTTATCTTTTAGAAGGACAGAGACTTTGTATAGGAAAGAGTTTTCTGCTTGGTTAAAATTGATGGTAAAAATATTACTGTTTAAATTAATTATTTCAATATTTAATTAAGTTTAACAGTCATTTATATTGCAGGTATTGAGTTTTTCTACTGACTCTGTCTCTGAGGAAATAAGAGCTTTGGCTTTTGGTCCTAATATTGTGGTTTGTGACAGTAAATCAATTGTTATCAATGGGTACAAATTTATTATCACTGAACAACCAAATAACATGAGAACACAATATGATGGTGTTATGGTTACTGCCACAACAGATTGTTATTCCAGTGCATCAGATAGTAGATTGTGATTTGAAAATGTGGGTTATTATGGAGTCATTGAGAAAATAATAATATTGGATTATTACTCTCATGGATGAGTCACAATGATGAAATGCCATTGGTTTGATTCAATGACGAGACATGGAACATTTATTGATGACTGTGGATTTCATGAAATTAATATGACTTGCACTCCTGCTACCGAAAAACTATATGTGTTTGCATCAATGGCCAATCAAGTTTTTTATGTCAAAGACCAACTTCGACCTGAATTTGGTGTCATAGTTGAAGTAATTCAAAGACATATTTTTGATTATGGTGATGGTGGAATTGACATTTTCCCTATTTCCATTGGAACCAATCCATTTATTTCTTTTGATGACTCCAATAGCTCAATTGTCAGAGTTGATTGTGAACCTGAAGTTGTGGTTGGAAATATATAGAATCATTCATCCATGTTCTCAATTCTTTTGGTTTACCTCGAGTTGGGTTGTTAAGGTTGGTAATATTAAAATTGATTCAGTATTGAACACAAATATGTTTTAGCTGACTTGATCGTTATGTAAATTTTCAATGTTTATTGGTTGCTATTTTATTTGAATTGCATTTTCTAATTTAGAATTGAACTGTATTCAAACCTACTCAAACAATATTTCTAACTTGGTGAAAATTACAACTTTTATGATTTATTAAATTCATCCAAACTCTTCTAAAACAATTGATAGCAAAATTTCCAATGAATCCCCTTATTTACTCATATATTTAGTTTTTTGGTTTGCACATTAGTTTCCTTTATCTAATTAATTACATATTTGTTTTAAAAAGCAGGAAATGAAGCCAATTGAAGAGAGACGAAGGAAAAAAATGATGCAGAACAATCTTCGGATGACAGAGATGGGCGTTCCACCATTAGTGCCTATTGTGAGTACTTTATTTCAAATATATATATATTTAAAGAATATATAATGTCATGCGATTAATTTTTTTGTAAACATTTATGTAGGATCCACCTATACGTCGATAGTTATTTGACGAGGAGCCTAGTACTGGTCCTAGTACTCAAGCCAGTGGTATGAGGAGGGTTCATACCATAGGTGGACGATCATCTGTTCATGCCTAACTAGACCCTAAACCTCCCACTGACATCTCATCCTTCCCACATTTTGATCCTTGTGTGTCATTAGGGACACACGGGATATTTAGGCCTCCCATGTTTTCGCTACCTTCTGTATCTTCTACTCCATCATTTTCACATCCCACGATGATTCCCACTACCCAGTCAGAATCTGGTCATACTGCTATCCCTTCTTCTTTTCCTTCTACTTCTGTCTCTCCAAGCTTCTATATTCCATCGTCTTCGACTCCTGTTCCACCACAGGGTGTTCCATCAGTTTCTAGTGATCCAGCGGCACTCACTGATCAGACTGGCACAGGTATATAAATAAAAACCTTACAAATATTTATAGCAATATTTATTTTCATTATAACATGTTTTGATAAAATATTTGTTTTTCTTTCATGACAGATAAATCTACTGATAGGAGGCGGGGGTAGGGGCATACATGCATGTGTTTGGTGTGGAACCGCCACACACAGGTTATGGTGGATTACAATGAAGACAACCAAATGGTTGAGAAATCTGGGCAGCAATGTCGGAGTTTTTTTACAACGCTTGCCAAATACTCCAACATCATTCCCGTCAGCCCGCTGTCACGGATACATTTTCACATGAGGTCAAGATTAGTGATTGGGCAGTGATATGGGTAAAAAAAATCTGTTTTATTTAATTCCATGAATTATTTTTTTATTTATATAAATTAATATTTTGATGCCAGATTCTATTTAATTTTCCCGATGGTGAGGGTGCTCGAGCGGATCATCTAAAGGATTTAGGCGAGCTTTGGAGAGACTACAAGCATGAGTTGTATATTGGATAGTGTGCTAGAGTTGGCACTTAGTTGGTGCTAGTACCAGTTGTGGATGATTGTCCTATAGAGCAGTATCGTCAGATGATTACTCATTAGATGAGTACCCAGTTTAAGGTATGAATTACATTTGAGGTATTTAAATAATAACTTTAATGTTTTTCATTAATATTATCATTTGAATTATTTAATTTTATTTAGGAATCATCTGGAAAAAATAAAAAATACATTGATTCAAAAAAATACCTCCACACACTAGGACGTACAACGATGCTGGATCATGAGAGGAAGCAGGTATGAAATTTTTTTATAAGTTTTCTTTACGACTTACATTTTCTTTTTTTTTCTCAATTATTTAATAGTTTTCTAAATTTTATATATAACATTATTTTTCAATGTCATTTTAGAGTAAAATACAAGAATATTGCAGGATGTGTTCCTTGAGCAAAATTGTTTTGTTCGAGTAGACGAAAGAAGGATGGAAGTGCCATCAACGAAGCGACTCAGCAGAAGATTGTAAGTTTTAATCTGTTGATTTTATATTTTAATATCTATTTTGTAACTTAATAATATATTTATATTTGTAACAGGTTGCTTTAGAGACCCTCAATTCCCAAGAACCAGACAATTTTGGGCCAACAGATCATTTACATCAGGTGTTGGGAGAGGAGCATCTTGGCAGAGTATGCTGCCGACCTAGGATAGCCCCGACGAGTTATTGGTCCTCCTCAGGTATGAGTTGTAGTGCCACCGAGTTGTAGAAAGTTAGGGAATAGGTAGAAAAGGCTGAGAAAAGGGCCACATGGATGGCAGAATAGTCTACTACGGCAAACAGTACGTTTATGAAATTTATTGAAGTTCTACGTCCAACAATTCCAGCAGAGGCCAGCCCATCTTTTGATGAGTATATGTCGTCGATACTTTCTATATATGGTGCACCAGGTGGAAGTTCTAGTTGTGTTCGGGACGATGTCCATCTTGATGATGATGATAGTGAGGAGTCTGACGTAGAAGAGGAGGGAGAGGGGGAGGGTGAGGTGGGTGGGTAGGGCGAGGAGGAGGGCAAGGGCGAGGAGGAGGGGGCTGAGGAGGGCGAGGACGATGATGGGGACGAGGGCGAGGGTGATGATGGTGGTGATGATGGTGATGGTGATGTGGGACAAATTGATCCATTACATTTTTGACTGATATTACTGAGATTTGATATTTAATCTATTCTAGTTGTTGGTTTTATCTAGACTCGTAGTATAGTATTAGAGTTGAGTTATTTTTATATATTTTCTGTTTTTATGGATGTTGTTGTCTTTTAGTGGTTATGTGTTTGGGAACCCCCCTCCTTCCTGGACCTTGGAAAACCCCCCACCATCCTCCTTAGACCCCGGACACCCCCCCGGACAGCCCCCGGACAACACCCTGAACAGCCCCCCGGACAGCCCCCCCACCCACCTCCCTGGACCCCAGACAGCCCCCCAGACAGCCCCCCCCCCCCTCCTCCTTGGACCCCAGACAACCCCCCGAACACCCCCCGGATAGCCCCCCACATAGCCCCCCACCCTCCTCATTGGTCCCCAGACAGCCCCCCAGACACCCACCAGACAGCCCCCCGGACAGCCCCACCGGACAGCCCCCCACCCTCCTTGATTTAATTTACTACTATAAAACCAACGAAACGTATTCGGTTTCTGTTTAAACATTAAGAGAATGATCCATGGGTCATATGTGATGTGTACGAATCAACCTTGCCTCAATCTGAGACATGGTGTGGCCGGCACCACTGAAAGTGTCTGTCTTTTTTTTCAAAAGGACGTCATTTTAATTGAAAAACATCAACCGGCATATGGAAAACCGACCAAATGCTTTTGGATTATAAGTAAAAAAGAACAATTAATATATGGAAAATTGATCAAACTCCTTCAGATTCTATTGATGATTTATCACAATGATCTATGGGTCATATGTGACGTGTGTGAGTTAACCTGGGCTCAATCCGAGTCGCGGTGTGGCCAGGATCACTCTAAGTGCCTCTCTTTTGTTTAAAATGGACAACATTTTAAGTACATACGGAAAACTGACCAAACACCTTCGGTTTTTGTTGAAACATTAGGATAAAGATCCATGTGTCATATGTGATGTGTACGAGTCAACTGCGCCTCAATCCGAGGCATGGTGTGGCTGACACCACTCAATGTGTCTCTCTTTTGTTTAAAATGGACTACATTTTAAGTGAAAACATCAACTAGCATACGGAAAACTGAACAAACGGATTCTGATTGTGATGATACTTTAGAACAACGATCCATGGGTCATATATGACGTGTACGATTCAACCCCGCCTCAATCCGAGGCGCGGTGTGGCCGAAACCATTCATAGTGTCTCTTTTTTGTTTAAAATGGACATCATTTTATGTGAAAAAACAACTGACATAAAAACAACTAACCAAACACATTCAAAATGTGTTGATTCTTTATGAGAACGATTCATGGGTCATATGGGACATGTATGAATCAACCCTGCCTCAATCTGAACATCATACTCCTCGTCCGGTGCTGATCTTTGATCCAACCTAGAACAGGGTAGATCTACCAAACGAGAAAAAACACTCAACCTTTCATAAATCAGTTGAGGGAAGAAATCATGAAGAAAGGATAAATATGAATCAATTACATACTAAGAGGATTCCAATGGATCTATTGGTGTTCAAATTAGAGATCTTATGAAAAATAGAGAGCCAAACCCTCGTTCGGATTTTCTAGATGTGTCGTACGTCAAAATTGAGTTGTTTCTATCCTTTTGGAAAAATAATGATATTACTAGCATAACAATTTAAAAAAGTACACATATTGTACTTGATACTACATATCGTGTCTGTACAACTCTTAGTTAGACTATCACATGGTCATGTACTAGGATTATAGGGCATGTAGCCCACCATACACAGTGTGTACATAAAATTACATAGTGTGTAGTCCCTAGTCACATCGTGTAACATGCCTGATGCTAAACCTTGACCACCTTTCCCCCTTTTTCTAAAACATAATCAGAATGTAAATATCTATAACTCAAGGTAATAACTGGGTTCTTACACTTATATTGTTAGTTTAACTCCCAAATAAATGTGTCTTGACGTTAACCATATTAATTGATTTTCACTTCTTTTAATATTAATTTTTCATAAAAATTATACTGACCTTATTAGATAATATGAATTATTATTATTCATAATACAGAATAAATTCTTCATAATTCCATTCATAAAAATTAAAAATAATTAAAATTTTAACATAGATGGGAAGAGAGAATGGTTTTCCAAAAAGAAAATGATCAAAACATTAAATAGTTCTCATTTTAAAACTCAATAAAAATTGGATTAAAATGAACTAAATCGGATTAATAAATAAATAATTGAACTAATTTTACTTCTAAACCTATTTTAAAATAAATGTATCCTTATAAATTATTTTAATTAAAATGTAATTTTCAAAAAAAGATGTATTTTTATTATTCAACAAAAAATTAATCATTTCTATAAAATACCAAAAATTCACCCTAGTCTAATTTTGACAAGTATATTTTAAAATATTTTCTTTCATTTATTTAAATATATTTTATAAAAATTTTAAAAATTACTTTTATTATTTTTTTAGAAAAAAAATTACTTTTATTATTTTTTTATAAGAAAAATTACTTTTATTATTTCTTAAAAAAAATAATTTTTTTTAAGAAAATAGTATTTTTTGCAACATATAATGAATTTACCAAGAAATGATTTTTATTTTATTAATATTTTTTATTTTTATAATTCATTAAAAATTAATATTTATAACTTATATATTCATATTCATTCGGTAATGTTTTACTTCAAGGTAATAATAGTCATGTTTAAATAATAATATTAATTGTTCTTCATGGTTTATTAAAACTCAGTGTTCTCTGTAACATAAGAAGTCGAATAAATTAACTTTATTGGAAAAAAATTCTTAAATCTCAATTTTTAAAACAAAAATTTTTTTTCATTCTTTATTAATTCATATCTTATTTGTGAGGTAGTGCCTTGCTATTTTACATTATTATTTTTGATCATTGGATTATTTCGTTATATTGTTTCCAATGTTTTTTGAAAATGGTATT
The DNA here is from genome assembly GCA_963277665.1 of Viscum album. Lineage (NCBI taxonomy): Eukaryota > Viridiplantae > Streptophyta > Magnoliopsida > Santalales > Viscaceae > Viscum > Viscum album. The sequence goes on along the minus strand of OY728130.1, from coordinate 1,599,622,191 downwards.
TCTAAAGTAAATTTGACAATGGATTAAAAATAGATAGTCTTTTTAAAATAAGTTAAATCATTTCAAATGAGTTTTTTATGTGATTATTTTCTTAACAAAATGGGTGAGATAATATAAAATGTATAATTTCATATTGATTTGGTCTTCATTGTTTACTTATGAAAGACTTTTTCTAACAGTATTTTGAACTGTCTTTAATGAAATTTCATTTTATAAAAACTACACAAACTCCTTGCAGGAATCAAATTGGTATTGGTTTCATTGACACCCTGAATACAGTAATTGATTCATGTATCTCTCATGTTTATTTTCAGTTGTTATGTCTTACCCATTTTCTTGGTCATGATTTGGTCTGTTCTATTATAAGTTTATTGGTGATATAGAGAGTAACCATTTTTCGCATGGGGATTATTGATTTGGTCTTATTTTATTTTTATTTTTGGATACTCTTTTATCATCCTTTCTAACCTAGATCTTTATTTTCATTCATATTTTTCTAGTGATTTTTATTTATTTTACTATTTATTTTATGAGATACATATTTTATTTTTGTTTCATACTCAAATTGGATGATTTATTATTAATCATCTATTATTGGTGAATTGGTGTCTAAAAAAAGATAGTTTATGATATATTTTATAAGAGGGAATATGTGGTAAATATTTATTTTATGGGTGATGTGATTCAAAACTGTGTATTCATTACACCTTGAAACTAATTTGAAACCCAAGACAACCAAGAACATTCCTTGAACCATTATATAGATATGTTTGGGTTCCCTAATAATGGGTGAGCCTAATTAGTTTATGACACTTGTTGAATCTATTTCACCCTAGTTGTGGTCTTTATTTATTTTATTCCTATTCTCTTCCATGGGCCCTCAGTTATATATTTTTGATATACTTTTATAATAGAAACATAGTGGGGTTTATGAAGTATATTATCTCTAGTAGAGGGGGAGTGTAGGTGAAGTGGTATATTCTTGTAGAGTTAACTCTGGGTGTTTTCGAGTTGGGAAGATATGTGATTGTGATTCTCTTTCGACTAAAAATCATGCTTCAAGTGGAGTTGATTTTGAGTTGGTGGTGGAGATACTCTATCAATGAACTCATTATGCTAGTTTGAATGTGGTCCATCCCTACAAGATTATACCATAATTTATGGAAACAATCCCAGAGGTCATCTATTAGCTGTTTTGGTCTCTTCCATGTGATAATCGGTGGTGGTTTTACTTGACATGGATATCTCATGATTTATTTTTTCATGATATTGAATTAGTATAAATTTTGGTGCATCATCAAATGATTATATCTTTTGACATTATGCAGCCCTCCAAGGCAGTCTTGGTTCTCAAAAAGATTATATTTTCACTCCAATCCAAACTCCTATTTTCTAGGGACTAGTGACTAGAACAAAGAAGGCATATCACACATATAAAATTCCTTAACCTAATTTACCAACCCTCACACACATCCATCTCTATATACCCAAGGTAATTTATTCATTATAATAAATTCAAATGAAACCTATAATATCCCAAAACATAGTATAAATATAAAAACATCAAACCCACACTCCTAGATCCGTTGTTAAAAACATAATCTTCATATTTTTTTATTTGATACCAATAATCCTAACCTAATTATGGTCATCCAATACTTAAAATAGTATTAAAGAAATTGATCAATTACATACTCATGTACCTTTTAGTTGTAATGTTTTAGAGAATTATGAAAATCGCATAAATAACATTTTTCATGTGTTTATGTGATAAATTTTTCTATTTTACCCAAATTTTATTATTCCTCATTAAGTCTTCATCATCTACAACATGAAACCCTTCTACAAAATATCATAATTAAAACATTTGTTTATAACCTAGGTAAAATGGGACATAAGTGGTGATCTCAAATCCTCAGAAGGGGTAAACATATAGATTAACAATGGAATATCTTTAGTGAGAATGAGAGGATCATATGGGTATTGAGTCATTGAGCATAACAAAAGAGAATTCATACCCATCAAAACATGGATCATAAAACATATGGTATTCCTATAGCTTTAGAAAAGAAAAGAGTCAAAAAATTCATCAATTATGAGCCATATGAAATCAATATTGATCAAAGGAATCATAATAAAATCAATCATAGAGAAAATCTGTTTTTATCATGGAACATAGTCATTGTAACGACCAAAACATTCATTAATGGAAATTCCTCTTGATATAATTAAAGGTTTATTATGGTTATATAAAATGTGAACTTCATAGGTTTTATGTTTCTGGATTTTAAAATACCATTATGAATTGTGATCTTTGTTAATATAGTAATTGAATAGTGATCATGTGATTAGTATAAATATAGGGCTATAACAAATTCAATTTACTCAGAAAAAGGAAGGGATGGCCTCATCTAGTAGACATGCCTCGTATGGAGCCCGTTTTTTGGAGCTTGGAATGGAGGTTTCTTTATTTGGATTCTCTATTGACCAAGCCCAATCCGATCTTGAAAATGTTAATCTTGAGTGGAGCCGACTACATTAGAAGTGGATGTTAATAGAGATTACCACCCGAGCGATGTTATTTGAGCCACCCCAAGAGTCTGTCACCATTCCACACCTTACCCTTTGGTCTTATGCGGTATTTATAAGGGGTTATGTAAAAATCCCCTAGCACTATGACTATGTACATTATTTTGGTATAATTAATGTGCATTCATTTTATTATTGTTACATTGTAAATATTTTTTAAAGCACATATAGTATTTTTACTTAATATTCAACTAGGAAATCTATTTTTATGAATTAATGGATTTTTAAATTAAATAAGATTTTAATAAAATATTTTTATAATTAAATTAATTTTTATTAAAAATAATTTATCGTATAATTTTATGAATTCAATTTTAATTTTTATTAAGGTTTGAAAGCGGTTTTTGTCAAAACTAACGAATTTTTGGTAAATGTCAGTTTTTATTTTAAAAGAAAAAATTTACATATTTAGAAAATTATTTAGATAAAATGAAATTTTTTTTGGAATTTGGATGTCGAAATTATCCAATGGTGAATTTTTCATAATTTTCTAAGACAGTCAAATTTTTGGGTAAAAATTAAATAACGTTTAAATTTATAATGGATTTTTACAACATCATAATGACCCAATAGTGAAGTAATAAAATACTATAAATATTATGTTCAGACAATATATGTTTTAGAATTAAAATAAGGTGATTTTAGATTTTTTTTTAATTTATTTTACAAAGCTTTAGTAGACCATCCAAGACATATGAAACATTTTTCCTTTTTAAAATGTTTCACTTGAGAGTGTGACTCACCTCCACATAAGCAACCTTATTATTTTAAGAATTTCGGACATTATCCTTATAAAATATTATTTTCCAATACCCTTTTCCAATAACCATGGGAAAAAACCATTTTCTGGTTTGTGGTATTGATTATTTTAATGTGTGGTGACCCAAACCTAAATAATAAAGAATTCCCTCTCATTTTCTATATAAACCCACACAAGATCCCACTTCCCCTTCACTAAAAGCCTTTGTAATTAGTCCAAACTCATCCCTACTCTCTCTATAATCCTCCCAAGTAACCCCAATCTCCAACTAAGTCCCTATCAAGCCTCTCTCAAGATTTTGGGATCATACTTCCATGTAAGGGATTTATTCCTTTAACATTTTTGTCCAATTTTCTTTAAGTTGTTATGCCCTTTTTTCAAATAAAAATGTTTGGGTATTATTTTTCACCTCCCCCGTGATATCCTATTTATGTTTGGATGATGGTAGACCTATTTCTCTCTCATTAATTCCTCCCATGTACAAATTTTACCATGCCTAAATTCATTGAGGGATTTCTCTCTCCTCTTTTACATCCGAGTAATTCTTTTGTATTGTGCATCTAAATTAAATTTTGTTTTCTGGGACATTTATCTATATGACCCCCTTATTTTTCATTTCACGAATATATGATGAGACACCCTTTTCTCTCTCATCAACCATTTCATGATTCCTTATGTCACGGTGTTATGCTGCTGAAATTGCACCGTATTTTTCCAAGCCAAGATCATTGTGTAGTGAATACCATACCCATGTCTCTATCAATGGTATTCACCTTTATACAGATATACATATTGAATTGTACTTTCATTTGTTTATTCCACATTACTTAATCATGTAATAACATGTAATTTTGATTTATTCTATGATCTATGTGGCACCCTTATGCATGAAATGAAATGTTTAAGAAGGGTGTGCCCTGATAATGCTCCAATGCATTGGGTAAAGTAAAGTATCATGATGCGTCATGTGAAATCGGTGTTGAATCATGATAATTCAAGTGAAATGAGGTTTTACTCATGATTCATGTGCAATGAGGGTTTACTCATGCTCCATGTGCAATGATCCTTGGCCCATGCTAATTCCATATTAAGTGTTGTTGCCACATTTCCATGTTATGATTATCATGCTTTATCATTCGTTTATGTTTATGTTTTTGTTATGATCCATTGATATGTCTATTTTCTAACATGTATTTTATTCCTCATGGTATTCCATGTTTATTCCCTTATTGGGCTTTATAGCTCCCCCTTTTCTTATGCATGTCCTCAGGTTATCTCATGCAATGCTAAGTACGAGGGAATGTAATGCTCATGTAAAGTAAATTTTCAATAAATATGTTGTGTGTTTTATGTTTTAAGTAGTTATTAAATGATCCTAAGACCAAAAGACAGTAGACCTATCGATATTATTTGTTATATTAGGTGAATTTTATGTAATAAATCTATTTTAAGTGTGTAATAAAGAGAAAGGTTGTTATTGTTGGTTTCATTTGATAGGTAATGTTATTTTTGGGATTAGGATTAGATAACCCTAGTGAAGACTTAGAGACAAGAATAAGTATAATAAAAAAATCCCTAAGTATTGGTGAGTATTGAGTAAGCGGTTTATCAAACAAATACATCCTTGTCTGGATACGAGCAGGTAGAGGCAGCTCTGACATAGATGTATCCTAGGGGTAAAACCCGAAAACACTGCTTTGAGTTAGACTCGAACAGGAGCTGGTGAATTGCAACAGTCCTTGGTGAACTCTTGGTTATGACACTCCCGGGGGATATTCTTTGATAAATTCACAAGCTTATTATGAACCCTTATTAAGGGAATGAAAAAATGCCCCTAAGAATATATGTTAGAAACTATATTATGAATATCATAGATTGAAGCTTATGGATTCATAAGTTATGGAAATAAAAGTTATTTATAAGTCATTTGTTTTGTCCTTGGATTACACTTTATGTGTTACCCCTAACATTCCTTTTATTCTAGACAATGGTCAATAATATGAGGGCTGAGGCTAACAACCAATGTGAAAATCAATGTGATGACTATGCTAATTAGATGCTCAATCTGATGGGAGCAGGAATCATGAACTCTGTCATGATTCTTTCTCAGTTAACTCAATATTTGAATAGAAACATGGGTCAAGAGGAACGTTCAACCCCCCCCCCCCGAAGAAAGAACAAGTTATTATCAAGAGCTTAATGAGATAAAGGCCTCTTACTTTTAATGGATCATATGACCCCTCAATCGCCGAACAGTGGATCAACTCCATTGAAAAGATCTTTTCCATCCTTCAATGTTCTAAAAAACAAAAGGTTCTCTGAGCTACTTATCATATGGACTGTGATGATGATAAATGGTGGATGTTGATCAGAAATACAAATCTTGGGGAGGAGATTGAGGCATTGGAATGGAAGGATTTCTGGAAGATGTTTTTTGATAAATATTTTCCACACACCATCTGACTAAAGATTGAAATGGAATTACTTGCACTAAAGAAAAAAGATAATGAATCTTTCAGAGCCTACGAGTCAGACATCACAAGGCTAGAATGATACACCTTTAGCTTTGTCATTACCTCTGAATGCAAGTTTGACTGCTTCTTTGGTGGGATGAATACTTGCCTATGGAAAGCGCTGGAAATCCATTACTTTAATAGTTATGAGGAAATTTCATGATGTGCCCTCAAGGTCGAAAAGGAGATCAGAGAATCTCTGAGGTATGATGGAGATAAGATGCATAAGGTGGACTTCAATTCTGGGGTTCCGATGGATGAATCCAACGGTGCGAAGAAGATCCATCACCCCACCTGCCAAAGGTGCAAAATGAAGCACCCTAGATATTGCTTGAAGGGGACAAGGAAATTCTTTAGGTTTGGAAGAGAAAGGGACCTAGCTATTAACTACAGAAAAGAAAAACCCACGACTGCAATAGAGGAAAGGAATGCTCCATTTTAACCTCTATGCATTGTTCATTGCTTCAACTATAAAGAAACATGGAATCTTGAAAATCCATTACCTAAACCAAGAGATTTCGGAGGCAACCAACAACCTCCAAGGTATCAAGGGAGAGATTTTTCCATCACTACTGTCGAAGTGAACCCCAACAACAATGTGGTGACAGGTATGGTAGTTATTCATTCAAAAATAGTGAACATAATTTTTGATTCGGCTTCTACACATTATTTTATATCCCAAATGTTTAGTATAACAATACCAGAACCACCAAAAATCATGTTAGTAAAGATTTTTGTGAGTATGTAAAATGGGGAAATCATTGCATCCCATGAATATAACTCATCCCCTATCATAATTTGTGGATTGAATTTCATAGTGAACCTCATCATACTCCCTCTAAATTAATTTGATGCAATTTTTCGCATGGATTGGCTTTCCTTATATAATGCCAACATAAATTTTTGTGATAGTTAAATCACTCTTTATATGGGGAATTGACCACCAATTCTATACAAGTGCAAGGAGGAAGATGAATCTTCTTTAGCTCTATCATCTCAAGTGTGGATATTACTGTCCTATGAGTCTCCCTATCTAGCTCATATGAATGAGTCTAAGGAGGAAAACATCCATGAAAACACACATATTGTGAGGTAATTCACTAAAGTGATTCTCAAGGAAGTGTCTGGTCTTCATCCTAGAAGAGATTTTGTATTCTCAATTGGTCTTATACTTAGTGTGTTGCCAATATCCAAGACTCTGTATATAATGGATGTTTTAGAGCTTGATGAGCTGAAGAAACAACTATAGGGGAGTCGGGATAAAGGGTTTATATACCCATGTGCTTCACCATGGGGGTACACTAGTACTCTTTATTAAGACGAAATATGGGTCAATGCGCCTTTTCATTGATTATTGTGAGCTTAACAAAATCACAATAAAGAAAAATTATCATCTCCCACAAATTTTTGACTTGACCGATCAGCTACGTGGAGCATAATACTTCTCTAAGGTGGATTTGCGTTCGGGATATTATCAAGTAAGGGTGAAGAAGGATGATATCCCAAATACTGCTTTTCGTACAAAATAGGGGCACTATGAATTCATAGTAATGCCTTTCAGACCCACTAATTCTAAAGAAATCTTAATGGACATGATGAATAGAGTCATTAGGGATTAAATAAACAAATTTGTGGTATTATTTATAGATGATTTTATTATATAAAACAAAAACAAGGAGTATTATGAGGAGCATCTATGAATTGTACTAGAGACCTTACAGATGAAGAATCTCTATAAATGTATAGCAAGTGTGAGTTCTGGTTGAAGGAGGTCTCATTCTTGGGCCATATCATCACAAGAAATGGGATATCTGTGGATCCCTCCAAAATAGGTACAATTGAGGGATGGTCGAGGCCAACATTAGTAATCAATATCCATATATTCTTAGGGTGAGCTGGATATTATCGACAATTTGTGAGAAATTTCTCATGATTTTCCAACCCTCTTACCAAGATAATTTGGAAGGGAGTAAAATTTTCTTAGAGTGATGAATACGAAGAAAGCTTCAAGGAGTTAAAAATGAGGTCTATCACTGTAATTTTTTTCACTTTACCCACAAGAAGAGAACTTTTTTTGGTATTCAGTGATGCTTCGAAGAAGGGCCTGGGATGTTTGTTGATGCAAAATGTCAAATTCATTGCCTATGCTTCAAGGAAATTGAAATTTTATGAGATGAATTATCCAACACATGATTAAAAGTTGGTTGCAGTGATCTTTGCTTAAAAAATTTAGCAACATTATCTCTTTGGTGATTAGTGTAAAATATATATGGACCAAAAAACCATCAAGTATATATTCACATAGAATTAATTGAACATGCACCAATGAAGATGGTTAGAGCTGATCAAAGACTTTGACCACTCATTACAAACAACCCTAGGAAATAAAACAAGGTGGAAGATGCTCTAAGTAAAAAGGACCCCACAATTCTATCAATGATGAGAATTGAGAAGGATCCAATATTTATAGACTTGAAGAAGATGGACATGGGAATCATAAATAAGGGAACATCATCAGTCATTTCACAAATGAATGCACAACCATATCTTTTTCAAAGGTTAGTGGATACTCAATAGGATGATGTGGGAATTCAGAAGAAAGTGGAAGCTATCAGAAAATGGAAATCCTCAGAGTTTAATGTTAATGAAGAAGGAATTGTAAGATTTGGGAAAAGACTATGTGTACCATAAAGTCCAGAGCAGAAGAAGGAACTTTTTGATAATGCACATAGTTCAAATTTCTCTATTCACCCAGAAAACACAAATATGTTTCAAGATCTCTGAGAGCATTATTGTTGGGATAATATGAAGAAGGAGATCATTGAGTAGACATCAATGTTCCTAGTGTGTCATCAAGTGAAGGTGGAGAGGCATAAGTCTAAGGGGAAAATGCAACCATTTCCCATAAAAGCATGGAAATTGGAGAACATCACCATGGATGTTGTCAACGGACTTCACAATACATCCAAAGGAAACAATGCAATCTGGTTTGTTATGGATTGTCTTACAACGTTTGAACACTTTATTGCAATTCGGGAGGATTTCTCATTGGATAAACTAGCACAGATATATATATCAAGGAAGGGGTAAGGCTGCATGGATTACCATTATCTATTGTATCCGATCAAGATCCAAAATTCCCCTCTATGTTTTGGAAGATTCTTCAACATGCTCTAGATAGTAAACTGAACTTTAGTACGACATATCATCCTCAAACTGATGGCCAATCTGAGAGAACTATTACGTCACTAGGGGACATGTTAATATCAATTTCTATGGACTTTAATGGAGGGTGGGACCAACGTCTTCCACTGTTTTAATTATCCTTCAATAACAGTTTCTACTCGAGCTTCTGAATGGCACCTTATGAATACCTATAAGGTAAGAGGTGCAGAACACCAGCATGTTGGGATGAAGTAAGTGAACATATGCAGCAAGGACCAAAAATGGTCTAGGAAATGGTGGAGAAGGTGAAAACCATTCAGCAGCATATGAAGGCAACCCAGAGTCGAAAGAAGAGTTATGCAGATAAAAATCAATGAGACCTTGAGTTTAAAGTAGGAGATATGGTATTTCTATGCATATTTCCATGGAATAAGGTCATGACGTTTGGAAAGAAAGGGATGTTAAGTCCTAGATACATCGTCCACTTCGATATTATTTATCGTGTTGGGGATACGGCCTATCGACTAGCACTTCCACCAACCATGGCCAAAGTACATGATTTCTTTCATGTATCCCTTTAATGAAAGTACATACCAGACCCTTCACATGTACTCTCTTTAGAGGTAGTATAGATAGAGCATGATCTTTCTTACGAGGATCAACCAATGAAGATAATAGATTGTAGAGAAAAATTTCTACAGAATAAGACAATGTCCCTCATCAAGGAATTGTGGCGAAACCATAAGTTTGAAGAAGTGACGTGGGAATCAGAGGATGTGATGAAGCAGAGTTACCCGTATTTTTTAGATTAGGAAAAAGAAAAATTTAGAGGGAGAAATTTCTTAAGGGGGGAATATTTTAACTACTCAATCTTTCATTAATAACCAAATAAAATATTTTTATTTCTGAAAGAACTTTAAGGGAAAAAGTGGGAAACCGAATAGTTCAAAATACAGAAAAGGTTAAACCTCAAAAGAAATTTTCAGGCCATTCCAGAACAAATTAAAGTGGTTAGAGTCCTCTACCTTGAATAAACACCAATCGATGGAGGTAACCTACATATCTGGGTTGTCCTTGATGAGATCCTCAAAGTGGAATGCCATCCTGTCCCATGTAATCACATGATTCTCTAGGTTTTTCCCCCTCGTTGAAACCATGTATCAAAATACTATTCTATTTGTCTATCCAAGATGATTGTTCTTCATTTAAATCAACGTACAGAGGTCTTTAGAACATTTTATGAGCATCCTCATATAATACCTTGATCAGGAAAGACTCCTCTAGAATTTCTTCATTAAAATGCATGAGAATATATGGGTTGTTTTCTGATTCAGCGTCCTTATTATTCTTTGATATGTTAGCTGAAACTTCAAAAGTCTCTTGGGGGATTTTGGCTTAGATAGAAGCCCTTGTAATAAGAGGACTAGGTAAGGTTGAGTAGTCCTTTCATCTCTGTGGCCTCTGATTATGCTAAATAAACCCATCATAATCAACCAGGGTTTTCTTTCCCTTTCTTTGAAGAGGACTGAAGGTACTCTTCTGCAATTTCTGTATCCTTGTCCTCTGAGGACCAAGGTTCTGAGGAAGACTCATTGACCTCTTCTTTATCATATGTCCTCTCTTGAAAATGTTGTAGTTTTCCATATCTCTCCTCATCAAGAGATCCATATTCAAATAGGGGAGGATCAGCTTCACCCAGAAATGCAAAACGGTTCTGGGAACCATTAGACCCTCTAGCTATACCTGTATTAACAGGAGAGGGAGGTATCTTGCCCCTACCTAGAACCTGTTCTGTCCACTCTGAGACCTTAACTGAGCATGGGTTGTTCACTGAACTCAAGACAATCCCATGTTCTATACTATCCTCTATCTTTGGAGATCTTCTAAGACCAGAAGATCCATCCTCACCAATTTCCTGGGCCAGGACCTCTTGGGGAGAATTGCAAATAGATTTCAGAGCTTCTGCATATATGGGAGGGTTCCTCAGTCCTGCCTCCTTCTGGGTGGCAGAAGGAAGTCTTAGTTTCCCACTACCCCGATGATCCACAATAAGAGCCATATTACCAGAGACCTCCACTGCTTCCTGCATGAGCTGATCCTCTCTTAAATAAGGTTAGACCTTGCCAGAATTACAAAAAAAAACATGCCAGCATTTACCAGCTCCATGGTCAAGATGCTTGCAAGACGAACAGAATGGAACCAACAATTCATAGCATATCTTCTAATACCATCACAATTCTCCTTCAACCTCAATGTAGATGAAATCCAGAAGGATCTTGAATACATCAACTTCAACGTAAATCCTTAGAGAGAAAATATGACACACATCGCGGGTGTGAAGTTCCGAGTAGAGAAAACACCCTACCATATTTCCGATCAAATGAAGAACCGTTAGATTTTGAAAAGGTAAAGGGAGCCCCAGTAGGGATATCCAAATTGCAGAAACATGAGTGTCATGCTTCAAATGAAATTCAAACAACCATCAAAAGAGAGAAAACCGGAAACCTGGAAGAAATTGCGGAGCATGAGCCAAGGTAGAGATAAGATCTTCCTCCTTTGAAAACCAGATGGGAAAGTTCCTCGAATCCAGAAGCCCTACAATCGCTCGATCTTGCAGATTCCAAGAAGAGGATATGAATCTGTCAAAGACAACCATGGAGGGAAGATGCTTCCTGAATAGAGCAACCAATTATAGATCCAACATCACTGAAGCTCTAGTGAACTCTAGGGAAGAAAGCGGGACTAATGGAACTCCATTTTCGAAGGATTGGACCATAGGACAAACATCAATTGACAAAATGTTAGGAAAGTATGTCGGGTCAGTGAAAGGGGAAAATAGGGGAACACGGGTAGATGTCGATGGTGGGGAAAGATCCTCCTCCCACCTAGCTAAGAAGGGACGGGGAGGGAAGGCGATGGCGCGGTCATGACCTAGGCCATCGATGGGGAGAGAGAGCCCGACCCAGTGGGGATTCCCTTTCATTTATGGAAATTCCACTTGATCAAATTAAATGTTTATTATGGTTATATAAAATTTGATCTTCATTGGTTTTATGTTTTTGGAATTTAAAATACCATTATGAATTGTGATTGTTGATAATTCTGTCGTTGAACGGTGATCACATGAATAGTATAAATATAGGGTTTAAACAAATCCAATTTACTCAGACAAAGGAAGCGATGACCTCATCTAGTAGAATAGCCCCATACAAAGCCCACTTTTCGGAGCTCAGAAAGGCGGTGGTGTCATTGTGGTTCACTCATGACCAAACCAAAGCCAAGATTGAACACATTAAACTTGAGCAGAACCAATTATGAGAGAAGTGGATGTTAATAGAGATTACCACATCAGTGATTTTATTCGAGCCACCCCATGATTATGTCACCATCACACACCTTACCCTTCGGTCTTATACGGGTGTTATAAGGGGTTATGTGATAAGACACTAGGACTATGACTATGTACATTATTTTTTTTATAAAAAATGTGCATTCATTTTATTACTATTACTTGGTATATAGTTTTTAAAGTACAAATAGTATTTTCAGTTAATATTCAGATAAGAAATCTATTTTGATGAATTAATTTATTTTTGAATTAAACGATATTTTCATAAAATATTATTATAATTAAATTAATTTTTATTTTTTATAAATGATCATACAATTTTATGAATGCATTTACAATTTTTTTAAGGTTTAAAAGTTGTTTTTGTCAAAACCCATGAATTTTCAGTAAATATTGGTTTTTATTTTAAAAGTAAAAATTCACAAATTTGGAAAATTATTTAGATAAAATGAATATTATTTTTGTAATATAGATGTAGAAATTATGCAATTGTGAATTTTCCATAATTTTTTTAGACAGTCTAATTTTTGGTTAAAAATTAAATAGCGTTTAAATATATAATGTGTTTTTATGACATCATAATGACCCAATAGTGATGTAATAAAATAATATAAACATTATTTTCAGCCAAAATATGTTTTATAATTAAAATAATGTGATTTATTATTTGTTTGATTTATTTTACAAAGAATTAGTGTACTCTCCAAGTCTTATAGAACATTTTGTCTTTTTAAATTGTTTTTCTTCAGAGTGTGACTCACATCCACATAAGAAACCCTTTTATTTTAAGAGGTTCAGCCATTGGCCTTATAAAATATTGTTTTTTACTCCCCTTTGGAAAAAATCATGGGCAAAAAACATGGGCTGGATTGTGGTATTGATTAGTTTAATGTGTGGTGACCCAAACCTAAATAATAAATAATTCTCTCTCCTTTCTTGAATAAACCCACCCAAGATCCCAATTAATCATCACTCAAAGCCTTTTTAGTTCGTCCAACCTATACCCCCCTCTCTCTATAATCCTCCCAAGGCACCCTAATCTCCCAATAAGCCTCTTTGAAGCCTCTCCCAAGTTCTTGGGATCACACTTCCTGTTAAGGGATGTCTTCCTTTTTTATTTTTTCCAATTTTATTTGTGTTGTTATACCCTTTTGTTTTCAATTAAAAATGTTATGGTATGACTTCAAACCTCCCCCATACTTTTCTCTTTATGTTTTAATTATGGCATACCCCTTTCTCTCTCATTAATTCGTCCCAGGTACACACGTTACCATGCCAATAATCTTTGAGGGATTTCTCTCTCCTCTTTTACATCTAAGTAATTATTTTGTATGATGCTTCTATATTCCATTATGTTTGTTGGGACATGTATCTATATGAACCATTTGCTATCCATTACATTTATATATAATGATACACCCTTTTTTCTTTCATCAATCATTTTCATAAATCCTTCTGTCACGTCGTTATGCTGCCGAAATTGCACTGCATTTTTCCAATCCAAGAACATTGTGTAGTGAATACCATACCCATGTCTCTATCAAGGGTATTAAACTTTTTACACATATACATATTGAATTTTACATTCATGTTTTTATTCCACATTAATTAATCATGGAATAAATTATGATTTCGACTGATTAAATGATCCATGTTGTACATTTATGCATGAAATAAAATGTTTAAGAACGGTGCACCCAGATAGCGCTCAAATGCATTGGGTAAAATATAATATCATGATACGTCATGTGAAATGGATGTTGAATCATTATAATTCAAGTGAACTGATGTTTTACTTGTGCTTCATGTGCCATGAGGTTTTACTCATGCTCCATGAGCAATGAGCCTTGGATCATGCTAATTCCACGTTATGTGTTGTTGCCACATTTCCATGTTATGATTATCATGCTTTATCATGACTTTATGTTCATGTTTCTCTAGTGCTCCATTGATATGCCTATTGTCTAAAATTTATTTTATTCCTTATGTTATTCCATGTTTATTCCCTTAATAGTCTTTATAGATCACCCTTTTCTTATGCATGTCCTCATCTTATCCCATGCAATTCTAAGTATGAGGGAATGTAGTGGTCATGTAAAGGAAGTTTTCAATAAATATGTCGTTCGTTTTATGTTTTAATTTGCTTTGTAATGATCCTAATCCCAAATACACTATACCTCTCCATATTATATGTTGTATCAAGTGAGGTTTATGTAATAAATTAGGTATAAGTGTGTAATAAAGAGCGGGGTTGTTATAGTCTTCATCACCTTTGTTCACTCACATAAACAATAAATAAATCCTAGTTAAATGAATATATACTATACTTATTTCATTATAACCATTTATAAATTGTGTTTAATTAAATCAATTAAAATAAAAATACATTGTACACATAAAAAATAATTTTATTAAAATTATCTATTTTTCATTCAAAATATTTTAACGTCATTTCAAAATAATTGAATTTAAATATACCTAACATTTTTATATCAAATGGATGTTTATCTAATAGCTTCATATATACAATTTATTTGTGTAAAATGACCACTTATATGATATCCATATTACGTATCTATATATACCTTCCCATGCTTCACTAAAATGTATTCATTTACTTATCTCTCATTATGGGTATTATATTATTTATTCTTTTCCTTTTTTAAATGGTTACAGTTGGGGTCACAATATTCATATAGATATATGAGGATAAAGATGTTATGATTTTGGTATTTTTATTGTAACGCCCCGACCCTAGTTTCCTAGAGTCGGTGCATTATTACATAACATTGGCATGATCACAAGAAAGATCAAATCTCGAAAGACCGATTGGTTTAGTAGCCTTGGAAACACTAGATATATTCATAAGTTTTACATTACATCATAAAATCAAAAACTACTACAACAACATAATGTTTCCACAGTCCACACTACAATCCCCTTATAATATCCCTGCAGGTCATTCATAACTTACATCTTCACTTCCTGGGAAAAATAAAACATAGAAAAGGGGTGAGCTCAAATGCCCAGTAAGGATAACAATATAGCGGAAACTTTCATCAATAAGAATAAATATTTAAGGCAATGTATAACTAAAACAAAAGCCTTTTAAACATGAACTTTCAACATGGTATGGCATAAATAAAAATGAAATAATGCCATTTACTTATTCACATGGATATTCCACTAATCGAATAATCACATGCAAAAATAAATAACCACTTTCATAATGTTGGAATGCATAATGCCAGACTATCATAACCACATAGCCAAGGCCTCGTGCCAAGACTACAAATAAGATTTTGTCAAGGCCTTGTGCCAAGACACTAGTTTGTCTCATGAGACCTACCGATGCATCGAGGAGCTATAGCGGGCTCCACCCGTCACTTATTAAGTCCAATGCATTCCCATATAAAAAGGTTTAAACATAACATAAACATTCGTATTAAAACTAGCATACGAAATGTCAATACTTTCACAATAAACTATGAATGGTATAAAAATAGCACATCCACAGTCAAACATATCACAAAACTTTCAATACAATATAGAAGTTTTGTATCATAATAAATCAACTTCAAATAATCTTAAAATCCATCAAAGGATGTTGACATAGATGAAATCAAAATTCTTTTTAAAGAAATATCTCCTTTTATTTGGAAATCATTTAAGATCCATATAAAATAAAACATTTTCTTTGAAAATATTCTTATAAGCTTGTAAGGAAAGCTTTGAAGATTTTATAACGGCGTAAAATAACCGCACCCGCCGTATAAGTTAAAAAAACATTCTTACCTCAATTCTGTCGAAAAGGTTAAAAAGGACCTTGTTTTGAAAACGACGGAAAGATTCCTTTATAAACCTCTTATAAAAAGTCAAAAAAAGGTATAAATGACTTTAACCCATATTCTTGTAAATAGTAAAAATGTTTTGAAATACATTTTTAAGAAACATGGATGTGGATGATAAAGAGATCCCAGTAGATTATTACATATAAACAACCTCGGATAATGAAGAGATTGTGAAATAACCCTTACCTTGTACTTTTCCTTGGTTGGGGTAGGTTAACCTCCTGTATAATGGTGAAATAGTTGTTATTAAATTATACAAGAATCATATATATTAATATGATATCATATATGATCTTTTAACATTGATTTGTTAATAATATCTTAGAATTATCGTCGTTTCGGGAGTTAACTTACTCATTTTCTTTTATATGTTTTGTTACATAAGCCATGGTTGTTGTATCTTATTCATATCCAGAATGATATACAGTCCTTAAACATCATTTTTAAATCATCAAATGATAATTATACTTGAATGGATACGATGGAGAATGAATCTCATCGCGTTCGTGGAGACGGTAGTCCGTACGTACGCACGAGCGACAATATCATTCTTTTGATATTAAAATAATATATAAATGGATGGTATATCATATATACAGAATCATTAACATGTTATATTTATTATTTACATGAGTTACACATCATTATTATACCCATCCAAATAATATTATATTGAATAACAATTACACCACGACGTGGAGACGGTAAGCCGTACGTACGCACGTATGGTGACATGTTATTCAAAGGGTGGATAGAATACTGAATATGATTGTACCATATTTATAATAACATCACAGTATATGTGAGATACTGGAGTTATTATTTCAGAATGTTAAGAACAAAGGAAGAAGAAGTGGAAGAAGAAATGAACTTAGAAAAGGGTGGTGAAATCATTACCTCTTCTTCGGGTTCTTCCTTTTGATTTGATCAAAAGGGCTCCTTAGGTTGGCTTTCTGATCAAACTAAGGCCTCTAGGTTGTATTGAGGGATGTTGGGAGAGTATTTGGGCAGAGTTTGGCCGAACCAAAAGGCTTTGAAGGTGTGAAGAAATGAGAAGGAGGAGTGCCCTTTTATAAGAGGGGTGAGGGGCACCTTTGGAAAAGTTAGAAATATTAATTTATAATAAATTCATATTCGGTTTAAAAAGGCTCCAAAGTTGACTATTCAAAGGATGAGGTGTGGATAGGTCGAAAACAACTCATCCAATAGAATTTAGACAGGTTTGGGTACTTATATTAACCTTATCTTTAAGTATTAACTCTAAGTTAATTAGTTTCACTTTTACAATGTCTCTTTGTATTTTTATATAATATGATTAATAAACTAACTATATACATCCAAGCGACCCCCAAGTGGTCAATTAATGATTAACCTATCATAATATAAGTCTCTTGGCCGAACCTTAGATTTTTAGGAATTTAATATCAATTAATAATATAATATTTGTTTTAAGAACTCTTTTATGTCAATTTTGACACTATTCAATAGTTGATTTTTGTGAAACTCATAACAGATTGATTACTTCGAACAAAGTCAATTAAATCAATCCTAATATATCATATTATCCTAGAAAATTAGTTTAATTCATTAAAAGTTTCATATTATATTTATTTGGGTATTTATAATATCAATTATTTTAATTTTTCACTATTATAGTAATTACTGCATCATCATTGTGTCATAAATAAAATAAATTATTTAATGTCTAAAAATTATAAATAAACTATCATTATGTAGGAAATCGTTTTATCTTTCTAATGAATATTTATAATCGAAAATCCAACATGTATAACCCTATGTAAAAATTGTTCTTCTAAAAGATGTAAGCTTATGCCATTTTTATTTTTATTTTAACTTTATTAATATAATGTGTCATTATCACTTACAAGTGGATCCATGGGGTCCCAAAATAGACCCAAAGATGCCCATGGTCGACCATGTATCAACCAATAGGTTTAAGACACGTTTTAGGGTAATTTAGTATTATTATAATATTATTTTTTTAACCCTCATTTACCGGATTTACCCTTAACCATGATAAATAAAATATTTACCGCAGTAATTATTCAAAATGTCTAAAAATAAAAGTTACCTATTTACACAATTTGAACATCCTGATTCCAAATATGGGATCCATTTTTCTAAATTCAAAACACAGAAGTGGCAGAAATTAATTTAAAATTAATTCCCGCTGTCAAAACAAAAAGCGTGTTTTTAAGAGGTAATAACTATCAAAAGATTGACACTTGTTTATGTTCGGTTTAATTGTAAAATTATGTCCAATGACCAACATTATATTAAACGGTAAAAATATATTCTAAATATACTTTAAAACCACTCAAATTCATAATTTATCACTATTAATTATTTTGATTAAAAAAGTTGTTTTTAATTAAAATTTAGTAATTTTCACTATTCATCAAAATATGAAAGTTATCCGAAATGTACCAAAATTTCACCTTAGGCTAAATTCGATATTCCGAATCCAAAAATGAAGTCCATTTTCAAATATAAAATATATATAATTTCAAAAAGTAGGTATTACTATTCATAACGGCTAGTTTGATTAGTTGTGGTGTGTGTTAAAACTCAAGGTTGCGTACAACACACGCTACTGTATTATTCAAAGAAAGCGTACCGTGGAAGCTTGGGATGTTTCATTTTAAATTTTTGATGTCCCCATTTAGTCAAAAAGTTTAATATATTGTATTTAAAAAGGGTTCACTATTAAAAGTTGATAAAAGTGCAATACTGAAAATGAATTTGTTCTTGCATTATATCTAAGAAACTCATAATATGGAATCTAAAATTATAAGGATTATATAAAGTTTAAAATTTAGTCAATAATATTATTAACCTCTTTTGAATGGCTTTTTCCTTTGGTAAGTCATGGTTTGATTGAACTCGGTGTTGCGTGTAGTGCAAGTTATTGAATTATTTTGAAGAAATAACACACTATGAAATCTTGGGGTGTTACATTCTCCCCTCCTTCAATAAATTGCGTCCTCGCAATTTGAAATTGTTCTTCGAAAATAAAAGGTTGAAAGTAGAAAATATATTTGTGGGAAAACCCACATCGGAAATTGGGTTACTAAAATTTAGTCTTAATATGAGGAAAAGAGAAATCAAAGGGTCACCACCAAATTATGATCTCGATTAGGAGAACATTGGTGGAAATTGGAGACATATAATCGGAGGAAAAACGTAAATATTTATAGGTAGTGATTGAGGTCATCAATCACAAACAAGTATAAAATTGAGTTCCTTAAATTCATTAATCTATGATGAATTGAAATACCATCGGTTCATCAAAACATAGGGTATTAGGATAACACATTTTTTACGTTTCAAAATATCCTAGTTGAAATCCCACATCGAAAAATGAATTAATGAGGCCTCTATTTAAACTAAAGAGTGGAAAGTATGAAGATTACCGAAAATAACACATACTAGGGATCCATGTAGGAAAATATGGATATGGAGGAGAAATCTAACCATCAATTATCTGATGGAGAGTGGTAGAGAACATGGCTATGAAAAGGCCAACAATCCCAAAGCCATAAATTAGTGATGATTTAAGGTACCATCTAGGACAACATTTTTGTTCTATGTTCCTTTTCTTAATGTTGTGGAATTTATTTATGAGATTGGCTAAGAACATAAGGAGGTATACATACTTTAGAGTTTTATCCATTAATAAATTTCTACCACAAACTCATCTTTCACTCTAAAACATAATAGAACGTAAAAAAAAAATTCTATTTACACTATTCGTATAGGGTTCCAAAATAAACGAATTTATAATTCATCTACATGATCTTTTAATAAAAACTTCATTATTTAATCCAGGACATCTCATGGTCCAGTGGTAGGTGATACACCCTTGTCGCCCTTCGGTTGCGGGTTCAAGTCTCGCAGCCTTGCCGGACGCGACGGGTTGCCGCCCGACCTCCGGGTTGTCCTTTTATGGCAATCCAAAATAATCCAAACTAGAACTATCCAAAATACTTCTGTCCAAACTCACAGTCTAACATTTATAAGGAAGGTAAACATAATATAGATCCTTTTTACCCCGTAATAGCATATGAATACCTTCATCTTGTATTCTTTTAATAAACTGAAACATCTTGAATTACCATATTCCTTATTGATTATATTCATGCTCCCCTATTCCATATAGAATGCTGTATATACTTCATCAATCCAAAAATGTTTTAAACCCCAAAAAAATGATGGAATATACAAATCATTAATCAGTTTTAAGGTAGTCAAGAATATCTAACATAATTTATCCAAATCAATCATGTATTATTCTAAAATCACTAACTCTGTATCAGAACCATATTATGGTTTATCATTCTCTCAACCATATATTATCCAAAAATTTATCCTGCTATTGAGTCACTTTTATTTGTTCCACACAATCTCAAGTCCTTAATGAAATAGTACTGCAGTACAATCCTTATATACTCCATAATTATTATAACAAGTATATTGTTGATACAAAGCTCAATTGACATAATCAACATAAGAACTCTAATCATTCCTCTTCATCTGTGGTAGTATCATAACTTGATTATTATCCAATAACATCATTTGCGGCATAGTCTGATGACTGGGACATAGGTTCGCGTAGTGTCCAAACTCCTTGCAAATGAAGCATTGTACATTTAAAACCATTTTCTTACCCTTGCAGTCACGTACTTTGTGCCCTTTTCCTCCACACTTATAACAAACTCCTATTCCTTTCAGGCAAGTTCCAGGGTGTTTCTTTCCACAGTTACCACATATGGGAAAATTCTTCTTTTCCCTCTTCCCTTTATCCATCTTTCTCTCTTCCATCCTTTTCTTCTCTTGCTTCCCTTCAAAGCCATAGGACTCAGTAAACTCTTTACTTATCTTATCAACACATGATATTATTTCTTCATATGATGATAATACATGGGAGACTATTTCTCTTATAAATTCTAGCTTAAGACCATGAAAGATATGATCCTTCCTCCTCTTTGGATCATGTGAATTTCTGGAGTTCTCATTCCTTCTACTGAGTGCCATTTCTAAACAATGGAATACACTAGATCAGTTTATGAATCAAAATACATAATCCCATACTTATAAAACACTTAACATAAATTGAACTATTTATGGATATTATCCATAATCATAAAAATGTTTTCTTTGAGGAAGTATATACTCATAATCCCTTCAAAATGATTTGTAAAGAAAATGAGAGTTATCCTAAGCATATCCCCCGGGAGTGTCGTAACCAAGAGTGCAGCAAGGCCCGTTGTCGTGCACCAGTTCCCGTTCGAGTCTAGCTCAAAGCGGTGTTTTCGGGTTTTACCCCTAGGTACATCTGTGCCAGAGCCGCCTCTACCTGCTCGTATCCAGACAGGGATGTATTGCTCGGAAAACTCACAAAGTCTCTACAATACCAAAATTCTAGGAAGTTCTTCTATACTAATCCTCAAAGTTCATCTTAGGTCTATGTGCTCTAATCAGAGTTTATCTAAATCTAGCTTCCAAGGTTTGTACTAAACTTCCTCTGATACCAACTGTAACGCCCCGACCCTAGTTTCCTAGAGTCGGTGCATTATTACATAACATTGGCATGATCACAAGAAAGATCAAATCTCGAAAGACCGATTGGTTTAGTAGCCTTGGAAACACTAGATATATTCATAAGTTTTAAATTACATCATAAAATCAAAAACTACTACAACAACATAATGTTTCCACAGTCCACACTACAATCCCCTTATAATATCCCTGCAGGTCATTCATAACTTACATCTTCACTTCCTGGGAAAAATAAAACATAGAAAAGGGGTGAGCTCAAATGCCCAGTAAGGATAACAATATAGCGGAAACTTTCATCAATAAGAATAAATATTTAAGGCAATGTATAACTAAAACAAAATCCTTTTAAACATGAACTTTCAACATGGTATGACATAAATAAAAATGAAATAATTCCATTTACTTATTCACATGGATATTCCACTAATCGAATAATCACATGCAAAAATAAATAACCACTTTCATAATGTTGGAATGCATAATGCCAGACTATCATAACCACATAGCCAAGGCCTCGTGCCAAGACTACAAATAAGATTTTGTCAAGGCCTTGTGCCAAGACACTAGTTTGTCTCATGAGACCTACCGATTCATCGAGGAGCTATAGCGGGCTCCACCCGTCACTTATTAAGTCCAATGCATTCCCATATAAAAAGGTTTAAACATAACATAAACATTCGTATTAAAACTAGCATACGAAATGTCAATACTTTCACAATAAACTATGAATGGTATAAAAATAGCACATCCACAGTCAAACATATCACAAAACTTTCAATACAATATAGAAGTTTTGTATCATAATAAATCAACTTCAAATAATCTTAAAATCCATCAAAGGATGTTGACATAGATGAAATCAAAATTCTTTTTAAAGAAATATCTCCTTTTATTTGGAAATCATTTAAGATCCATATAAAATAAAACATTTTCTTTGAAAATATTCTTATAAGCTTGTAAGGAAAGCTTTGAAGATTTTATAACGGCGTAAAATAACCGCACCCGCCGTATAAGTTAAAAAAAACATTCTTACCTCAATTCTGTCGAAAAGGTTAAAAAGGACCTTGTTTTGAAAACGACGGAAAGATTCCTTTATAAACCTCTTATAAAAAGTCAAAAAAAGGTATAAATGACTTTAACCCATATTCTTGTAAATAGTAAAAATGTTTTGAAATACATTTTTAAGAAACATGGATGTGGATGATAAAGAGATCCCAGTAGATTATTACATATAAACAACCTCGGATAATGAAGAGATTGTGAAATAACCCTTACCTTGTACTTTTCCTTGGTTGGGGTAGGTTAACCTCCTGTATAATGGTGAAATAGTTGTTATTAAATTATACAAGAATCATATATATTAATATGATATCATATATGATCTTTTAACATTGATTTGTTAATAATATCTTAGAATTATCGTCGTTTCGGGAGTTAACTTACTCATTTTCTTTTATATGTTTTGTTACATAAGCCATGGTTGTTGTATCTTATTCATATCCAGAATGATATACAGTCCTTAAACATCATTTTTAAATCATCAAATGATAATTATACTTGAATGGATACGATGGAGAATGAATCTCATCGCGTTCGTGGAGACGGTAGTCCGTACGTACGCACGAGCGACAATATCATTCTTTTGATATTAAAATAATATATAAATGGATGGTATATCATATATACAGAATCATTAACATGTTATATTTATTATTTACATCAGTTACACATCATTATTATACCCATCCAAATAATATTATATTGAATAACAATTACACCACGACGTGGAGACGGTAAGCCGTACGTACGCACGTATGGTGACATGTTATTCAAAGGGTGGATAGAATACTGAATATGATTGTACCATATTTATAATAACATCACAGTATATGTGAGATACTGGAGTTATTATTTCAGAATGTTAAGAACAAAGGAAGAAGAAGTGGAAGAAGAAATGAACTTAGAAAAGGGTGGTGAAATCATTACCTCTTCTTCGGGTTCTTCCTTTTGATTTGATCAAAAGGGCTCCTTAGGTTGGCTTTCTGATCAAACTAAGGCCTCTAGGATGTATTTAGGGATGTTGGGAGAGTATTTGGGCAGAGTTTGGCCGAACCAAAAGGCTTTGAAGGTGTGAAGAAATGAGAAGGAGGAGTGCCCTTTTATAAGAGGGGTGAGGGGCACCTTTGGAAAAGTTAGAAATATTAATTTATAATAAATTCATATTCGGTTTACAAAGGCTCCAAAGTTGACTATTCAAAGGATGAGGTGTGGATAGGTCGAAAACAACTCATCCAATAGAATTTAGACAGGTTTGGGTACTTATATTAACCTTATCTTTAAGTATTAACTCTAAGTTAATTAGTTTCACTTTTACAATGTCTCTTTGTATTTTTATATAATATGATTAATAAACTAACTATATACATCCAAGCGACCCCCAAGTGGTCAATTAATGATTCACCTATCATAATATAAGTCTCTTGGCCGAACCTTAGATTTTTAGGAATTTAATATCAATTAATAATATAATATTTGTTTTAAGAACTCTTTTATGTCAATTTTGACACTATTCAATAGTTGATTTTTGTGAAACTCATAACAGATTTATTACTTCGAACAAAGTCAATTAAATCAATCCTAATATATCATATTATCCTAGAAAATCAGTTTAATTCATTAAAAGTTTCATATTATATTTATTTGGGTATTTATAATATCAATTATTTTAATTTTTCACTATTATAGTAATTACTGCATCATCATTGTGTCATAAATAAAATAAATTATTTAATGTCTAAAAATTATAAATAAACTATCATTATGTAGGAAATCGTTTTATCTTTCTAATGAATATTTATAATCGAAAATCCAACATGTATAACCCTATGTAAAAAATTGTTCTTCTAAAAGATGTAAGCTTATGCCATTTTTATTTTTATTTTAACTTTATTAATATAATGTGTCATTATCACTTACAAGTGGATCCATGGGGTCCCAAAATAGACCCAAAGATGCCCATGGTCGACCATGTATCAACCAATAGGTTTAAGACACGTTTTAGGGTAATTTAGTATTATTATAATATTATTTTTTTAACCCTCATTTACCGGATTTACCCTTAACCATGGTAAATAAAATATTTACTGCAGTAATTATTCAAAATGTCTAAAAATAAAAGTTACCTATTTACACAATTTGAACATCCTGATTCCAAATATGGGATCCATTTTTCTAAATTCAAAACACAGAAGTGGCAGAAATTAATTTAAAATTAATTCCCGCTGTCAAAACAAAAAGCGTGTTTTTAAGAGGTAATAACTATCAAAAGATTGACACTTGTTTATGTTCGGTTTAATTGTAAAATTATGTCCAATGACCAACATTATATTAAACGGTAAAAATATATTCTAAATATACTTTAAAACCACTCAAATTCATAATTTATCACTATTAATTATTTTGATTAAAAAAGTTGTTTTTAATTAAAATTTAGTAATTTTCACTATTCATCAAAATATGAAAGTTATCCGAAATGTACCAAAATTTCACCTTAGGCTAAATTCGATATTCCGAATCCAAAAATGAAGTCCATTTTCAAATATAAAATATATATAATTTCAAAAAGTAGGTATTACTATTCATAACGGCTAGTTTGATTAGTTGTGGTGTGTGTTAAAACTCAAGGTTGCGTACAACACACACTACTGTATTATTCAAAGAAAGCGTACCGTGGAAGCTTGGGATGTTTCATTTTAAATTTTTGATGTCCCCATTTAGTCAAAAAGTTTAATATATTGTATCTAAAAAGGGTTCACTATTAAAAGTTGATAAAAGTGCAATACTGAAAATGAATTTGTTCTTGCATTATATCTAAGAAACTCATAATATGGAATCTAAAATTATAAGGATTATATAAAGTTTAAAATTTAGTCAATAATATTATTAACCTCTTTTGAATGGCTTTTTCCTTTGGTAAGTCATGGTTTGATTGAACTCGGTGTTGCGTGTAGTGCAAGTTATTGAATTATTTTGAAGAAATAACACACTATGAAATCTTGGGGTGTTACATTTATACATTTGGTAATCTACTCCAAATCTATATTTCCTCATCTTATTTCATATTTACAACTTATAATGTATTAGTGTTTATCATTCAATAAAATATTTTCTTTAAATAAAAGTATCATGGTTCATTTTAGGTTGATGTTTCAATTAGGACAATTTATCAACCAAAATATTCATTTAAGAGAGAAATAAATATCCAAATATCAAGGTCTTAGAATCTCCCCCTCTTTAATAAAATGTGTCTTGACAATGTTTTCATCTCAGAAATCAGGGGTTTAACATTGGGATATAACTTTGTTGAAAAACGACATCATAAAAATGGTTAAAATTTATTTTAAAAATATTGAATTGGATATAAAAAGTTCTTCTAGAATAGCTAATAACTAGGTTCCCAAATATGATAATATTATTTTGAATAGAAAACATAGAAATAGAGAATAAAAGTAAAGTCTGGATAATGATAGGGAGATATAGAGAACATTCAACATAAGAAAGTAAATGATAATTAGAATGTAAATAACTACAAAACCATAAATTAATGAGGTGCAAAAACAATAAATTCATCATAAATCATTGTAAGAAATTAAAATATTTTCAAGATAGTTTTTGTGAGGTTGGGGAATATATGTACAATTATGATGGTGAACATTCAAAAATATACTTTATTTTATTCAAATCCTTAAAATAAATGTATCCTTCTATTTCAAGTTCTCAAACACTTTCCAACTCTATCGCATCCTGTATTCCAAGTGATGGGTATCTAAGATGAATCATTTTTATTCCCAAAGGATAAAATTTTAATAGACCATAGGAACTGTACAAGGATAAATAAATAATCTCCATGTAGTTACTAAATAAAAAATAGTTAGAAAAAGGTATGAAAATACACAAAATGAATAAAAATTAATATGAAGAACTAATTCATTTAACTCCAAAATATTCACACACAAAAACGAAGTATAAACCTATACCGTGCCATAAATAAATAAACCTATATCTCAATTTCACTCAACATTTATAAATGTTTTAATATCAAATTTTTTCTCATACATTTCCGCATACATCCCCAAAAATATATTTTCATTATACTGAAAAAACCATCACATTAAATCATGTGATACACCCAATCCTTACTTGTACCTCAACCCAATAAACAATCTCCCAATATATCATTAATCACATTAAAATATCATCACATAAAACCTAAAAAAGGATGTATATGACTTTGAACATATGATCAACCTTAAACTTATCAACCCATAATGGAATCTATAATTATCAAGTAAAACATTGATGATAACATCTTAATCTCAATGTTATCTAAACTTTACTCTTATATTATATATAATATCCCAAAACCTGTATACCATGATCTAGAGATAAAAAAATAATCTTTAATTTTTTTAATTTGATACCAATAATCATGAATCAATTTTAGTCATCCAAAGTATACAACATCATCGTATAGTGTTGGATCAATTACATAGTAAAGAACCATTTAGGTTTAGTGTATTAGAGAATTTGGAAAAATTCTATGATAACATTACCAATAAATTTAAGTGATACTTTTCCCACTATTCCTGAATTTTATTATTTTGAATTAATTCATCATCATCTCTCACTTGAAACCCTTCAAGACATATATTACTTAGAATATTTATTTATACCATGGGGAAATGGTAACATAAGAAATAGGTGACTAGAATTTCTCAATGAGGGTAGGCATTCCCATTGAAAATTGAATAACTTTGGTGAGCATAATATGGTCATCGGGGTATAAAGACAATTTGAATAATATAATAGACGTTATACCCATAAAAACGTGATTATTAAACATATAACATGGCATATAGATTTATAAATTAAAAAAGTCATAAGATTCATTAATCATGAATCATGTGAATTCATTCTTGATCACAGGAATCATTATAAACATAAGCATAATGAAAATGATCAGTATCTTCGAATATTATCTTCTTCAATCATGTTAATGCATGTTAGATATAACTATATCCTATTTAAATGACTATATAATCAAATTTTTTCAATTGAATAATTTATTAATTAGGATTAATTTAATATATTATGATAAAAATAAATTTCCCACCTAAAATAGTTTTCCAAAAAATATAACTTTCAAGTTCAAAAGATTTTAAACTAATTTTAAACTAATTTTATTAAAATATACCTGAAATATATTTATATAAATTATATATATATATATATATATAGTTGTTATGTTTCCCATTAACATATATATAATGGTCATATGATATATATATATATACACTTATATTATTCCCTAAAATTTATTCATTTACTTCTCTCTCATCATGTTTATTGTATTACAAATTATTTTTGTTAATTATATAGTTATAGTTTGGATCACAAACGTTAGGGAAATCTATGTGAATAATGTTTTTTAATTTTTGGTATTTATATGTATATATATTTATATTTACACATCTTGTACCTTTCTTTATATTTTTTCGAATTTCAACATCATAATGTATTAGTTTTTATCTTTCATTGAAATTATTTATTTCAATAAAAGTACCATTGTTTTATTTAATTTTATGTTTTCTATATAGAAAGCTATCAAACAAAATATTTAGTTAAAGGAGAACTAAATATTGAAATATCCTTACATTACAATGGCTACATAATAACCAAAAAGAAAAGGTAAATATAATTTCCAATCATAAAAAATATAAGTCCAAATTATCAATCAACATGAAAATATTCCCAATACACAACCTCTGTATTTTTACCAAGGCCCAGCTAACACTTCTAGAACTCACCACTAAGCACCACCTACACTTCGTATGCCTTGTACACTATCAAAATTATGATCAATCACATAATACCTGGAACATATGAGAAAAGACCATGTAGTAGTGCATATATACATACCAAGTTGGATTACACAAAATCACTAAAAATATAAAGAATCATGAAAAGAAATATAACTTCCAAAATCGTTAGGGTAAATAAGGAAGAACACATATATACTCATAGAAAAAAATCCATGTTAGAGAGTGAGTTCCTAAAAATCACAGCCATCCAAAATAAACATTGTGCAGCTCAATGAATCTATAGTATGAAAATAAAAATGCATATGATCTATTAGGAAAGGCTAGAATAGAAAGACACACTTCACTAAGAGACACCTCATGCATGGGAATTTAACTCATATATATAGGATCATTCCTTGGGACAGAGTGGGATACATGGGCTTATCTTTATTATCCCATAGGAAGGGGGACATATTCCTAGTTGGAGAAAATGAGATACATGATCCTACAAATGTAATGGAATTAAGTATCATGAACCTTGGACTATTGGGGA
Source organism: Viscum album (assembly GCA_963277665.1). NCBI lineage: Eukaryota > Viridiplantae > Streptophyta > Magnoliopsida > Santalales > Viscaceae > Viscum > Viscum album. The sequence goes on along the minus strand of OY728130.1, from coordinate 1,599,592,971 downwards.
TACATGAATCTATCTATAACCATCTCATTTATAGGGGATTACAAATCCTGGGTAACATGGTGGGATACCGAACCCTATCCATGGGGAGGAAACAAACCTTTCATCACTATGACCTTCCTAAACTACTCTATTAACCTGAAACCAAGACCATGTCAGAGAAAAAATGGTTCTTGTAAACTCTATCCAAAGTATAGTATATGTTCCTCGGTACATAGTATGTATTCCATATGTGGTTTCCTTCCCATGTAATTTCACTTCACATTGAATGTGAGGATCAAACAAAATGGTGCGTTTATTGTATAAATAGTGTGTATGTCCAATAGGGGGCATTAATCATGTTGCATGATGATTGGGTCATATTCCACTGAGGTCACATGATGTGTGGATTATCTACATGGTGTGTGAGACCACTTGAATTTATGTTTATTTACCCTCTAAACACACCTATTTGTCTAGATAGGGACAAATGACCTCTGGGCCCACCCACATGGTTTCTTGATATTTATCTCAAGCATGAAACCCTAGGATTTCGTCTCCCGATAGACATGATTTTTTATATTCTGAACTACACATTTTTTAATCAGGAATTTCTTATAATGTTCACAACTTCAACACTTATTTGAAACTCTCCCTAATCTCATTAATTTCGCAGCAATACACACCCATTCCTTCAGGCACCTCTTGACTGAAATAATGATCATCCTCACCACTCTATGTTTCCCACACATCCCTTCGACAATAAGACCATGTAGATTCCTTCCTTGATTTCATATCACCATAAACACTCCTCCTCCATATCTTAATCCTTGATGCTAAACTCACATCAACAATCCATGAAACCATTAATAAATCATGTGAGGAATTGGTACATCTGAATGGTTGAATAACTATCCAAACAGAATACTCATGGTGAGCACATTACAAATAATGGGAAAATAAATAAACCACAAAAGTGAGAATAAATGATGACCGTACATAAACATACATCATCTAAAATTGAGGAATCAAAAGAAAAAAATAGTTTCAAGTTTCATAACCAATAATTAAAAATTTATTGGTTCATTGAAATACATTAATTAAAAGGGTGATGTAATTTTTGATTACAAGTTCAATCCTGGTGAAATTTTCCCATGATCAAAACAATATCAAATATAGTGTAAATCTCCAAAAAAACAAAATCCAAACCATGATGAAGGTTCAATATTTGGATAATAATGTGTTTTTAGGTTATGTTATTTCCAATTGTACTATTTTCATTGATCCATGAATAATTTTTGATCAGTTGATAACGATAATATCAATGATGTTTCTCCCCCCCTCTCCCTCTCTCTATCAATTAATAGGGTTTGAAGTTTACCATACAGAAGTTTCATAATCGGATAAAATGGTGGCTGGATTGAATTAATAATTTCTTAAAATATTAAATTATTTATTTAAAAAATATTTATCCAATCCTATAATGACTATTATTCATCACAATTACCAAAGAAAATAGAACATATTACACACCTAGGGTTAAACCCATTTCTTGAACCCAAATACGGTCTCAGTTTTCTATATGAGACTCCATTCAATGTGAAAACCAATATTATAAAAAAAATAACATATATGAGTTAATATATTTAATATATTAAAATCATGGAAATGTGATACTTGTAACTCCACGCCACCTCTACCACCAGCTAGAAATATGTTAATTAAAATATTCCAAGGATAAAAATAAAAAAATTAGATACATTAAAATCTCCCAATATTTAATCCTTTTTATCCCAAAAAACATGATTTACCCAAATAAGTTTGGGGTAATAACTTCACATATGATTCCACCACACTCACAATATCTCTTAGAGATTCTCATTCATCCTAAGAATACATAAAAGGGGAATCATTCACACCTGAAATATCATCTTCTATTTATCCTCAATCACTATCAGGTTCCCTTAAAAGGGGGATCCATCATTAATTTCACACTAACCCAAGTAAATAATGTTCAATTGGGCTTGCATTTATCTTTTCATATTTGAAATTTCGATGACCTTGTGAAATCAGTCAAACTTTGGTGGTAAATTCAGGGGGTACATCCTCTCACCAATCTGATGTAGAATATAATATGGACCGATGAACGTTAGTTACAGCATAACACCCCATCCAAATATCCACAAATTGAACTAAGGTGAGGCCTTCAAGAACACATTTTATCCCTCTTAAAACTCTTAATTTGCGCTCTATTGATCTATATAAGTCATCTAATGACACCAGTCTATCATCATCCAATCCAATTTGATCTAAACTTTCCAAATTTTTAGTTGCATCAACTTTATCCTTATACGTATTTATTTTCTCAACTCCAACCACATTAGAGATAAACATAAAGGTATCATACATAGGGTCTCATATATTTCCATAAAAATAGTGGATTGATAGATGTTTTTGTATAAAAAATCTACTTGGGGTTCTTTATCCTATTAGCTTCATCCCAAATCCAACACACAAGCTCACTACATGTTCTTAAAGACCTTAATGGTCCACTAATTATGGATATATATTTTGGGAATGAAATATCTTGATCATCCACAATTGAGTATTGAAATACTCTTAAAAACTTCTACAAAACATTAATATGAAATAGTTTCCAAAGATTGAGATAATCATTGAGGGAATAACTCAAAGATAGACAATATTCTATATGTACAATCCCCTTAATCATTCCACCCAACAATGCCTATGGGGATGAGGAAGGGGTGTTACATGGAAAGTAAATCAACAATCACCTTTATAGCATCACTAACAACCACCATTCTTGTAATTTTCTCCATGAAATACATGGATATATTATTACACTTCAATTCTGGTACCTCGACATGATGGGTCAAACTCACAGGAACCTAGTGCTCTACCTTCACTTACTAAGAGGTTAGGCATCAAGATATGAACTTTAACACACTCATATTCATCCATGGATAATAAATCTTCCACAATATATATTGGTACATTTTATCCACTCTAATATATACCATTAATAGATATGAATGGAACACTTTAGGAATATCTACTCGAAGTGAAAATGGTACCATGCGGTGTCCTAATAAGAGAATGATGCACTCCCAAATATCACAGAATCCATCAGGAGCATTTCCTTTGAATATCTGGTGACGAAAGAACCTGGAAAAAATTTCTTTAAATTATTATTCTCTCACAAAGTGAATAAGAAGAGTGGTCATATCCATCAATTGAAGATATACTACTTCTCCCTCATCCATTAAAGACAATTATAAGGAAGCCATTTTCATTAACACCATTATTAGATATAATTAATGGGATTTCCTACAGTGATTATCTTACACAATGTAACATAATTATCTAAGATCCACTTACTAGTTCACTGATCTTGTGCGTCACATGGCCTCAAGATCACCTCCATGTATGTGAGAGGCTACCAACTATTAGTGAAGGATGATGGTGGTACGGTCTAGCAACTATACCCTCTGTTATCAAAGTAGCACAGTGGATAATAGAAATAAATAATAGTGTAAGAATAATATAATTGAATGAACAAAATAATAAAGCATAATAATCAATAATATAAGATAAATATCTTATAAATAATAATAATAGTCAATCTATAGAATTAGTAAAATAAAAAATGAATTTAATGTCATGTTGGTGTAAAAATGGGGGATACAGGGGATACAAAGCACAAACATATACAACATTCCATACAAAAGAACAAAAGACCAAAATAAATCTCCACCTGAATCATGAGGATATGATCTATCCTATTCTTTAATGCTATAAGGAAATCAATTCATGCATCCATGAACAGGTGCTTGCCCTTATCCCTACCTGTATAGATAAGGTCTGTCCGGGTACTAATTGGTGGCCCAAATAGGGTGTGAGATAAACCCAATATGCCACCACCAATGGTTCCTATAATAATTAGTTAAATGAGTATAGAATATTAGTGTGTAGGTATAAAAAAAATAAAAAAAAATGTTGAAATCCATAAACCATTCATCATTGGTTCTTAGAGGACACATGGTTGTTACTACCTTCTATGGAATAGGCTGGGAGAACTCTGATATCAATGGAACATGTAAATACATTTATAAGCGATTATGCATAATATTTATGTATGCATATATGCTATATACATGATTAAAAATATAGAAATTTTCATATACATTATTTCCAAGTAGGGCATGGGGCATAACTCAGGCATCCAAGCAAACTCAGACAAACTATATGCTCCAACCGGGGAACAAGACATAAATCTCAAGGGAATAAGATATGTCATTCCTATCACTCAAGATTGTGGGTTGCATATTCATGCCCAAAACCATATGAAATCGAATGTGGATCCTCATTCAGATCATCTAAGTAAACAGTGCGAGATGTTATGCCCAACACCCAATGTAAGGGAGTATGAAACTCTATGATCCAAAAGTCCCTAAACCATTTTCAATAAACCAATATCCATGGTCCTATTATAATAATCATATGGAGTGTCCATTTTATCATTTTAAATTCTCCTAACCCAAACTAACAACGGTCGTCACATGTTATATAATTCTTTATCTGTTTATAACACGTGACATGGCCTTTCCACTCACTTTCATTCAATTAAATGAAACCATTTTATATATAAATTAAGGAATATACAATTTAAAGTCATGAAAACCTAATTAGGATGTGTTTTGTCCAATTAAACACTTCTTTGAAGGAGGTAATTCAATTAATCATATTAAAATGGGTGTAAATCAATGATGTGTACATCCTCCAATAGCTCAGCATGGGAATATGGGAGTATCTTAACTTGGTTCAATTAATTTAAAAACGGAAAACATGTTTTCAAGAATCGCACTAAAGAATATGTCATGTAGAAAAATAGAGAGTGATATAAAAACCTAATATTTTTGGAAAAATTAAAAATCCACCTACCTTAGGCTCGTGAAAGACTCCTTATCCAATATTAGCTTCAGATTTAAAGTATAATGAATAGAAACAGAACAATAGAAATATTCCTTGAAGATATGGAATATTATCACACCCATGTAGCTCTAAATATGTAGAGTCAAATGAAGGAAGGAAGGAAAAATATTAAAACTATTTTCAGTGGTGATCCAATGTGATAGACAACACATGAAACAGAGGCCATAAGAAATAGCTATCTTAAAGCCTATATTGGAAGAGGGTGAGGAGCTCCCTAGCGGGCGGTCCACTAGAAAATGAGGGGGTAAAAGAAAATGATTAGTTTTTAAAAATAGTTGAGGTCAAATGGTAATTTACCTACTTTTTATGATGTGCATTGTTTGAATGCATGGTTTTCCAAACTCTGCACCAACCGTGAGGTTGGGACTATCCCAAGAAAGAATTCCAGCACAGTTACATCAAATGGTTTGTCAATCCATAAACACCCTATTTAATAGACACTGTCTAGGTCCCCTCCTCCCATATATGGGATATGAACATGGTTAATAAAACCATGAAAATCCCATGCCCACCCTATGGAATCCTCTATAGCACAATGCATGGTTTTTCGAGACTGTGCAGCCTTAGGGGAATAGTTTAGGAAAATTGTGTGCCCAGTCTATTTCCTCCAAAACATGAAGTTTTGGGCTCCAAAAAAACACCAAACCCTCATAATTCATTACTTAGAATATATAGTTCATTTATAAGGATAAAACCACAGTTTACACCTGGAAAACTATGATCTATACTTGTTTAAAAATTAGGGTCCTTAAAACTTCCCATCCATAAAAAATCTCATCCTTGAGCTTCCTTTTTTAGGGAAATAAGGGGTTATCTGAGAAAATATCTGGCCATTGAGAACATATATTTGAATTTTCTCCCATGTATTTTCCTATACTTTATTGTGATGCTATTTCACTATAACTAGAGGAACTAACCTTTATTATAGAGCATTCATGCTATGACACATGATATGCACCAGTTTCTCCTAAAAAAATAATCCAAATATGTTTTCCCAACCCATTAAAATACCCATAAGTTTGAATCATTATAAGAAATAATATAGAAAATTACCATTTTGATCTTGTTTTTTCGTCAAAAAACATCCTTCTATCTCCTTCCCATGGTAATATATAAACAGAAATGAAAACATGTACGATACACAATAATTTTACTTGGTTCACCCTCACTGGGATGTGTCAAAGGATAATACATAAATAATTATCCTATGTATCAAATCCACTGAATTTCACTACTAATAAAAAATTCAAAGCGGGCTCACTATCCTTCTTGCTTTATACCCATTATATTTCTTTGTGAAAACTATAGCACTATAAAGCAAGATTTCATTGAATGATTATTTTACCTCAAAAACAAATGATACTTTGCATTCCATGTTACCTTTTCAAGATACAGTTCCCCACAAATAAGCCTCCCTTATGAACTATGCCATTGTGTACTACCTCCATCATGAACCACCTCTATCATTGAATACCTCCTTCATGATCCATTTTCAAACATAGTATAATTCTTCTAGTTATATTCCTATCTCATGAAATTCACTCTCCTTAATCAAGTAATTAGGGGTACTTTATATAATAAAATTTGTTCTAAAAAGTTGAAAATCAAAATTAAGATTAACGCCTTTACAGATTGGCCTTCATCGTGAACTTCACTTTCTATGTGGTTTTTATAGTGCATGATTCCCTTTCGGTGGACTTTAATTTACTACCTATATCTAAACATGATAACTTAATTCATGGTTTCCTAAGTACACCTCCTTTATAAAAAAATTAAAACACCCATTCGAATCACATAGCATAGCTTCTATTAAAAACCTATGACTTTTTAGATTTCACTTCATGGTTCAACATACATTCTATGTAGTTCCCATAGAGAACTCCAATGCGGTCCAGATTCCTTTTAGAAAAAATAACCTCAAAATCCTATAGTATCTATAATATCCACACATTTTTATCATGGATTTCATTGTTTTCCATAAAAACTAATTTTAATGCTCGAAAATAAGGACAACTCTAGGAAACTACATCACCATCGAAAACAAATTTCTTCACAAACAACCATTTTGGAATGTTTTCAACCAACTTTTTAGGTAACCATAAACAACCCAAAACACTACAATGTAAACTTGAGAGATTTTTTCCTAATAATATCTCCCTTTAGGTTTGTTTAAAATTATTAACCTTTGGATATCCCTTTAATGATCTTATTTTGGACATGTTTTACTCTTCCATTTTATACCAAAATTTTCATATTCAGATTCTAGGTAAAAATAAAATATTCACTAAACACGCACTCGAAGCCTACATTATCCAAGCTCAGTATAATAAATAAGGGTATCATGTAATGTTCATCAATGAATCCCTTAATTCTAAAATTTTCCTCTAGAAACCTACATGATACAAAATGATAAAATAAGATCGTCCATTGAGATTAATTCTCAACCTCACATATCTATTTCTTGCATCATCAACCCAATAGATAAACCTTTTCATGATTCTTCTCCACTGATAGACTAGTTTTAGCATCATTAAATTTAAAATAACACCTAATTAATTTCTCCACCTATTAGCTTCTCCCCATAAATAACACAACACATTTTCTCCCCCTTTTTCAATGAATGCAAAGGTCACACCTTTGTAGATGCTTCATTGTAATGAACACATATCATCATGAAAGAGTAAAACACATCATAACATAGCAAGAGGAGGTTCCTCTACCGCATTGTTCAAGTGTGTCATATCGAGTGAACACTAAGATCCAATTGATTGTGCTTAGATTCTTCTTCTTCAGGTTATGCCTTCTTTAGAATATCTGCAACCTCAAGTTCTATAAGCATATACTCTAATATCACAAGACCATGATCCTTATTATCAATGATAATGTGATACATGATTTAATTAATCTTTATATATGATTGATGGACATGATTTTTGATAAGATTTATATCAGTTGAATTATCACACTATATTCCAGTCAAAGTCTTCTCTTCAAATCCAATATCTTCAAGATACAACATCATCCATAATAATCATGTAAAAATTGAGTATCATAAATATTTTAGTCCTCTAAAGTTTTAAAAAAAATGAAATAATTTTTATTTATTTTCTATAAAATACATAATCAATCATGAAAGAATGCACCACATGATGTTGATTTTCTCCATTTTTTTGAACTTTCCTAATATGCATATGTATTGCCCAATAAATCTTGATAATATTTTACATTGTGTAGAATACCAAAATCTATCATTCCCTTGATATTTCTAGGTATTATTTTTATTTCATGTAAGTATATATCCTTGGGGTTAATTTTATTCCAAACCACATGGGATGAGGAAAAAATAATATCGTCTAGTGTCACTTTTAAATACAACATACTACCAGTGATTTTTTAAAATTTAATGACATTAACAACTTTCATTTATCCTCTCATGACAATTTCATCCTGGTAGTGGTTGGAGTCTTCATTTCCATGGAATTATTCATTCCAAATGTTCTCAGAACCTCCTTGGAATATTTGGACTAGAAAATGAATGTTTCATTTCATTCGTTCATCACCTCTAAACTAATGAAAACATTAGCTCACCAATGATTTACATTTCAAACTCAGTTTTCATTAATTCTAATAAATTTTTACAATGCGCTTAATCTAATTCACCAAATATTATATCATCAACATACAAGAATGCCATAATTTTTTTATTATTGTCAATTTTGGAATTAGAAATTTTAACCAAATCCACCAGGCTGTAAAACAAGATTCATTAAAAATGGATAAAGTATTGAATACAATTCATTAAGTTCTTCCTTCAACTCATATAGTTCCTTCCTCAACTGAAAAGCACTATTATCATATATGTAATGATAAAATCATATGGATAATAAATATAGACTTTTATTCTAGAATCTAATTCAAAGAAAATAACTTAAAATCCATTTAGAAATCATTGAACATTAATTTCACTACTATATAGAAGAATAGGTGAATATTCTTGTTCCATGAAATAGGTGAATGTTTCTCATCAACACTGATTCACCGGATCTGGGAGTATCCCTTAAACTCTTGTATTTATTTATTTTGAATTACAAATAAATATACATTTAGTTTATTCCAGAAAACCCATTTGGTCCAGATGATATTCATATCTCCAAATCTTAGGAAAATCTCCCATATTTAGTTCTTTTTAATTTGTTGAAGTTATTCATTAATATACTGAATCCAGTTCTCATCTACTTCCCCTTCATTAAAACAATTAGGCTCTACCTGAGATGTAAAGGATGAAAAATATAATGATTTAATTCTCTATGTTTGATCTAGTTCTAAATGTTCATCGATGATATTTTTCCTATAAATTCTATCCCAAACACTTAGAATTCTATGAAGATATAGATTTGGATTCATCCTACTCATCATTAACGTTTTCTTCTAAATCAGTATTTTCAAATTATACAGCCCCTATGTTACTTACCTAGTCATCACTACTATTAGAAAACTGTTAATTGTATTATTAGAGATTCTATTCATTTTCAACTATAGTGATATCATTTCTTTCAACTACTTTTCCAAACTTCTTATTGAAGTGTTTATATGTTTTCATTTTTCTTGAGTATCGAAGTAATATCCCTACATCTCCATGAGACTCAAAACATTATTTTTCTTCTTATTGAGAATAAAACACTTAGAAATATTTAAAAGTATTTTAATGTTGTATCATTTTGTACCATATATTGTATGGAATATTTTCTTATACAGGATACAATAAAGCCCTATTGGATATACAAATGGATTTCAAGACTCCTTCCTTTTAGTGTTTTTTGGTGGGTCCTTTTCAATACTAATTCTTTTGGAAATGTTTCTTATATTATGATTTCTCATCTCAACCACTACATTTTTCTAGTGTTATAACTATCAAAACATGGTTCCTTTTCCTATTTCTCTCGAGATATCCTCCAATTGGATATTTGTGAATTTTGTACCACTTTGTGTTCTAGACATTAGAATCTTCTATCTGATAATCCATTTATCTTCCCTTTTATATTGTTTTATGAAACTAAACACATCATACATATGGAAAACGAAAAATATCCATGACATTCTACTGAAATCATCATTTAAAAGAATATAATACCTTTTTCTATCAATGGATCTTAATGAGATCTGTCCACACAAACCTGTACACACTAATTCATGCACTTTGGTCAAATTGTTTTCTTTTTATCTTGTATTTATTTTTGATAATATTACATTGTTAACAAGAATCACACATGTGTGGATGATCATGTGATATTTTTTGGAGATCTTGATCAGTAAAATATTTCACTGTATCTTTAAGGGATGGTTGACATAGATGGATAATATATTTATTCCATAGAATATGTTATTCCCCCTGGGATTGAAAACACATATATTCTTCTCTAATTACATGGTAGAGGTACCCCTTTTTTCTATTTTCATATAAAACTATAGGATTATATCTTCATTTAATGATACACATCATCTAAATAAAGTATATATTATTCCTCGAGTCACATAGTTGACTAACACTAACTATGTTTTGATAGAGTCCTTTGAAAATCAAAACATGAGAATGTATCATATGTTTTCCCCATAGATTTGGATTTTCCCATGCTAATAGACATTAAGGATTCATAATTGTGAAATTTGATGACACATTTCTTGTCTTATTTTATGCCTATGACATGATCCTAATTTCCCATCATATGGGATGTACATATAATATTAAGGATTAATACACAAGCAAGATCAAATGAAATCTATGAATACAATGCATATTCAGATCTTTTCATTTTGATCCACAACAATGGATTCTTAACTTTTATAGAGTTATATGGTTTCCCATCCTCAGAGTATAATGGACCTAATTCATCATGCTTAGTTGTAAATCGATTTTGTGTTTTCATCTCATTTGATGAATCATTGAGATGATTTTTATGACCACATTGGATCCTTTTCATCGCATTATTCTATATTGTAGACGAGAAATATTTGTCCATTTTCCCAAATTATTCACACAAAAATTGTTCCCATAATTATAATTTTTGGGATATTAAAACTTATATGGTCTTCATTTTTTCTCTTATTCCCTTTGGTACCTTTTTTATATGGAACATATATTTTCACAAATTCCCATATTTCCACAGTAATAATATAAAATACAAGGTGTATTCATGTACATAATTGGTGCACCACTGGTCTTCCCCAGATATCAATGAATCTTATAATTCTAATTTTTAACCAAATCAATTTTCAAACTTGGAGTTGATGTTTTCTGTCTAAAATCAATCATCAAGTCTTTCTATTTTTTTATCAAGCCCTATACTATCCTTTTTCTTGTGGATATAAATATTTTTTATGTTTTATTGGACCTCCATGATCTACATTCATCTTTTATGTCACCAGAGATATCTATTTTCCTAATGTCATACTAGGACCTAATAGTCTCTCTTAATCCTCAACTTTTCATCATAGTCTGATGAATTCCTCTTTGGGTTCTTCAATGTGTTTCATTTGATATTTAACTATATTATTGAAACTAATAACCAAAATTTCTTATTATTCCACTTTGATATTGTACTTAGTCACCTTTTCTAAGTTCTCTTGCAATAAAGACATAATATTTTCAATTTATTCCTTCATGTCAAACATCTCTTCTTCTTACCACTATATAGAGAGTGTGCCATCATGACCCACTATATGGGATTTCATAATTTTGGCTCTCTAAATATCTATCTTTTCAACATAGTATTCTATTTATTCATAAAGATCAACGCTTTATTCGACTTCTCCTTCATCATTTCTCCTTATACACTTTATGGGAATTACATTCAAATTCGTGTGTAACGTTTTCTTCGTGATCCTTACTGTCTTCCATATTTTATACATAAGATTCTTTATAACTCTAATTCTCATATATATTAGTATCTTATTTTTGAAAAAATCTCTTTCACATTTTTCTTAATTTTCACATGGGAAGAAAATATCTTTATGGGAATTTTGACTTCATCCACATCATTATATTAGAGTTTATTAGTAAAATTACAACAATGTTTCTAACCTTTCCACATCAAAATTGTGAAAGATGAATTTTCCCCATAAACCTTCTTTTTCCTATTTGGAAATTTTAGGAATGGAATAACATGACTTCATCCATCCTTTTTTTCCATATTCAACAGTTTGCTTCTTCATATCCTTGAAAGTCACTTCTTTGGAATTCCCATTTGTTCATACTCATTTTCATCATTTGTTATCTCTTACGCAACTAGAATACTATAAAAACTACTAAATATCATCTCTTTTTGGTCTTTAACTTCTAGTATAGAGACTTTCATATTCAACTGAGGTAAAATTATTCTCGATATATGATTAATGGCCTTTAAATCCTAATAATTTCAATGATATGATGCATGTCTTCCAAAACATCATTCACCAAATCAAATAATAACTACGTAGAGTCATTGGAATGAATTATCATGTCCATATATATGTTCCACATAACCTATAATTTTATTCCCTAAATTTTTTAATATCTATCATATATATTTAGAAACGTTTCTGACATAGCATGTGATGACTTACATGATGTCACCATTGTATAGATTTTATTATATAAGCCTCACCCTAAAGCATTTATTCCTTTCGAATCAATATCCAATCCCATTCAGCCATCTTTTGATAAATACCCACTATCCACATGTTCTAAAATACCATGCATCACTACTATAAAAACATGTCTATCTAAGATCATAACTAGTATTGTATCTGATTATTTCATAATTTTAAATTATCTCTATTGAAGATAGAAATCATTTCATATCTGAAAATATCAACTGAAACTCCCAATGGATAAACACTAATGTTAACCTTTCTCTTTTATACCAATTTTAATCCTAACTAGGTTAAATACTCTAAAGGGGGTGAGTTAGGGTATGACATATTAAAAAATATTCACCTTTTGATCTTGTTTTGTTGGTAACAAAAAACTCTTATCTCTCATTCCCCTAAAAATGTTTAATTAGGAATGAAAACATGCATGAGACGCAAAAATTTTATTTGGATAACTCAAACTAGGCTACATACAAGGTGAATATTGAGGTAATGTTACTATGTTCCAAATCCACTAAAGAACACTACTGTTACAAAGTTTAGAGTGGACTCAATGTACCTCTTGGTTTAAAATAATTCACAATTTAAAATATCAATGCTCTATCAACTAAAATATACATGCTTCTCCTTAAAATAAGTCTTCCATTGATTTAAAATACCATGGAATAGTTTCACACATGAGTTTTCCATAAATCTATATTTTCACTTCCTATATGAAGTACACTTCATCGTGTGGGGATTGCCTTGAGAAGAGAACTTTCAAAAACTATTTCTACTCCATTATGAATTGTCATAATTCATTTGTGAAACTATTATATCGTGTAGCATGATTGATTCATGAAACATTTATAACTCATGGATGAATGAAACATTATGGTCCACTTTTCTTTTACGAGTAACAACACCCCGAAAAAATATCCTTTAGCAATTCATCTTGTGATAACTACATCTTCCACAAACCACCTCCATCATAGAATACCCCCTTCACAAAACTCTCTAGAAATTAGGAAAATTATTCTAGTGAAAATCCTATCTAATGAAATTTTATCACCCAAATCATGTTATTATGGGTTAATTATATGGGAAACTTTATCTAAAAAAATTCTAATCACAGTTATGATTAACTCCTTTTCATATTTTCCATCACTAAGAATTATTCTCACTATGCAGTTCACATATCACATGATTTTCTAATAGAGGACTTAAATTCACCAGCTTATTCTAAAAATGAAGACTTCCCTCATGATAATAGTAATTCAACACTATCATCTAAAAATGTAAACACATGTTTCATTTTTCATTGAAAACCTATTATGTTGAGTCTATGATCTCACTAATTTAACTTTATGGTTTTACATACTTTTTTTAGTTCACATAGAGAACTCCAATATAGACTAGATACCATTTCTGAAAATACCACCTTGAAGTCCTTTAGGTGATATATAATCCACCAATTTTCTAGGTGGGATTAATTCATTTTCCATAAATCAAATCTCAATTTTGAGGTATAAAAACATGGGAAACAATGGAAAATTTCACAACCGTCAAAAACACATTTCTTGGACCGTAACCATGTTAGAATATTATAATCTAACATTATAAATAAACGCAAAAAACCCAAAACCCCTACAATGTAACCTTGAAGTTTTTTCCAAAAAAAATCTAACTCAACTTCCATAGGGTGTAAAATATGTGATCGATCTTGAAAATGATGAAAAAGATAAGGCATTTGAAAAACGTCATGTATAGACCGATATCTCTGAGGAAGGATTATCTTATAAGCCAATAGTTTGATTCTTTCTAAGATATCATAAGTTCTAATGAATCTAAGTGTTAGCTTACCTTATCTCCTAATACTTCATTGGACTATCCTAGGAAAAACAGGAAACAAAACATGATCCCCAACCTCAAACTCAAGAGGTAATTGATGGAAGTTTGAATATGACTATTTCCTTGACTAATCCTCTATCATGTGTTTCCTGATTACCTAAAACTCATCCAAAGTATCCTAAAAATGATGTTGTTCAAGCAATCCCACATCCCCTACCACTAAAATGTACATATGTGAATAAAAATACAAACCCTACAAGGCCTCAAAATAATCCATCTAGATGACAGCTTAAAATTTATTATTTTAGTAGAACTATACTAGGGGTATGTGCCTCTTGAAAGAACCACCAAATACAAGGAAACATGCATGAATCATGTTATTTAACACCTTAATTATACACTTTATCTACCCATGGGTTATAGGATGATGGGTTGTGCTCAGAATAACCTATATATCCAAGTAATTTGTTAACCCCTTCCAGAATTGTGATATGAAATGATAATACCTGTCAAATATGTAGAACATGCAGCTCCATCAAGGCATATGATATCTCTAACATATATCCTAGATCTCTCATCTGCTATAATGGAATCCTAAGGAGGTAGTAAGTGGGAGACCTTCATTAAATGATCAACAATGACCCAAACAATATCATTTCCCTAGGGTGGTCAGGGATGCCCTATCATTAAATCCAAGGTGAAATCATCCTACTTCCACTCATGAATGGACAATGAATGTTAAATTACACCTAGTTTATGATGTTCCACCTTCACATACTGATAGGTGGAACACAGAAAAATAATGTTTCAGATCTCCAACTTCATACCTGGCCACCAATACTAGCAATGTAAGTCTCGATATATTTTTCTGAAATCAGGACACACTGACCATACTATGGTAGGATATTCCCACATCAAATCCTCTTGAGAGTATTATAAAACCCAAATATTTCCATTTGTCTGTAAGGCCTCATTATCATCAACAATCTAACCAGATAACAAATCCTCATCAGAAACACTCTCGCTCAAGACTAGACCCTCATAATCTGAAGGTTTCCCTATCTATACTAATTTCAAAATGGTATAGGTCACTAATAAAACTATGAGGACTATCTGACCATGATCCTCCTAATCCTTAATATACATTTATAAAAACCATTCCATGATATTCCACTCACCAATAGCCTCTTAAACTACATGTGTCTAAGTCTTCCAACTCAAAGAACAAGGTACATCATTACCTTTAACAAGTTTATAGGAAATCTTTAAATTAAAGTACTATAGGTATTTAACACACCTATTCTAGATAAAATTTAAGTCACGTAGTGTAAATATTTACTTCAGTGAATTATAGCATGTGAGGACAAAATTCACTCTCCAAGAAAGTCATTCCACAAACATTGTAAATCACACACCACTACTACCAACTCGAGGTCCTATTTCATATAATTCCACTCATGATCCCTCAACTGACGATACTTGTATGATACTACACACTCTTCCTACATCATAACTACTTCCTGACCGATGTATAGTGAATAAAAATAAACAATAATGATCCTTATTGGTTTTGGAATAATTATTATTGATGATGAATTCAGCTTTCCTTTCAATTCCTGAAAGGATTTTTCACAAGGTTCATAACATACTAATTTCTCACCATTCTTAGTCATACCCATAAAAGGCACTTCTAGGCATGGAATTTCTTAAATAGGGTATCTGTTATACCCATATATCCCAAATAAACTGTTTATCTCAAACATTTTATTGGTATTCTCATAGGAAACTAATCAATCTTTTTATGTGGGTCTACAAAAACTCCCGACTCTGGGATTATATGACTTAGGAAGTGGAATTTTCAATGAAAAAGTGTATTTTAGTGATAAATTCATAAATATGGATCTATCTCATTGAATTCATCATGATCTCAAGATGTTTGGAGTGGTCATTTTGAGTTTGAAAGTAAACCAATATGTTTTCATTAAAGACTACCACAGATGAATCTGAATGTGGGTGAAAACCTGATTTATCAGGGCTATGAAAAAATCTGACATGTTCATGAGACCAAAAAACATTACCAACTAATTTTAAAGACCATATCTTCTTCGAAAATGTTTATGAGTTATTTCTAAAGGCATGAAATGCACTTGATGGTAGGCTAAACTCAAGTCTGTCTTTGCAAACACCCATTCTCCATGAATTTGATCAAAGAGTCCATCTAATCATGGAAGTGGATAATTATTATTAACTATGAGTTAGTTCATCTATTAGTAATCCATGAATAGCCTAAGGGTACTATCCTTCTTCTTAGAAAAAAGGAATATTGAACCCCATAGAGAGGTGCTATGTTGGAAAAAACCCTTGATTTTTTTTCTTTCAACTACTTCTTGAGATCCAAAACCCCATCATGCATAGGTCCATTACAAGTTTCAATTCTCCATTATAAATATGTATTCCAATCTCTAGTGATCTAAAATTCACATATTAGAGATAAAAATAAATATTATATTGATAAGGAACCAACTAGACCATCCTAAGAATTACATCAAGCATTATCATTTTAGGGATAAAAAAAATTCTACATGAACATATAATTTCTTGTCTCAAGGGTACATTTCTTTGATCATGTAACAATCTCTGATTGGTTACCCAACAAGGTAAAAAGTTTCATCGTGTTGTAAAAGTACTCTATTTCATGGACAAAGTATATAGAATTTCTATAGATATATAACTGCGAAATTAACCTATTTCATACATGACAAACACTAAAGTAGAATATTCAATAATAGTTCCTCAATCTATATAAGGAAATTATCTTTGCTCCTCTATCAAAGGATTCACTATACACAACTATCTCATACTATGACCCTATGTTACAAACTGAATTCCATAAATAGGACTGCTCTACTAGCACTTTAAATATTGAATCTATTTCCCTCTACCTCGACCACAACCTCAGCATGAAGGGTTGGTGGTACTCTAGCCATCTTCTTTACATGGTACTACTGGGCCCATTCCAAAACATGGAGTTTTTATAGATCCTCTATCACTATGAACTAATTGAAAGGTCCTAAATAATAACTGAATATTACCCATCCTATTACTTCATCTATACTCAAATGGAAATTGTATTCAATATGATTTTTGTGTACCTCGACTTCCCACACTGATGACATATAACAAAAATTCCAGTATGAACTTTTTGACTATCGATTCCTCTACAAGAAAACTCAAAGTGAAATTTCCTTCCCCTTTAAAAACATCTCCCATGTATGGGTGTTGAACCACCCTAGATCACACCTTCAACTTCCCTTAAATTCATCTAAATAATGAGGGAATGATTGACTGTCTCATAAATACTAGTCAACCAAATAACATTAACCTATTATTATAAATCATAAACAACACCATCCTCACATCACCATGTAGTCATGAGCTCATAATTGGATAGAGTTTATGAAAATAAAAATCTTGCTAAAACACATAGAATACTTCATTACAAACATATATCCCTAATACATGTTCATAAACTCTATAGCTTCGTAAGACCTCATGTTGTGGTGAAATAAGTAATCATAAAAGTCCATCTATAATTCCCTCTATATCATAACCTGATGCTTTTTCATCCTGGGAAACAAAATCCCACCATCTCTTAGAATAATTAAATGGTATATAGGCTTTGATATTGAACCTCCTCTCTAGAGGGATCTTCATATATTCAAATATATAAATCATGGCCTATATCCATGTATCAGTACCCTAAGGTAAAACATCACCTAGAAATGTATGTGGGTGTTTATATTGGAATTCCTACATTGGATCATCTATATTTGGGGTAGGTCGATCAATCTCTTTATGTTGACAGCATCATATTAATTAAAGACTATCAAATTCAGGTGTTAGTGCCCAATTTAGGAATATAATGTGGTGACCCAGGTGGCACTATGGGTGGTAACACTGGTAGATTAGGGAACACCACCACCAAAGCATGGTAATCATCAATCTTATAGAATATGATTCGAGGCTGCCATAGAGGCATGATTCTACAATTCCAAATTCATCCCTCAGAATAAAATTCAATAGTTGAAATGATCACAAATAGACAATTTGGATATGTATAAGCCCCTGTATTGTTTTACTAACACCTATCTTCTTTCTCCTAATTCTAGTTCTATGTGATAAAAGGATACCATATTATGCCACAACTATAATTAGAGTCACTCCCAACTACCCACTACTAAGGATTGGTTTGGGTCTGGGTCTCATATAACACAACTAAGGTCACGGTATATATGGGGTGTCAACTTCATTTTATAGAGGAAGACACCATTTAATTTTTAATTGTAGTCCCCATTAAATGGTAACAACTTAATTTAAAATTTTACAACCATTTATGTCTATACTCTTTTATATATATATATATCACTATCAATTTAGATTTTTCACTATTTCCTATTAATGAAAGACACACTCCTTATAAATTGTAATTTTCAATTTATGTAACAACTCCCTTGCCCTTATATCTTGTATAAGTATGTAATAGGTCATATAAAATTATTTTATTTAATTACTCACCATTATTAATTTCTAATATTACATGCTTCATAAATTACTATCTTCATTCAACTAATGAAATCGACTAATATTTCATCCCATGGAACCCGTAGTTCCTGACTCAAACATTGTATAATAGGTTAATTAATGTTTCATCTTAAATATATAGGGGTAAAACCATTTATATTGATTATAAACTTTAACTACTTCAATAATTATATAGCTACAAGAATAATTATCACATTAAAAATACATTCCATCCAATGAACTAATAATATATGTAGCAGGCAATGTACACAATAAGTAAATATGGAACAGAAAAATGTATAGAATATAATTCCTAAAGTTCCTATCTTGATGCGTGAAAAACTACCTCCTTGGAATACCTAGACAAGGGTAAAATGTGTCTATAATAAAAACAATGGTCACAAGTCATGTGTGTCATTAAATGGTGAAATAAGTACAACTTTAATAGGGATAATCCAAAAACAATAATATCACATCCCGAGTAATAAGGTTTTTTCCCTAAACATGAGATAGAAACTATCAGGAACATTCTCATTACCAAATTCCAAAACATTCGTAGTCTCCAGACTAATACCCAAACATTATGACAAATGGGAAAGGGGACCCTCTGATACCACTTTGTAACATCAACATCTGGGATCCACTAACAAGTACCCTGAGCTGGTGGGTCACATGGCCTCATGCAAACCTCCCTATACACTATGGGATACCTAATAGTAGTAAGGGTATATGGTTTTATGGTGAGGATACTATATCCTCTATTATCATAGTAGCACAACTGTAACTATAAATAAATAAAAAATATTACAAGTGCAATATAACTGATATCACAGTGAAAGAAAGTATCGTAGTCAAAAGAAAAAGGTCAACATCCAAGAACTAGTAATAATAATCAATCCATAGGCTAACTCATATACAAAATTATGCCATGTCATGCTGATATACAAAATGGGGGATACAAGGGATATCGAGCACATACATATAAAATAAGAAATACAAAAGAATAAAACACTAAAAGACTTATCCAATCAAATTTAGAGCATAATATGGATTATATACTCTCATTGTCCCATGAAATAAGAAACTAGATCAAACATCCATGACTAAGAACATTCCCTTTTCCCTACCTATATTCATATGTTATGTTTGGGTTCCAATTAGCAGCCCAAATAGGGTGAGAGATAAACTTAGTATCCCACCACCAATGTTGTCTAGAATAATCCATATGGTGTTTATAACATAGTAGTGTCAAGATATAATAAATAATAAACAATACTAAAAGCCATAAATTAGTCGGATTGGGATCCTATAGGACACCAATCTAACACTACCTTCTTCGGCATAGGTCAGGATAACTCTAATCTCATTTTACCATGTATATGCATTTATAGGTAATTATACATTAAACGTACATATGTATATACACTATATATGTGAGGACATATATAGTCACATAAATAGATACTATGTTATTGATGGACTCAAATCATAACTCAGGCATCTAAGTGTATTCAAACATGTTATAGGATCCAATAAGTGTATTATCCCTGAATCTCATGCGAATGTGAGGCGTCTTGCTCGTCACTAGAGATTGGGTGTGAGTCATGACGAACAACTCCAATAAAATGGAATGTGGATATTCATGACCATCATTTAAGTAGATCGTGTGAGACCATATTCCCAACACCCAACATAGGATAGCTTGAAACTGCACTCTCTATAAGTCCCTTAACGGTTTACCACCAACCAATATCAATGGTCTAATTATAATAATCATAGGGAATATACATTTTATAATTTACATTCACCTAAACCGAACTTACCATTGGTGTAGCACAAGTAATATAAATAAATATCTATTTACAAAATGTGATGCGGACTTTCCACTCACTTCTATTTAATAAAAATAATCCATATAATTTGAAATTAACAAAACCTCATTTTAAAGTCATGACAAACCACCTTATAGGTGTTTTGATCAATTAAACACATTTACCAAGGAGGGTATTTAATTAAACATAGCCAAAGGGGTGGAAACCAATGAGGTAAAAATACTCAAATGGTTCAATATAAGACTACGAGAGTATCTTAACATGGTTAAAATAATTTAAAAAGGAAAAAAACATTTTTAGGCATTGTGTGGAAGAGTATGGCATGAAATACGCTGGATATTAAAATAAAACACAGAAAAATTAATGGATAATTACCTGAAAATCTACCTCAGGCCTATGTATGGCTCCACATCTTATAATAGAATCATATTTTAAATACAATAGAGAAAAAAAATAACTGAAAAATTCTTTGAAAATAGATCATAATAGATCGCACTAAATTATCACTAACGATGGTATGATAAAAAAGGAATGAATTAAAAATATTAAATCTCTTATGAGTAGTGATTCAATTCCATATATGGCACTCGAAATGGAGGTTGGATGAAAGAGATACTAGGAAGCCTATATTAGAGGATGGGGAGGAGATCCCTAGTGTGTGGTCTACTAGAAAACACGGGGGATGAAGAAAAGGCCAATCCTTTTAAAATATTGGAGGTAAAAGGGTAATTCTATCAATTTTTACGATCTATATGGTTTGGTTTTAGGGTTTTCTAATCTATGCGTTAACCATGCAGTTTGAACTATGCCAAGATAGACCCCTCACATGGTAACTATGAATAGTTTTTCAAACAGTGTACGCCCCATACACTAGGAACTATCTAGGTAACACCCAATCATATGGGCTAGGAACATGGTTAAAATACAATTGTACATCATTTTCAACCCTCGGAATCAAACCTCACTGTTTAGATAAGCATTGTGGCATTAGATGCCCAGTTTTAGAAAATTGTGCACCAAGTATATTTACTCCAAAATATGGAGTTACATGCTCAGAATAATCCACACAAACTCTTAATTCCTTCTTTATACCATAGGTAACAATGATAAGGAATAAAATGTTTTAAATATGGAAAAAAATCACATCTATAGAATTTGGGTCATTACACACCACATCTAATTTCATTCAACTGTCTAATATCTTGAAATCATAGTCATAAGAGAACCTTATTAATTTACTTTATCTCAAATAGATATATCTGTGAGTAATGATATACATGAGAGACTTTTTGTTAGAATAAACATTGAACTACTCACCAATGACATTGTATCACCATGTCTTCCAGATAAACACCACAGCAAAACACTCTAGAGTATAGGGTTTCATAGTTATACTTGTTGGATTTTAGCTATCGATATCCATAATAAATTATGACCTACCTATAAAACACCACACATCAAATACTAGAAAAATATTAATAGCCTAATATCATATATTTAATCCCATCCTTTTGAAATATCATGAAAATCTCGACTCTAACTCTATAAAGACCTTCTGTAATTTCTTCGGCCATATAGAAGGACTCCCCTTATGTGTTAAGGTATTCAAAGGAGTCTCAATCTTGGAGAAATTAGATATGAATTTTTTATAATATTAAACCAACATAAGGAATCTTTTTACCTGCATAATACTCTAGGGTGGAACCTAATCTAGCACTTACTCGATCATTGTTGGGCCTAGAACCACTCCCTCCTATGAGATAACATGTCCTCGGAGGTGGACCTCTCTAATATAGAATGTACACATCAAGAGTTCTGTATATCTATTATTCTTTCAAAGTAAATCCATGTCAATCCTCAAATTCTATACATTCTCAGCCTCATATTCTAAGAATACAAGTATTTCATTAATGAATACCACCAAAAACTTGTCTATAAAATGAAAACTGATTAGGTTTATAGGGTTCATAAACATTTTTTGGGAATTCATCAAACCAAGTGGAAATCATTAATAACATTGAATATCCATAGAGAAATAAGAATACAATTTTTTTTTATGTAATTGGGGAAAAATATAGGTCATCTTCTACCACTACATGTAACTAAACATCAGCTAAGTCTTCTTCAAAAAGAGTTAATTTAACTATTGGGAAATTAGTTATAGTATCTAGTACATTGTCCTAGTTCATCCATCCTAAAAAATACTTTTTTCTAGTCAAGGGAAGCCTCATTATACATTCTCAACAACAACATACTCTTCGATTCAAATAACTGATCAAGGAACAAACCACTGATAGCCATTTGATATCAAGAATTATTTCATATAGATTCATTATAGTTATAAATTGATAACTTGGGAATATATATCCTCTAGCGGCTACGTTACACTACTAGAAAAAGAGTGTGATTAAAGAATCTCCTCCCTATGATATATCTTGTCATAGGGGATGAAATAAATTCTATACTGAGATCTAAAATTATTCAATAATGTATGAGTCTTGGAAAGAATGGCTTACACATTTGTCTAATAAAACAGGTGCAAAACTGGAAAAGGAAAATTTCATAACTCAAATCCCATTTGGATCCTCTCGGTCTTAATCCTAAACTTCTTGCATCTGTCTTCATCCTTGATTTCTATCCCTATGATCCTAGTATTGAATATAATAACCCAATATTAATGTAAAAATACATTAGATCATTTTTTTGGAATACATAATACATTAAAAAAATAGTCACCCAATGATCATATTAGATTAGTTTCATTAGAAACATAGAAACACAAAAATTGGCACCTGAGTGAGATACATTATCTCCCACTAGGTTCTCCAAGACAAGAACCCCTCATTGAAATATCATACATAAAATATATCTTCATAACCAAGGTAAGTAAACATTAAAATGGGTGAGAATATATGATTAGTAAGGGTAAAAAAAGGAGATATGTAAGAATAAACATGATTATAAGGGTATGAGAATGTGATAACAACATTAGTAGATAATACCCTGCATATTGAAGTTCATAAAACTGAATTATGGAATAATTTTTATCATTAAATAAGTCATGAATCCTAAGGAAATCAATAGAATAATCCTTGAAATAATAAAATAGGAATAACACATTGAATTTAGGCATACACAAAAACATGTAATATAATACCCTATAAGTCAAGACGCACTGATATAACTTATTATGGAACTTCATGGGGGATAAACCTGCAAGGAGGGACACATCACCAACCTAATTTTTACTAATTTCATTATATGGGATTGGGTTCCCCCATGTGTCCATAGTGGATCAAGTTTCCCCATCTTCTTATCATGGATATGGTTTCCCAATCTTCCATCTTCATGGTGACTTCACCTACTGGATGGGACACACCACCACCCCTAGTCACATTCATTTCCTTTTATGTTATTAGGTTATCCATCTTCCTATAGTGTATTGGGTTTTTCCTTATTTCATCTTCATAGTGACTACACCTACTGGGTGGGACACACAACCACCCCCAATCCTAGTCTATTCATTATAACGAATCCGATTTCCCCATATTGACATGATTCCAATCATTATATCATGATATATTAATAATTACCCAATGAATTGAAGGGATATATAGGTCCCACCTATCCAATAACAAAACCACTCATACATATTCCATAATACAATAAAGATTTAATCGTATCCTGAGACACAAAATGAGGTGGGTTTCATAAACATCATATCATAACTCATGAAATGAAATGGGTTTCATAAAAATTCTATCACGTCCTAACCTATAAAAAATATAGGTATAATAGTAATTTCATCAAAACATAAGCAATGAAAAGAAGCGGGTTTCAAATGCATATAACGTGTGGAAGAGAAATATATGTCACAAAAATCTTGTTATTAAGACATAAGCGACTAAATAAAGAATATGAATGGTATTCTTGGATAATATCCTGAATAAATTTTAAACTATAATAAATAATGACATCATATTGGAGAATTATTTTGAAAGACCACTTGAAAATTTTCTTAAGGAAAATATCCTTTCTTTTAAAATCATTTTCATACAACCATTTTAGAAACACTTTTCTTATAATTAAATCTTTACAATTTCATTTAAATCATTTCTTGTGGAAAATAACTTTTCCAGTTTAAAAAAATTAAAAACATAAATCAACTAGAAAAACATTTTCATTCAAACTAGCTTTGAAAATTTATGAAGTAATCTTGAAAATATATTGAAAACATTTTTTCTTTAAAACAACTTGAAAACTTATAATGAAATCATGATATCCTTTGGAAATCCTTTTTAAAATACATTGAAAACATTAAAAATAAGGCTTGAAATCCATTTTAAAAAAAATTATTTGGATCTTATAAAATAATCTTGAAAACCATTTTAAAACAATTTTGCTTGAAAACTTATAAAATAAGCTTTAAAACATTTGAAACACTTTTTAAAAATAAACATGTTTGTTTTTTAAAAGCATATTACTTCGAAAACTATTTTAATATAAAAGAAATTACATAATATCAGGAAAAAAATACTTCAAGAAACCTTATAAAAATACAATGTAATCATCTAGGAAATTATTTTCATGATGGTGGGTAAGTTCATATAGGGTGAACATTCCTTTTTTACCTTAAAAGTTGAGAAAAGTGCCTTAATAGGAAAAGGACAAGAAGATTCTGTTTTAAATTTTTTCAAAAAAATTAATAAAAGGTTAAAAATTCACTTTAAACATCATATGATAATATTAACATATTTTTTGAAACATTTTTAGACAACACAGTTTTGAAATAAAATTTATTTTTGACCGAAATGATGAATAATGTCAGATTTTCATGAAAGAAATTTTTAATTATTTTAAGTACCAAATTATAGAAAAATTGTAAAATTAATTGGATATAAAATGAATAAACTTATTGAAAAAATATTCATCATATTTATTGAAATATTTATCATAATATTTCATTAATGTAATCATAATCATAAATGATCTCGATAAACGATGAGATTGAAGCTATAAACCTTTACCACTTTGGTAACATTAATTCATAATAAAATAGAAGGAATAAAATTAAATTAAGCTAAACATATCATTAAAAGAATTATATTCATGATATAACATTTCCAAAGTTAGTATATACTCCTCATTGGAAAATAAAGGAGCATAACATTGCATGTCTCTCAAAGAAGGAAAATTGATAAAAAAATTAATTTACCTCTTTGGCAACATTTAAAAAATTACCCCAATGAAATAAATAACAGCAAATGGATTTTTAAAAACTAATAAATTTAATTATATTAATACTATAATAAAAGTATGGGAATTATACACACTACAAAAATAAAATTATTGGTGAGTAAGGCATGTATATCCTGGAAAAAAGTGAGAAGCATTTCCCTTATCTTATGTCCTGACACTCTTCATACTCATAAAAACCACCTATATAATAAATATAAATGTATTATATATATTTTAAATAAACATATTATTATATATAAATATACAAATGTTTTTATTATGATTTTATATTACCTTCTAATTAAAAATATCAAGTTATGGTTTCGCTTCTGGTAATATCTGCTTTGTTTCTTGCATGTGTCTTAATTTGTTATATTTTATGTCCTAAAACTTATATCATCATTTTTAAAAGGTATAAAATTATATAAATATAATATATAATAAATATTTATTTATTAATATTAATCTATATAATATATGAATATGAAATATAATACACCATTCATGGAAATGGTAGGCCATATGTACGCATGACCATTTTTCTTATTTTTCATGTTAGGATAAAGAAAGTAAATGACATATGTGTGTGTGGGTGTGTGTGTATATATATTTATATATATTATAATTAAAATATTTTTATTATGTCATATATATCATATAATTTCACTAAAAAAATTATTAAAACTATCAATGTTTTGTGTGAACAAATCACATCAGTTTGAGTAGGCGGTAGACCACACATACCCATACGAAATTATTGTATTTACACAAAATAGAATGAATGGAGGTATTTATTATATAATAATTCCATAAGATAAAAATAAGTCATATATATGATATATAGAAATTAAAAATAAATTTTTCATCATAATTCGGAACCATGATAGGTAGTAATGAAGAAATGAACAACATAGTTTCTAGAGGCGATAGTTCACCGTACACAAGAACGGTAGGTTCGTTACCCATTAGATGAATGTGTATGTAGGTGAATGTATAACCCTTATCATAAAAATATATCAGTTTATTGGGGATACTGAGGCTATTATTTATTCATTTAATAAGAATAATTAAGGTAGTGAAGAAATAAAGGAATGGAAAGTAGCTTGAGGAAGGATGTTACCACTTCTTTGGGTAACTCATTTTGTTTTTCACTAAATGGATTTCATGGTTGGATTTTTGAAAAAAGGGAGTCCTCAAAGAGTAAGGGATGGATTTTTTTAAGTGGATTGGGAATATATTGATTTAAAGTAATTGGTTTTAGAGCTGTGATTAAGGGTGTAGATGGTGGCCTTCAATAAGGGAGGGAGGAGACACACCAGACATTTTTGAAAATAGGTTAGGTGTGCCCACATTTTTTCCTGAAAAAATCCATAAAAAATAAACAAAACTCAATAATTCAAGTTTTATGGTCTAAATATTGCCATAAAATTGGTTTTGAACAATTTTATATTACCTTTTCCCCTTAATTTTATGTTTTAGTCCCTTGTAAAGCAGAATCTTGTCTTAATAGCAATAATTTATTTTAACCAGTTTCGCTAATATTTTTGGTCAAAAATTAAGATTCTATCATTAGAATACAATTAATATAAATATTATAACCTTTTATTTCCATTTTTAAATTCCTTTCATAGAAGTGGAAAACTTAATTT
This sequence comes from Viscum album, assembly GCA_963277665.1. Lineage (NCBI taxonomy): Eukaryota > Viridiplantae > Streptophyta > Magnoliopsida > Santalales > Viscaceae > Viscum > Viscum album. Next base: position 1,599,565,226 of record OY728130.1, on the reverse strand, counting down.
TAATGTTAATCCTGTAGACATGGTGAGAAAACATGTTACAAAAGTTATAGTGTTCAAAGGTTTACTAAGATTAGTTATCTAAATTCAAAATAAATGTAATTACAATGACATTATTTATATTAATAGATTTATAATTGATATATTTTAACATTCAACCTAACATAAATTATAATTTAACTGTGTAAATAATGTTCATGAAAAAGCAGTTTTTAATAATAATCCAGTATTTTTCACTATTCATTAGAAAATAACATTTCACAAAAAATACTAAAAATTCACCCTAAGAAAATTTTGAAATTATGTATTAAAATTTAATTTTTTTTATGAAAATAAATCTATAATAGTTTATAAATTTAATTTTATTATCACTCACTTAACGTTATAGAAAGTAGTTCATTTGAGAAAATGGTATTTTAAAACATATAATGAATTTATGGGCATTACATGTTTTATTATCAATAATTTTTGTATATATAAACCCATTATAAATAATATTTAATAATTATTTATTTCAATTCGTATTATTATTTTTTATTTCTATGTTATAACTCTTTTTGAAATAATTATTATAATAAAATTGTCTTTTGTAGAAACTCAGTGTTGTTTGTAAAGCAACCCAAGTTAGTGTTATGTATAGAAAAAGATAATATATATTGTGTATAGTGAACTCAAGACAAACATATTTCTTTAATATAAAAAATATATATTATATTCTATTTGAAATAAAAAATATCAAAAAGTTTAAGATAATTAGAAAAAAAATATTTCACAGAATCTCCAGGTGTTACAATCTTCCACCCTTAAAATGAATTTCACCCTTGAAATTCATATATGTTATCAAATGTTTAATAAATTAATTTTCCAATAATATAATCCCACATTTTAAAAATTAATCCTAAAATTTATTTTAAAACGGGGAAAGTTTGGAACATGAAAGTTACCCAAAGTTACTCATACCTAGGTTACCACATAGGAGAACATTATTGGAATTTGAAAATATATAGTTGTGGGAAAAGAGTAAATTTTTATAGGAAGTGATTAAGGTCATAAATAAAAAATAATTATAGTGATTGAAAATTTTAGGGCCCCATAGTCATAAATATGTGATGATATAAAAGGACATCGGTTCAACAAGAATTATGGTATTAAGACACCATTATTTTGACCATTCTCTTAATATTGTGTAATTATTTTATTAAATAATTATATAAGGAAATATAATTACTTTATATATTTCTATAAGAACGGTTTAAATATTTTTTTTTTGATAAATTTTTAATTTATCCATTACTTTAGGAAATGGATAGTCATAAATTAACTTTGATTCCTGAAGCATTAAAATACACTTTTAATAGATCTTAGGGCCCACAAAAGAATGAGAAGTATACATTTTTGTGACTAATTATTATCTAAAATAAATATGTTTAATACAATAATCTATAAACCTAAAAATTGACACTATCGGTTCATCATTAATATTTATTCATCAAGAAAATAATTACTCAATAATCAGGAAATCGCGTAAGCCAGTGGTAGGTTTAAAACCCTTATCATCCTTCTATCATGGGTTCAAGGCCCACATCCTTGAAAAACTAAATGGGGTGTCACCAAAAATACATGATACCCTTATCTAAAACAGCATTTATATAATTTCCAAAAAAATATGATGGATATCCTTGAAATTGTTGGGAAAAATCCCTCAAAGTATCATTGAAGCATTTTTGAGGTGATTGTGTTTGTTGACAAAGCAGACATCTATGTTGTGTTTGTTGACAAAGCAAACCATGGTGAATGAGTGTGTTGACAAAGGGGGTTTAAATGGTGATCTGTTGGGTTCAAGGGATGCTTTCAACAATCCATGATTGATTGAAGAACCTTGAAAAAGGAATGGATGATCTGGAGGCGGTACAAAAAGAGTAGATACAAGGTGCCGCCATTTTCCAGTGTTTTCCAAATTTATGGGCCTGAAAATCGCCAATGGAAAATGGAGTGATATGTTTTTGGAAAAGGTTGAGGAGAGAGAAATGAAAGAGGTGCGTGGAAAAATTAAGCGTGGCGTGCAAAATTAGCGGGTTGCGCGAAATCTTGAAGTGTGGCGTGCAAAACAACGGGTTGCGCGAAATAGTATTTCGCGCAAAAGATGTTTCAAGGCCGGAAGCTTGAAAATCAGCAAAGGCATTAGGCACGCGCAATTTTGGAGACCTGCGCGAAATAATTACGCGGTGCGCGAAATTCGTGCGGATTGCACAAAATAAAGGGATGAAGTTTTTCGCTCAAGAGGTGTTTCGAGGTCCGAAGCTCGGAAAATGGCAAAGGCATGAGGTGCGCGAAATTATGGAGCAGTGCGTGGAAAATGGTTGTGCACGGAAGATTTGTATTTCGCGATCAAATCGGGTTACGCGCTCAAGGAGGGTTTTTTGCGCGGGGTCGATTTTGCCTATAAATATGAAGTGACCCTCCTCCATTCAAGAGAGAAAAAGACATTGAAAATACCCGAGCTCTGGTGCGTGAAATTGAAGTTAGAAAGGGTGTTGCGCGTAAACTTAAAGTTTGCGCGTAAAGTCACCTGTTGCGCGAAAAGCTAAGGCTGCGCAGAAAGTTGGTGTTGGCGCGTAAAAGGAAGGTTGCGCGAAAAGTGGATATCGCGCAAAAGCAGTGAATTGCACGCAAGGCAGTTTCCAGGCTGCGCGTAATATTTGGAGGTTGTGCGAAAAATGAATTTCGCGCAAATCATAGAAATTGCGCGCAACACATCGTAAGGGTTGCGCGTAAAAATTGAGGTTTCCCGGTACATCCGGTGCAAAGTGAGATTCATCTGCGGGTGAAAGTTGGACTTCAACAGAGAATCTACATACAGAGGAAGATGCATTCCTTCATGAAAATGAAGAGACCTATAGGTCTATAAACTGTGAGTGGATTCCTTCCAAGAGCAGTGTGCTTAGGAAGCAGAAGAAGGTGATTCTCTCCACCGGCAGTGAGCCAGAGAGAGAGAAACAAGGAGTGACCCTTGGGAAAGCAGTGAGCTGACCTTAATCTTTGTAAAGGCAGTGAGCCTGGGCATAGACGTGATCTAGCCCGAACCTTGTAATCCACAACTAGTGAAGATTAGTGGAATTTGGTACGACCGACAACCTGTCGGCGTATGCTCCTTGGACGTAGCCCTTAGCGGTGAACCAAGTAAAATGGCTATGTCCTGTGCTTGCTTTACTTTCTGTTTATATCGTGCAGCAGGAAAAAGAGAGAAGAGTGTTTTTCTTAACAGTGAAACAAGATCAGAACGGGCATTAATTTTCAATTAGCCATACCCTGATTCACCCCCCCCCCCCCCTCTCTCAGGGTATCCAGCCTAGTGGACCTAACAAAAATAAAGTTAATCACTAAATAGCATTTTAACTAATGTTTTCAATACAACCTCAAAATATAAATACTTCCTCTGAAGTTTAACATAAACATTTCTAAAGTGATTGTCCTTATAAACCTTATGAAATATGAAAATCCATAACATTACAAATAGATACATGAAATAATATTAACATTGATCCCCCATATATAATAAGGTATCTCTTAGTTGTCAAATTTAAAACATGTGAATACCCTCCATGAATATTCTCTCAGAACATTTTAATAACCAGAATTATCATAAATACTTCTAGAAAACATGCATGCTTATATTTTCTAAATATTACTAGATATATTCCATAAATCCAAGATGTTTTAAAATTAATCCATGATAATATAGACAAATGTTTTAACAAATCATTTATGATTTTTGAGGTAATCAGTACCATCTAATTTACTTATTCATATCCAACAGATCATTATCCAAACATCGTTATCTCAAAATCATGGATAAATTAAGGGTTGCCTTCCCTTAATCAAAGTATATCATTTACATGAATTAAACTTTCTACTTCATTAAAACCATTTAGCATATCCTTTAAAATCCATAATGAAAAATTTATACAAAAAATAACTATATATTTCGTGATTTAAATAACATCATATTTGAATACCAAAACATATACCCTTAAATAATTAGTGTTTATTCTTAAGCCATTACTCAGGCTTCATCATCTTATCCCATAATACCCCTTTCATATAATATGAAATATAAAAAATTTATCAGGGTTATTAAACATTAAACCAATCATGCTTTTTAATTTTAATTTATAAAACAATGTAAGAACATCCCATACCATTCACATGTCACTTGTGGTCTCTTTATCTTAAGCAGAATATACAATACTCAAGGACCTTCATGATTCTATTTGATGATATTACCACTTAGAAAATATATTTTCATCATGAACATACTTACCACATCTAAAACATTCAATGTTTACTCTATTCCTTCTAGATCCCACTATTGACTAAAACCATAAAGCATAGGGTGGGGAACACTTATCATACCAAAAAACCACATAATCATAAAAATTTACTTATACGATGTCTAAATAATGACACATACTTATCTAATATATGAAAATTTTGGTTTATCATAGGTTATTCATAGTCATGTTCTATTTAAATCCTATATTATGTTTCCCAATCAGTTTTTTAATTCCCAAATCATATCTGCTATGAGTGTCAAAATAGGTTCCCAGTAAGACTTATTGTTGTGTACAAGGTTACGCTCTAGTCTGGTCCAACACACCAAGCTAGATTTGTTACACCTAGGTACATTTATGACAAAACCACATCCACGTGTAGTATTCATACTTGGATGAATTTATAAGAAACTAAAAACTATATATTTTACCAAAATTCCATAACATTTTCCTAAAAATTAACTCATCCTTATAATTATCCTTAGAGACATACCTATACATATCTTTATACATGTACCTAGGGATATCAATAAATTTTTTTCATCTTAGTTTCTAAATGTGGAAAAAAATTTCTTTGATACCAACTATATAAACTCAGTATTAACTTATAAATACATTATTTCATTTTTTTGGTGAATACTTAAAACATTACACAAATAGATTCCGAATGACTGTATTAGTTTAGTTCCATTATAAAAAATGAAACATAAACATAGGTACATGAGTGAGATAAATTATCTCTCACTAGGTTCTCTAATACTACTACCCCTTTTAAATATATGATACATAAAATATATCTTCATAACCTAGGGAAGGAAACATAGAAACAGATGATCTTGGATTCTCAGTAAGGGTAAACAAGGGTGATATGTAATAATAAACATGATAATAAAGGTATGATAACATGGTCATAACATTATAGTATCATACCATGGATATCAAAGATCATAAACACAAATCATGGAATAATGGTTTGCAGTTAATAAGGCATGAATCATAAGGAAATCAAGATCATAATCCATGGAATCATAACATATGAGTTAGACATGGAATTTTTTCATACACAAAAAAAATGTAATTTCATTACCTATAAGTTAAGACACTAGTGCAGAAAACGTTTTTTACGTCGGTTATTTTTAATTTTTTACGTCGGTTTCTAGCCGACGTTAATACGTGCGACGTTATAAATAAGGTTTTTGACGTCGGTTATTTAAAAACCGATGTAAAAAACATAAAATCGCGATTTTTATCACGTCGGTTATTTTAGAACCGGCGTGATAAAGGGCCTGGAGAATGGTTTATCACGTCGGTTATTTTAGAACCGACGTGATTAAGGGCCTGGAGAATGGTTTATCACGTCAGTTATCGAAGAATCGACGTGATAAACGGCCTGGACAATGGTTTATCACGTCCATTCTTAAACAACCGACATGATAAACAGGGGGTGAGGGGTTTTATCACGTCAGTTCATATAGAACTGACGTGATAAACTAGGGTGATGGTGGTTTATCACGTCCGTTCTATAAGAACCGATGTGATAAACCGGGCTGAGCGTGGTTTATCACGTCGATTCATATAAAACCGATGTGAAAAAACGGGGGAGGGGGTTTATCACGTCGGTTATTGTATAACCGCCGTGATAAACCGGTGGGAGGGGGTTTATCACGGCGGTTATACAATAACCGAAGTGATAAACCATTCTCCAGGCCTTTTATCACGTCAATTATTACATAACCGACATGATAAACCATTGTCCAGGCCTTTTATCACGTCGGTTATTAAATAACCGACGTGATAAACTATTTTCCAGGCCTTTTATCACGTCGGTTATTAAATAACCGACATGATAAACTATTTTCCATGCATTTTATCACGTCGGTTATTAAATAACCGATGTGATAAACCCATTTTTTTTAACAGAATGCAGTGATCTTCTCTCCACCAGAATCAACCAGAAAATAAATCAAGAAATCATACCACAAAAACAGAAGTACATCAAAATTAAGCATGTAAATAGATAGCATATAAAACTTACCCACTAGACAGCATCCACCGTCATTTATACCCCATGGATAGCCCTCCCCCACCCCGTTGGAGCCCTCACCCTCATGTATACCCCCTGGACAGCCCTCCCCCACCCCATTGGAGCTCCCACCCTCATGTATACCCCTTGGACAACCCTCCCCCACCCCATTGGAGCCCCCACCACACTCCTAGACTGCCCCCGACCCCCAGACACCCCCAAACACCCCTCGACAACCCCCCACCCGCCTGAACAACACCTCCTCACCCCCTCACCCCACTTGACAGCCCCCACCACACCCCTAGACAACCCCCCACCCCTGGACAGCACTCCCACACCCCTGGACCGGCTTCCCACACCCATGGACATCCCTGCCACCCCCCAAGACTGTCCCCCCACCCCACCGGACAGCCCTCCCAGACCGCTGGACACCCCCAACCCCACTGAACACACCCCCACACCCTGGGAACCCCTCCCCCATAGACCCAAATCCATACCATAAGAACCATCAAAAGTAGACCAAAATAAGAAGTAGAGCAAAATTAAACATTCACTTATATAACATTCAAAACTTACACTGTCAACTTCAAAAAAATCTAAATAAAACCTAAACAACTATCAAATAGACAATTAAAACGACAATATTCAAAATTACATTTTACATTACAGACAACTAAAATTCAATCAAACCTGTAAAATAATTTGACCACTCCACTTGTACGTGTTTTATGTCTTCAGCAATATAGGGTTGAGGGTCATCAAAAAGCTAAAAATGAAAAAGAAGATAGTTAACGTGTATAATGAATAAATCAAATTGAAATATGATGGAAAAGTTTAAGAGGAAATCGTACCAGGTCAAAATTCACAACTGTCCCAGTTGTTATTATTTCATACATAAATCTTAACATATAATATCCGCATTCGATGAGGCCTTGTTGTTCATGACAATTCTGTTTTGAATGAGTGTAAATTCAATATATTATTTTTATGTAATAAATCAAAAAGTACAAATTATAAATGGAAACTTACCTTCACCTTTACATATTTGATCTTTGCATTTTTTTTCTTTGTGTTTTTTCGAAAGTAGACCCATGCACTGTTAGAAGATAATACGAATGTGGTAAATTTAAAATTCATTATAATTAATAAAACTATTGAGAAATTGAAACTTACTTTTCCAATATATTCTTAAAACTTTCCCGCACATCACCATGAACAGAGCATATCCAATAAAGAGCTTTCTCCCTTGGGCAAAAAATCCCTAACATCCAATGATTACTGATAAAAGGAAATTTAATTTTAGTGGTTTTTTATGTTAAAAGATAATTAACTCTTTGAGAGAAATGTGTTTCATACCTCACAAAAAGGCATCATCCAACATTGTTGGATTATATTCTTTTCAAATCTTTCTGCAATATAAACCATTCTTTGTTCCTCAGTCAATGCACATGCTTCAGGGGAAATCAATTGCGGGTCCATGAATCCATATACTTCTCTCAGTTCAATACTCTCACAAATTTTATAAAGATACCTAATAAAAAACATATATAAGTATACATTTTTAATAAATATAACGCAGGGAAAAGGTGTTAAGACTTACATGGAAAATATTTGCACCATGTTGATGCCCAACTTATCTCCAGTAACAAGCTCTATGATATCAGATTTTGTAATCCCCACACTTATTTCACGTCCACAAACATGAGATTCCATTGGAAACTCATAAAAACCCAACAACAAATGTGAATATCTTGACAATCTGTCAAGACCACTGGAATCTATATCTGATGTCATAGCCTGTTGTCTTTGTTGTTGTCTATACAGTATTTCTTTACCTTTGAAGTATTCCTGTGAAAAAAAATTGAGAATTAAAGTAGTTTTCAAATGATAAAACAACTTTAATAAAAAAATAAAATAAAAGATATAACATTCATACCTCTATGGTAATGAGTCGAAGAAGTCTGGATGGCCAAACTAAAAAATGACCGATACTCTGTCCAACTGTCGCCACCTCATCTGTAGGTATTGGTACCCTAGTTGATCTATCTTTAATATCCTGTACAGTGACCCTCTGATTCTCTACCTCTAATTGTTGATGATGAACTATATCTCCTATACAATATACCAACCCGTATGCTACTATATGATGTTGAGAATCATCAACATACAACTCGCAATATGTAGGAAGCTGTGGCGGAGGCGGAGGATAAAAAATGGGGTCCGCAGGCTGAGGTAGGGAAGTGGGAGCTACTGGAGGAGGTGGAGGATAAATAATGGGGTCTGCAGGGGGAGGTGGAGGAGTGGGAGCTGCAGTCTGAAATTGTCTTTGCATTTCTGCAAACATAGACTGCACCGAATCTCTAATCTTGTCTTCCATCGTCGCATTAATATTTTGAACTTCAGCCTCCAAGGATTCTATTTTTTTTATAAACCCCCTCAATATTAGAAGTTGAAGAACGTGGAATCACTTTTCTTACCGATACACCTATCAGATATCCTCTTACACGACCAGGATGTTCGGGCCTTCCCAATGCTGCAAAACAAATATCTTCCCTCCCAGTAGATGTAAATGTCCCCTCTGAACTATACTCCTCAAGAGAGTCCTGTATTAATTAATTGAACATTTCTGTAATGATTGAAACTTATATGAAGAAAAAAGTTAACTTAAATAAATTAAATAGATATCTTACAATCCTCTCAGCTACGATTCTCGATTCTTCCGAAATATATTGCCCTTTTTTCCCTTCCGAGATCTCTTCCATTTTTCATGTCTAGATGGAGGGGATGGAGGGGCCACCTCTCCAGAGCTTTAAGACTCAGCTCTTAGTTGTTGAAATTTTTCCGCTATCATTTTTTCTTCCAATAATGTATACCCTCCCCGAGATAAACTATAAAGGTATACATTTTTAGATTGGATCTCATGATGAGCTTTCCTTGTTTGCTGTAATTTAAGAATAAGAAATCATTAACAAAACATTAATAAAATCATTTATATAAGAAAGTTTAAAAATGTTTACATTGCCCTTACCAGAAATGATTCTTTTTTTCTACTTTCAAAAAACTGTCTCCATGTGTCTTCATCTATAAAAGGATATATATGACATGGATTGTCATGAATCCTATGACCATAAATGAAATCAGATGAGAGGGTTGATTTGAAAGCCCTCCAACTCCTGGCAGCCAACGATAAGCATTTCTTCCTGACTCCTCCAGTGTCAGGAATATGAAATGTCATCTGATAAAGAAGTGGTTAAACATATTATATATACCAGAAACATTAAAATAATTGTCAAACAATGACAAAAGATCTTACCAAAATCGTCTCCCACAACTGAGAGATAATCGCTTTATCCACACCTCTCCAATCATCATACAGAATGCTTACTTTGTTCTTAGCCTGAGTTGCAACAAAACTCTTAAAATCTTTGGCATTCGGACCTCTGGGAGTATCATCATCATCAAACTCAACTACTATCCTCTGATCCTGCGTACGGGCAAGTGATAATTTTGGTAAACGTGTGCAACCATGTTTACCAACCTTTGAACTCTTTGTCGTAATAGGAGCATGTGAATGTTCATCCCTAGAGGTATGACCAGCAATATGCTCCTCTCCAGAATCATGTGGTTGATCATCTGAATGATCTGTCATTATCCTTCAAATCAAAAAAACAAACGTCAGTTCACAAATATACAAATTCAAATATTTTAATACTACTGTAATCAGAATATAGAAAAGTTTACTAGGTTACATAATATTAAACATTGGTAATATGGTAAGCATGTTAAACAATGGTAAAGATGGAAAATATGGTCAAGATGGTCAAGATGGTCAAGATGGTAAAAAATGGAAAAAATGGTAAACCTGGTAAACATTGTAAACATGGTAAAGTAATTTTCAGTGAACAAATATACAAATTCAAATATTTTAATACTATTTTAATCAGAAAATAGAAAAGTGTACTAAGTTACATAATAGTAAACATTGGTAATATGGTAAGCATGTTAAACAATGGTAAAGATGGCAAAGATGGTCAAGATGGTCAAGATGGTAAAAATGGTAAAAATGGTAAACCTAGTAAACATTGTAAACATGGTAAAGTAATTGTCAGTGAACAAAAATAAGCATTTTAAAATTCATGTAATGGTTATAAACATGATAAAGTAAACTAAAAAAACTTAAAACAAACAAAAACATATACTTATTTTATTTTAAAACATGTTTTAATAAATAAAAAACTTACAATATCTAACATTTATGGAAAAAATAAATATAAAAAACAAATAAACATATGTTACCTGTAATTTTAGGAATGTACAGATGGATTGTTTTCCCAAATTCCTTCGTCGTGATCGTTCCTTATGGCACAAACTATGTCTTCAACATGATCGTCATTATGTTCTGTTAATATTTCCATTGAAGTAGGGATCTCACATAAATCAGCATATTCATCAATTTCATCCTCACCAACATATTTTTTTTCCCTTCTAAAACAACATCCCACTGCATATCTGATTGATCTACTACATAAAAAATTTGTTTTGCATGTGTTGCCATTATAAAAGAATCAGCTGTGTCTTCCAATCTATTCAAATTAACAAGTTTCATTCCAAATTCATCGTGTCTGACACTGTTGTTACCGTTAAACCACTTACAGTTAAAAACGGGAACTTTAATTTTAAAGTAATCAACCTCCCATATGTCTTCAATCACTCCATAATATGCATTTGATGCAGAAATTGGGTTTTTGTCCTTAGCACTCGAAAAATGCATTGCTTCCGCAAACACCAATACACCACTATTCTGAACTGCACTTCTGTTGTCCTGAGATTTTGTATGAAATATATAACCATTAATGTCATAACCAGACCATGTTATCACATTTAAACATGGACCACCCACTATCCATTTTAATGTCTCTGATACATCTGATCTACCAAGCAAAGTCTTTTTAATCCATGACAAAAAAGTTTTGTTGTGCTCATTCAAAATCCACATTTCTTTCTTCTTTGGATGACATTGTTTCAACTCATTAATATGCAATGTGATATATGGTTGAGCATCAGCTATGTTATTCAAGATGTATGATTCTAACTTCTTCATCTGTTCCGCTGACAATGATTTGACTTTCATGCCGCGAATCCCCTTTCCCTCATTATTAACTCGTTCATGGCGAGATGGAGGCAAACCTATGTGTTGCGCCGTAGCCAAGTAGCTCGTACAAAACTCTGCTACCTCCTCAGAAATATATTTTTCAATAATGGAGGCTTCAGGTCGATATAGATTTTTAACATACCCCTTTAATATTTTCATATACCTTTCAAAAGGATACATCTAACGAAGATATACAGGTCCACAAAGCTTTATTTCTCAAACCAGATGAATCATTAAATGCACCATTATATCAAAAAAAGTTGGAGGAAAATACATTTCCAATTGACAAAGTATAAAAATTTCATCCTTTTCCAAAATGTTCAAAGCATTCACATCAATCGCCTTGTTACAAATTGAATTGAAAAAATAACACAACTTCATTATAGTCTTTCTGACACGAATGGGCAATATTCCACGCAATGCAACTGGTATAATTGGTTGCATCATGACGTGACAGTCATGTGATTTAATACCTATCAACTTCAAGTCCTTCAATGAGACAAAAAATTTTACATTAGAAGAATAACCTTGAGGCACTTTGGTATCATTAAGACACTGATAGAAGCTAATTTTCTCCCTCTTCGATAATGTATGACAAGTCGGGGGATGAAATGTTCGTCTTCCTTTAGGAGTGGGAGATAACTCCAAATGTATTCCCATTGATAGTAAGTCTAATCTTTCATTCAACCCATGTTTAGTCTTTCCTTTAATATCTAACAATGTTCCAATCAAAGAATCACAGATATTCTTCTCCACGTGCATGACATCAATATTATGTTTAACTTCATGATACCTCCAATATGGTATCTCAAAAAAAATTGACCTTTTCTTCCAAATATGTCTATCATTACCAGATTTCTGTGTCTTTCCCAATGTCACATCAAGGTTTTTCACCCTTTAAAAATACAGATCAGGGGATAAAGGTTTTGGAGCAGTATCAAATTCTTGTGAGCCATTAAATGCCTTTTTTAGTCTTCTATAAGGGTGTTCCATAGGCAAAAACGTTCGATGACCCATGTACACTGTTTTCCTCTCATGTTGCAATTGACAATAGGACGTCTGTTGTTCACAAATTGGACTTGCTTTATGCCCTTTAACACTGTATCCAGACAAATTTCCATACGCTAAGAAGTCATTTATAGTGAATAGAAGCACTGCATGCAGTTGAAAATATTCCATTTTATAAGAATCATACACCCTAATACCATCAGCCCATAACAGTTTCAAATCATCAATCAATGGTGACAAGTAAACATAAATATCATTACCAGGTTGCTTTAGACCAGAGATCATTGTACTCAACATGACATATTTGCGCTTCATACAAACTTCAGGAGAGAGGTTGTAAATTACCAATAAAACAGGCCATGAACTATATGTGCTACTGAGTTTTCGGTATGGATTCATTCCATCTGTTCACAACCCTAGTCTGAGATTTCTTATTTCATTTCCAAATGTAGAATACTGCGCATCAATTTTCTTCTATTGTGGACAATCAGCTGGATGACGTATTTTTCCATCACATACCCGCTCTTCAGCATGCCATCTTAACCTTTTTGCATCATGTGAATTAGAAAATAAACGTTTGAAACGATTAATTATAGGAAGATACCAAAATACCTTTGAAGGGAGCTTTGTAATCTCTACATCACCCTGTGATTTTTCTTACACCTTATACCGTGATGTCCCACATTTTGGACACTCTGACAGAAATTCATATTCCTTCCTATATATAATGCACTCATTCGGACAGGCATGTATTTTCTTGTATCCCAATCCCATCGGGCATAATATTTTCTTGTCTTTGTAATGTGAATCTAGAAGATCGTTATCTTTTGGAAGAATGTCTTTCATCAATTGTAGCAGCTCTGTAAAACTTCTGTCACTCCATCCATGCTTCGCCTTCAGGTTAATCAATCTTAACACCGCCGACAGAACCGTAAAATCTGTAAAACAGGGATATAATGGTTTTTCAGCATCACCATATAGACGTGCAACTGTCGGTTCTATCTCAATTTGTTCTGATACAATATCGCGAGTCATTTCTTCAATTCCATCAGAGTTACCATCTTGCGAATCATCATCATCAGTGACATTCCGTCCAGTTTCACCATGCCAAATCCAAGGGCTGTAACTCGGATTAAAACCATGACATATTAGATGATCTCTTATCTCTCTACTTTTCAACTTCTTCATATTCAAACATTTCAGGCATGGACAGAAAACAAATGTCACTACTTGGAACATTTTGTTTTGCAAATTCCAAAAAGGCATCAACACCTTCCTCAAATTCATTTCTCATTCGATGTGCCGTAATCCAACTTCGATTCATTATTACCTATAACAAATATCAACAAAAAATATATATTTTTAAGATAAGACAAAACATGTTTATATGAAAAAAATCATAATTTGAATGTAAAAAAATTTGAAATATAAAACAAATCTATAGGTATTTAAAAAAATATACTTGAATATTATTTTTAAAACAAAATATAGTTAGATGTAACAGTTTTAAATTTCATTGAATCAAAGAAAACCATGACGCCTAATGATTCTCCAAATAAAATATAAATCAATAAAACATAAACAAAATGATTTTTATCTGGAATAAGTGAATATGATCAGATGATACACATTTATAATAATCTCATGCCAATATACTAATAAACATGTTAAAATATAGGAATACCTAATGGAGCATATAACATGTGTTATTCATGCTTGTTGTTCAATCATTATGATCTAAAGTACTCAACACTTTCAAGTGCCAAAATCTTGAAAGTAGTAGTAGTTTTCATAAGTACCCAACACCAAATAGCTATACATCGTAAGTGTCATGTTAAAAATATGAATATAGACCATTTGTTTTATGTTTAATAATATTGTCATATTATCTGATCATTCTGATTATATATTAGAATTACTATATCCTTTTGATCTGATATATAATCTAAAGACATTAATATTTCTTTAGAAAAAGTAATGTTAATATCATGGTAATGTAAAAAAAGTATATGTCGAACTATATATATGTAATACCAATAAAAAAATACATATGTGTTTGGCCTGGGTTTCACACATAAAACAACTCATCTCACAGATTAAATTTTTGAATCATCCTACATAATACTTATTTTTATAACTTAGGGAATGAAAATAATAAAAGTTTTGATTTATGATACTCATTATGGGTAAACATGATATATATAAATATAATATCTAATCTCATAAAAAGATATCCATGGGGGGTATAAGAGCATACACAAAGCACATGATCAAAAAGATAAGTGAAACAGTTCTATATAATCATAGATCATAAAACCTGAGTCCAAGTATAACAATTTTAGCATAACATAAGACATGATTTATATGATAGTGGGAACATGATTTAAAAAAACTTATTCACAAGATCACAACATTGGTATGTGGAATAACATAAGAGTGTGGCACAAACATAATCATATAAGTCGTAACATATGTCAAGGGAAAACATAGTTTCATTCACCTCATATTGGGATATGTTAACCACCTTTCCTATAATTTATTATAATATTTCTTACGAGACACATCACATAACACATTGGACATGGTATAACCATCTGTATCCCATATTGATCTATGATATATAATGCATTGTCGAATGCATTAGAAGGATATTATGGACCCAAATGTCACATAATGACTAACCATATATATGGGTGAATCGTGATCATCAAATCATTTATAACACTTTCGTAGATCAATTAACTAACAAAAATGAAATGGGGGTCATAATTGTTTTTACAAAACATAATAATTATTAATACATAAAAATGTGTTTGGATGGTAAGATAAGATAATATACCTAATTCAATCTAATTATCATTAAATTATTTCTACCTAGATAGAAAAGACCTCTATAAAAAGTATAATTTAACTTGAGAATGAAAAGAAAGTACCCTTTACCTTTTTTATAATGAAAAATATGAAAAGGATGATAATAATATTTAGGTATTATAATTTTTTTATGAATTATTAATAATAAAAGAAATCACCTCACTTGGTTTTGTTGAAAATCAGACATACCATCGTATTCAAGAAATCAGATACACTTTGCATGAAAAGGTCCATCATTTTTAGGAGATGGCTGAAAGAAGAAATGTATTATCAGACTCACCATGAGTCCAGAATGAAATATTTGATTGTAATAGGTATGAATTGATATTTTTATGAATGCAGATGAAAACAGATGATGGTTCTCTGATCTAGGAGTTCTAAAAATCATAATTTTTTGAAAAAATATTATGATGTAAGAATGTTGAATGAAATTTTAAGGATAGGTATTACCGATTGTACCGGGTCCAATTTCATTCATGAAAATCATTTTCTGGACAATCATATTGAAAATATGATTTTAAGAAAATAAGTACTACCAATCTTCATCCAGAAAGACACATTCCAGCTAAGTAGGAAATAATAATGTTGCTGGAAGAATGGAACATTACAGTACCACCCATTATTTTCCAGATTTTTCTGAAGCTAATCCTCAATGTTTTAATAACCATTTTCGAGTTGAATGTTGTGATTTTAATGAACATAATAACCATTTGCAATAACAAAAAATTCCACGAGATTCAAAAATGAACGAAAAGCACATCAAGAATCGAAACAAAAACGAACGAAATAAATTCGTGGAAGGCTTACTTGAATGTCGCGAGTTGAGATGATAGATCCGAGAGGAGTGAATAAGATAAACAATGAAGCCAAAATGAGTTTAATGCAGGCGATCGACGAGCCGATTAGGGTTTACCGCGCAAAAGAGAGACGAGCCGGCGACTGTCAATCGAAAAATCGTAAATGACAGAACATGGGCATTAATTTTTTTAAATGCTTTATAATGTCGGTTATATAATAACCGACGTTATAAACTATTTTTAAGATTTTTTACGTCGGTTATAATAAAACCGACGTAAAAAAGCTCCTGCGCTTTGGTTTTTTGCGTCGGTTATAAAATAACCGATGTAAAAAACCCGATATGGACGCGTTTTTTACTTCGGTTATCAAATAACCGACGTAAAAAACCATAGCCCCGGGGGGTTTTTTACGTCGGTTATAAAATAACCGACTTAAAACACACCGCGCTTTGGTTTTGTATGTCGGTTATTTGATAACCGACGTAAAAAATGCGTCCATATCGGGTTTTTTACGTCGGTTACCAAATAACTGACATAAAAAACCCCCCGCGCATTGGTTTTTTACATCCGTTATAAGATAACCGACGTAAAAACCCAACAAGCGCGATTTGTAACGTCGGTTATTAAAATAACCGACGTAAAAAATCTACTCGCCGCATTTTTACGTCGGTTATATATAACCGACGTAAAAAATGCTGACGTATAAAACGATTTCTGCACCAGTGAGACACATTAATAGAAAATATTTGGGCACTTCATGGGGATACACCTACTGGTCAGTACATGAAACTGTTCTCAGTCATAGTTATGTCCGTGAAAGGGAAGGGTTTTCCCCATATTCCCTTTGTGGATCGAGTTTCCCTATCATCCCATATTGGATCAGGTTTCCCCATCTTCTATATTTATGTTGAATACACCTACTAGTTTGGAAAAACCACTATCATAAGTCATAGTCTTTTCATTTTAAGGGTTCAGTTTTCCCCATAATCCCTTATTGGATTGGGTTTCCTCATCTTCCATTTTCATAGTGACTACCCCTAATAGAAGGGACACACCACCATCCCCAATCATATCACTTTTCTTGTAAGGGATCAGGTTTCCCCATATTCCCATAGTCTATCAATCCCATCAACTTTATTTGCATCATTATTTCATGAGATATCAATCTTTCCCAATGCATTGGATGAGGATATAGGTCCCACCTATCAAATAACAAAACCATTCATACATGTACCATAAGATAATAAATCAATCATCAAATCATGACCCATAAAGAGATTTGGGTTTCATAAACATCATGTCATAACCCATGAAATAAAATGGGTATCATACACATTCCATCACATAATAACCTATAAAAAAGATATGGGATTCAAAATCATTTCATAAAATCATAACCAGTGAAAAAATAAGGTTACAAAATAATATAACTCATGTAAGAGGAATGGGTTTCATAAAAATCATGCTATAATTAAATAAACCATTTTTGAAATAATATGAATGGTATTCTTGTATCATATCCCAATTAAATATTAAACTATATCGAAGGATAAAATATTAGATGGAGGATGATTTTGAAATATCACTTGAATCATTTCTTAATAAAAAATATAATTTGATTTAAAATCTTTTTCATCAAACCATTTATAAAATAATTTTCTTATAAATAAATATTTACAACATCATTCAAAACATTTCTTCGGGAAAATATCATTTCTTATTATAATTTTTTTTTAATATAAAATTTTTTGAAAACCATTTCCTTTTAAAACATATTTGAAACCATAAAAAAATTGAAAACATTTCTGGAAATCTATTTCATTGAAATGAATTGAAAACCATAAAAATAAGTACTGTATTCATTTTGAAAACATTTTCCCTCAGAAACTTATAAAATAATCTTGAAAAGCTTTTGAAACCCATTTTCATTGAAAACATATAAATTATGTTTGAAAACATTTGAAACATTTTTTAAACATAATTTTTTTAGAAATAACATTTTATATGAAAACTATTTTAAAATAAAAAATTTCTATAATATTATAATAAAAATTTTCTTTAAAAAATAACCATGTAAACTTAAAATGTGTGAATCAAGGAAGTGACGATCATGATGGTGAGTAAGTCTGTATATGCCAATCATTCCTTTTGTACCATAATAGATATGAAAATTCCCTTGATCAAAAAATGAAAATAACATTCCTTTCAAAACCATTTTTTAAATTTTAATAAATTTGTAAAATTTTCCTTTAAACATAATAGGATAATATTAAATCCTTTTTGAAAACATTTTTTACAACGCACAATCTTCCAAGAACACATATTTTCGACTGAATATAGAAATAAAGTAATATTTTTATAAAGAAATACTAATTATCTTAAGTACCAAAGACATGAAAAATGGTATAAATACATGTATTTGACATTAATAAATATATTATAATAAAATTAATGATATTTCTTGGGATATGGATTATAATATTTCATCAATCTATTTATAATCATAAATAATCACGATAAATGATGAGATTGAAGCTATAAAGTTTAACAACTTTGGTAACAATAAATCATAATCAAATGGAAAGAGTGAAATTACATGAATCATAAACTATCTTGAAAATAATTTTATTATTTACATAGCATTTCAAATGTTAGTATATACACCTCAAATAAAAATATTAGTGTATAACAAATCGAGTGTCTCAAAGAACGAAAATTGAGACAAAATTACTTTACAGATTCGGTTACTTTTGAAACATAAAACGCATGAAATAAAGATAATAAAATGGATATGTAGATACAAATAAATTTAATAATATTAATCATATTACAAATCCATGGTCATTCTACACAGCACACAAAGGAAATTAGTTGTGAATAAGGCATGTATCTAATGGAAAAAAAGTAAGATGAAATTCCATTACCTTATGTATTGACTCTCTTTGTACTCATACAAAACTCTTGTATAGTAAATATAATATTAATATACATATATTAAATAAATATATTTATATATCTAATTACATAAATGGTTTTATTATGAAATTATATTACCCTCTTGTTCAAAATTTCACATTTGGGATTCTCTTCGGATAATATTCAATTTGTTTCTCGCTTGTGTCTTAATTGTTTATATTTTTTGTCCTCATATTTATATCATGATTTTAATAATATAGAAAATTATATTAATATAATTTATATTAATTATATAAGTATTTATAATAACCTATATAATGTATAAATATGAAATGGAATACACCGTTCATAGATGTGATAGACCGTACGTACACATGAATGTTGTTTTGGTTTTTTTATCATATTGAAATATTGAAAATAAATAAAATATATGTATATATATAATATAATTATATTGTAATTATTATATCATATATATCATATAAATTCACTAAAACTATCTTTAAAATTTTCCATGTAGTCTGTGATCAAATCACATTCCTTTAAGAAGGCGGTAGTCCACTCTTTCCCAAATGAATTTTTGTATTGAAAAAAATGGAAATCATGAACATATATGTCGTATAATAATTAAATAACAATAAAAAATCATATATATTACATATAATATATAAATAAATTTTCCATCATAATTAACAAGCATAATTTCGGTATAGAAAAAATGAACAACATTGTTTCTTGAGGCGGTAGTTCATCATACACAAGAATAGTAAATTCATTAACCATTAAATGGAAGTGTGTGTGAGTGTAGGTTGAATAAAAATATTAAAAACAAATCATTATATTTAGGATAATTAAGATATTATGTATAAAATTAATAAGAATAATTTTGGTTGTGGTGAAACAACATGATGGAAAGGAGCTTGAGGATGGATGTTACATCTTCTTTGGTTTACTCCTTTTGATTTTCACTAAAGGGATTCCTTGGATGGATTTATGATCAAAGGGAGGATTAAATAAGTAATGTAGGTATTTTGGAATGTAAATTGGGATGATATTTTCCAAACATAACTGGTTTAAGAGGTGTGAAGAACGGGGATTGTTTGTCACCATTTATACGGGAGGGAGGGGTCACACATTCCATTTTTTAAAACAAGTTAGGTGCACCCATGTTTTTACATAAATAAAGTCATAAAAACAAACCAAAATAAATAAATGTATTTTTATTTATGAAATAAGGTCTTAAAATTGGTTTTTTAAATGTTTTTAGGTCATCGTGGCCCTAAATTTTAAGGTTTAGTCCCTGTTAGGCTTAATTTTTCCTTAATTATTGTAATTAGTTTTAATCACCTTCACTAATATTTTAGGTCAAAAATTAAGTTTATATTATTAAAATATAAATATTATACATATTAAAACCATTTTTTACTATTTTTTTAAATTCAATTCACATGAGCGAAAAAATTATGTTTAATTATAATCACATAGACAAGGCGAGAAAGCTGGTTTTTAATGTGAGAATTTTCAAAAGTTCAATAAACTGTTAAATCTAATTTAAATTTAAAAATGATTAAGATGACCTAAATTGTATTAATAAATTTAAATTTTATATATTTTGACATTAAAACAGAATTAAAATATTATTTAACTATATAAATAAATTATCAAAAAAGAATTTAGGAATGGAAATTCATTATTTTCACAATTCATCGAAAAAAAGATTCTCAGAAAAATCCCAACAATTAACCCTAAAATAATGTTTACATTCTGAATTAAAAAATAGATTTTATTTTATAAAATAAATCTCTATTATTTTCTACAATTAATTTTATTATTATTCACAGAAGTACATAAAAACTAATTCATTTGAGAAAATTATATTTTCAAAAATATAAATACTTTAAAAATATAACATGTTTTATTATCAATATATTTTGTTAATATAAAACCCTTATAATTCATATTTTAAAAATATTTTTTTCTATTCAAATTATTATATTTAAAGACTAGGTTATAACTATCTCTTTTAAATAATTATAATAATAAAATGATGATTCATAGAAGCTCAGTGTTTCGTGTAACACCAGAAAACTCAGTGTTGCATGTAGTGAAAGATAATATAACTCTTGAATGTAGTGAATGAAATATAAAAGTAGTAAATTAATATAGAAAAAAATTATACTCAGTGTCGAATGAAATATAAAATATCAAAAATATTAAACTAATTTAAAAATATATGTTTCAAAAAAACTTGTGGTGTTACATAAACTACTTGGATATGGTGGTTATAATATAAAATCATAATACACCCACAATTTACATCCCATATAGATTATCTATTAATAATAACTCTCCTAGTATCTTCATTACCAACCATCGAAGTTCCCTAGTCACACTAATTCCTCTAACATGATGATCAATCCATCATCTTTACTCCCTCTATTCCACAACAAGTTAGAAAGTCCCATATTGTATTACATTACTCATCCCAAGAAAAGGTACACCTTTATCCCAATTGAATATATCCTCTCTATTAAGACTAAGATATGGGTCAAATGGTTTGAAACAACACCTATGATTTTCTTAGGGTTTTATGTGTTGAATTATACCACTGGACACCTGGTTATAATGTCTCAACTTCTGGTTGACCACTGCCAACACCTATTGACTATGGTTGCTCCACTAAAAATCACTCAACTAGTTGGAATAATTCCAACACCTCAACATGGGTGGGAACCCAAAGAGGAACCACTCCAACATGATTACCTATTCGAATCCCCCTCTCAAATATCTTCACTAAAATGTGCCCATCATAAACCATGTAAATATAGCATTTCATGAGGCCAATGAACATCAATGGATAAAAATCCATATAAATGATTCCATACTATAAACTAATGTGCCCATTTATTTTCACCAATCATATAGCTGCAATAAAATTCTCATCTAATAAATGGTTCTCAAACTTAGTCCATGGAAGAGTCGCATCATCACACATTTGAGCCACTAAATTCCACCAATGTCTTGTCAAACCAAATATAAGACAATCAATAGGTAATATCATTCATTGAAAGGGTTTAAAAATGATGGAATACTTAGACCATTGACTCAAGGCAGTCATCTATCATATGTGTGTATGACTCAACCCAAAACCTAGGATGTTTCTGTCACTAAAACTCATACAACACATTTAACCTACAGGCATCACAATATTATACTATATAAATTAGTGTTGGTTATTCTAATTAAGATAATCCACATTAAATATTATAGGTGGATCTCCTCATAGTTTTATGGGGGACATTACTATTTTTTCACCCATAAGAAACAAATCATGCATAGACCACTAAACTAAATATGGACACACAGAGTGGGGGCCTAATCACACAACTATGAAATATTTAATTTGAAAATAACACTACTTACACATATCCTAGGACCCACATCATTTTTTCTTCTTAACTACTTTTCAAGTAGTCAGGGTTTTCTCAAAAATATGAAAACTTCAATAAGTCTCTAAAAATATCTCTTGTTCCTTCTATTTTTCCATAATACATGTTAGGATGATCCTCTAAGTGATTGATCTATGTTCAAAACACATCTAGAGGATTATTTTTTGACCCTAGATCATCCATAAAAATGATCGGATTTTCATTTCCAAGTTTCAAGCATGTCTCGTCCAATAAAAAATCATCCAAATTCCTTTATTAGATTCTTATTATCGTAAACGATCCCCCACTATGTCATAATCTGAAATTTTCAACATAAAACCATAATCCATGGAAACAATAATAAAACATACACAAAATTGTTCCATCAAAATAATTTAATAATTGGAAAAACCAAATATTGCTGATGAATGCATGAAAAATGGGGGAGGAAATTCATAAACCAAAAAAGTGAAATAATTAAATGAACTTAATAAATCACTCATCATCTATAGTTGAGGAATATAAAGAAAAAAATATTATCTTCATGTTCTATAATCAATGATTCCAGAATCACAAGTTTAATAAAATACATAAATTAATAGGGATATGAAATGTTTGATCATGGGTTCATTTATTAGTGAATTTACTCATGATCGTAGTGTTATCCAATACTTAGGGAAAATCCCACAATAAAAAAATAACTATCTTGATTATGGTTTGATCATATAAGAATAATGTTCTTGAAGGAAATGCCATTATTCATTCCACTATGCTTGTTAATTCATGAATCCTTCTTGATCTCCTAAAAATGATTCTCCCAATGATAGTTCTTTCTCTCTTCTCATTACTAAATTATTAAAATAATTATTTACTGAAAATTTATATAATCATTAAACAACATTTAATCACTAAATTTTCCAAATTAAATATGACTTATGTCCACCAAGGGTAAAACCCAGGTTCTGGACACAAATGCATTCCTAGTTTTCACATCCAAGACTCTATTCAAAGGTAAAACCAAAATTTCTAAAATAATTTGCGTGTGTGAGTTAATATATTTAATATCATTAATATACCATAATTTGGTCCCTAGGATGCGCGAAACTTCATGCCACCACCATAACTACCTATAACGATATTATATAAAATTTTCAAAGGATCTAATCACAAAATCTTGAGTTGTTATAGATTTAGGATTCATACAACACTGATACAAGCTCTAAATCATTACGATCACAAGGAATTCACACTTTTTATGTGTTTTCTAATCCTCCTCAACCCCCTAAAAAAAATATTTTTTTCCAGTTCACCTTATCGCACATGACCCTACCTATATCTCTTTTGTTTTGTTAATTGGATATTTTTGTGTTTCAACTCTACCTATTTAAGAAATTTATATGTCCCTACATAGACTCTAAACGTTTTTTTCTATTATGAATCTACAAAATATTTTGAGAGATAATTGATACGTGTTTTTTAAATAGTCAATGAATAATTTTTTGTCTTTCATTTAAATATATAATTATGAAATGATGTTAGATTTTAGAATAATGGTTATATCAGATAGATCATACCATATAGATGGACTCTCAAAATATTGATGAAGAACCACTAGTAATATATTAAATAATTACAATTCAAAAAATTCTCATTATTTCAATGAAAAGAAAACAAAATATGTAACATAGAACACTTTTTCACATTTTCTAATAAAGAATATTAAATTACACCAAGAAGAACTTATCAGATATTCCTATGTTAAATATGGAAGGATATATTACTTTTATAAATCTTTATAATGATGAAATGGTATAGACAAATCATAAGAGTGTAGAAATCCAGTCTAACCGACCACATGAACTAATATATATGTCAATAAAGAATCAACCATCAAGATGATATAATTGTTTCATTGCATTAAATAATAATTAAATATGAATTATGAATGTGATTTTCATGAATAAAAATGTTGGATCCATTATAAAATTAAAAAAATTGTGTCATGAAGGAATTTAGGTCATCAACTAAAATCAAATAATGGAAAACGGTGCACCAATAATGCATTTGAAAATTATCTTAAAAGTATGAATAATATATTCCCTATAGCTCATACGAAAATATAGTAGCTAAAAGAAAGAAGATAATTATTATTAATATAGGAAGAAAAATATTATATTAATGAAAATATCATATAAATTTTGGATAGAGGTAATATCAATTATAATTCATATTTTGGAAAAAATATTAGAATCCTTTTCCAAACGATAACCTGTGAGATTTAGTACTAGTATAATCCATTAGTGAATTATTATTCCCAGCCCAATTAAAATTAAATATAAAATTCTATAAACAATTGATGAAAATATTGATGAATGAATTTCCATAATATATAATTATAATAAAAAATAAATAAATGATACACAAATTGATTAAAAAATTGGTAAACTATTTTAATATGATAATTGTTCAGAATAATCCTTTGGTGAATGAGAATCAAGATAAATCAGATGGGAATTTAATCATTATAAAATGGACATTTATAAAAATATTTTTGAAAATGATTTTAAATATTACAATATTTTGGTGAAAGTGGATTAGTCTTGTAATAATGCTCAAAATGTGGAAAATAACAACACTTAAAGGATTTATGTAAGAGTCGAGACACATATGGATGTTAAAAAATATTATTAGTTTTCAAAATTCACTATAAAATACTAGAATAAAACTAAAATAAAAAATTCATACATCTATATTATGAAGTGTCCCACCCTAGAATGGTAATGTCACTCAAGTGAAATGCCACAAGGTCTTAGATGAACTCATCAATCATCACAGGACAATGAGTAGTTCTATGATTTTGGAATAATGTATTTGGGACTTATTTTTCCTAGAATAGATCAATAGAATATAATTATCAATAATCATGATTGAAATTAAACCCTAGATAACATAAATGAAAAATGATTCTAGAATGAATGTAAAATGTTGTAAAACCAAACAATATTTAAACCCAATGTCAAATACATTTTTCATGTATGTATGTCCAAAACAAAACTAAATAAGTAAAATAATTCCCCATCTCCTCAATAATATAATCCCAGATACCAATGATATAAATATATAATAAATAAAGGATCAATCACCAGTATAAAACCTTTTCCCATAATAGCATCATGTGATATAAAATTTGTTTGTGCAAGAGATGTGTGTGTGTATAAGATATATGAAAAAAACTCTGTAGAATAGAACTCAACGCACCCAAACAATTCCAATTACATTATTTAACCATATATAAAACTATGAAATACAATAATAAAAAACCAAATCTTAAATAAAAATCAATACATCACATACACATGAATTAAATCACAAATTTATCAGTCCAATATTAGAACTTGAACGACAATACATCAATGATTATTGTAATACCATATATTCATGGTGTAACAAGGACTTCATATTCCAATTTTATAAATAATATATCATTCCCATATCATTCCCATCTTAACAATGTTCTCATATTTCTATTTTATTCCCCTTTTACATGTGGAAACACAAATCCATTGTATTCCAATATCACACAAGGAATAAAATAACCATTATATCTCATTTAAAACATGGTGTTACATTTCAATTAAGTTTATATTTCAAAAATGTTATAACATATCCATTAAAGTATCCTTAAATCATAACATATTATAGCCATCATTCCCCCTATGAAGTATATCATAACACTATCATTATATCCATATTCACTCATTATAGTCTAATATAGAAAATGAGACTTTGCATTCACTTATCATGGAAAAACGTATAATATGATAAGAACCATTTTTATTATCATAGTAGATCAAATAATTTAACAAATGATTTCAATATATATAAAACTAGTTTATATGATAATCATAGATCAACTTCAAATCAAGATCATTTCTATAAACAATCATCGATATAAAAACATTTTATAAAAATATAGCTTTTAAGAACCATTAAAAGAAAAAAGTATCCCTCATTTTAAATCTACATTAATTATTTTAAAATAAATATCTTGACATATCTCAAATTTGATAAAATTATAAAAAACAAATTATTTTCAAATATGGATCAATATCAGAAGATATAAGAATATTCAAATCTACTTCAATTTAATGTAAAACCCTACAAGGTATCAATTTCTCCCTCCCAATGTCAATTCACAAATTACATTAGAATAATTACATGAAGGATAATTATTAATCCATATGAATGGTTAAAGGTTGTCTACCACACTCTAAAATAATGGTTTGATTAGTAAAGAAACAAATAACTCCCAAGGAATCGTCAAAAATTAATAAACTCAATTAATGTTAATAAAATATACTAAATTATATTAAACTGAAACTAAACCAAACTAAACACCTAATTTTAGGGCTTACCTAGGCCCCAATTTATGGATATCAATATAATAAAATAACTATAATTAAATTATAAACAAACAAGTTTAATTATAAATCTAGAAGTGTGAATATAAAGATAACCCTCATGGTAACACTCTTAATCTAAATAAAAAAAATCTTAAAAATATTAATGACCTAAAAAATACCATATTATTTTTGATGAAAAATCATGCTTGGGTAGACCACTGGAGATATGAGAGACCTTAATAAAAGTTTTGATTCCCCACCAGGGTAATGACAGATACCACTAGACTCATAGTGGTAGTTAAAAATCTATGTAACACCATGTTTTGATCCACTGAAGTTTGGATTCTACACATCAAACTTCTTATGGTCCCCTTGTTGTCAACACAACATTCAAACGACCCCTAAACCCCACTCATAAGTAATACTATAAACATCCAAAATCCAAAAATTAAATCTAAAACATATATAAAAAATAATATAAAATATAAAAACATAGAAATTAAATTAAAATTACTCACTAAAACTAAAGTTGTTACAAAGTAACCACCATGATTTTTATCATCCTTGAGAATCATCACTATGAATATCCAGGGAATAAATCTAAAAACTAAGATCTTATTTCAATTTCTTATTTCCATATATCTTCATGAACTTCTTCATAATTCTATAAAAAATAAAAAAATGGTATATCCTTCCCCCATAATCTCTTTTTTACATAGGTATAGAATACATATTTTATACCAAATAATTGATTGATCAGTCTCTAACTCCACAAGTTCAAAATGAAAACCATGAGATGGGTTAAAATCCCACTTATGAAATTAATATGTATAAGAAATATCATTTATTATATTACATCAATTATAATATCCAAATTATATGAAACTATTAAAATCCATTCCATGATTTCAAAAGGAACAGTAAAGTGAGTTTATAAATTCAATTGATTAACTACACTTGGATGTCCAAATCAAAATGATACTTGAATAAACACATGATCACCAATACTAAATTGAAAAGTGTTACCCTTTTTATCTAAAATAAAATTATTATACTCTAAGCTGTAACTAATAGCTTCCAAATAAATTTAAATATATCAGTTTTATCTTATACTAAACTATAAATTATAAAAGACACTTCCATTACTTTAATCCAACAGATTGGAAGCCTACAAGGCCTATCATATGAAACTTTATATGAATCAGACTTAATATATTATTGAAAACTATTTCAATGTGAAATGTTTTCAAACTAAAAATTTTCTTATGAAACACCACTAAAATATAGAGAATAATTCCTTAGAATATGAGTAAAAATATAATTACTTTTCTTAAACTGAATATTAATTTAAGAATCCTAATAAATGACCAATTTTTACTAATAATCCAAATCCTCTTGTAGTACCTGCTAAAATGTGAAATAAATATTTAAAATCTTTCAAAATAAAAGCTCATTGAAACTCCCTAAATCCTTCAAATATCATGCACATACAACATCCCCAAATCATTTACAAATTCAGTCTCCGAAATTGACAATGAATGTTAAACATTTTTAGATGATCAAAAATTACCTATATTGAATCTATACCATTATGAAGTCTAGTATAATTCATTAAAAATAATTTTTCTCTTCATTATACATTAATAATATAATATATTGTTATTTTAAGGTATTATCATGTTGGTTGGAGATGAAGATGATGAAGACATAAGATAGGGATAAATTGTGTCCTTCTAAATATGCGGGATAATTTTTTAATTTATCCCCCTTTGAATCCTATAAAGTGATTATAATCTATGTTCTTTAACAAAATACAAAATAGAAATTAAAATAACAATATCACCATAGTTTTATAGTAATTTGGGGAAAAATTTCCCCTATTCAACTCCACCAACACCCTCTTCTATGATCATGGGGATTTTCACTAGTAAATCATTTTCCAATAGATCTTGATAATTGAGTTCAACTTTCCAGAAATTGATTAAAAAAATTATGACTTTAAAATATATCTAATAACCCCCCCCCCCCCCTAAATCAAAACATCTATGTTTATAACTAAAAGTATTTTCCTTTTTACGGTAATTCTATATGAAATATTGCAGATGAAAATGATGAAACTGAAAGATGATGATATATTTTGAAGAACATATAACTGACATAAAAGCACTATCCTTATCAATAATATCCAAACCATATATAGATAATATATTCAAATAAAATATTATTAGAAGGGAAAAACTTTGGAGTATCAAAATGAAAACAATGTAACAGTTATGACATGAATATCACAAAAGTGTATCCTTCAAAATATTTAACAAACTATAGTTGATGTATCATGGATAAGAAGTAGTTTTTGTAGTATAGATGATAATATATCATTTAAAAATAAATATCTAATTTAGTTTTTTGGAAATAGATTAAAATTTCTATTGATATTTAGATAAAAAATAACATTAGAAAAAAAGGTAAACTAGACTATAGATATGTCCATTTAATAATTAAAAAATTAACATGATTTAATTAAGTTCAAATAGATCCAAAAATATCACCAGATAAATAATTATTTCAAAAAAATAAGTATGTTATAAATTTTAATTTAATCATCCATGGAAAACCATAACTTACCTTATAATTATTAATGAATTAATATGTTTACTAAGACCCTAAAAATGGAATTTTATACTCTTTATTGTCAGATTTACACTAATGAAATCATAGGAACAAAAAGAATAATTCCTAATTTAAATCCCATAGGTGACCAATTAAATATGGGGATATCTCTATGAGAGGATAATTCAAAAAGTAAAATTTGTATCATATGATTGATAGTAAAAAAATAGATACATAATGTTGATTTTGAAACCAAAAATATATTACTTACATTAGGTACAAAACATTTATCATATTGTCATACATGAGGTTCCTTATCCTAATTTACATATTTAATCATAAAATCCTCCAAATACATGGGGTTCTAAATGTAGGGTTATATATCAGAATTAGGATACAAAATCCTCATACACTTAGTGGTTCAAGTATTCTTAAAAATTTCTAGAATACTTTGCAGAGAAATCATTCACTTGAATATAATGATCAAATAAAAGACTTCCAAAATAATAGGGAAAATAAAATAATTATTTTATTAAATATAATTCTGGAATACACTTAAATTATCATAATTAGTAAAAAAAATAAGGGTGTTTTTTATCATCAAAATGGATGAAAATTTTTTGATCAGCATTTTTATAGCCAAAAATCTCCCCTTTTAATGTTCACATAACCCATAGAATTTAAAGAGACACAAAACTAACATGTATGTAATTATAAAGGAAAACATATTTTGTAATTGAAAATTTTGTTTTTATCTAGTTTTATCCTCCTTTTTATGAGATCAAAAAGAAATTATAAAAGTATAATAGAGTACATTAAATTTTATACAAAACTATATGTGATTGTTAGTTAATCTTGAAATAAGAACATTCTGAAAAATGATAGTCTTAGAAACAAAACAAAAAAGAAAATAAAAAATAATAATAATAATTTCATTTATAAATTATTCCATATTAAAATAAATTTTAGATTAGGAGAAACAAAGATTTATAGTCCAGTTGATAGGAAGGACTATAAATAGGTTGATATTATTCAAAAGAAAATTGAGGTTAGTGAATCTCTAAGATTATTGCACACAAATATCATATAATCCATAAAATATTTGAAATTCTTGTTCCAAAGAGCATCCCACTCTCTGAAAGGAAATCTATAATCCTAACAGGCCTTTATAACATCAACCAAGTTAACCTTAAGAAATTTTTTTACAATCTTAGGAGGCCATACAAACTTATCCATCATGCTTCCCAAATGGTTGTTAACAACTCTGACTCCTAACTCTGTTGAAGATATTCTTCCAACCAACTCTTTTTTATTATCTAAAAGAGTGTGTGGTGGAACAATATCACACAATAGAATCCAAACATTTCATCCATTATAACAATATAAGAAGATAGTTTATCTAGTCTCTTTAAGACATCTCCATAACATACTCCACTGGATATTGAAGCCCTTCCCTATCATGAACACAAAAATTTTAGAGTCTCAAATTGATTCACTCAAAACATATTAAAATTACTAAAATGTGATTTAGAAACCATATTAACTTTCAGTTTATCAAACTATATAGAAACATCTCTTCTAAAATGATTAAAATAATTCTTTGAAATTTCACTCTTCTTCAAATTTTGATAGCGAATCTAGAGAGACTCATAATACATTTTTAGAAAATATGCATTTATTAAATCGTTAAAAACATCCTTGGTATTTCAACATCTACATAAATATTTACAACTTCATTATTAAACAAGAGAAACTTAAGACCATATCAGCAAAAAAATTGAGTATTAGGTTCAAAACAAGAATCACCATTAGAATCTGATATGTTTTCCTAGATATTAAAGATGATTCTCCAGCTTCTACCAATTAAATGGAATCAAACATCACACCATCACTAAAATGCCATGATAACTCTACAATAACATTTTTAACTCTTTTATCTTTTAAAATAGTCATTTCCATGGAAATGTCAACTAGATAAAAAGATTTGTATTCGATCAACTCATTAGTAGTCACAATAGGAGAATTAACTTTCTAAACAAAATAAGTTTCCTCTATTCTTTCCAATTCATAAGATTAAGTATCATCCTTAACTAGTTAGTCCGAAAAATGTGATAGCGTCTCAACTTTACATTCCATAACTAAATCTAGAAAACTACTTATTCAAAAATAAACTAAATATCTTACTCAATTAATTCTTTGAATATTTAATTGGTTGGTCATCTTCACCAGTAGTAGAATCGATATCCTACTCCAAATGTGTATTTTTCTCTATTCTATGAGTTCTTAAAACAATTATATCACCACAATATATGTTATCATATGGTTCTTTATAAACTATAGGAAATTGGATAATTAGCCCAATTCTGGTAGAAATATTCTCATCTAGAACTTTCATTCTTCTGGTGCTTATAATAACATTTTCACCACCCATAGAAGAATATTCTAAACATGCATCCACTTGTTCTTTAAAAGGAACTAATTATACTCAAGATTCTCTTATTCCCTATATACCAAGACTTGAAAACATAGACAACTTCAAATTTTTATGATACCACTCAACATGAGCCACTATGGACTCTTCTGTTTATATAAAAACATGTATTATCTTACACTTTTGGTCATTTTCAAAATCCATTACCAATATTTTTATAACTTGGTTCGTACCAAAAAGAAAGAAAATTATGTACTAAAAAATTCTCACTCTATATCTAATTAATATTACACTAAAATTAAATTTTCTTTCATGAGGACACTAAAAAATATAATTTAAATACAATTTTGAAACTAAAAACTCCTTGTCGTTCTCTACTCAAGAAAATTTTCCACACTACAACCGAAGATGAAATGGGTGATCTTTTAAAATTGAATTACATTAATTTTTAAAATATATTTGAAATTTCCTTAGTCAAAAAATGCACTATAGTAATTGAAATCCTAACACCTTTTAGCATCTAATTTGTCTAAAAACTACTCAATGTCAACATTTATCCCATAAATTACCCATTAATTTAAACACGATGGCCATTTCCTTTTTCCATAGTCGGGATTAGCCTTATAATTACTCTTAATTTTCACCATCAAATAAATTTGTAATGGGTCTAGAGTTATAAAAAATAGGGTTCAATAGATCGAGATCTCATGAGTTTAAAGGTTTGAAAAAGAGAAATAAATTAAATTAGATGGTTTTAGGTGAAAATTTAATTACATAATCCAATTAACCATGTAATCAAATGGTTTTTTTAAAATAAAAAAAATTCTTTAAATACACAAACAATATAAAAAACAATTTAAAAATGAATAAATAATAGAATAAATAATTATTTATAAGAATATAAAACAAATTACTAAACTAAATAGAGATTAAAAATTGAGATAAATAAGTTCGGCTTAAAATTAAATAAACCTAACTCTCTATTAAAAACCATAACTACAAATGGAATGTTCTTTACTAAAAATACCAGCAAGTTGGTTTTCATTATTAAAAAATTACCCATTCTGAACATGATCTCTTAGAAAGCGATGTTGAATATCAATATTGTTACTTATAAAATTACACATGATATGTTTATAAATATTAATAGAACTATTATTATCATATAATATAGGATATTGGTCAACATTATATTAATATCCTAAAATTTCATGTTTCATCTACAACACTTGTGTATAACAAATACTAGAAGATGTGTATTTTTCTTCAATAGTTACCAATGCAACAGAATATTGCTTCTTCCGATATCATGAAACCCTAGACATTCCGAAAAAGTGATAGGTTCATTAAGTGGGTTTTCTATATAATATATAACATCAAAAAGCAGTCAATAAAAAAGAAATTAGATAAAAATCATGGTTTGGGATAAATAAAAGATAGATAAATTGTTTCTTTTAAATATCTCAAAATATTTTAAAAAAAATAAATGAGTCTACTTTGGATTTTATTTAAATTTTTCACATAAATAAACAACAAACATAATATTTTTCTACTCATTGTAAGATAAAAAACTACCTATTATGCCTATTTATATCTTGTTTTAAGGGGTTTACCAACCTCATATAAATCAAGCTTCATATTGGTAAACATATGAGTTATATGTGGCTTGTTTTTTTCAAGGAAAACGTTTTTTAACAAATAAAAAATGTATTTTCTTTGATTTAATGCATTTACAAAATCCTTTTGAATGATTTTAAATCTAATAAATAAATTCAATTCTCCCATAATACTCACTAAAAACTCTTTTTCCATATATTTCTAAAATTCATTAAAATGTTTTTGATTAGTAGAATAAAAAAACATCATCTACATAAATATAAACTACTAAAATATCATAAGAATGTATTTTCATAAAACGAGTATGGTCATCTAGACCTAAAGAAAATTAATCTTCAGAACGAAAAGAACTCAAACTCCCATAACAATCCCTTGGAGCTTTCTTAAGACCATAAATCGATTTACTAATTTTGAAAACATAATTTGATAGTCGATTATTTTAAAAACATGTGGGTTATTCAACATAAACCTCATACATTAAATAACCATTTGAAAATATAGATTTAATATCCATCTTGTATAATTTAAAATTCAAATGAGATGTATATGATAAAAGTATTCTAAAGGATTTAAGCCTATAAACAAGGGAAAATGCCTCCTCATAATCTATACAATCCTTCTGATTATATCCCTTAGCACCCATCCTAGCCTTATTCATTGTAATTACTCCATCAGCATCTTACTTATTCATAAAAACCCAATTATTTTCTATTATAAGCTATTTCAATCAATCAACTATTTCCCAAACATTGTTTCTCACAAAATGATTTTTCTCTTCCTACACAGTAAAATAAAAAACCTTACCATATAAGGATTCTTATATAGACTTATATTAAAACTAGGATAAAAGGGAAGATAACTAACCTAGGTTTTCAACATTCCTACTAGTCATAAATTCTTCATCTCGATCTCTTATAATACTCTATAAAGGATGGTCCTTCAATATCCTAATTTTTCTAATTAAGAACCTTTGAGGTTCCTTGGTTTAATTTTATTTATAATAATTAAATTTTAAACAAAATATTATAATATTACATCCTTATGTTATTTAATGAAGTGATATCTTTTCCTTTTTTATTTTATTATGATCAAATAGATACTTTCCATCAAACATAACATGAATGGATTCTTCAACTATACTTTACTTTTTATTAAACACTGTTTATTATATAGAAGTAGAAAAATACCTTAGAAAGATTCCATAATAATAATTTGTATAAAAAAATTCAATAATTTTACTAAATATTTAGGAAGTACATTTTTTCTACCAAAAACCACAAACAATCCAACTTTCGGTTTTCTATTTTTTCAATAACTCACAAGGAGTCCTTTTAAGATAAGGTTTTATTAAAAATATATTTATAATAAGGAATGTTTTACTGACATATTATACCCAAAAATAAGTAGTCAAACTATACTCAGTTAATATAGTTTTATCCATTTCAAGAATAGTTCAATTTCTCCTTTTAAAAATTCCATTTTTGAGGTATTTTATGTGAAAACAAGAACATTATATTTAATACCTATATTTGGGAGAAAATTGCATTCCTATTTCTAAAATCATCAACCATGATCCCTTATCAGTGAATTAATTTTAAAATATTCTTCATTCAAAACTATCTTAAAAAAACACATAAAGACCTAAAAATTGCCTCTTTTAAACATCAAAATGTAAATCCAATTAATTCAAAAAAAATCACCAACTAAACATATCCAATGAATATCTCCACTGAACATAATAATATATAAGGTCTAAAAATCCATATAGATGAGTTATAAAGGATTATATATAGAAACTATATTTATTGATTTGAAATATGATTTTTTTTCATACCTATTTGGAAGGCATAAGAATTATTTTCTCATAAAACATAGGAAAATGAATAAGAGAATATAATTATTCATAGATATATTAGATAGAGAAAATATATTACATGGAACAATAATTTTATGACATATCCAAGATTTATATACTTCTTCACATAAATAGTTTTAATTTTTTTC
Source organism: Viscum album (assembly GCA_963277665.1). Lineage (NCBI taxonomy): Eukaryota > Viridiplantae > Streptophyta > Magnoliopsida > Santalales > Viscaceae > Viscum > Viscum album. Next base: position 1,599,529,638 of record OY728130.1, on the reverse strand, counting down.
ACATAAGGAACTAAGATCCAAAGTATAACAAAATTCTAGGTTCTCTAAACATAGGCAGTTTATCTCAAAACAAATGAAAATTGATTGTCAGATAAAAAAACAATAAAACAATCATCATTGATTTTAGAGATACTTATCATATTATGTTTCAACCCTTGAAAATATATAACCTTGATGATCAATATATATTTTGTATTTTTACATTAACTATCTCTAATAACCATACTTTAGCATTTTCAACAAAGTTAACCATACCTCCACCCAAATTAGATATGTCATGAAAGTTGGAAATTTATACAGTAATATTCCTAAAAAAGAAATATCCATATATCATATATCATTTTTCAAATATATTTTCACCTAAATCAATATTATAAAATAATTTCTCTTCGTACCCAAATGCTTTTGGGCCAAACAGTGTTATCAAGCAATGATCTGGGAAACCAAATCTATTTAATTTTACTAGAAGATCTATAATTAACTATATAAAAGTATTAAGAAATATAATATTTTTTATATTACTAAATTAATGATTCAAAAAGAAAACATTATTATTATAGTGACTATTAAGATAGGAATAAAGACAACTAACATTAGACATTCTATGATTTTATGAACTATGAACAAAACAATTTCTATAGAGCTTCAGTTTTTCACCATTACTACCAATTATATATAATTATTTTATAAACATGGACATTTAAATAATTTTAGTTCAGGACTCCTCTCCTCTAGTAAACATACTATGATTTATTTTTAAATATTATGCATCTTAAATTAATTCTTAAATATTACATTCATGTTCAGTGAAGCATAAAGCAGATTTGGCTAATTTTTCATTCAATTCCAAGTGATATTTTAATACAGTAAATTGCTCCTTTATGAAACCATTATGAATATTCCAAAACAATTTATCTTTTTTCATTGGAGATTAATTTTTTTCTTCTAGAATAGAATAATATTCATCTAATTTATCATTATAATAGTTTTTATAATCAGAATTAAAAATAAAAAATTAATAATATTTTTCCTAATTTTCTTTATCCATAGAGAATATATTTTTTTATAATTTTATTTTTCATAATAAGATTTATAAAAAAGAGAAAATATGGAATTTTCAAATACCCTCTAGTTATTCTTCATTTCTTTTCTTCCCCTTTCTCTCATAATCAGCATTCATTTCAAAAAAATTACTCCTTACTTATTTTCCTCATTTCATTAAACTATGAGAAATCAGTTTTTATATACCACAACTACTTGCATTCATAATATTTTACTTCATTCAGACTGCATATAACTTGTTGAATATTCTATCCAGTGATGAAAGGTTCTCTTTGTAATTTCAACTACTAGAATCATTAGTGAATATAACAACCTACATTAACTTCTCTTCACCTTTGGGTATGGAAACTATGAGAGATTTTTTCCCTTCTATATCATTCTATAATCAGTATCCTTGAATTGAATCTCATATTCATATATCAAAAGTGTACCAATAAATTCAGTATTTTTATAATTTTCAATAGTTGTATTTTGATGAATAATAGTAGAGATTCCATTCCTATTGGTAAGTAAAACTCTAAGAACATTCAATGCTTGATTTGGTTCAGGTATGGATTTTCTTTGAGTAATAACACCATTTACTATATCAATTAATCTTCCATTATTTAGAGTAATCATTTACCATCATACATTATGAATGTATCAAACATCATTTTTTTAGGATTGCACATCAATTTTCTGATATTATTTTTTCATTCATAGGAAAAAACTATTGTTTTACATATTTATTAAGTAGTATCACATCAAGAAATGATATTTAACACATCCAGAGAATTTCTAAAAATGATACCATTCATATCTCTTGAATTCAGGTTGTATTCACATTCTTTGGAAGCATCCCATTATTCTGGTCCATCCTTTTTAATTTTATATGGGTTTATGGCCTTAAAATAAACAATCAAACCATGATTAATCAAATATATAACAATTCATATTCTTATAATCCATAATTTTCACTATTGAATTATTAAGTTTTGATCATTGTCACACATTCTTTTAGGTCATTGATTTACATATTTCATCATCTAGATATTTAACTCAAGATTTTTAAAGCTAAACAAATCTTCAATATATAAAACCTGAAACACTAATTGGTGTTTTGAGATGATTATTATGAAGGCTCGATAAGGGGTGAATTTGTTACTTTTAAAAACACATAAAAAATTAGAATTGATATTATTTGTAACATAGAAGGAAATTTTGTTAACCTTTCTTTAACTGAATATAAATAAAAATATAGAATAAGTATACATACTAGTTTTATAGTGGTTTGGGGAACAATGGACACCTATTAAACTGAAACAACACTCTCTCTATATAAGCTTAGTGATTCTCAATAGGTGATCCTTTTATAAGGGATCACAATAGCTGAGTGAAAAATGTAAAACTTATTAAAATAAATTGTATAATGAACAAAAACATGAATAATTTAATCCCTTGAAACAATCAAAACATGAGTATTTAGAAACATAAAATATTGTCTTAGCTTTGAGAAATCATCATTGGATGAATTCAGATGACAATTATGCAACTAAAAGATAATAATATCTTCAAAGGAATATATGAATAACTTAAAAGAACTATCCTTATAAAGAATCCTTGATGTTATTAAAGAGAATATATTGAGATAACACAATAGAATAAAGAATAACTTTTTAATTATATAGAAAAACCACACTATAACAATTATGACATATATGTATCCATGTGTATTATGGAAAATCTACAACAAAATGAAGCAAATGTATCACATATAAGAAGACTCTATTATATCAAAAAATATAATGTCTTTTGTAATAAGAAATATCTATTATGGTTTTTTAGTAAAAGGTATAAATTTTTTTTGCTCTTTAATAAAGATATTTCAATAGTGAAAAATATTAACTACAATATAGATATAACCATTTTATAATTAAATAAGTATTCTGATTCAATTTTCTTTGAATAGATTTGAAAATGTATCTAGATAAATCATGATCTCAAAATGAACATTTCTTTTGAAATTTGAATTTAATAATTCATTGAAAATAATAACATACCTTATAAAAATTAATTAATTAATAAGTTGATAAAGATCCTCAAAAACATGCTTTTAAACATGTTAATGATATATTTACTCCAGTGAAATCATAGAAAAAATATCATAATAATTTCAAATTTAAATCCCACATTCGAAAAATTAAATGGGGGGAAACTATGCTTGAGGATGATTCCAAAATTACAATTGACAATGTTAGTAGAAACAAAATATAGATCTATAGATCATGAAGTAAGATACAAACATGAGGTTACTTATTTTAGATACATATCAAATATTATGTACTCAAACATGCAGTTCCCTATCAAAAGTTAGTTTCCCGATCATAACTCTCACATCAAATTTGAGGTTCCAAACATGGGATTGGATATCAACATTAGGATACAACATCAATTTATCAATATTCATTTAATACATCTTCAAAATATGGATAATAATTTAGAGAATAAAATTTCACCTAAATATAAAATTTCAATAAGACTTCTAGAATTCCAGGAAAAATAAAATAATTATTCAATTATATATAAACAAGAATTTAACTGAAAGATACTTTATTAGTAATAAAAATGAGGGTGTTTATGAGCATCCAAATCAATTAAATGTTTTTATATCAACATTTTTATACTAAATATAGCATACCTTTAATACCCAATCTTTACCTACTTACTAGTAAGATATTGTGAAAAAATCATGTAACATACATTTTCCATCTCTAAAAAATTAAATTCAAAAACTATTTTACATCTTAGTCAAATGTGGATTAAAACCCTCTAAAAACATAAAAATCCCATATAACATCTTGAATTTTTTTGGGACCACCATTCTTCTATGCACACACAGCCTAATGTCCATATTCTAGCTAAATATTGACTCCCTACTATATTTCATTTCATAGTACTCTAAATATAAAGTCTAAATATCTTTCACACACTCCATTAAATAAAATACAATTATAAAATAATTAAAAACTATTTCATGAGTACCATTTTTTTTATCGAAATGATATTTGGATAAGAGACACATGATATATCATTCTTCTTTATATACATACATCAAATCCAACTGTAATTATCTATTAATCATATCAGTAATTTTGTTTCCCTTTCCTTGAGAACACACCATTTCAAAATCAGAATTATAGTTATACTTCAGCTATATATTTTTTATAAGGTTTAAACCCTATTGTGGGTAAATTTACTTCATGTTCTTATGACCAGTGTAGAAAAAACATAATTCACCAAACAGAAAATGTCATTACTATTAAAGATCATGTAAAACATCCATGAACATAATATAATGAATCTGTTAACTAATCTCACGTTGTGTAAGTTTTTGTAAACCATAGTAAACAAAATAATAATATTTTATTAGCACACATTCTAATCTCACAATATATGAATCTCAGTGAATTATATACATAATATTAGGCTCATGTAATATAAGGTTTTGTGTTATGATAATTCAATTTCATAAATCCTAAAATTATGTTTCATATCAGTCAACCTAATAAAAAAATTATCCCTTCCAAATTTGAACCATTATGGGTCCTTATACTCAAGAAATATCATGGAACAAATTTTTATAAAACCTCACAATTAGAAGAAAAAATTGCATCTCAAGAACATTACTAGGTACAATTTTATAAAAAAATGCAACCAACTAATATAGATCTACTAGAATCCAAGATTCCAACACAATATTACTATAATAGTTTACCTCTTTAATCAAAAATATACGTTTTAAAATATTATCATAAATATTATTCTATATCAATGTCTCAAGAACAATAATCAATAATATGTTATGAACTTACTGATATCGATAATACACTAATATTTCTTCCAAAATCACTTCAAAAATGAAACAAAGTATGGATGAAAATTTTTATTCAACAATTATATTACTACTTCAAAAAAATTTAAATCTAAAAATTATTTTTAAAATTTTAAAATAACTATATCGACTCATGGTTACAATATTTGGAATATATTCAACCCATACACTAAGGTAATGGTGAAATTTTTGAAAATTAATATTGTAAAAAAATATACTCTCTCTATTATTTCCCATTACCTCTTGCTTCCCTTTAAATTATAGTGACCTATAAGTCCTCACTTAGTGATTTTTAGTTCCCTCCCTTCCTTCTAACCACTTATGACAACCCTGCTTTTTATTACAACTTAAACATGATTCATTACATAAAACTTCACTTGATACAACACAAAAGATCGAGAGGTTTAGTGTCTTTGGGTCTTAGGATCCTTACATAAAAACTTAAAACATGAAATACAACATCTTTATTGAAAACTTCCTTTTCATGACCACTATATTCCTTCGTAATTAGCATTGCATGGGATAACCTGGGGACATGCATAAGAAAAGGGTGAGCTATAAAGCCCAGTAAGGGAGTACACATGGAATAACATGAGGAGTAAAATACATATTAGAAAATAGGCATAATCAATAGATCATAAAATAAACATGAACATTAAGGCATGATAAAGCATGAAATCATAACATGGAGATGTGGCAACAACACTTATTATGGAATTAGCATGAGCCAAGGCTCATTGCAGATGGAGCAAGAGTAAACCCTGATTGCACATAAAGCATGAGTAAACCCTCATTGCACTTAAATTAGCATGATTCAACACTCATTGCGCATGACGTATCATGATATTATACTTTATCCAATGCATTGGAGCGCTATAAGGTCACACCCTTCTTAAACATTTCATTTCATGCATAAGTGTGCCACATGGATCATAAAACATGGATTCATAAAACATAATAATTTATTAAAAGATAAAGGAATGTGGAATTCATACATGAAACTTTATAATCAATATGTAAATTTCCATAAATGTTAATACCCTTGATGGAGAAATGAGCATGGTATTCACAACACAATGACATTGGCTTAGAAAATCGGTGCGATTTCGGCAGCGTAACGGCGTGACATAAATATTCATAAAAAGGTTGATGAGAGAGAAAGGTGTTCCTAATCATATTTACATGTAATGGATAGTAAGGAGGTCATATAGAAACATTTCCCAACAGTTGTAATGGAATTTAGATTCATGAGACAAAATTATTTGCTTGAATGTAAATGAAGAGAGAGAAGTTCCTTTCAGAATTTCGGCATAGTAATGGGTGTACATTGGAGGCATTTAATGGGAGAGAAAGGGGTCTCCCATCATTAAAACAAAAATAGGGTAGTATGGTGGAGGTGTGAAACCATACCCCAACATTCATAATTTAAATTAAATGGGCAATACAACTTAAAGACAATTGACAAAAATGAGAAAGGAAGAAAAAACCCTTACTTGGAAGTGTGCTTCCAAATGCTAGAGAGAGGCTTATGAGAGGCTTCATGGGAGCTTGGGGAACCTTGAGAGGATTATAGAAAGAGTTGGGCAGATTTTGGATGAACTAAGAGAGATTTGAGTGAGGACGAAGTGGGAGCTTGGGTGGGTTTATATAGGAAAGGTGAGGGAATTCTTTATTATTTAGGTTTGGGTCCCCTTACATTAAATTAATCCAAACCACACACCATCCCATGGTTTTTGCCCATGGTTTTTTTAAAAGGGAAAAGGAAAAAATATTTTATAAGGCCCGAATCTGAACGTCTTAAAACAATAAGTTTTCTTATGTGGAGGTGAGTCACACTCCCATGGAAATTAATTTAAAAAGGTAAAGTTTTGAATATGTCTTAAGGGGTCCATTAATGCTTTGAAAAGTAAGTCAAACAAACCCAAAATCACATTATTTTAATGCTAAAACATATATTGGCCGAACATAAAGATTATGGTGTTTTATTACATCACCACTGGGTCATTATGATGTCATAAAACACATTAAATATTTAAACGGTATTTAATTTTTACCCAAAAATTTGACTGTCTCAGAAAATTATGAAAAATTCACCGTTGGATAATTTCAACGTATTGATTCTAGAAATGACATTTATTTTATCTAAAAAAAATTCTAAATATGCTAATTTTCACTTTTAAAATAAAAACCAACATTTATCGAAAATTCACGGGTTTTGACAAAAATGGCTTTCAAACCTAAATATAAAATTTTAATTGCATTCATAAAATTATAAGATCATTTATATTTAATAAAAATTAATTTAATAATATTACCATTATTTTATAAAAATATTATTTAATTCAAAAATTCCTTAATTTAATAAAATAGATTTCTTAATTAAATAATAACTAAAAAAACCATTTGTACTTTAAAAACTATTTACAATGTATCAAAAATGACTAGAAATTATATTCATTATTATATACAAAAATAATGTATATGAACATAGTACTACTTATTTGTTACATAACCCCTTAAAACAGCCGCATAAGACCTATGGGTAAGGTGTGCGATGGTGACAGACTCTTGGGGTGCCTCAAATAACATCGCTCGAGTGGAAATCTCTATTAACTTCCTATTTTCCTGTAGACGGTCCCGTTCGAGCTTGAAATGGTGAAGCTCAGCTTGGGCATGGTCAAGGGCGAAGCCTAAGGATGCCACCTCTTTTTTGAGCTCCAACAAATGGGCTTCGTATGGGGCAATTCTACTGGATGAGGCCATAGCGTCTTTTGTCTGAGTAAATTGGATTTGTTAAGGTCCTATATTTATATTAATCATGTGATCACTGTTCAATGACTATATTAAAAATGGTCATAATTCATAACATAAATCCAAATAGGTTGACATCTTATAAAAAAATATTTTTCATAAAGAGACATTTAATTAAATCAAAAGGGGTTTCCATTAATGAAACTTTGGGTCGTTACAACATTCCCCCCTTAATAAATTTCTCCCTCGAAATTTTTCCTTTTCCCACACTAAAACAGATGTGGGTAGCTCAGCTTCATCTTTTTCTCCAATTCCCAAGTTTCTTCTTTAAACATGTGGTTTCTACACAGCACCTTGACGAGGGGAATTTTCTTATTTCATAGAACTTTTTCTCTATGATCTAAGATCTTCACTGGATGCTCCTTATAAGAAAGATCATCTTCCAATTGTACCACCTCATAAGAGAGTACATGTCGGTGTTATGCACCTTTTCCCATACAGGGCTTCATATGGTGCCATTTGGATGCTCGGGTGGAAACTGTTATTATAAGAGAATTCAACCAGAGGAAGATGTTGATCCCATCCTCCTTTAAAGTCCCTTGATCACACTCTCAACAAATCCTCAATTGTTTGGATAGTCCGCTTGGATTGGCCATTAGTTTGAGGATGATAGGTCGTACTGAAGTTCAGTTCATTATTCAGAGAATGTTGAAGACTCTTCCAAAACATAGATGTAAATCTTGGATCTCGGTCAAACACAATAGATAGTGGAACTCCATGAAACCTTACCACTTCCTTGATATATATCCACGCCAGTTGATCCAATGAAAAATACTCCCGAATAGAAATGAAGTGTGCAGTCTTTGTAAGACGATCCATAACAACCCATATTGCATTATTGCCTTTGGATGTCCTCAGAAGTCCAATGACAAAGTCTATGGTGATGTTTTCCCATTTCCATTCTGGTATGGGCAATGGTTGCATAATCCCCTTAGACTTCTTCCTCTCTGCCTTCACTTGCTGACACACCAGGCACTTTGATGTATATTCAGCGATCTCCTTCTTCATATTATCCCACCAAAAGTTTTCTTGGAGATCTCGATACATCTTTGTGCTCCCTGGGAGAATAGAGAAATTTGAACTATGTGCATCATCCAAAAGTTCCTTCTTCAGCTCCGGACTTGATGGAACACATAGTCTATTCCCAAACCGCACAATTCCTTCTTCATTAAAATTAAACTCTGAGGATTTCCCTTTTTTGATAGCTTCCACCTTTTCCTGAATTCCCACATCATCCTTTTGAGCATCCTTTAACCTTTACAAAAGAGATGGTTGAGAAATCATTTGTGAAAGGATTGATGATGTTCCCTTATTTATGATTCCCACGTCCATCTTCATCAAGTCTAAGAAGATTGGATCCTTCTCAATTCTCATCATTGATATAATCACTGGATTCTTTCTACTTAGGGCATCTACCACCTTGTTCGCTTTCCCAGGGTGGTAATGTATTGAATAGTCATAATCCTTGATGAGCTCTATCCATCTTCTCTAATGCATATTAATCTCCTTATGTGTGAATATATATTTAAGACTACTTGTGGTCAGTATATATCTCACATTTCTCTACATAGAGATAATGCCGCCAGATTTTCAAGGCAAAGATCACAGCCGCCAACTCCAGATCATGTGTTGGATAATTTCGCTCATGGATTTTCAACTGCCTTGAGGCATAGGATATCACTTTATCATTCTGCATCAGCACACATCGTGATCCCTTCTTCAAAGCATCACTAAATACCACAAAAATCTCACCACTTATGGGTAAAGCAAGAACGGGTGCAGTGATAAGCCTCCTTTTCAACTTCTTGAAGCTTTCTTCGCATTCATCACTCCAAGAAAACATTACTCCCTTTCGAGTTATCTTGGTAAGAGGGTTGGACAATCGTGAGAAATTTCTCACAAATAGTCGATAATATCCAGTTAACCCCAAGAAGCTACGGATATCCGTTACCGATGTTGGCCTCGGCCATCCCTCAATTGCATCTATTTTGGAGGGGTCCACAGATATCCCATTGCTTGTGATGATATGGCACAAGAATGAGACCTCATTCAACCAGAAATCACACTTGATATACTTTTCATAGAGCTTCTCCTTGCGCAAAGTCTCTAGTAAAGTTTTTAAATGCTCCTCATGATCCTCCTTGGTTTTGGAGTATATTAAAATATCATCTATAAAGACTACCACAAATTTGTCAAGGTAATCTCTAAAGACTCTATTCATCATGTCCATGAATATTACTGGAGCATTGGTGAGTCCGAATGGCATTACTAGGAATTCATAGTGCCCATACCTTGTACGAAAATCAGTCTTGGGGACATCTTCCTTCTTCACCCTTACTTAATAATATCCCGACCGCAAATCCACCTTGGAGAAGTATTGTGCTCCATGCAGCTGATCAAACAAGTCATCGATTCTTGGGAGAGGATACTTGTTCTTTATCGTGATTTTGTTCATTTCACGATAATCGATGCAAAGCCACATTGACCCATCCTTCTTCTTAATGAAGAGGATTGGTGCACCCCATGGTGAATCACTTGGGCGTATAAACCCTTTATCCAGATTCTCCTATAGTTGTTTCTTCAGTTCTTCAAGCTCTACAACAGCTATTCTATATGGAGTCTTGGATATTGGTAGCGCCCCAGGTATAAGTTCAATTTAGAACTCAACATCCCTTCTAAGAGGAAGACCATGCAGTTCCTCAGGAAACACTTCAGCGAATTCCCTCACAATAGGCATTTCTTCAATGATGGTTTCTTACTTGGACTCAATCATCTGAGCCAGATATGCGAGCTCATAAGGCTGTAATATCCATGCTTGAGATGATGGATCAAAAGGAGATTCATCTTCCTCCTGACACATGTAAATAATCGGGGGTCGATTCTCCATATGGAGTGTGATTTCCCTCTCCCGAAAATTTATCTTGGCTCTCTATAAGGAAAGCCAATCCATTCCAAGAATTGCATCAAATTCCACCAAAGGGAGTATGACGAGGTTTTCTGGGAAATTCAATCCACATATTATAACAGGGGAGGACTTAAATTCATGGTATTCAATGATTGCCCCATTTTCCATACTCACCGACATCCTTACTTCCATGATTTGTGGTGGTGATGGGATTGTTCTACTAAACATTCGAGATATAAAAGAATGTGTATAACTTGAATCAAAAAGTATGTTCGCTATTCTTGAATGGATAACTAGCGTACCTGTCACCACTTCGTTGTCAGGGTTCACTTTGGCAGAAGTGATGGAAAAATCTCTTCCTTGATGTCTTGGAGGTTGTTGGCTGCCTCCTATAACCCTTGGATTTGGGAACTGATTTGCAAAATGACCCTATTCTTTTCATTTGTAGCATTGAACAACATGTTGAGGTTAGAACGGAGCGTTTCTCTCCTCTGTCACAGCTGCGGGTCCTTCTTGCCGATAGTTAATAGATAGGTTACCTTCCCTTCCACACCTGAAGCATTTTCTCGTCCCCTTAAGGCAATTTACAGGGTGCTTATTTCCGCACTTTTGGAAAGTGGGGTTCTGGATCATCTTAACACCATTGGATTTATCAATCGGACCACCAGAATTGCAGTCCACCTTACGCTTCATGTCCCCATGATACCCATGTGATTCCCCGATCTCCATTTCGACCATGATGGCACATCGGACAATTTCCTCATAGTTTTCGAAGTCACGGATCACTAATTATTTCCGCAAGCTAGGCTTCAACCCACCAAAGAAGTTGTCAACCTTGCATTCGGGGGTAACGACAAATCTGGAATCGTATCATGCACGCCTTGTAACGTTTTCCTCGTACGCTCTAATACATTCTTCATCTTTTTTGCTTCAGGGAAAGGAAGTCCCTTTCCATCTTAAGCCGGAGGGTGCGCAGAAAATATTTATCGAAAAACATCTTCCGGAAATCCTTCCATTCCAATGCCTTGATCTCCTCCTCAGGCTTTGTATTTTTTATCAATTTCCACCATTGATCTGCTTCACCCTCCATATGATAAGCCGCTAGGAGAACCTTCTCTTGTTCAGAACATTGGAGGATGGAGAATATCTTTTCAATGGAGTTGATCCATTGTTCAGCGATCGTGGGATTGGATGATCCACTAAAAGGAGGAGGCCTTTGTCTCATGAAGCTCTCGATAGCGACTTGTTCTTTCTTAGGGGGGGTTGAATGTTCCTCTTGACCCATGTTTCTATTCAAAACATGAGTTAGCTAAGAGAGAAGCGTGACAAAGTTCGCGATTCCTGCTCCCATTGGATTTGGCATCTCATTAGTACAGTCATCACACTGATCTCCACAATGGTTGTTAGCCCGAGTCCTCCTATTACCGGCCATTGGCTGGAATAAAAGGATAGTTAGGGGTAACAAATAAAGAGTAAACCAAAGACAAAAGTTGATGACTTATAAATAAACTTTCATTCCTTAACTCATGAGTCTATAGGCTTCAATCTAGGCTTTTCATGATCTACTTTCTAACATATATTCTTAGGGGCATTTTTCCCTTAATAAGGGTTCATACTAAGATTGTGAATTTATCAAAACATATCCACCCGGATTGCCATAACCAAGAGTGCAGCAGGGCCGGTTTTTGTGCACCAGTTCCCATTCAAGTCTAGCTCAAAGTGGTGTTTTTGGGTTTTACCCCTAGGATACATCTATGCCAGAGCCGCCTCTACCTGCTCGTATCCAGATAGGGATGTATTTGTTTGATAAACCAACTACTTAGTTTTTACCAAAACTTAGGGATGTTTTTATTATACTTAGTCTTGTATTTAAGGTTTTACTAGGGTTTCCTAATCCCAAAAATCACTAAACATGTCCATTGATACCAACTATGACAACCCTGCTTTTTATTACAACTTAAACATGATTCATTACATAAAACATCACTTCATACAACAAAGAAGATCGAGAGGTTTAGTGTCTTTGGGGCTTAGGATAATTACATAAAAACTTAAAACATGAAATACAACATCTTTATTAAAAACATCATTTTCATGACCACTACATTCCTTCGTACTTAGCATTGCATGGGATAACCTGAGGACATGCATAAGAAAAGGGTGAGCTACAAAGCCTGGTAAGGGAGTACACATGGAATAACATGAGGAGTACAATACATGTTAGATAATAGTCATAATCAATAGAGCATAAAAGAAACATGATCATTAAGGCATGATAAAGCATGATAATCATAACATGGAGATGTGGCAACAACACTTATCATGGAATTAGCATGAGCCAAGGATCATTGCACATGGAGCATGAGTAAACCCTCATTGCACACAAAGCATGAGTAAACCCTCATTTAAATTTAATTAGCATGATTCAACACTCATTGCACATGACGTATCATGATATTATACTTTACCCAATGCATTAGAGTGCTATAAGGGAACACCCTTCTTAAACATTTCATTTCAGGCATAAGTGTGCCACATGGATCATAAAAAATGGATTCAAAAAACATAATCATTTATTCCACGATAAAGTAATGTGGAATTCATACATGAAACTTTATAATCAATAAGTAAATTTGCATAAAGTTTAATACCCTTGATGGAGAAATGGGCATGGTATTCACTACACAATGTCATTGGCTTAGAAAATCAGTGTGATTTCGGCAGCGTAACGGCGTGACATAAGAATTCATAAAAAAGTTGATGAGAGAAAAAGGGGTTCCTCATCATATTTACATGTAATGGATAGTAAGGAGGTCATATAGATACATGTACCATCAATTTTAATGGAATTTAGATTCATGATACAAAATTATTTGCTTGAATGTAAATGAAGAGAGAGAAGTTCCTTTCAGAATTTCGGCATAGTAACGGGTGTACATGGGAGGCATTTAATGACAGAGAAATAGGTAACCCATCATTAGAACAATAAGAGGGAAGTATGGGGGATGTGTGAAACCATGCCCCATCATTCATAATTGACATTAAATGGGAAATACAACTTAAATACAATTGACAAAAATGAGAAAGGAAGAAAAAACCCTTACTTGGAAGTGTGCTTCCAAAGGCTAGAGAGAGGCTTGTGAGAGGCTTCTTGGGAGCTTGGGGAACCTTGGGAGGATTCTAGAAAGAGTTGGGCAGAGGTTTGACGAACTCCAAGAGCTTTGAGTGAGGAGGAAGTGGGAGCTTGGGTGGGTTTATATATGAAAGGTTAGGGAATTCTTTATTATTTAGGTTTGGGTCCCCTTACATTAAATTAATCCAAACCACAAACCATCCCATGGGTTTTGCCCATGTTTTTTGGAAAAGGGAAGAGGAAAAAAATATTTTATAAGGCCCAAGTCCAAAATTCTTAAAATAATAAGGTTTCTTTTGTGGAGGTGAGTCACACTCCCATGGAAATTAATTTAAAAAGGCAAAGTGTTGAATATGTCTTGAGGGGTCCATTAATGCTTTGAAAAGTAAGTAAAACAAACCCAAAATCACATTATTTTAATGTTAAAACATATATTGGCCGAACATAAAGATTATGGTATTTTATTACATCACCATTGGGTCATTATGATGTCATAAAACACAATATATATTTAAATGGTATTTAATTTTTACCCAAAAATTTGACTCTCTCAGAAAATTATGAAAAATTCACCGTTGAATAATTTCGACGTCCTGATTCTAGAAATGATATTTATTGTATCTAAAAAAAATTCTAAATATGTTAATTTTCACTTTTAAAATAAAAACCAACATTTATCGAAAGTTCACAGGTTTTGACAGAAATGGCTTTCAAACCTTAATATAAAATTTTAATTGCATTAATAAAATTATAAGATCATTTATTTTTAATAAAAATTAATTTCATAATAATATTATTATTTTATTAAAATATTATTTAATTCAAAAAACCCTTAATTTAATAAAATAGATTTCTTAATTAAATAATAACTAAAAACAACATTTGTACTTTAAAACCTATTTACAATGTATCAAAAATGACTAGAAATTATATTCATTATTATATAAAAAAATAATGTACATGAACATGGTACTACTTATTTGTTACATAACCCCTTAAAACAGCCGCATAAGACCTAAGGGTAAGGTGTGCGATGGTGACAGACTCTTGGGGTGGCTCAGGTAACATCGCTCGAGTGGTAATCTCTATCCACTTCCACTTTTCCCGTAGACGGTCTCGTTCGAGCTTGACATGGTGAATCTCATCTTGGTCTTGGTCAACAGAGAAGCCCAAGGATCCCACCTCTTTTTTGAGCTTCGAAAAAATGGGTTTCGTATGGGGAAATTCTACTGGATGAGGCCATCACTTCTTTTTTCGGAGTAAATTGGATTAGTTAAGGTCTTATATTTATACTAATCATGTGATCAATGTTCAACTGCTATATTAACAACGGTCAAAATTCATAACATAAAGCCAAAGAGGTTGAAATCTTGTAAAAAAAATATTTTTCATAAAGATACATTTAATTAGATCAAGAGGGATTTCCATTAATGAAACTTTGGGTCGTTACACCCCTCTCTTTGATGCCAAATGCTCGGTCTATCCTTCATTCTTCATCAGGTTAGTTATTCTTCATTTTATACAAATTCTAGTCATTTTATCCTTTATGAAGACCCATTAAGTCCATGGTTTCTTGATTATATATAATTTTTTTCGATTAGATTGTAAATTGACTTGTTGATAATTGATAGAATTTGTACTTGAATCGAAGGAATTAGCATTTGTTCGACCTTTGGGAAAAGACTGTTGTCTATAGTGGATAATCTCTAGTATCATCAGTCTTCACATACATTCAGGTTATTGTTTGTTCTCAGTCATTGTCCTATGATTATAATTTGTATTGAATCAAGTTTGGACCTAGGTTTCAGTGGCATAGTTGGACTTTAATGGTGACCCTTGATGTTGAACCATCATCGCAGCTGAGGTAGAAAGCCCTTTAATGTAGGGAATCCTTTATATAGGTTATTGACATGATTAATGGCGTGATATTGTATCCATGATACCAATTATTAATTATTTATCAATTGAGTTTTCATGATTTATCTTGTAAATCCTATTTTCAATGTTTTATCATATATATTGTTATGTCTATGTACCTTTCTTGTTTAATTCAATGATGATCTATGAAATTGTATATATGTTATCAACTACTATTATTATCTCTACAGTTAATTCATGTGGAGCTATATGGACTACCCCTTTTTGGAAGGATATGTGAGATATTTATGGATATATAAAAAGACTATCCATTGGGGGAAGGATGAGTTTTAAATGTTTTTTGAACTATCTTTAGGAGGAGGGATATGTGTAAGACGTGGATGGTGATGTTCCTTTTACCATGGTGTCAAAGTAGGTAGATCTAGTCTTCAAGGACTGGGGAAGTGTATTGTGGTTGCATTATATATTAGTTGCTTATATCAATATACTATTTATATTCATGTAATACACTTTTATATTTTATACACTGATGTTAAGGGTTGTTAGTGTTGTCCCCCTGATTATTGTACTCAAACCCTACTCAGGTATTTTGATGTACATGTAGAATTCATGCTTATAGATCTGGTGAAGGGAAAAGACTCGTTGGTGGGAACTCTAGATGTATTGACATGATAACATGAATGCTTCTAGACGGACCCCAAGTTGGAGGGTTTTTGAGATGATTTATTAGGTGGTTACATTTTACACTATATTCTTGATTTAGTTTTTTATATACCTGACATAGCATATTGATACTGCATGGGTTTTTATTTTCTTATATGGCTCATATTATTTTATTTTCATTGATACATTAATTATTATTAATTATTATTATTAACTAATATTGTATACTTTTATTTTTAACAATTACCATGGGCATATTCTACCAATGATAATCTTTATTCCCTAACCATTAGATGAAAACCTCTTACATACAGGGTGATGTAAGACCCATGTAACGGACCTTGTGTTTTGAGTTATGTTGTTACAAAAAGGTTTTACCGGACTAGGTTCCCTAACTTTTATCTCCTATTTTCCTTAGTTTTGGATAGGTTAGAAATGAGAAAGGATAGTTGAGACTTAGATAGGGTAACTATGTCAATATCTAGATAATATTATATAGTGGACCTATTAGTTTCCTTAAAGTGGATAATAATGATTTGTTTTTTGTTACCATTGAATATTTTAACCTTTTTTAAAGCATTTAATGTTGGTATTTTGATTTATCAGAATTCGTATGCATTTATGAATTATATTATGAATGTAGGTTCACATTACATGTACCTGTTACTTTCATTAAATAGATCCTAAATAATTAAATTCTTATTTAAAATTTTCAATATTCATTTTTCATTATAATATTTTATTTGATCCCATTATATTCTATTCCTGAGTTCATATGTATGGCAGTGACTGTTGTGCAGGTACTATAGGTTTATCTTGAGTTCTAGTTAGTTATTTTGGGATTATTCTTTATTATTATGGGTAAACTCTTTGGTCTAACATTGTCATAAACCCTTGTGTGTAAATGTTTTTAGTTATTAGATTTCTTATTTAAGTTGTTGGTCTTATCTAAGGCTTGACCTATAATTTTAGGAAATTTATCCTGGTTGATTTTTTTCTCATCCAGTTGCTCTAACTATTTTTTTGGAGGATACGAATGAGTATATACTCTTGATTACTCCAATGGGTCAAGATATAGAGCCGTTCCAACTAAAACTCTTTTGTATGGTGTCGATTTTGGGTAAAGGATCCCACATGAGTGGGACAAGGATGGTTGATTATGTTCACAACTTCCAAATCCAGTATCCACCATCCTTCAATGAAATTGGAGGGCTGTAGTATATAGAGGACTAGATATGTTCATCGGGAGGATATTTGACTTAGTAAAGAACCAAGAGGGCCGAAAGGTTATTTTTGTGACCTTCATGCTTCAAGGAACAACTAAAATTTGGTGATATCTCGTGATGTAGGATGGTAAATGGGAATAGCTGACTTGTGATACCTTTAAGGATCTCTTGTTAGAGGAATTATTCCATAATACACTGAAGCAAGATCGATCACGAGAGATAATTGAGATCTACTAGGGGATGATAAAGGTGTATTACTACTTATCATGCTTCCTTAAGTTGATCTACTTTACTCTTCTTCTAGAGGGTAACAAGGCACACATGCCTAGAAAGATTGATATTGGAATTCACTTGGAGCTGGAACATTTGTTTCAAATCATTCACCTAATGACATAAGTTCTTCTTAATTAACAGGTGATTGATAAGATCCTTGATGAAGATGGAGAATTAGTTATTCATTCATATTCTAGTCGTTTGATAGGTACCTTTTCTAATTAAGTTCAAGTTTCTCATTCTAGGAATAATAATAGGAAGTTAGAGGTTTGATTCTGAGGTAGTAGATGATAGTCAGAGTAGACCAAAGGTTCCTTTATCCCCTCTATGGTAAGTGATTCTCTTAAGTGCTATAATTTTTGGGGTAAGGGAAACTTTCTACAAAATTATCCATTCTCTCTCAAGAAATATCATCAATGTGGAAATACTAGATATATAAATATTTTCTTTGATGTGGATTCAAGGATGATCATGGAAAAGGTAAACACATGACCATGGTAGTAGGTGAAGACCCTACAAGGGTTAGTGCACCAGGTGATTCATGATCCTCTATGGTATCACGGAGTAGTGGATGGAAAGATTTATGCATTTTATCAAACTTTAATGGATGGTAGAGAGGGACCTTACATAGTTCAAGGTGCATTCCAAATATCTTATACTCTATCTGTTGCATTGTTTAATATAGTAGTATCCTATTATTTTATATTTTCCCAGGGGTTTTTTAGTATGGATTTATTTTTTAAATAATCCTATAAGTTTATTTTTAACAATACATACTTGGTAATGAAATTAGATTGTATTTAGAACTATCTAGAGTGTCTAATACTAGTTTTTGGATATGAGTACATGTGATGCTTCAAAATTATAAAGATGACACTATTTTATTTATTCATAGACATGCACTGGTTGACTGGTTACCATGAAAACATCTATTTTTATCATAGATTATCATGTTTACATATCTTAAGTGGAAAATTTTTCATTGATATGTGAATGGGATATTGAGGCAGTAATATTGGGACCAAATACTTATTAGAGAGAATTATTTTCAGCATGGGTGGAAGATATGATCCTCATAGTGGATCTGGTGGTAACTCCCACCTCTTACTATCTGATGGCAGACCTGTAAATATTTTTATTCCCAAAATATATCTTGGGGTTACCTTCACATTTGGGAGTTGATTTCATGATAAATCTTGTGCCTTAATCAGGAATAGTTTTAATTCCACCTAACTGTAAGGTACCAAAAGTGTTGGAAGATCTCAATGTATAACTAAATGTTCTAGAGTCTAAAGGATTAATCAGAGAGATAACATCACTGTGGGGTTCACTAATTTTGTTCACTAATAAGGTATATGGAAGTCTTCTACTTTGTTTGGACTACCAAAAGTTGAACCAAATAATATAGAATAATTTGTACTCTTTTCCAACAATAGATTACATGTTTGATCAAATTGAAGGATCTTAGCGGTTTTATAGTATTGATCGATGTTTCAGCTACCATCAACTACATTTAACCAAGGTAAAAATCCTGAAGATAGTATTTAAGAGAAATTATCAGTAATGTGAGTATCACATTAAGCCTTTTGGGTTGAAATATTATTAGGTAGTGTTTATGTACACCACGAACAAGATCATTCACCCATACATAGATTGTTTTCATCATTTTCTTATTTGATGACATCCTTATATATTTGAAGATGTCATAATAACATTGTAGGCACTTGGATATCATTTTTAGTACACTTCAAGCATATAATCTTTATGCCAACTATTCAGAGTGATAATTTTGCTTATAAGAGGTTTAATTTATTGTGTACATGGTTTCATAAGAAGGGATATTGATTGATCTATAGAGTTAAGATGAATTTATTTATCGGGAATATCCAAGGAAATTATTCTGGATTCAAATGTTTCGTATATTCGATGGGTACCACATGAGATTCCTACAAAAATATTCATGACAGTACCTCTTGTTGAGATATTTTCCATGTATATAGACCACAAGATTCTATGGTATATCTTTTATTACTATGACATAAATCATCTTTTTAATCATTGGGAATAATAATTATTGATTTTTGACTTCAAGATGGATTATTATCTAGGGAATGGAAATTTAGTAACATGTGTGCTGGATAGAAAAACCCAAGAGGTGGGAGAAGGGATGTCAAAATCTAGATAAAATCTCATTGAATTGTTGAAATAACAACATGGGGGTGTATATAATGATTGGTAGGTAGTGGTTTTTACACCCTTATTGATCACATCCTATTGGTATAATGAGTGAAGAATACTTAGGGGATTGACCCAAAATATGGGCTACCACACATGAGGTTTGCAGTAAGTGTTTCTATTTCAAAATGATCTTTAGACACACATGGATTTCTTTTGGTTCATGGTAGGGTAATGGTTTTTTCTTTCCTGAGAGGGTATCTTATTACAACCTATCATGCTTCATAGTAGGAATTTCACCTAGGGTCACCCAAGATTTATCATGATATCAAGTGGTAGTTATAGTGTCCTCGCATGAAGAGATATATTTCATTATTTTTCTCCCATTACTTGACATATCAAAGAGTTAATGCTGAGAATCTAATACATGTACGATTACACCAATCACATTATATTCCTATTTTAATTTATGATAAGGTTGCTATGAACTTTTTTATAGGTTTTCTCAGGACATTGAAGGGAAAAGATATAGTTTGGTTGATAGTGGATGGGTTGACTAAGGTGACTCACTTCATACTGGTCTGGGAGATTAACTTTGTAGATGGGATAGGAAATCTATATCATCAGGAGATCCTAATAATTCATAGAGTTCCTTTGAGAATATTATCTAATAATGACACGTAGTTCACCTTGCATTTTTAGAAAGTCTTACATAAGGATATGGGTACCTAATTGAAGTTGAGCATGACCTTTTATCCAAAAATTGGTGGAAATTCATAAAGAATAATCTATAATTTAGAGGTATGATTCGATCTTGTGTTATATAGTTTTGACATTCTAGAGATTATCATGTGGTTCTAGTAAAATTCTCTTACAATAATATATTCTAGTATTTGATTCAAATGGATCTATTTGAGGCTCTGTATGGGCGGCCCTATCAATCCTCTCTATGAAATCATGAAGTGGTTGATTCTTTGTTTATCGGGTTTAGTATGGTATAGGAGACCTCAAAGTGGGTGAATATGATTTATAAATATCAATTTGTGGCATAGTGTATCTATCAGTCTTATGTTGACCAGAGGTGATGTTCCATGGATATCGTTGTGAGTGATAAGGTTTTTTGAGGTGTCCCCTTGATTGGGGTATAGACATCTAAGGAGGCAGGAGAAATTGGAAAGATGGTATTTTGGGACATTCAATCTAATAAAACACAATATTAGGGTTTCTATTTATTTTTATTGTCCTCCATAATACTGAGGTATGCACGATATGTTCTATGTGTCTCTACTTCAAAAGTATGGGCCATATCCTATAGATGAGCTCGACTGTGATAATGCCAAGATAGATCTTGATGAATATTTTGGGAAGGGATCAATTGTAATTGTGTTATAGAGTGATAAGGTCATATAATGGAATTATTTTACTGTTTTTCAGGTTTAATGGTAGCATAGTAATTATCAAGAAGAGATGTTGGTGCAGGAAAGTGTCGTTCAGGTTTAGTAGCCTAGATTATTCAAGAAAACCTATAGGGAAACATATAAGGCTGAGAAGTCATAAGAGGGGCATAATTGTAACATCCATATTCCAAGTATTCCTCATTTAAATTATTTATTTTGACTATGAGAATGATCTTAATGTTTTCATGTTAGATAAGGGTGTTCTGGAGGCCAAAAACAAAAGGAATCGGGCTGGTGGGCTCCACCGGCCATCTAGATGAGACTTTTTAACAAAAAGATAAACTGCAGATCTCACCTGATTTTTAGTGGAGGGAACAATCCCACTAGTTGGGTTTCAAGAAAGAACTAGTTCTAACCAATAGACACCAACAAGCCAATGGAATTCACTGATGTCCAGTAAGACCCTCCACTTTTATTGTGTTTTTTTATAAAATAGACCCCACTCTTTTATTTCTCATTACTTATTTCTCTTTTCAGTTTTTTAAAGACCTAGGATCCCTCCCTTATAAATTTAGAGTGCTCTCACTTCTTTCCAACTTCTCTCCTCAATTCTCAAATGTATTGTGGTTCCTATTTTCTTCATTCGTATAGTTCTTCTTTATTATAAAATGATTTTATAATCTTCTCCTTGATTAGGTCCTCTTAGAGCCATAATGAATTGATTATAACTAATGGTTTTTTATTTTGTTGATTATATATTCGTTGGAAATTAATATTATTGGAACCTAAATCAAGTTAATTTTCATATTCACAACATTTATACTAAGATAATTTTCTACAGCAGATCATCTTATCTATGTTTAATCATTTCCCACTTTAGGGTGTGGTTTTTTCTAAGCCATGATCCTAGGATTCTAATTTTTATTATATTGCGTATGTATTTTGGTTTCAATGGAGAAGATAGAATTAGATGGTGACCCTTTACACTGAACCATCATCACACCATAGGTACAAAGCCTTAGACTTTTGAAAATTCTTTATATGTGTTATTAGCATGATTGTTGGCATGTGTTCATAGACCAAAGACCTATGTTTGATTATAGACCACATGAGGTTTGCATTTATATCCCCAAAAGAATATTTTTTATTTTTTCTCACATATTTTTTTATAGCTATGAACCTTTCTTGTTTGACAAGATCATGTTATTTCATACTATATACATGATTCATGTACCATTTTAGTACCTACAGTTGATGAAGGTGGATCCATATGAATTATACCCATTTGAAAAGGATGTGTAATATATTTAATGGCTTGTAAATGTAATATACCTATACTAAGGGATATGTATTACATGTTTTATTAACTTTCCTGGTGAGGTGTGGGATATGCTAATCATGGATTGTGAAATTCCTTTCGACATGGTACTAGAGTAGGTAGATCAAATCCGTGAGGTCTTGACATGTGCATTGTACTTTCATGATATATTGGTTGTTTTTATATATACCATATTTACATTAATATAACACAATTATAGATATCATTAATTTATGTTAAGAGTCATGGGTGTTATCCTACCGAGTCTCGTACTCCACCCAACTGAGTCATTTTAGTGTGATTAAATATTTCATGCTCAGTGATACAAAGAAGGGAAAGGTCCCAAAGGTAGAATGTTGAGAAGGATTAGCATGAGGATGTGAAAAATGATGGATGGACCTCGAGCTAGTGTGTTATCATGAAAATTGATTATTTTTTACTCATCACACTATATTCTTTATTTATATTTAGCTATATACATAACATGCAATATTTAAACTTCTTGGGTTGGTTTTTTATATATATTTCTAATAATCTAATGATTATTGATTTATTAATTATTGTTGATTACTATTGTCAATTTTATTTATATACTTTTGTTTTTACCTAGTATTAAGGTCATATTCCCCCAAATACATTCCTTAGGCCCCCACCGCTAGTCAACAATCGCTTGCGTACGTGGAGGAGCTCATGATGTCGTGTGGAATGCCTAAGTCAGACCAAGTAGTTCAGATCAAGGTGTTACATAATGATTCTACATGTAGATGATAATGTGTGAACTTAATAAACATCCTCCCATTCCATGATTTATGGAAAATTCATTCAAAATATGAAATAAAAATTCTCTTCAATATTCAAATTTTATAACAAAATGAACAAATTTGTTAATTTAATCTCATGACACCCCAATATCATGTTGTTTAATTATAATTTTATTGGATATAGATATTTATATATTTTTTACCAAGACTCTATGACCTTATATAAATTTTATAAATATCCTAAAATAATAGAAAATTAATGATAAAACATTGAAATTCCTTACCCTTACACGATCTCACCACTAAGGATAAATATCACAAATCCTCGGATACACTCCTTGATTCTTATTTGATATTAACTAGAATAAAGGGTTTAAAATTAAATCTTGGGGCAGGAATTTACCATAATGGATAATCATAGTATAATCATTAAGCATTGTAGAAGAAAATAACTATCACTACACATCCAAACTAGAACCCCTCTTTGTCCAATAATGAAGTTGTGTGTAACCCCAAAGCCTAGGTTCTAATAAACCAGTTCCCCAAGAAATGTTTCAATAAGGACTCAGGGGTGCCTCCACATATTTTCTAGGCTATCTACAAGTAGTAAGGATATAAAGTTATAACAATGGGGAGACTCTATCCACATATCAGTGTAGCAACAATGTAAATAACAAGATATCATCCAAATAAGTAATAGAAATAGTGAGAAATAAATAAATTAACTAAAATAAAATTATTCTATAATAATAAATTAAATGTTATAGAAGACAAAATATCCATGTCATACATACAACACGGATCTCCTATTGGTCCAATTTCATATACAAGAGTAAATAAAATAAATTAAAAGAAAATTAAAAATCTCTTGTATTGACTTTGAGCTAGACCACATACCCATTATCCAAGACACTAAAAAGATTATAAAAGATGATCAATATAATCCACATGATCATATCTTCTCAATCATGCAAAATTGAGCCTATTCCCAATCCATAATGAGATCTTTTTTCAACCTTAAAAGTAGATATATGGTCTTCAACCACTACGATGTGAATATTAAAGGTTGATAAATAGTCTCATTTTTTCACCCCCAGTAAAGAACCCATAAATATAATGTCATATGTTCTTTCTCATGCAATATGATTAGCCTAAATGAGACAAAATTTAAATGAAAATAAAATAGGTCAAGGAAAACCACAGTTGTTCTTTGGGTCTATAATCCCGATCAACATGGAAAGGATTCATCCATTTATATATATGTTTACATTTATATGTATAAATATATAAATATATATATTACAATATATATATATATTACCATATATATATATATTACCATATATATTTATTACCATGTATATATATAATTATTTTTATACATAAGTAAGGTGGAAAGCATATAAATCTACAGTAGGCGATCCTTGGGCCTGTAATCCTAGTCGACTTGCCATCTTATGAAAAGGGCATTGATTTGGATGTCGTACCACTAAATCCTTGTATAATTAAGCCAATACTCAGGTCCTTAATCCTAATAGACAAGACTAACGTTATCCAGTGATAAATTTCATCTGACCAAGATATATCACCATAGGGTGAAACATGTCTCAACCCTGGGTTCACCCGTACTCATCTCCAATCACTATAATAAAGAATTTCATATACCAACAGACAATCAACTAAATGGTCACTGAGACAGATGCCATACCACTACATCCATGTAAATATAGTCTGAATTATGATCCCTTGTTCAAGGTCTATTGGATTTCATAACATTGGATATTGGGTGAATCCTAAGGGGTTAACCCTCAGTCGGTTTGTAAATGGAATATTCTATGGACCCAAGAACATGATCAGTTTCCACTCATCGTAATTACCTAGAAATTCAATGCAATTTTTTTTCAAATTATATGAGATTATTTAGAGACCAGGTGCTGAGATGGTGGGTGATTCCGAGGCCTAGGGTACTATAAATGATCCTTCAAAAAAATTTATGTTTTAAATTACGCACGTAAGTTGTTTTCCTAAAAGAGTGGAATAACAATTAAACAATTTCTTGGATCTGAAATCTGAGGGTACCATTGTGTTCAGAATGATAGGTTTAGCCTAGTCATGACTTAATTTTAGTCGATGTAGGTCTCCAGTGATAAAACCCAAAAATTTAATAACAGTAAATAAAATTATAAAATTATTTTATTTTATTTTTTAAATGCTTATAACTCACCAAAAATGAATCAGATTGAAAATCCAAGTCCAAGGTTGAGATCAAGAGGGTATTCTTTCCTTAAGTAGATCCTTACATTGGCCGGTGCGGACCAACAGTGGAAGTTAGTTGTTGGCCCTAAATAACATAATAAATTAGCAGTTATTTATTGTCAAATCCTTATAAATTCTAAAGGGTAACTAGAATTGGAAATCCTAGAGTACCTTTGAGCTTGTGAGGGTGTGTTTCCCTTAGGTAGATCTTAACCTCGACCAGCACTGTAACACCCGAGACTTTTATGTTATATAAATTATCAAAGGAATATTTTTCTACACAACACTTTATTGACTTGCTTTACACGAAATCATGACCTTCCTCGATAGCTTGCGTCGTACGCAATACCAAGTTTCACTAAACAATTATATGATATTAAAATATTATTAAAACTAGCCGTTACGAATAGTAATAACCACTTTTTTAAATTTAATAAATTTTATTTTAAAAAATGGACTTCATTTTTGGATTCAGAATATCGAAATTAGCCTAGGGTGAAATTTTGGTATTTTTCTGAAAACTTTCAATTTTTGATGAATAGTGAAACCACTAAGTGGTAGATAAAAAAACTGACTTTTTCATAAAACATAATTTTACCGCTTCGGTGAGTGGAATTTTGAAAATCCGAGAGACACAGTTAATATCAAGGACTAAAATGTGGTTCAATGAGATGAAATTAATTTTTGGTGAATAGTAACTTTTTACTTTTATTTACCACGGTTAAAAGTAAATAGGGTAATTAAGGGTAAAAATGATATTATTATTAACCTAACACATGTCCTAATTCTATTTCAATAGTGTAATTCTACCAAAAACAACCTTAGGAATAAAATAGGACCATTTAGGCCCACTTGGATTAGATTAGGACATTTATTATTAATTTATTTAAAGAAGGGTTAAAATAGTTAAAATCAAAGTTTAATAAGTCAATAATTTTTAATATAAGGTTATACATAAGATAAATTCGACTATAAATATTAATTATAAAGATAAAAATATTTCCTACATAATGATATTTTATTTGTAATTTTTATACATTAAATAATTTAATTTATTTATGACACAATGATGATGCAGTAATTATCTTATTAATGAAATATTGAAATAATTGATGTTATAAACACCAAAATAAATTTAATTTGAGACTTTTTATGAATTACACTAATTTTATAGGTTAATATGACATGTTATTATTGATTTAATTAATTTTTTTCGAACTAATCATTCTGTTATGATTTTCACAAAAATCAATTACTAAATAGTGTCAAAATTGACATAAAATAGTTTTTAAAACAAATATTATATTATTAATTGTTATTTTATTCCTAAAAATCTAAGGTTCGCCCAAATGACTTAGATAGGGTTATATATATTAATAATAAACAACTTGGTGTTAGTTTGGCTGCTTATAGTAAGTTTATTAACCTTATAGTATAAGAACACAAGAAGATACGGTAAAAGTAAACTTATTTAACTTAATGTTAAATCTAAATGATAAGGTTAAAATAGGAACCTAAACTTGTCTAAATTATATTGGATGAGAGGATTTCGACCCATCCCCACCTTAGCTTCTAAATATATCAATTTGGAGCTATTTAAAACCGAATTTGACTTTATAATAAAATAATAGTTTTTGTTTTTCCAAAGGTGCCCCTCTCCTCCCTTATAAAAGGACACCTCCTCCCCCTCTTGCTCACACCACTTTGAGCCTTCAAGCTCGGCCAAACCCTGAAAATTCCTCCTATCCACTTCCCTAGAGACATCCTAGAGGTCCTGGTATTCTAAAAATACCAATTTTATTGCCCTAAAAGAAGGTCTCAAAGAAGCACTTCAAAGAAGAGGTAATGTCCGTTACCGATTCTTTCATATTTATTTCTTCTTCCACTTCTTCTTCTTTAGTTGTTTCATTATTAAGTAATAACATAAGTATCACTCATATACTGATATGTTATTATATGTATGAAACAACCCTATTTAACCATCTATCCATCCTACGAAAAAAGAAATCACCGCGCGTGCGTACGTATGGAATACCGTCTCCACGCTGTGGTGTAATCTATTTTCCACCACCACCTTACTTGGATGGGTATAATGGTATAAATAATGACTATATATGACTATTATAACGTGATACTGATTCTGAAATAGTATACATACACTCCAATACAATTCCAGGATCATAGGAACGATATCATCACTCGTGCGTACGTACGGAATACCATCTCCACGATGTGATGCGACTCGTTCTACATGATCTTCATTTCATAATGATTATATAAATGAATTGAATGAGTGAATATGATATATATTACACTAATAAAATTCTGGAAATGAGGTATCTATAACCTAAAGATAAGAATAAGAATTTATTCGACAAAACACACATAAGAACAAAAAGTTATAAACACCCGAATAACAAGTAGCAATAAACTATTACTACTAAGAAGCTAATAAAATGACCATAAATGATATAATAAAAATAAGTATGATTCTGGAATAAGTCAATAACATTATTTAAATCATTATACAGGAGTTTAGGACACTTACAAAGCAAAACGGACCTAAGGTAAGGGAAATATCACAATCTCATTTTTATCGGAGATTATTTATACTTTAGTATTTACTGGGGTGTATTTTATCATCCACATCCATTTTTCCTCAATATGTAATATTATTTCCATCCACCTAATATTGTTTAATTCCAATTTTACCCTTCGGTGAGTCTTTAGTAAAAGATATGAAATGAATATTTTTTCGTTTTTCATACGAGGTACTTTTTGACTTTTCTGACAAAAGTATGAAGAATGTTTTTTTTAACTTATACGACATGAATGGATTTTTAAAACATTATTTCCAAGAAGCATACTTTACAAGTTTTCAAGTTTATTTTTAATCAACTTATTTTAGTTTAAAGTTGTATGACATGTTAAGAAAGGAAAAATGTTTATGAAGAAGAAAGGATATTTTCCCCAAGAATGGAGTTCAAGTGTTTTATCAAAATTATTTTCCATAGAAGATAATAAAGGGTTCTGTTTTTATCCATATTATTACATTGATTTGATTATGTTTTGATGGAATTATTTTTATGAATTCATTTAACTTATATGAATTGTTTTATGATGTCATGATGTTTAAGATTCCCATTTGTAATACATGGGTTATGCAATGATGTATGATTTATGATTTTGTGGCACACATAAGAATGGTATCATTATGAGATGGGTGGGACCTATATCTCCCTCCAATTCATTGGGTAAAGATTTTATATCTCATGAGATAGACATGGCTGGAACGGTAGGTTATACCGGTTCAGTGAAACAGGACTGAAACGAGGGTGACTCGGTTCCGAAATGGACTTTGTCTACTAGGATAGTCTTGGCAATGAGTCTTGACTAATAAGAAATGATTCTCTATGATTGTGTGTGTATGCCACAAAGTTTCATGTTTTAAGTTATGATTATTGGGATTTCATTTCACTACTATGATTTATCCCATGTTATGAAATTATGCTCCCTTTTTCAGGTTAAGATTTCCAAAATGTTATGTTCTTATGAATATGATGTGATTGATATTTCTTTTGTTTACCCTTACTGAGCATTTGAGGTCACCCTTTTTTATGTTTTATTTCCCTGGGTCAGGAAGAATGTTATTAAGTAGAATATGCCAAAAAGGGACTCTATATATGATGAAATAAATGGGAGGCAAAGTAGACGCTTTATGAACCAGTTGTTTATGTTTCCCAGTTCTAAAGACACTATACCTATACGGTCCTTTCTTGGTTTTTTTATATTTTGTAATAAGTGCGCTTCAGTTCTAAAGTAATAACAATGTATGTAAAGTATGGGTTGTTATAGTTGGTATCAGAGGAAAGGTATAGTCAACCTTTGGAAACTAGGATGCGAAAGCCTTAGTAAGAACCCTAAGGATAAGTCTAAGCATAGAACACAATCTTAGTGTTTTAGAAATGGCCATGAATAACCTAGGATAATACCTTAAGTATGAAATCTTATTCTTGATTATGTGGTTTTCCTATTATAATTAGTGTTGCTCACACTATTCTTCTTGGTTTTAGTCAATGGATGGAACCCAAAGGAATCATGTTAATGCGGAATGCGATGGGCAATGAAATGATTGTCCCCCTGAGCAACCAAACATTATGGGAGATGGAATACAAAATCTTATAGCCACGCTCGCACAACATTCTCAAGCTATGAATCATGCAATAATTCCAAACGAGCAAAGGAAGGAGCAATATTCTGTTCAATCCTTCATGAGACAGCGTCCACCTTCTTTCAGCGGGTCTACTGATCCATTAGTTGCTGAACAATGGACTAGTACTACTGAAAAGATATTTTCAGTTCTTCAATGTTTTGAGCATGATAAAGTCATCTTAGCAGTGTATCGTTTGGAAGGTGATTCTGATAAATGGTGTAATCTTATTAAGAATACGAGGCAAAAGTATGAAATTGAGTCCATGGAATGGGACGAGTTCAAGAACTTATTTTTCAATAAGTACTTCCCTCGTATTCTCCGAACAAAGATGGAGAAAGATTTTCTTGAACTGAAGCAAAAGGATGATGAATCTGTTGGTACCTATGAAGAAAATTTTACAAGACTTGCAAGGTATGCTTCTGGTATTATTATCCAACCTGAGAGTAATATCGATCGATTCTTTAGTGGCTTAAATCCAAGTCTTCAAAGGGTCTTATCCATAAGGGACTTCAATAGCTATGAGGAAATCGTTCGATGTGCTCTCAAAGTTGAGATAGAGATTGGAGTAACCCATCAGTCATATGGGTTTGATAAGAAGAGGAAAATGGAATTCAAAGGAAAATCTAAAGTGCACACTGAAAAGAAGATGAGATTTCCCTTATGCTCAAAGTGTGGAAAGAAACATGGAGGGAGTTTTCTTAAAGGGACAAGTAAATGTTTCAAATGTGGAAAGGAAGGTCATCGGGCATTTGAATGCCACGATGATGGGAAGAAGATGTCTAATGATGCAAACAAAGGAAGGGATACACAGAATGAACCTACTACACTTCAATGTTTCAAGTGCAAGGAGATGGGACATTATGCCAATAAATGCCCTAATACACGGGTTGATGATGATGGTCGACGTCAACAAACTCTTAAGGCTAAAGACAAAGGAAAGTCACATGCAATTTCTATCAGTGATGTGGAGTACGATAACGATGTGGTGAAAGGTACACTTACCAACCACTCTAAAGTATCAAATGTTTTATTTGATTCTGGATCCACCCACTCTTTTATTTCTGAAGAATTTTCTAAGGGTATCACCGTATTACCTCAACAATTAGATGTTGAGTTAGATGTTACAACACCTAATGGCACAACAGTCGCATCAAAATTTATAATTCTTCTCCGATCGAAGTTTGTGGGAAAGTGCTTCCTATAAATCATGTGATCCTTCCTATAGTGGAATTTGATGTGATTCTTGGCATGGAATGGATTTATTTATATGGATCTCATATCAATTTCCAAAGAGGGGAAGTCACATTTCATATTCCAGATCAATCTATGATCGTCTATCAATGCAAGGATGAACATAACCTTCCAGTGGAAATTCCTTCTACCATATGGGTCTTGATTCCACTAAATGAAGGTTATTTATCTCAAATGGTTGGTGAGAAACTCATGATTAAGAATATGCCCATTGTACGGTAGTTTGATGATGTCTTTCCGGAGGAATTACCGGGTCTTCCACCAAATTGTGAAGTTGAGTTTTCAATAGAAC
Organism: Viscum album; assembly: GCA_963277665.1. Classification (NCBI taxonomy): domain Eukaryota; kingdom Viridiplantae; phylum Streptophyta; class Magnoliopsida; order Santalales; family Viscaceae; genus Viscum; species Viscum album. The sequence goes on along the minus strand of OY728130.1, from coordinate 1,599,498,153 downwards.
TCGTACCGGGTGCTTTGCCTATTTCAAAGACACCTTATAGAATGGACCCAATTGAGTTGCAGGAATTGAAGAAGCAACTCCAAGAGAATCTTGATAAGGGATTCATACGCCCTAGTGCGTCACCTTGGGGAGCACCTGTTCTATTTGTTATGAAGAAAGATGGATCAATGAGACTCTATATTGATTATTGAGAACTTAACAAGATCACTACCAAGAACAAATATCCTCTCCCACGCATTGATGACCTATTTGACCAACTACGCGGAGCTCAATACTTTTCCAAGATTGATCTTTGTTTAGGGTATCATCAATTAAGGGTCAAAAGGAAGGATATACCAAAGACAGCTTTCCGTACAAGGTATGGACACTATGAATTTATAGTGATGCCATTTGGTCCTACTAATGCCCCTGCTATCTTCACGGATCTAATGAATAGAGTCTTTAGAGACTATCTTGATCAGTTTGTGGTATTCTTTATAGACGATATTCTTGTCTATTAAAAGAGCAAGGAAGAACATGAAGATCACTTGAGATTTATATTGAAGACCCTGAGAAGGGAGAAGCTTTATGCCAAATTTACCAAGTGTGAATTTTGGCTTCAAAAAGTTGCATTTTTGGGTCACATAATCACAAAAGAGGGGATATTTGTGGATCCAGCAAAAACAGAGGTTATCGAAAGATGGTCGAGACCAACAACAGTAACTGAGATCCGAAGTTTTCTTGGTTTGGCTGGATATTATCGACGTTTTGTGAAAGATTTTTCACGATTATCTAATCCACTCACCAAGTTGACTCAGAAAGGAGTTAAGTTTGTTTGGACGGAAGAATGTGAAGAGAATTTCAAGGAGTTGAAAAGAAGGTTATCTAGTGCACTTGTGATCACACTTCCTTGTAGTGGAAAAAGTTTTGTGATCTATAGTGATGCATCCAAGAAGGGATTGGGGTGTTTTCTTATGAAAAATGATATGGTGATAGGTTATGCCTAACTACAGTTGAAAATCCATGAGCAAAATTACCCAACACATGATTTGGAGTTAGCTGCGGTAATCTTGGATTAAAGATTTGGAGGCATTACCTTTATGGTGAAAGATGTGATATTTATACTGATCATGAAATTTTAAAGTATATTTTCACACAAAAAGGAGTTGAATATGCATCAAAGAAGATGTTTGGAGCTGATTAAGGATTATGAATGTTCAATCCATTACCACCCTAGGAAAGCAAACAAGGTGGCAGATGCATTAAGTTGACAAGACCATGCTAGTTTATCCATGATGAGGATCACAAAAGATCAAATATTTATGGATTTACAAAGGATGGATCTTGGAATTATAATGTAAGGGGAAAAATCTTATCTTTCTCAAATGAATGTTCAACCATCTATACATGTGAAGATTAAATAGGCACAGAAAGAAGATGTCGAGTTACAAATGAAGCTAAGAAATGTTCGTAAATTCAACCTTGATTGTGATGGGATAATAAAGTTGAGGAATCGGGTTTGTGTTCCTCCCATCCCAGAATTAAAGAAGGAGCTGTTGGATGAGGCTCATAGTTCTTCATTCTCTATTCATCCTGGAAGCACGAAGATGTATAGGGACCTGAAAGAGTACTTCTGGTGGGATGGCATGAAAAGAGATATTGCTGAATATGTCTCTCGATGCTTGGTTTGTCAGCAAGTTAAAGCTGAGAGACAGAAGTCTAAGGGGATGTTACAACCATTACCCATACCCGAATGGAAATGGGAAAACATCACTAAGGACTTTGTCACAGGACTTCCTAAAACATCCAAAGGCAATAATGCTATCTGGGTCATAGTTGATCGTCTTACCAAGTCTGTACATTTCATTGCTATTAGAGAGGATTTCTCTCTGGAACAGCTTTCCAGGATATATGTAAAGGAAGTTGTAAGATTTAATGGAGTACCACTTTCTTTTATATCTGATCGGGATCCGAGATTTACCTCGAAGTTCTGGAGAGGTCTTCAGTATACTCTGGATACAGAGTTGAGTTTCAGCACTGCTTATCATCCTCAGACAGACGATCAATCTGAGAGAACAATTCAAACCCTAAAAGATATGTTGAGAGCTTTCTCTATGGATTTCAAAGGTGGTTGGGATCAACACCTACCTTTGGTGTAATTTTCTTATAATAATAGCTTTCAGTCCAGTATTCAGATGGCTCCTTAAGAAGCTATCTATGGAAAGAAATGCAGGACTCCAACTTGCTTGGATGAAGTTGGGGAAAGAAAGCTATTAGGACCTGATCTCGTTGATGAAATGGCAGAAAAGGTCAGATCTATTCAACAACACATAAGAGCAGCTCAGATTCGACAGAAAAGTTATGTCGATAACCGAAGAAAAGACCTAGAGTTTGATGTGGGTGATAAACTGTTCTTACGAATATCTCCCTGGAAGAGAGTTATGAGATTTGGAAAGAAGGGGAAGTTGAGCCCTAGATATATCGGTCATTTCGAAATACTGGATCGTGTTGGGAAGGTAGCTTACCGATTGGCGCTTCCACCGAACCTCTCTCAAGTTCACGATGTGTTCCATGTATCTCTCCTAATAAAGTACATACCTGATCCTTCACATGTACTTAGCTCAGAAGTTGTACCGCTGGAGCAAGATCTTTCTTATGAAGAACAACCGATAGAGATTCTGGATCGTAGCAAAAAATTCCTATGAAACAAGACCACTCGATTGGTGAAAGTTTTATGGAGGAACCACCAATTAGAAGAAGCTACATGGGAGCTTGAGGATATGATGAGGGAGAGGTATCCTCATCTTTTTGTTACAAAGTAACGAATTTCGAGGGCGAAATTCATTTTAAGGGGGTAGAATGTAACACCTGAGAATTTTATGTTATATAAATCATCAAAGGAATATTTTTCTACACAACACTTTCTTGGCTGCTTTACACGAAATCGCGACCTTCCTCAATATCTTGCGTCGTACGCAATACCGAGTTTCACTAAACGATGATATGCTATTAAAATATTATTAAAACTAGCCGTTACGAATAGTAATAACCACTTTTTGAAATTTTATAAATTTTATTTTTCAAAATGGACTTTATTTTTGGATTCAGAATATCGAAATTAGCCTAGGGTGAAATTTTGGTATTTTTCTGAAAACTTTCAATTTTTGATGAATAGTGAAACCACTAAGTGGTAGTTAAAAAAACTAATTTTTTCATAAAAATTAATTTTACCTCTTTTGTGAGTGGAATTTCGAAAATCCGAGAGACACGGTTAATATCATGGACTAAAATGTGGTTCAATGAGATGAAAATAATTTTTGGTGAATAGTAACTTTTTACTTTTATTTACCACGGTTAAAAGTAAATAGGGTAATTAAGGGTAAAAATGATATTATTATTACCCTAAAACATGTCCTAATTCTATTGGAAAAGTGTAATTCGACCGAAAACAACCTTAGGAATAAAATATGACCATTTAGGCCCATTTGGATTAGATTAGGACATTTATTATTAATTTATTTAAAGAAGGGTTAAAATAGTTAAAATCAAAGGTTAATAAGTAAATAATTTTTAATATATGTTTATACATAAGATAAATTCGACTATAAATATTCATTAGAAAGCTAAAAAGAGTTCCTACATAATGATATTTTATTTGTAATTTTTAGACATTAAATAAGTTAATTTATTTATGACACAATGATGATGCAGTAATTATCTTATTAATGAAATATTGACATAATTGATGTTATAAACACCAAAATAAATGTAATTTGAGACTTTTTATGAATTCCACTAATTTTCTAGGTTAATATGACATGTTAGTATTGATGTAATTAATTGTTTTCGAACTAATAATTCTGTTATAATTTTCACAAAAATCAATTACTAAATAGTGTCAAAATTGACATAAAATAGTTTTTAAACAAAATATTATATTATTAATTGTTATTTTATTCCTAAAAATCTATGGTTCGGCCAAATTACTTAGATAAGGTTATATATATTAATAATAAACAACTTGGGGTTCTTTTGGCTGCTTATAGTATGTTTATTAACCTTATAGTATAAGAACACAAGAAGACACGGTAAAAGTAAACTTATTTAACTTAATGTTAAATCTAAATGAAAAGGTTAAAATAAGAACCTAAACTTGTCTAAATTCTGTTGGATGAGAGTATTTCGACCCATCCCCACCTTAACTTCTAAATATATTAATTTTGAGCTATTTAAAACCTAATTTGACTTTATAATAAAATAATAGTTTTAGTTTTTTCAAAGGTGCCCCTCTCCTCCCTTATTAAAGGACACCTCCTCCCCCTCTTGCTCACACCACTTTGAGCCTTCAATCTCGGCCAAACCCAGCCAATTACTCATTTCCACTTCCCTAGAGACATCCTAGGGGTCCTGGTCTTCTTCAAAGACCATGTTTAGTGCCCTAAAAGAAGGTCTCAAAGAAGCACTTCAAAGAAGAGGTAATGTCTGTTACCGATTCTGTCATCTTTATTTCTTCTTCAACTTCTTATTCTTTAGTTGTTTCATTATGAAGTAATAAAATCAGTATCACTCAGATACTGATATGTTATTATAAGTATGAAACAACCCTATTTCACCATCTATCCATCCTACAGAAAAAGAAATCACCGCGCGTGCGTACGTACGGAATACCGTCTCCACGCCGTGGTGTAATCTATTTTCCACCACCACCTTACTTGGATGGGTATAATGGTATAAATAATGACTATATATGACTATTATAAAGTGATACTAATTCTGAAATAGTATACATACACTCCAATACAATTCCACGATCATAGGAATGATATCATCACTCGTGCGTACGTACGGAATACCGTCTCCATGATATGATGCGACTCATTCTACATGATCTTCATTTCATAATGATTATATAAATGAATTGAATGAATGAATATGATATATATTACAATAATACCATTCTGGAAATTAGGTATCTATAACCTAAAGATAAGAATAATAATTTATTCGACAAAACACGCATAAGAACAAAAAGTTATAAACACCCGAATAAAAAGTAGCAATGAAATATTACTACTAAGAAGCTAAGAAAATGACCATATATGATATCATAAAAATAAGTATGATTCTGGAATAAGTCAATAACATTATTTAAATCATTATACAGGAGGTTCGGACACTTACGAATCAAAATGGACCTAAGGTAAAGGAAATATCACAATCTCATTTTTATCCGAGATTGTTTATACTTTAGTATTTACAGGGGTGTATTTTATCATCCACATCCATGTTTCCTCAATAGGTAATATTATTTACATCCACCTACTATTTTTTAAATCCAATTTTACCCTTAGGTGAGTTTTTAGTAAAAGATATGAAAGGAATCTTTTGTCGTTTTTCATACGAGGTACTTTTTTACTTTTCCGACAAAAGTACAAAGAATGTTTTTTTTAACTTATACGACATGAATGGATTTTTAAAAAATTATTTCCAAGAAGCATCCTTTACAAGTTTTCAAGTTTATTTTTAATCAACTTCTTTTAGTTTAAAGTTGTATGACATTATAGGAAAGGAAAAATGTTTTTGAAGAAGAAAGGATATTTTCCTCAAGAATGGAGTTCAAGTGTTTTATCAAAATTGTTTTCCATCTAAGATAATAAAGGGTTCTGTTTTTATCCCTATTATTACATTGATTTGATTATGTTGTGATGGAATTATTTTTATGAAGTCCTTTATCTTATATGAATTTTTTTATGATGTCATGATGTTTAAGATTCCCATTTGTATTACATGGGTAACAAAAGAAATCCTATGGCTGAATGATACTTGAATACTGCTGACAAGTGACTCTATGTGGATCAGCTACGATGGCTCAGTGGGAAACGACCCATTGTGACCCAGAAGGCCCATGGTGGGGAGTGTCTCTATGTAAACTTGTAGACCCATGGTACTCATCGGGAATAAGTACCTCAGTATGATGGACAATGTGAGAAGAGGCTAAGTGTGACCCTGCAAGCCCATGGTGGGGAGTGGCTCATTGTGACCCAGCATACCCACATTACTCATCAGGGATGTGTACCACAATAGTACAAGGCTAGTGGGAAGTTCCTTTGTGTGACATGGAAGGTCCACGGTGGGGAACAGCTCTGTGTGACCCAACATACCCACGATAATCATCAGGAAGGAGTACCCCATCAGCCCAAGTTGTTCAATGTTACCACTAGTGTTCTTACTTTACTACTCTAAAGTATACCTAGAGTGAGTTGTATTGATTTATGATCATGATTCCTGGTTTCCCTATGGATTTGTTGTGGTTTTTCTTGTTGTTTTGGGGTCCCTGCTGAGTATTTTGTTAATCACACCTGCAAGGGATTCTCCCAAATGTTTTGTGTCTGGTGGAGATGATTAAGGAAATGGTGGAAGACTTGGTGGTCCAGGACCCGGTGGTTTCCAGTGAAATCATGCAGGTAGGACGTGCATATATGGATTCCGGAAGCTACTCTATACTTACCCATCAGGTGTGGTTTTCAATGGATGGCTTTCCTTCGATCTCGTGCTAACTCTAGTTGCAGTTTTATTTTGTTGGGTTTGTATTATGGTCCAGTTACTTTCATTTGTACTTTTACACTCAGTTGTTGTTTAGTATCATACATGTTCTATTTCCTAGTTTTCTTGGGATGTGGTTTTGTGTGCATGTATACAAGTACTCAGGTAAATTACTCCTACTTGCAGGTTGACACCTTCGGTGCTCGTCGCCAACCCCTATCCTTTTGGAGGTGGGCTTGGGGGAGTCACAGCACGGGCCCTTGGGGATGGGTCATGACAAAGTGGTATCAAAGGTGCTCGGATCTACCCCTAACACCAGCAGTCTATTGTTTTGTTTTGGAGAACAAGATTAATTTTTTTGAGTTTCACTTTCATATTCAGAGAGTCCACTGTTGGGGAGGCGGCTAACGTATCCATAAACCAGGACCCTGAATTATACTTTTTGGCTCTATACATAAAAACACTGGTTGTATGAAACATATAAGAATTGAGTGTTTCCTCATGTTCTTATTGAATCATAGTTATCTCACCAGATATAATCTATTAATCATGATTCATCTTGATCTCTTTCAAGATGCCTCTACACAGACAACTATCCAGGATTCTTATGTGTGACCATGAGGATGGTTCATAGTGTGATGAGACTTTGGTATAGGGACAGTTTCCCAATATGGAACCTTCATGCGGTGTCTCAAATTTTCCAATGCTTGTAGGTTAGCAGTTTCTACTAGCACTACTGGTAGAGGACACATGTAGGTTCAGTTCCTTACACGAGTTTTGGCGACAGATACCCCTCAAGATCTATGGAAAGCCCAACTCACAGGTGTCTAAGAACTATGTTGAGCCGGTAACTAAGTTTTCCATCCAGTCAGGGCACCATTAGATCAGATGGTAGTCCTGGCAGTGAGCCTTCTACGAGGTTCTACAGGGCGATGAGAGTGTCTAGATCACCCGATCTTATGATGAGGTGACTTTTCCATGGACAGATATTGAGAACCTCTCTCCGAGAAGGGGTTCTTACCATAAAAGTTAAGGGCTATGAATTCCCAATAGATTTTGCAGCTTTGGTAGGATTACATATTAGTAGCTAAGTATTCATCAAGTTGTACCAACCCATCCAGGTACTTGATGAATACAATGTGACCAGTGCTCAAGGCTCAGACCTCTAAGAGAGATCTATTTAGGTACATCTGATCTATCACTATTACTCTATACAATCCTACTTATTCTAGGGTGATAGAAAGAACCATAGTTGTTTAATGTTATTTGGATGAGGGGATATAGCCAGTGGATGTCAGTAGTGGGAAAGTAGGAAACTGACATCAGTCTCAGAGACTTGAATGAGTACGAGGCCATATTTCCAAAAAATTTTCCAACACATCCTTCTCATAGAGAGGAAGATTTAGGAATGGATTTTTACCTCAAGACGGCATCGATATCTACAAATACATATCAGATGGCTTAAACAGAGGTCTGGAAACTGAGGGTAAAGTAGGAAGACATATAGAGGAAGGGTTTTGTAAGACCAAACATTTAACCATACAGAATCCTTAGAGTTTTTTTTTTCAAAAAGGAAAACATAAGTTTGAGGTTATGCATGGATTATCAGTGCCTAAAATAGGTGGATTTGTATAGAATTTATCCTCTACTGAGGAAGGATGACCTCTTTGATAGGATAAAGGGGGTGAGGTTGTTCTCTAAGATAAGCCTTAGATCATGCTATCACCAGCTTCAGGTACGGGATGATGATTTACTAAAGATAGCCTTCAGAGACCGGTATGTCCACTTTTAGTTCTTTGTTATTCTTTTTGGTGTTACCAATTCCCCATAAGTTTTAATGGGACACATTAACATGATTTTCCTGCCTTACCATGATAATTTTGTGGTGGTCTTCATTTATGATATCTTGGTGTACTCAGAGTCTGAAGAGAAGCATGACACTAACCTATAGATAGTACTAGATACACTCTGAGAGCACTAGATTTATAGGAAACTCTCGAAGTGAAAGGAAGTCCACTTTTCAAGACAAGTCATCTCAGAGGCTAGAGTTGTAGTGGATCCGAAGAAGATAGATGTAGTTCTTTCTTGGGAGCCACCCAGGATCATGAATGAGGTTCGAAGTTTTTTGTGGTTAGTTGGATACTACCATAGGTTTTTTCCCAACTTTTCTAGTGTAGAAGCACCGTAATAGACTTTGACAAAGAAGGGAAAACCCTTCGTGTGGGTGGAGAAGTTATAGTAGAGTTTCCAGGAGCTGAGATGAAGACTGACTAGTTCCCCCATCATGAGTTGACCATAGGGGGCATTGGGTATATAGTATTCTATTATTCATCATGGAATGGACTACATTGTGTACTGATACAGGAGCAAGCAGTTAATCACCTACGGTTCAAGGCAATTGGGAAAACATGAGTAGAACTGCGCAACCTATAACCTAGAGTAAACAGTAGTAGTCTTTTCTATGAAGATGTGGTGGCACTACATGATAGGGGGAATGGTTTACCATCTACTCCAACCACAAGAGTCTCAAGTATATCTTCTCTTAGAAGGACCTAGACCTGAGCCAGTGGCGATGGCTAGAGTAATTATAGGACTATGACTTTGAGATAGTCTATACTCCATGGAAGGGTAACATGGTGGAAGACGCGCTCTGTAGGAGGTCTGGTTTACAACTTCAGAGTGAGGAGATGGAGTAACTATCTGCAATATAGATACCCATGATGGACGATGATGGATAAGCTTACCTTTAGTCGATTACTGTCACTCCCCCACTCTTACAGTGAGTTAGAGAGGCACAAGTTATGGATGTTGACTGTGAGGCATGACATTCTTAGTTATCCTCATGACAGGCTCCTGATAGATTTTTTATAGGTGGGGAGCATGCCATTATTTTTAGAGGGAGCATAGTAGTACCCGTGATGTTCTGAGAAGATATTTTGAGGGAATTCCATACCCCCCCACCCCTTGACGATACATCCTGGAGTGGCGAAGATGTAATAGGATCATTGATGTCAATACTAGTGGATGGGGATGAAGAAAGAGGTGGTCATGTTCATTTCATGGTGCCTCACTTGTTAGCAATTGAAGGCTTTGAATTGGGTTCCAGAAGGCTTGGCACAACTATATGAGGTACCGGATTGTAAATGGGATGGTATCTTGATGGAATTCATGATGGGAATACCACACACTTCCAAGGGGCACAATACCATATGGGTTATCATATACCAACTCACCAAGTCTGCTCACATCCCACTCATTTGAGAACAGAGCTCAGTAGATGTCTTGGGATACCTCTACATGTAAGAGATAGTTTGACCCCATAGAGTCCCATTTACAATAGTCTCATATTCTGATGCATGCTTTACATCCTGGTTGTGGAAGGGATTACAAGAGGAATTTGGGATTCATCTTTTCTTAAGCATAGCCTTTCTCCCACATATTGATGGTCAAATGTAGTGGACTATACAGAGCATCGGGGTGACTTATAAGTGGATGTTTCGTAGAATCAGATCATCAGAACGACAAACAGACACCTCGGGAGGCATGCTAGCCAGAGGTGTCGTTTTCTGGGAAATTCCAGAATACATGGTGTGTCCTCCAGGAGCACACGCTGTGTAGTACAAGCATATTGTGGCTTCCGTTTTGGATGTTAGAAAAGTAACACACGGCGTGTGACTCTAGAAACACGGCCTGTACTCCCCACACTGTTTGAAAAAAGAGACTTCGATGGACATGGCATGTATTTAGGGGAAATACACGGACATAGACAGCTATACACGGCCAAGTAACACAGCGTGTATTCTCTTCATAGAAAGGCAGAAGCGGATTCGTGAGGTTCGGCGTGTAATCGGGGAGATACACGGACATGGGAAGAACCACACTTCCAAGAGGCACAGCGTGTACTACCTTCACCATGGTAGAAGTGGCTTCGTGATGACTCGGAGTGTATTCCGAGAATACACAGACACAGGGTGGAGTACACTGGCATGTACTCCCCCACATGGCCAGGTGTGGCTAGTGCACATGGAACCGAACCTAGAGGTATGGAAAAGACATGTAACAATACCACACGCCATCTACATACTTATCTACACAACCAGTGCTGAGACACGGGCCGTTTCACAGAGGCAGTACCCGGTGTCTGATGACACAACATGTATCGCTTACCTACACGCCGTGTACTTTAGTGAAATGTCATGGTCGTCTTGTTCTCTGGGACTTGGTCACTTTTGCTTTGTTTTTCTCCTATGTAGTGGGAGAGAACTATGGGATTCATCAACTCTGGACTTCGTGATAGTCGATGAATCAATCTTTGACTCGAGGAGTGGGCCCTCCGGAAATTGAGTGTGCTATGTGCGGGAACCCTAGAGCTGGCTACGACTACGATGACGATGACGACTATACATGGATCCTGCGTGGGTTCGGTTACGAGGATGACTATACTTGGATCCTCCATGGGTTCAGCTGTGATGATGACTATACTTGGATCCTATGTGGGTTCGGTAGTGATGGTTAATGTACTAGGATCCTGTGTGGGGTCGGCAGCGATGACTTCTGTACTTGGATCCTACGTGGGTTCGGCAGGGAAGATGATTCAGAGGCTACATCCATCATCTCCACCCCTCTTCATGAGTAGTATACCTATGTGAGCTGAGTCTTGAATTTCAATCAATATCATTGATATGATTGACTTAGTTTCCTGTGTGGACTGGGTTGTGCTTTCCTGTGTGGACTGGGTTGTACTTGGGCTCTTAAGTTGGAGCTGAACTGGAATTGGTGACTTTGGTATATGTATGGTCATATACCTAAGTAGAGTTGATTGATATTTTGTGTTTGTATCTTTCCTTTGTGTTTTATCCTTTGTGGATTATGGGAGACCTTCGGGGGTCTCAGGGTGCCAACTGAGTATCGTATACTCACCCTTGCACGGGCTAAGGCCACACTAAGTTGTGTTGGTTGTATATGACGGACAACACTGACTGTGGTTGATGCTTTTAGATCGGGATGGTATCTGGTGGTAGACTAATAGGCAGAATGTACACGGAGTGGACGGACAGATTCAAGGAGCTGAGGAGACCATCTGTATCCACCCTTCATAAGGGGATTTCGGAGGATGTCTTGGTGGTTGCTGTTTACTTTTCATATTTTGTACTTTTATTTTCTCAGTTGTATTGTACTTTCAGTTGGGTTTGTATACTGACCCATTTAATTTTCAACACATACTTTTGTACTCAGTTTACATAGTTTTTACTTCATCTTGCATACTCTGTTGTGTTTGTTTTCTTATATAAAGGCAATGCCTTCCTTTTATCGGGATTTATGCCTTTGCTGCTAGTCGCCCACACCTAGCCTATGGAAGGAAGGCTTGTGGTAGTCACGACACGGGCCCTGAGGACGGGTCGGGATAAATTGGTTTCATAGGAGTCGGTTCTACCACAGAACTTAGGACTTTGATAAATATCTTTCTATTAAGCAATAGTGTTAAGCGTATTGAGTGTGGTTATCAGTCTAGGGAGTCCAATGTTGGTGCGGCGGCTGACGAATCCATACACCAGGACCTTGAATTGTGACTTCCAACTCAGTGCACGAAAACATTGATTGCATGGGTGTTTCAAATGTTTTCTTTGTGATTACGTTGTATCAGCTCACCTGGTATACTTTATTAACCGTGGATCACCTTTTTCTTTTCAGGATGGCGCCACGACAGCAGCCAGCTAGGGTTCCGAGTTTTGTGCGAGATGGAAGCCCACCGAGCGACGAGGCCTCGGTGCATGGCCCCATTATAGAGGATGCACCGGCGATACCTCTACCCATCGATCAACTGATGCCACCAGCCCCAGCAGCTGAAGGTGTACGTCACCTGAGTGCGCTGCATGAGTTTCAGTGTCAGAGGCTGCCCAGGTTCCGCGGAGAGACAAACCCTCAGGTAGTCGAGGATTGGCTGGAGGCTATCGTCCGAGTCTTCAGATTAGTAGGGACGCCAGCTGACCTCATGGCGATCCTTGCAGCGATTCTCTTGTATGCATAAACAGGTAGATGGTGGAACCTGATACTACAGGTGAACGACGAGGTATCTCTACTTTGGACGGACTTCGAGAGCCTCTTCTGCTTGGAGTTTGTTCTAGCCACCCTTCGTGCGGTGCACATCCAAGAGTTACTACAGCTGCAACATGGCATCATGTCAGTGGACCAGTACCCGGAGAGATTTATCGACCTCTCGCGCTACTCCACGGACATGGTACATGACCCATTCTTCTAGGTAGGGACCTTTGAGCAGGGACTGAGGCATGAGATCAAGGCTTCGATGATCTCCCTCCGCATTCCGACGTAGGCAGGAGTACTGGAGCGAGCCCTACTTGTGGAGAGATCCCTTGCTGATCCTACGCCTGTAGTGAGGCCTACCGTAGGGTGACAGATAGTGGAGTCTTCTGCAGCCAGCAGTAGATAGTTGTCGCAGAGGTCCAAGCAGACTAGGCATCAAGTGGGCGACCTCAGGATACTGGTTTAGAGGTGCGGGGTATACGTAGCAGAGCCAGTCATTCGTGAGGCAGGAAGTTCTATACATGCGGTGGGCAGGGCCACATGGCTTGTGACTGCCCGACCCGCCATGAAGATGAGCAGCAGACGGTTGAGGGACCACCCAGTCAGAGGTAGAGGTTTGATCGTGGCGGTCCGCAGGGAGCAGGCGGACGAGGCAGAGGAGATGGCCGAGCAGTGGGTAGTGGGGGATGCTTTGAGGCTCTACCACCACCACCACTAGGTGGTCCACCCCGACCACAAGGAGCTGGCGAACATGGGCAGGCTCAGCTTCAGGCAGTGGAAGCTTATGACCACGGCGCACCTGAGATGATTTGAGGTACTATCTATGTCTACTCCACCCTTTCTAGAGTTCTTATAGAAACATGGACGAGTCATTCATTCATTATCGCTGCCCTTGTACGGAGCTCAGAGATTCCTACAGAGCTGCTGGCTTGATCATTACAGCTACAGACTCCTACGGGAGCAGACTCGACGATTACACACTGGTGTCGGTAGTGTGCGCTTACTCTAGGAGGAGAGAGCTTCGGCTGGGATCTTCTTGTAGCGGCGTCGAGGCCTGACGACGTCATCTTGGGTATGGACTGGTTATCTACTGTCCATGCCCAGATTGACTGTATTCGGTGCAAAGTGTGGTGTGTTCTCACAGATGGGAGCAGGTTCACCTTCACCGGTGAGAAGGGAGCCTTTGCAGTGCAGGATGAAACTTACGCAGAGGAGAGGGCAGTCAATCACCCATCAGTTGGCTAGTCTCATCCTAATAGTAGTCAATGTGTGGAGTCCAAGTTTCCCTAATGTGGTGGATCATTATTCGGACGTTTTTCCTGATGATGTTCTAGGACTACCTCCTCGCAGAGAGGTAGAATTCTATTTTGACATGTACCACGGGATAGCCCTGATATCTACTCTAGCATATCGGATGGCTCCCACTAAGCTTTGTGAGCTACAGGTGTAGTTGGAGGACTTGCAGGGAAAAAGATTCATTTGACCCAGTGTTTCACCCTGGGCTTCTCCGATTTTATTCACCAAGAAGGCAGAGGGGAGCTTGCGACTGTGTGTCGACTACCGTCGCCTGAACCAAGTGAGCATTAAGAACATGTATCCACTTCTAAGGATTGATGACATCTTTGATCATCTCAAAGGAGTACGATGGTTCTCAAAGATAGACCTCAGGTCAGGCTATCATCAGCTCAGAGTTTGAGACGAGGATGTGCATAAGAGGTCTTCAGGTGTCGGTATAGTGACTATGAGTTCTTGGTTATGCCTTTTTGCATAACCAACACTCTAGTAGAGTTCATGAGTCTCATGAATAGGATCTTCCAGCCTTACCTCTATCAATTTGTCATAGTCTTCATCGACGACATACTGATTTACTCAACTACTGAGGAGGAGCATGCCTACCTCTTGCGGGTTGTACTGGACACACTTCGAGAGCACCATCTTTATGGTAAGATCTCGAAGTGTCAGTTCTGGATTTGAGAGGTCCACTTATGGGGACACGTCATCTCTGAGGCGGGGGTTGCGGTGGATCCTGCGAAGATCAAGGCAGTACTTTCGTGGGATCCACCGAGGAGCGTGACAGTGGTGCGGAGTTTCCTAGGTCTGGATGGGTACTATCAGAGATTTGTTCCAGACTTCTCTAGAGTTGCATCACCACTTTCATCTTTGACGAAGAAGGGGAAACCCTTAGTGTGGTCAGATAGATGTCAGCAGAGTTTCCAAGAGCTGAGGCAGATATTGACCAGTGCACCCATCGTGAGGCTACCAGAGGAGTGCATAGGGTACGTAGTATATTGAGATGCATCAGGGACCAGACTCGGGTGTGTCCTGATGTAGGAGTGGATAGTGATCTCCTACGTTTCATGATGGTTGAGGAAGCACAAGCAGAACTATGCTACCCATGACCTAGAGTTAGCAGCAGTGGTCTTCACCTTGAAGATGTGGCGGCACTATCTGATGGGCGAGCGCTTTACAGTCTACTCTAACCACCAGAGTCTCTGGTACATCTTCTCCTAGAAGGAACTGAACCTTATACAACGGATATGGCTCAAGTTCCTCCAGGACTATGACATTGAGATAGCCTATACTCCTGGGAAGGGTAACGTAGTAGCTGATGCTCTCAGCAGGAGGTCGGGCATTCAGCTACTTAGAGAGGTGATAGAGCAGTTATCCGCTTTGTAGATATCCTTCATGGATAGAGATGGGTCAGTCTTTCTATAGTTGCTCAAAGTCACTCCTCCTCTACTTCATAGGGTCAGGGAGGTACAATGTGGGGATGTTGACTGTGAGGCGCGACGTGCTCAGATATCCTCAGGGCTAGCACCCGATGGATTTTATGAAGGCGGGGAGCACGTCATCCTCTTCAGAGGACATACCATGGTACCAGCTGCATTAAAGAAGGAGGTACTGAGGGAGTTTCACACTTCCCCATTGGTGGTACATCCAGGAGTAGTGAAGATGTACTAGGATCTCAGACGACAGTACTGGTGATCGGGTATGAAGAAGGCTGTGGAAGAGTTCGTTTCTCAGTACCTCACCTTCCAGCAGGTGAAGGCGGAGCACCAGGTACCAGCTGGCTTGGTACAACCCTTAGAGGTACTGGAGTGGAAGTGGGATGGGATAACCATAGATTTCGTGATGGGACTTCCACGTACTTCCAGAGGAAACGACTCCATCTGGGTGATCGTCGACCGACTCACCATGTCGGCCCACTTTCTACCTATTACAGAGCAGGGATTAGTAGAGATC
The DNA here is from genome assembly GCA_963277665.1 of Viscum album. NCBI lineage: Eukaryota > Viridiplantae > Streptophyta > Magnoliopsida > Santalales > Viscaceae > Viscum > Viscum album. The sequence continues at coordinate 1,599,482,346 of OY728130.1, read as the reverse complement.
TTGGGACGCCTCTACATTCAGAAGATCGTACAGCTTCATGGTGTGCCATCATCTATCGTCTCCGATCGAGATGCTCGCTTTACTTCTCATCTTTGGAAGGGGTTTCAGGAGGCATTTGGGACACAACTACGCCTGAGCACCGCCTTTCATTCTCAGACAGATGGTCAGACGGAGATGTTCATTCAGACTCTTGAGGACATGCTCCATGCATGTTCCCTAAACTTTGGCCGTAGTTGGGGGGATCACCTATCTTTGTTGGAGTTTGCGTACAACAACAGCTACCACTCCACCATCGGGATGGCTCCATATGAGGCATTGTACGGCCGACCTTGCAGATCACCTCTGTGCTGGACTGACCTTGCGGAGTCAGCACTTGTAGGACTATAGATGGTTCAGGCTACGACAGAGAAGTTTCAGATCATCCAGGAGCGGATGAGGACTGCACAGAGCCGACAGAAGTCCTATGCTGATAGGAGGCGGAGACCACTGGAGTTCGAGGATGGCGAGAATGTTTTCTTATGGGTCTCACCACGATGTGGATTAGGGATATTTGGTCGGGGCGGCAAGCTATCTCCACGCTTCATTGGACCATTTTAGGTCCTCAGTAGTGTAGGCGATGTGGCTTATCTCCTGGACCTTCCACCTCCGTTGCACCGGGTGCACGACGTCTTCCACGTATCTCATCTGAGGATATACGTGCACAACCCGACGCATATCATTGATCACGAGGAGCTAGACATCGATGACGGGGTGAATTTTTTGGAGGTTCCGGTGGGGATCAAGGATCGATAGGAGCAGGTCCTATTTGGACGATTGATTCCTCTATTTCACATCAGGTGGTAGCACAAGAACCTCCAGGAGAGCACATGGGAGCGTGAGGCTCAGATGCGTGCACAATACCCTAATTTGTTTCCCTAGTTTATGATTTAGCTTTACGGGGACGTAAATCCCTGAGGTGGGAGTAATTTAAAGACCCGTAAATTTCAAGGAATTTTTTATTCTTTCTTAAATATTTTGGGATTTTACAAGTACGCAGTTTCTGACAGAACCTGATTCTGAGACCTGGTGTCCCCAGAATCAATTTCCAAAGTTTAGCTTTGGTACGTTCAGTGAATGAACGTGCGGGTTTTTCTATATTTTTAACTGGTGCTCGAAATTGAAATCGGAGGTCACTGATGAACTCGCAGCACCAGTAATTGCTTAAGAGGACCCTTACCAAAGATGTTTTTGCACGAGAGAAGAAGTGAATTTTTTGTGGATTAATTGAGAGGAGAATAAAATTGTGGGACAATTTTATTTTTATATCCGAAGTGGTTATAACCTACATGGGAAAGTTAGGGTGGGACCCACTAACATCCTAACTACCCATGTGAGGATAAATGTGAGGTGGGGCCCACACAAGCCCCAACCCTTCACATTTCCATAACTCTCATAAAATCCCCCTTTAAAACTTGTTAACTCCTTTATATTATGTAACTCTCCCTCTTTCCCTCTTTATTGCATGCCAACACACACATTAATTAATTAATTGAAAACCTTCATTAATTAATTAAGTGTTTGAATTTTGTAAATTTGAATGCATGGAATGAATTAATGAAATAAGGGAAGACTTTTTTTATTTTTGGTTGGTATGTTGTGTTGAGATTTTGTGGAGAGAGAGCCATAGTTTTTTTGAAGAACTTCATCCTCAACGAAGAACGTCAACTCTTCGATGAATAACATCGACTCAGCGAACCTGGTCTTCTTTGTCCTATTCTTCATCCGCAATAAGGGAGGAGACACCGACATGGGAACTCTCCAACGATGTCACACCTTTCAATCTTCTCTTCGTGACAAAAATGGGAGACACCACTTCCTCCTCAGACGCTCTCCGTCGACGTCTACGAATCTTCACCTCGCGACGCCGTCAACCGCGATGCCGACGTTTGTCAGCTTTTAATGAGTTAGGGGTGTGTTTGGATTGAGTAATGATTTTTTTCCTTCTATTTTGTTGTTCCTCATAAACCGCTTGTTATTGGACTAATGCGGAAGGGACCGGACCAAACGAACACGGTCTGACTCCTCCGTCGTTCTTGTGAATATGTAGAGTTCTTTGGTCATTCTTGAGCGTTGAATAAAGCTATGTTTTCAGAGCCAATCGGAGGCCCAAAAATAACAAAAATGGCCTTAGAGTGCCAGGGCAACTTAGAAGTGGATGTTTTGTAGAATCAGATCATTGGAATGACGAACAGACACCTCGGGAGGCGTGCTGGCCAGAGGCATCATTTTTTGGAAAATTCAAGAATACACGGTGTGTGCTCCAGGAGCACACGCCGTGTTGTACAAGTGTATTTTGGCTTCCATTTCGGACGTTAGAAAAGTAACACATGGTGTGTGACTCTAGACACATGGTTTGTACTCTCCACACTATTTGACAGAGGAGACTTTGATGGACATGGCGTGTTTTTAGGGAAAATACACGGACACAGACATCTATACATGGCCAAGTAACACGGCGTGTACTCTCTTCATAGAAAGGCAGAAGCAGCTTCGCGAGGCTTGGCGTGTAATCTGGGAGATACACAGACATGAGAATAACCACACTCCCAAGATGCATGGCATGTACTACCATTACCATGGCAGAAGCGGCTTCGTGATGACTCAGCGTGTATTCTGGGAATACACGAACAAGGGGTGGAGTACACGGGCATGTACTCCCCCACATGGCCAAGCATGGCCAGCGCACATGGAACCGACCATAGAGGTATGGACATGGCATGTAACCAAACCACACTCCGTGTACTTACTTATCTACATGACCAGCCCTGTGACACGGGCAGTACCCAGTGTCTGATGACATGGCGTGTATCGCTTACCTACATGGCGTGTACTTTAGGGAGATGGCTTGGTCATCTTGTTCATCGTGACTTGGGAACTTTTATCTTGGTTTTCCCCCTATGAAATGGGATGGAACTATGAGATACATCAACTCTGGACTTCGTCACAGTCAACATATCGATCATTGACTCGAGGAGCAGGCCCTCTGGAAATCGAGCGTGCTGTGTAAGGGAACCCTAGAGCTGGCTGCGACTGCGACGGCGATGACGAATGTACTTGGATCCTGCGTGGGTTACGTAGTGAGGACGACTGTACATGCATCCTCCATGGGTTCATAAGTGATGATGACTGTACTTGGATCCTACGTGGGTTCGACACCGATGGTTACTGTAGTAGAATCCTACGTGGGTTCGGCAGCGATTACTTTTGTACTTGGATCCTATGTGGGTTCAGCAGGGAAGATGATTCAAAGGCTACATCTATCATCTCCACCCCTCTTCATGAGAAGTATACTTGTGTGAGATGTGTCTTGACTTTCAATCAATATCATTGAAATGATTTACTTACTTTCTTGTGTGGAATGGGTTGTGCTTTCCTGTGTGGACTGGGTTGTACTTGGGTTCTTGAGTTGGAGCCGAAATGGAATTGGTGACTTTGGTATATGTATGGGAATATACCTAAGTAGAGTTGATTGATACTTCGTCTTTTTATCTTTCCTTTGTGGTTTATCCTTTGTGGATTCTAGGATACCTTCGGGGGTCTCGAGGTCCCTACTGAGTATCGTATACTCACCCCTGCACGGGTTATGCCCGCACTACGTTGTGTTGGTTGCAGATGACGGACATCGATGACTGTGGTTGAGGCTTGTAGAGCGGGATGGTATCAGGTGGTGGACTAATAGGAGGAATATACATGGAGCGGACTGACATATTCAAGGATCTGAGGAGACCATTTGTACCCACCCTTCAGGTGGGGATTCTGGAGGACGTCTCGGTGGTTGCTATTTACTTTTCAGCTTTTGTACTATACTTTTCTCATTTGTACTATACTTTTAGTTGGGTTTGTATATTGGCCCATTTATTTTCCAGCACTTACTTTTTTACTCATTTTACTTAGTGTTTACTTCATCTTGGGTACTCTGTTGTGTTTGTTTTCTTATATAAAGGCAATGCCTTCCGTTTATCAGGATTTATGTCTTTGTGCTAGTCGCCAGCCCCTAGCCTATTGAAGGCGGGCTTAGGGTAGTCACAGAACGGGCCCCGAGGATGGTTCGTGACAAAATCAAAACCGATTCAACACAATATATTCAATTTTAAAGCATTCCCATCATTTATACTAATTGGAGTCGAGAAAGAAGCCACCTACCTCACTATTTTTTATGAAACTAGACAACGGATGAATAACACTTTAGAAAACTGATCGATTCTTCATGAAACCTCTTTAGATATATTCTAATAGCAAGATCAAGACCAAATATAAACTTATTTGGCATCCACACTCATATATCTAGACATAACAGGTGTAGATATGAGAAACCAAGAAGAGAGGATAAGTAGATCTATGTAGATCTAATAAATCGATCATGAACAATGAAGAACGATAATATACCTCAAGAATCTAGGTTCGAAACAATAAGGGAAGCTTTCATATTGACACAAAATTGCTTGGGAGAGGTTCTTGTACCATCAAGGAAGATAAATCCCAAGTTATGACCTCTTAGGAGAAAATAAAATCCACCTAGAGGCAAAAAAGTGTGAGATCCACTTTTTTAGGATTTCATTTAAACTATCCACTTGGTTAGTTTGCATAGTTAGAAAACCATGCGATAACCATGCATTCAATACTTCGTAGGTATACCCTCGCACGGTCTCCCTAACTGTGTGCACATAGTGCCAAATATCTCTACCTCAAAAGGTCAATTTTTCATGGTTTCTACTAGGATGGCTGCACTGTTTGGATAAAATTTTTGAATCTTCTGCACCTCTCCTTTATCCCACAAAACATACATAAAGTTCACCAAACTCTACCAAAATTCCCTCATATACTTTGTATCCATAAAAATGAAAATAAAATGTTACATACCATAAACTAAGGGAATTATATGTTCAGTTTTATGACTGATGGTCTCACATTCCTACTCAAGAAAGTACCTAGTGAGAGTTGTCTTGCTTCGTGATCATGCTTAGTGGTTTGGTAGTGGATTTATTTTAGGTCTTTCCATGTTGGTTTGGGGTCCCTATTGAGTTTTTTTACTCACCCTTTTATGGACTTCGTATACATGTGTTTTGTCTGGTGCGAGCGACTGGAAACTTGGGGGAGGACTTGATGGCCTAAGACCAGGTTGGGCCCAGTGAGATCAGGAAGGCAGGACGTGCTTCTACGACTTCTAGAAGCTACTATATATTTACCCATCAAGAGGGGTTTTTTAACGAACTTCTTTCCTTTGATCTCGTACTTACTCTCGTTGCAGTTTTCTTTTATTGGGTTTGTATTTTGGCCCATTTACTTTCATTTGTACTTTTACAATCAATGGTTGTTTAGTATCATGCATGTTCTCTTTCTCAGTTTTCTTGGGATGTGGTTGTTTGTGCATCTATACAGGTACTCAGAAAAATTCCTACCATTTGAATTTTGACACCTTCGGCACTACTCTCCAACCCCTGGCCTTCAGGAGGCGGGCTTGGGGGAGTCACAACATGGTCCCTGGGGGACAGTTCATGACATTTGTAAAGTGTCTCCATATCCCTATCCCCTAGAATTACCTCTGGCTGACATATTAATGATTTTTTCACATGGCCTAGGGAGAATTATATTAATTTCTTAATAAATTATAATCATCCATGAATATCCACAAATGATATAGACCACTATGAACAACATCATGGTAAATTAATTGATTAAGGATAGAAAAATCATCCTCATCCCTTGGGAGAGCATAATAATCATCGAGTATATGTCATATCATTATTGTAGAGTTTCATTTCCACCATAATGATTGAGTAATCGGTTGGGGAGAGCATAATAATCCACATCACTCGAGAGAGATTAATCATACTCAAGTATATTTCATATAATTAGGGAGGAGCTCCGTAAAGAGTGCTATGTCCACCCCCATGATCTAGTAATTGGTCTGGGATAGTATAATCCTACCCAACATTCTTATATTACAATCAATATTGATTCCATTCCCAAACATCATAGTCATGGGATTCAAAATATGGATCCAACAAAGTACCTCTAGACATCCCAAAAATATAAAAATGAAATAAAATCTCAGAAGTTTGATCCAAGGAAATATGTATGGGCATTCAAATAATTGAATCATATTGATCCTAGGATGTACATCTGGGAATCACAATGATAAATTATGCATCACGTCAGGCTCACCGGCCATAAACTAGGAATAATGTCTGCTAATCATTGATACATCAAAAATAAACAAGTGAACAAAAAAATAAAATATTGAGGGTGGTTGAATAAATAAACTAACCACTACTGTCACATTCTCTTGGGATTAAATTTTTGGAATAGGTTCTAAGGTGACACCTTCTACCATCACTATAGAAACCCACATAACACAATATCATGGTTGGATAGACCCCAGGGCACCCACTGGTTCCCCTAAGTTATAACACTAGTGAGGAATCCTACTTTGTATCATCAATGACTACACATAATTGAAGGAATCTTAATCAGTATCCTCAGATGTAAAGTTAAAAGGTGAAATCCTATATGGTATCCTTGAAGGTATGTAAATAGAGTTATCCTATATGGGATCATCGTAAAGATTCATAAAAAAATGTGCTCTATATGGGCCCTCACAAATAGTGTACATAAGAAGATTAATTCAATATGGGATCCTTAGAAATAGTAAATGGATGGAGGGATCCTACATGGGATTCGCTAGGTCATATTGTAAGCGGAGATGTCCCACAAGTGATCCTCAGTAGTAGTAGTAAGGTAGGGAAATCCTAGAAGGGATCCCCAGAAATGACTAATCTCACAACATCCAAGGCCACAAGGGAACATATCTCAAGGGATAAATCCTCAAAGGAATATCGATGGAAGCATCAATTAAATGCGGTGGATCATGGCCCATCATAGATCAATGGACTCGCTCTTAGGATATATCTTGATTTTATTATTGTAGTAAGAAAATTTCCATTTAGTAAGTAGACCAAAATTCCTCTTAGGAGTCCCCAAATCACATAAAGGGTAGTTCCACCATGATGTACACAAAACAATACACAAAATGGACTATTAATGGCTCTAAATATTATTCCAAGGTGTAAAGATATGGAAAATCCTCAAAACGATAGCAAGGTAGGATTACATGACGTGGGTTCCCTGGTACACAATGTGTACCCTTCAAGTTACACTTAGGCATTACTTAAGCTATAATTGGAATGAAAACCTAAAGTACATGTCATGTATATAAGGTAAGGGGTGTGAACACTATATAGGGTACCTTTCGGGGTAGCTCACATGACCTGTACATTTACTTTCCCAGTCTTGTACCTCTACATGGCATGCGACCCACACGAGGTTTGGTCATGTACTCTACATGGTCATATTCCCCTACACGGGCTATTTGGTTGGGAACTCACCTACATGGATGAGTCCCAGTTCAAAGAATGTATACCCCATACATGGTGTCCAATTATGAAAACATCATCCTCCCTGAATTGAAAAAATACATGGTGTTCTATTGATCTACATGTTGGGTGATTGGGATTTCTAAATGGGAAACCCCTTAAATCAGCTTAAAAAACGTATTTTCTCCCCAAAAATTATTGATTAACCCTCAAGAGGTCTCAATAATTTATAATAGGGATCTAAAACATGAAAATGGTAAATATATGCTGATTTATGATAGAAATCTAAAAATGTTCTACTTTTGGATGGAATCTGAAAAAGCTTCTCCCGTTTTCACAATCCTCGGCTACTATATGATGATTTGGCTACTCTCGAGCTCCATGGTGGTATCTACCTTATTCTCTTTATCCCTCTCTATATCTCTCCTTCTCTTTAACTCTTCATTTATATCACATTCAAATAAAGGAGGAAACCCAAAGTTTTTATACACGAGAATCTAGAGTGGAAAATGAAATAATAAAAAAGAAAAGAGTATGAAGAAACAAAAGAAAATGAAAAAGGGGGCTCAGGCCTTCCCTCAGTGCCCGACCTAAGTTTATAGATTAAATGTGAAAAATACCATGTTCTGGAATCAGTAATGGAAATAAAATCTCAATATGACTCTCTGTTCAAAATATATAACTGAATGAACATGTAAAAATAAGTCAGTATTTAATTAATTAAATATTGATTATTAATTAGTCTCCAAAAATTTGAACAGTTCAGAATTTTTCCAAACTCCTATCCTAGGGTAAAAACTCTATTCTAGGACCAACAAAATGGTCATAAAAATTACTCAAGATCATATTATTGGTGAAAATGACTTTTCATCCCATATAAACTCCCAGATAAAAAATCAAATTCCTTCTCAGATTTCTAGTTCCGAAAAACATGGGTCCTTATATTGGTTATTATCACCAAGGTTATAAAACACATATAATGGGAAGAATTTTACTAATAAAATAGTATATATATAGCATGGATGAGAATATATGTTGTAATTACCTAACCAGTATAACCAAGTACAAATAATCCACTTCTCAATAAGACCTCATGATAACATCTAAATTTATAATGGATAGGGTAAATGTTATGAGAAAACAATAATATAAGTGACAATTGATTTACCCGTTTCAGAGTCATTTGTAATTACTCGGAGAATTATGTTGAAATTAAAGCATGAAATTTTGATAATTCGAACAACTAAACACTCAACTAGTTCACCGCTAAGGCACTTATCCACCAGGGGTACCCAGTAGACTCATACCAAGAATCATTATGAAATGAAACACAAAGAAAATTTATCAGAAGAAACATTCCTCAATATTATTGTATAATTTTTATTTAATAAGAACCATATATTCATATAATTTTTCAACCAAACATTACCTAAAGGGATAAAATTGGAAGTCTTGAAGGTGAGATCCTATATATATAAAATATGGTATTTCCCCCATGCCTTCACCCATATCATCCACTAATAACTCCAAGGATCCATCCCAACCAAACATACCATGTGTTATGTTCATACATGATCAGTTTCCCTCATCCGTCAAATGAAAGTGATTTTCCTTTACATAGTTAGCCTAAAACAAGGTCTACACAAATTATGAAAGAACACATGTAGGGTATGTGTATAGTGTATCCCATTAATGTCACCACTGAACCTCATAAAGACTATCCTAAAGATAATCACACAAGAAAGAAGTAAAAATTAGGTAGGCAATTTTGTAAACATAAAGAAGTATATCAAAAAAAGTTCTTTCTAAAAAATTTAACATGATTTTATATTTAAAAACTAATAGAGATCATGGGTTAATAATGCAATAATAGTTTAAACTGGAATCATCCAAACCTTCTTCAATCCATACATAGAATCTATGTAATGTATGGACCGATGAGAAGGGACCAGTCCATCAAAGTTGTTTATCCAAAGCTAGTCTTTATAAGGTTTAGTGTACATTAATATTTATTTCTTTATTTTTTTATCTGCATTTTTTTATTCTTAAACATATATATATATATATATATGAATCTATACACATCCTCTATGAGAGGTAACTCTCTCTATATAGGGAGGAACATTACATGAACATAAAATTTATCCTCACCATGGAGGCCTCTCATTTTATCATAGGGTAAAATGTATATATATATATATATATATATATATATCCATAATCATATACATGTACCAAACCCTCTTCTCTATGAGTTATCCATCCCCAAAAGGAGGAATATATCATATACGTAAATATATACATATATATATTCCCTATGTCTAAAAAACACACATGTCTTGTGCTGAAACCTTTATGATAAGGTCCAAACACTATTATGTAATATACATAGAAATTCAAGACTATAGATATGAAAGATCACCAAATAAAGTCTCCAAGAATGATAATTGAAATAGTTTCACTATATAGTAATATAAAATTAGGTTTCAAAATAAAATGTATATCTAAAAAACATCAATAGAATCATTATTAGGCATGTAATATTGTAAATAAAATGTTTAAATAGTTAAAATGTAGTGGTTTATAACCATGTCTTAAATCGACATAGAACATACAATTTAACTTACATAAATATTTACTTATCACTAGAATACACAAGCATAATTAAAGAAGAAAAATTATTGAATAATGCTTCAAGAACTAATAAGGGATAACCAAATCAAGTGTGTCTTATAATGAAATAAATTTATTATTAGGATTTTTAATGAAAATATTTTTTTTTCATATCTCACTCCAACTCATGCCCCTACAATAGTAACCCAATGATAATATAAGTGAAGGAGGATAGGTCACCCATCTTAGCCTATCAATCTACAAAGCCGTATTATTATGATGAGAGATATGCCACTCCTAAGCAATTAAGGAAACCTTTTTAAGAAAAATTTAATATTTAATCTATTTATCTAGTCAAAAATTATAGAACATAATGCGTATGGAAGAAGCCCCACCTCATGAGTTCTAATTATAACCTTATTCTACCACTATAATAAAAACTATTGGGGGTGTATCTTAGATATGAACCCTATAAGAAGGGTAGGTTAAGGGAGACATGTAAATACTATAAATTTAGAAAAAAGGATAAGGGTGTTCCAATATTAGGTTATCCAGATATATACATATATGGATACTTGGAAATGAATCTAGATGAAGAACCACACTTATGTTGAAAGATATGGCAAATGAACCAAGGGGAAACTTCTAAATAGTGCTATAAATTGGAATGAGGTAACAAATATTAAGTTCAGAATTAACAAAATTATATTTAGGGGGAAATGAATTTTCCCTCAAATATTAAAAAAAATAAGGCTCCAAGTAACTAATTACCCGATCTAGGTCTTCCAGGTACCCAATGGCCTAGAAATGGATCTCTATCCATGGGAGTTTCACCAGGTACTCATTACTTATACATTGAGTACCTGATGTGTCTTCCGTATCTCAGTCCCACCTCTTTTCCTCATCCTCCCTTCTCTAAATTTCTCCTATTTTTTCCATCATCAAGATAAACCCAAAATTTTAATTAAAGGAAAATAATAAGAGATTATTATTAACTAGAAAAATAAGGGCCTTTACACCAGTATATTGAATGGGTTCCTCCTCAAACTCTCTCATGTAACTGTAGAAGAATCATACTAAAGCCTAGATGAATAAATATAAAAATATACCCCTTAAAAAAATTTACTTAAGATCACTCACCAAATATTCATAAGATATGGTAATCAAATAATCAAATGAATATATGAAAAGGTACCTCATACTTACTTCCCTACTATACTATTCACCATAATTCCCAAATGGAATACATCATAGAGCTATCATACTTCCTCTATCTATAAAAAATCATATCACATGACCACAATGTAATAAAAATTAATTCCATATCCAAACATAACATTACCATATCCAAAAGTCACATCATCATCATGGCCACAAATTACATCTCTACCACACATCATATACTTATTTTCACATATATACATATCAATTTTCCCCTCATAGTATGGTACATATTCATAAATTACATAAACCAAGTTCCATTATCCTTATATATACACCCCCACCATGAACCCTTATCAAAACCATACCATCATATATTATAACCTCAATCCATTTATACTATATATTAAAGAGATAGAAGGGAAGAGGGAGTAGTCAGTCATCTGTTTAACCTTCATCCTATATGTTGAGGATATACCAAAGAACCAAAACTTTATATTAGAATTGGTAAGGTTATCCAACTCAAGTGTTGGTTCATGATAAATTACAAAAAATACAATGAATAAACTATAATTCACAATCTAAACATAAGAGCTTACCTCTTAGAACAACAAATCTACTAATACAACCATTATATCTCCATTAACAATACACATCATCATACTCTTACACTTCTAGAAACTACACACAACAATCCCACCTTTACCACACAACATCCACATGAGAACCACATAACTTGATATTAAAGATACCAAGTGAACATTGAAGGTGAGTGTTCTTTTTTTTATAACATATCTATAATAAATAAACTTATTGTAAAGATTGGGTGATGTGTAAAATCCAAAAAAATGAATAAGAAATAATGAGTTTATTATTATACATAAATAATAAAATAGAGTTACTACTCCAACAATTGAGAAAATAATGATGATGTCGTTATTTTATAATATATTTTAAGATAGGTTCCAATAAAATATCATTTAAAATTTATTATTGGTTGATATTCATGTATAAGATAGGTTATTATTATATGGTTGGTTAATTTTCAAAAATTGTTTAAGAAGATTGGGAAGGATAAATATGGATTATAACTTATGAATATGTATTTAAAATAATGAAAGATATGGAATGAAGTTTGATAAATTTTACTTGGTGCACTGTGAATGAAAATATATGTATAAGATCAATGAAATTCTTTAGATAATCTTTTGAGTTTACTTAGAATGATTAAGAATTACTTAATTAAATTAAAATAAAAGTATTTGTGATTAAATTTGGAATTTATGGAAGTCAGTATATTTAAGTCTTGATCAATATGTAATATTGTTTTTTAGGTTGATATTGAAATATGAAAAATGAAATGAATATTTATCACACACCAACATATATTTATCTAATATATTTATTTTTATTGGTATTTATTTTTTCTCTTGACTTTCAGTATGTGTCCTTATTTTTTTTAATTGCCATGTTTTTTATATATGCACATGGTTTGTGAGTTATTAGTAGAAATTATGTTAAAACCTTTAACCAATATTTACAATTTGGTAATGATTTTTCACATGGTCAGTGCATAGTTTCCAAAACCATGTGGCCATCAAGGATATGTCCAATATGGGGCCCATGGTGGGAAAATGGTTTTTCCAATCATGTGGCCCAACCATGCGTATCACCTGCCTTATTTAAAATATTGATTTTATATTTTTACTCCTCCCTTGTTTTCCTAAAATTAAACCCACCTCTCTCCATCACCCTCTCACATGTGATGACCATCTCCCCCCCCCCCCCCAGTGCACACCTCTCCTCTTCCCCTACCCTGGAAGACTAACTCTCCCTCTAGTTTTGGGAGTGATATTTTTTACTCAGGGTTTATTTGATATTTTTATATTGGGGATTCTTCTATTCTATATTCTTAATCATCCTTGATCCTCCCCTTCCCCCTTGTTATATCACTAAGAATCATCTTAGGTTGAACCCAATGTGGGTCTTGGTCTAATTTTCTTTGGACCAATTTTCATTTCTATTTTTTTCATTCATAGGGTTCTACTATTTCTTTTGAGGTTCCTCCAGCATGGTGGAGGTGTAGTTGGACATTAGTTATAGAAATTAGTAAGTTCCATATTGGTTTTTCCCATGACCAAATCTTTAATTCTTGGGCCACTAATTTCATGATCATTAATTCATGATTTAGATTCTTAATAATAGTTTTAATTATCCTAGTAGGATCCCTGGGTTTAAATAAAGTTTTTCACATTATTTATAATGAATGTTAAAGGGTTTATTTTAAAATATATAATTTTAAAAAATCAATTTTCTTTTTGAACCATGTGTTTTTAATTTTCTAAAATGGCCCTTATGAATGAAGTAGGTGATTCTAAAAGATGTTTGGACTTTAAAGGGGGTGATAAATTAGATCATGAGTTTTAATTGAAATTTCAAACAATATTTTAATTTCTTAGTATGATAAAGTATTTTAAGTTTGGTTTTGAATAAAAATGTGTGATTTTAAAATATCTATGGAATACATGATTGTTATAAACATATAAATGTGCAAGTCTATATATATATATATATAAATTCACATGAGATTGTGTGTTTTGGTAAATGTATATGGAATAATGAGATACAAATATTAAAAATTCAAATTTGATACTCAGACTTAATTTTTTAACATGTCTTAAGGGGAATTCTAAAGTAAACTATTAATGGTCAATTTTTATGACTTAAATTTATCATTGTATTTTGTAAAGGACTATTTTATTTCTTAAATATTTCGGAATACGATTTCTACTAAAAAATTATATATATATATATATATAATTATATTTCATAAATGTATACCATGGTTTTGATGTGAAAAGTTTTTAAAGTGGATTGTGTGTAATTGATAAATGAAATGAATTGTTAGGGGTTGATGGAAGCCCCCTTTTTGATAAAATATGAAGTGTTCAAAATGAGAAAATCATTTGGTTACCTCAGGTACTTGGGTGGGATGAATAGGATAAGTATGTTAGGAATATGTATGCCCTCCATAGCATTTGAATAATACTAAATCACTAAATAAACATCATGTGAAATAGTTTATGGTCACCACTAGGAATTATTTGTGTCCTCCCGAGAAGGCCATTCATGAGAATAGTATTATATGGTTCAAACACTAACAATATGAGTATCTTAGGATGACAATCTATAACCTTAGTTTCTATAGGGTTCCCCTAATGGTGGTTAGTCATATATACCTCTAGTTTTTTGATGATTTATTTTTTATTTCATTTCACTAAATTATATTTTAGTTCAACTCACTTCTTGTTTGTTTTTTGATTTTTGTTCTTGATCACTTATTTAAATTACTTCCAAAAATTATTGGAAATTTTATCCTAAAATGGTTGGAAAAGATCTTTTCATATAGAATTATTTTATAATAGGGTTATTGGTTGATGATATATATTGAAGGTGATTTTTTTATTTAAAAAGAAAATGAATATAGTTTTTATAAATGTTATGAGATACTGGATTTTCATACAAAATGTAAAACCTATTTACTATATGTACATTCAAACTAGCTTGAAAATTGATCTTTAATTAAATTTTAATCATGTGTCAAGGTATGTGGTGACCTACTAGTAATTTTTATACTCAAGTTAATATTTATATATCTTTTTTAGGTTCCATCATAGTTGTTATCTCACTTGGAGATTTTTTTCTAGGGTATGGTTGATGAGTGACCTTTGGTCATATGAGATAGTTTTCTTATATATTTTAGTACTCTTTTTTGTGTTTAATAATTTGATCCAATTGGTATTTTATGGATTTTAGTTATGGTTATTAGTGACTCACTATATATGTGGTGTTTGGAAGTATAATATAAATTGATTTGTTTTTCTACAACATGCATTGGAGGTTGAGTAAAGGGATTTCATTTTCTTCAAATTGTTAAAATTATTTCTTATGTTTACCTAATTCTTTTTATTTTATTCAACGTATATGTACAACATATAAATGGGTCGAGAGGAAAGTTTAGTTGAATTTCTATTACCTAATTTTATTTTAGGGGTTAATCCATTCACAGTGTATCTTATTTGATTCCATTAGTATTTTAACTAGCCCAAGGTGATTTAGAACACACTTTAGGAATATTATGGCTTGGATCAAGCATCAGACAGATGGAAAACCTGAGTTGGTTTTTGGAAATATGTATGAGGATTGATTTATTCATGATTGTTTTTTCTACACCAGAACTAAAAAATGGTGAATGGAATGTATACATTGGATGTTTTATGAATACATAAGAATGTTAGTTAATAAATATGATGTTATGTTCATTCATATAAGGATCTGTGGATTCATAATAAGTTCATTGTGTATACATAATATGATTTCTAGGAATTAAATATATCCTTGGTAAATAATATTTTTTATTCAGGGTACATGGAAATGTGGAAAAGGATATTATCTTACGTAGACCATGGGTATACGTAATATGTTTCGGCTACAAAATAATTTCTCCCAACAAAATTGAAATATGGAAATGTAAGTTATACTATAAAAAAGTTAAAATATGATATTCTCATATAGATAATATATAATATGTCTGAAGTCAACATATAAGATGTTTGACATAGAGAGGTAAGAGAATGTTCTAAAGAATAAATTATAAGAGATTATCAAGATTAAATATTTAGAATAGTGAGAATAAATTATACATTCTTATGGTATATTCTTCATGGATTCAAACATAAAAATAAATGGAAATTGTGATTTAATATATTTTATATTAAAGTACCAACCAATGATATATCTATATTTTTAGATCTTTAAAAACCTTGAGGGGAAGTTCCATGTAATTATTCCGTATACATGAAAACATTTATATCGTATGTAAATAACATAAAAAGCTTTGTGTTTTGTAGAGTTCCTAAAAAATTAAATATCTTGTGATTTATAGAAATTAAAATAAATATATTTATTGGGATTGTGTAGGATTTCAAACTGAAAATATATTACCATTTGAATGAAAATAATACTTATCACTGGGAATAAAAGAGTTTTCATATTCAAATTATGAAAAAAATAATTATGAAATAATTTGAAAATTAGATATCAAGAAAATAAATAGAAGTGGTGTGATAGAAAACCTGATAAAAAAATTCAAGTGATCTATTATATGTGTATTGAAGGAAGAATACAACTAAATCTATGGATAGAACCTATGCATCAAAGAATAAAAGTGAGAAGTAGTTATATGATTATTTGATATCATAGATGATGATTGATAGAAAGATTCAATAGTAATGCTCTTTTTCATTATCAGAATTTTGAGACACTTAGATATTGAATAGAAACTATGATTGAAGATCATAATGAGATTAATTTGAGCAGGTCTAACAATCATTAGGAAGATCATGATACATGGAATGATAGATATTAAGGCTTCATTCTAGTACACAAGATGATAAACAGAGTTAAAGGCCTATTCAGGAGGTTGTGGGGGAACGTTGATGAACTATTGGTTATAGTATACATAACATAATACCAATTATGAGGATTGAAGATAGTGTGAGGAAGTATCAATAAGTGGGAAGTAGAAAATTTTTTCTGATATTACAATATTTAATGGGATTCTATATATGTGAGGTATCCACTATATAGTAAAGGGTGTTTCCTTCCCATTTGTAACAACTTGTGTTGATAGGGGAGAATCTATGATTTGGGTGAATAACCAATCATAGTAAAGGGTAATATTTCACTAAATGGTTCAAACCATTTAAAAATATTCAAGTTCTTTTCTATGATTTCATCTTCTTGCATATGGGAAAGTTAGATATAATATCAAAATATAGGATCAAATTTCAACTAGTCATAGAGTATGATTTAATGGGAAATAAGTTGTAAAAAAAGGTATATCACATATCCACCCTCCCACTCTTAGTGATACAAAGAAACCAATAAACTTCAACCATTTAATGATTTATTACCACTTTCACATTTATTAGTTACCATCCATATTTTATTCATTCCTCTATATTTATTTCCGTCCACTAAAATTTAATGTAACCCATTAATTTACCATATTTCAATTATCACATATAATTATCCTTCACTTTAATATATCATGTTCAACCAATAATTTTATATCAACAAGCCTTCCCATAAAACTACACCAAAAACCACCAAGGTTTTAACACCAAAATTAAATTACACAACCATATCCACTTGAATCAATACATCATATAAACCAACAAAAAATAATATTTCCCTCACATAACCAATACACAATTTAGTTGAATAACATCAAACAAAAGTCTTATTTTCTACTATCTTATTTAATAGTTTTTTGGGAAAGGTATCATAATAATTCATATAATTAATTTCCTTAATATCCCCACCCCCATTTAATTTACTATTTATCATTTATTAATTATATTTTAAACATAAAAACATCTCTAAAAAATAATAAATATCTATAAAAAGGGAAACACAATAACAAAAACATGATGAAATATTTTTTTTTTGAATTTCCACATATTCTTTTCCTAACCATCTTTAAAAAGTTTTCCAATTTCAAACACATCCTTCAAAACAACAATAGAAATCAAACATGGAAATAAGATATCATATCAACTCAAATAAAAAATAACATACCAATTAAAATGATAAATAAATTTATATATATAATTGATTCCCTCCACTTCTATTTATTAATTATGATCTATTATATTTATTAGGAAAACTTCATTCATTTAATTAAAGATGACTAAAGCATGATAATTCCATAATTCACATTGTGATAAAATAATAGAAAATTTTAATCACCTACCTCAATGAAGGCTTGTATAATTATAGGATAATAACAATGAGAAAATAATGATAAGCCATTAGAAAACATTCATGAACTTCGCAAAAAACTATATCTCCTAATACATCATCAATTACTTAACTAATGTCATAAAAACTAAACAAAACATTTCATCCCATCCTCTTTAAATAGAAGAAATAAGAAAATAAATATTGAGATGGAGAGAAAATGTAACTTGTAACACATATGAGAAATCACTTGAAGTTGGGGATACATATCTACCAAGGAGAACCATTTTATTCCAAAACCAAGTGAAAAGATTCCAAGGGATTGAAGAGGGCCAAAGAAAATAAAAATAATTCAAGAAGGAATTCAAATTATTATTTTAAATTTAAAAGTAAAAAATCATGATGTCATGGACTTGGTCATGCTATAATGGTGTTACATAATCCCCTTAATACTGGAAATCATAGTATGATATCACAAAATCTTAGTGTTCAAAACATTTTAAAAGTTATATAATAAAGGAATATCATGATGAATCACCCAACACAATATTGCATTACTAAACCATTTGAAGATCATAGTGTAATCCTTAGCCTACCTCACTTAAATATTATAAACCAGGGACAAAACCAAAATGGAACAAAATTACAATGTTTCAACTCTCTTAAATAAATTCATCCATAAATTTCATGGTCAAGGACCTCATAGTGAAACACAAATCCTCACACTATAACAATTATAATCATATTGAAATTCACTAAAACTATACAAACTCTCTCCATTGATCATCACATCATGGTGAAACACCAATTATCATGGTATGATTTGCAATTACATCTTAAATATTAGTAAAAAGCTTTATAAACTTCATCTATATACCTTTATCTCACTCATAAGTGACTTTAAAACCCTAAACCTATAATTTATAGGGCCAGGAAAAATATAATAATCTATATTGGATGCATATTACATGATTCTCACCCCCTATAACCTAAACAAAACTAGGGAAAATAAACTTTTAAACACATCCTATCAAGGAATATACCACTCAAACAATGATGAAACTATATATAAACCATTAATATCACAATATCACATTCCATTAAAATTATAACTCTTGTTATCCATCATTAATAATTCATACCTTGGGAAAACTAGAACAAAATGTAATCACCCACTAAATAAATGTACAAAACTCCTAACTCAAGACCTATACCAAAACACAATCCCTTGTCCATCAGGAGATATGATGTCCCACACCTAACCATAAGTTAATTACTTAACATAAAGAAAATTGTTCATTACAATAAATTTCCAAAACCTTTTGGTATAAGTTTTATTTTGGTTATCACGTTTTCCTGGTTTTTGGTCTCCCCAGTTTGAGATACTAGACAGTCTGGTGATAGTGTTGATTTGTGGATTTTGATGAGAATGATGGTCTCTAGCGGAGATTTTTTGATGATTAGTGCGGTGATGGACTTTGCAGGTGATATTTTAGTTTTTTCTGCCGCCTGTTGATGGTAGGATGATGATGAATTTTTTCTAATGGGGAGATGTTGTGTTGATAGGTATGATTATATCAGGGATCGCCATATGACACTATATGTGGCTTCAGGGTATGGTTTTTTGAATTTTGAAAACTAGATTTTGAAATTTTAATTTGATTTTGGTTGATCGAATGGGTGGCGGTTTGTTTTTGTTGGTTCCCAATTAGAAAAAAGTGGTTATAAAATAATAAAAAATGGATTGCGGTAGTATGTAATAACATTCATAAAAGTTAGGGAAAAATGAAGCATAATAATGTTTTGAGATCATATTTTCAATAAGTATTAAGATAAGTGAAAAAAAATTAATATCATAACTGAGGATAAGAAGATCATATGGGTATAATTAAGATTAATAAGAAAATAAATACTCAATAAATATGGGATCATAAATAATGGGGTAGGACATAGAATAACATAATAAATGAATAAAAATATTTCATAAACATGAGTCAACAAAAAGGAATCATAAATTGTGAACAATTAAATGAAATTAGAACAATCATAAACTTTGGATTTATTATCATTTTGAACCTAGAAACCTGCTAAACCATTCACTCGTAAAACTGTGTGTAGAGATAATCACCATCATACTCATCCTTTATGAACCTAGATACTCATAATCCTATTCACAAAACATTACTTTCTCAAGAGATATAATTCATTAACAAAATAATTGCAGGGATATAAAAGACCCACCCATATCAGGATTATAATGTAACAAACCACACTTTGTTTATAATGTAACCACTCATCTTTGATTTATAATGGAACCATCCATCCTTGGATTGTAATGAGACCACCCATCTCATAATCCATACTTTGGGGTTTCATAAGAAATCATTAACTTTTAAAATCAAATAGAACCCATTTAAATATAATGGGTTTCATAAAAAATCCAAATGTAAATAAATCACTTTTTTTAAATAACCCCTAAAAATAAAATAGGTTTCATTTAAAGATATTTTAAATAACCCATGGAACGAAATTGGGTTTTATTCCACACATTATGTAACTTTATAGGTAAATATCAATCAATAAAGATGATAAATCGTATTTTATTTACAACATATAGATATTGGGTATAGAGTTAAAAAAATATATGTATTCAATTGATGCAGGAAATCTAGGTAAAAACACTTCAATCAGTGTAATCAATAATATGGTATTAGTAGAGGAATGACATTAGTAGAATAATTATGGTTATACACCAAAAATGATTTGGTAGGGAAAAGGTAGTGATGGATCAGTAATTTTATTGAGAAGATCAATATATAATACATAAAAATATATAATGTTGTTATAATCACTATATAAATATCCTTAATCAATTATAAGATAAATCTAGGGATATAGTCTTAGATGAAAATCCTTTTTAAAGAGTTTTAGAAATAAAATAACTTGAGAAATAATAAATACATGTTATATTTGGATTTAATTTTAAAATATATATTATAATAGTAAGAGAAAAATTATTTATCTTAGAAAGAATGAAAATGTAGAGATTAAGTTACATATAAAATTAAAAATATGCAAGAAAGATACGTTCATTTGAAAACATCAAAATGGATTATTTATTTCATTAATAAACCATATGAAGAATATTAAGCGAATTTACATAAAGACATTTGAGAAGAATATTAATTTAGTTGAAAATTATATTTTCTAAATAAATTAAATAGAAATAGTTATGTCCTAAAAAATGTAAATTTTAGAATAAAATGAATTATATTTTTTAAACACTTTTGTTAGAAACCACACCGCTTTAAAATACTTTAAAACGTGTAGTTTAAAAAAAGGTAAAGAGAAGAAAAATATCACAAAGTATAGATAGAATAGAATAAAATTATTCTGATATTATAATGAAATTATTTACAATCCCCCCAGATATGTTATCATATTTTATAGATCTCAGTTATAATATATTGTTTGAAATACAACCTTATTACATGAGTGACATGCAAATAAAAACCCTTGAATGGGAGAGAGGTTGAAATTTAACATCAAAAAACATGATAATGATAATTAAAGATATTATGTAACCAATAGTTATTATTCATACCATTTAAATAAAATTTGGTGTATAAAATAAATTATGCCTCAAACAAGTAAAATTTTAGACAAAACCCGTACAACATTTATATCTCTTGAAACAAAACCCCATTAGAGGTATTATAATCCAAGAGCCTCAATTCGAATAGTTTAAAAAATATTTGAATAAAAGTATAATACAATTCACAATTTAAAATTTCTTGGCTCAAAAATTATAATTTGATAGGGTGAATATCAATTTTGAACTTACTTAGTCAAAATAAGTCTAGAATGAATCTTTGAAATTTTCCATTAAAAGTATTTTTTATGAATAATTGAAAACATAGATTATAAATAATCAAAATATTATTATTAATAATATATTATAATATATTTCAATTTATAAATTATTAACTATAATCGTGATACAAATAAATATAAGAACATTTGGAGGAAAAGGTGATATTTTTCAAAAAACACTTTTTTCAGAATTTTTTTCTCTTAAATGGAATAATGTCTGTCCATTTTAATTAATTAAAATAATATTTGCTGATGAATTATTATAATGAAATTTATTGATTATATATCTATCTATATTAATTTAAATCCATCTAATTATGATTACTATTCATATAGTAAATATAATATCATCTTATGCTTGAAAAATGCATTTCTTGAAAACCTATTTTTCGACAGGATTTGAGAGTTTATTTTTAAATTAAATTCTATGAATTCTATGAATTGAATTTAATAAAATAGATTCCATATTTTTTATTATAATAATTAATATTAGGTACTAATTTCAACTTAATATTTTAAAAAATGAATAGGAAAAATAATAAAAATTAATTACAATAATTAAGGTTAAAATGGGGTTTGTCTTATTATATACGTTCATGATTAAAATTATTTTTATACACACATAAAAGTATTAATTGAAAAATTATAATTAATATTTAAAATAATTTGGTTCAAATTATATAATAATTATCATTTTAATTTAGGCATAATGGATAAATTACCTATGTTTGAAAACTAATAATGTGGTGAAAATTAAAATGGTAAAAGTGACTAACTATGGTGCTAAAGGATATAACATGTTTAAAAAAGATTTATTTTAAGTTTTGTGGGTTTTTATATAACTTATGATCCCTCCAACCCATTATTTATGAATTTTGGAGGAACTTGGGTTCAGTTTGACTTCCGATTATTGAATTGAATTGGGTGTTTTTAAAAATGTCACTCCAGAATTATAAATGGGAACTAACATACATAACTTATTCAAACCTATCATGTAATTTATATTTACCAAAATAGAAAAAATATCTCTAAATTTTTTCCACATTCTATAGGTTCTGGTATTCCCAAAAGACCAATCATGGGGTCTTTGAAAACTGATCCAAAGGAGGTCCTTCTAAGTGAAGATAGTCGCCTTCACCGAGCTGTTACTTTTTTAATTATTCTTTTACAAGCTTCAAATATGTAGTAAGGATTACAATACAATAACACATGTATTTAACATATAATAATATATAATTATGTTTATGATATAATATTTATCCATCTCCTTCTCAATAAAATGGGAAACAAGTTCATCGCTCGTATGTATGGAATATTACCCCCTCGCAAACTTATGCAATTTTATTTCCATCAGAAACTAGCTTGTATAGTCATAATTACATAAATAATTAATATATATGATACATATTTGATTTTATAAATTCTATTAAATTGATATATCATTAATTTCCTTCCCCTTTAACCCATTAATGGAATGATATCATCGCTCGTGCATACGCACGACCTACTATATCTACAAAAGTGAAGTGATTTATTTTCCTTGTATGACATTAAATTATGGTTATATAAATGTATCTAATAATTAAATATTCTATTTATAACATTAATATAAATTTTTAAGTGATGTATACATATCATATTTACATGAATTGGAACTTCCATGACAAAAAATTCTTGATAAAATAAAGCAATTAACATCCAAAATAATGGAAAAATGAAATATTATTAAAGAATAAGTTTTAATATGTTATAATATGATCATATATGAAATTATGAATATTAATATGATTCTTTTATAATTTGAAAAAAAATTAAAACCATTATACATGTTTTTAAATCCCGTTAAAATAAATGGAAGCTTGAGGTAATGGGTTTGTTTATAATTTACACTACATTAAGACATATTTATTATTGTACACCTTCTCACTTTTATGTGGTGTATATAATGCCTATTTCTTGTATTTTAAATTGATACATATTTATTCATCGTGATTACTTTTTCTATTTTATTCTATTATATTCTTCTATGGGTTTATAATTTGAAATTTACGAAAAGTGGTAAGAGTCTATTTTATAATCTCACATTCTTTTGGGATTTATTTTATTTTCATTGAAGGAATATTATAATTTATAATTCATAAGATCCAATAATTTTATTAACCAATATAATTTTAATGAGTTTCTAAATTTTCATCCTAATTTTCTTATCTTTATTAGTTAATTCAAGAAAATAAAAGTTTAAAAAAAACCCCATTTTATTCACTTTTAATCTGATATTTTTTTTCCATGTCCATGTTTTTCAAAAAAAATTACAAAAATTTATTTATTTAATTAATTGAATTGTTATATAAATTTAAGGCTATTGTTTAATTTTAAAAATGGGTTTAAAGAAATATTTATATTTTTTACTCATTGGGTAATTTTCAACATTCGTTATAAAAATTCAATGGGAACGTTTTTTAACATTGTTTCCCTCAGATTCTAGGGATGACCTCCTTTTGATGCGAGATTCAAACATTCTGATCAGTTTCTAATGGGTTTTTTCATAGAACCGGAAACATCCAATGATTCCACATCCATCCGGACTTACTTTCCAAAGGTAGGCGCTTATTAGTTTGTGGACTGATGAGGCTTAGAAATTTGCATTGGTCAAGAGGATGGGAGGTCGGACTCATCGCACCTTTTTAGGGGAATTATTGTCTACTCTGGGACTCTCTTTATATATTTAAGTTATGTTCGTGAATCCTTATTAAATTCCTAAGTATAAAATGAGTTTTCCTTTAGATCTGACAATCAATGATCGATATGTAGAAAATTTAGAGAATCTTATATATGTATTTGAGGTTCTTCATCGATAGAGAGTCATCTGTATTTATTAGAGATTCTTGTTCAATGGTACCCTTCGAAACATTTATATAGAAGTCTCTTGGTTATTATGATGACCATGCTAGTTTTCAAGCCACTCAGTGGGGAACTTGAAGTTTATTGTCATTCAGAAGGACATAGATTATTTCAGAGATGGGATCGAACCCACAGAAGGGCTACCTATGTATCCTTTGTTTAGAAAAGGAATCATAACCCATGTAGTTTGAGTAAGGGAATATGATGTTTATGATTGATGGCTCAAAGAAGGATGTCATAATTACTTTTACACTGTATGCTCACATGAGTCATGCTCGATGTGAGAAACAAGAGGTATTGGTAAAAATTAGAGAACTGTGCCATGAAAGATGCAATCATAAGAAATAATTTGGGGCTTATGTATGTATGACTTCCTAGATAAATGAAGGTTAGGATTTACTTTAGGGAAGAAATCCAGGATCAGGATCCATAAAGGTATATGTGCTTCATGGAGATTTTGAATAATCTAACTTGGGTTTACTCTTGAAAAGGAGGCCCAAATTAGGAGAAGACATATGATTGGGTTTTACTCCTGAAAAGAATCCCAGATCAAAGGTAAATTAGGACTGGTTAAGAGAAATTAAGACTGGGGATCACTCATAAATAGGATGCCGATATTTGAGACTAGGGCTTATTCTTGAAAAGGAGGCCCAGCTGAAGGGAATTATGGTTTGGGGCTTACTCATGAGGAAGATGCCCAAATTAGGGGACTGGGGCTTACTCCTAAGGAGGATTCCCAGATTTTAGAACTTTAAGAATTGGATCTTACTCCTAAGGAGGATGCCCAAGTTAAGAATTATGACTGGGACTTACTCCTGAAAAGGAGGCCTAGGTCGATTGAGTTCTCTCATCATAAAGGACGAAGTTGAATGAAAGAAATCTCAATCTTTAGTGACATAAAGATGTGTAAATCATTAGGTTTTGAGAGATATTCTATAGAGTTCCTTTCAGATAAGGAATCAGAAATCAAGAAATCATGCCATAAATGGATTTGAAGAGTGTCTTGAAGATTGAATCTTGAATATGAGAGGAGTAATGTCTTAAGAGGTGTGAAATGGGAAAGAAGGGCACCCAAAAAGGCAAGGGCGGACAAGTCCTGGTAGGCACGCATACCAGCGCGACACATGGTGTACTTGTGCGATGGTTAACCAGCTGGGTAATACTTGAGCGACTCTTGATTAAAGCCTTTATAATCCTCTTGAGGTTCTTCCCGAAAAGGGGCACGCAAGTTCTATTGAAGGAGTAAGGCAGCGCACAAGTGTGGCCTTTTCCTTTAAGGGCTAGCCACACAGGCGTGCAAGTGTCGATGAGTTTCAACACTTAGGCCTTCCTCCCCCTCTTTAGATCTTCTGTTCTAGGTAAGAAATTACCTTATAAGTGTTTTGGAAGCTTCGAGAAGAGACTAGGGCGCCAGGAGCTCAAATCTGAGTTTCTGGAAAAAATCCTCCTAGAATGGGGGGCCCACATGGTCTATTTATAGGCAGGAGAAGACCTCGGGTGGTTATCACTTAGGTCATGCAAGTCACTTGTGCAACCATAACGTGTCGCACAAGTGGACGTGCGCGACTATGAGGGAACTTGTGGGACCTATGGGAAATGTTCTCCTTGTTCATCCCTTTGTCGATTTTTGATATTTTTTTCAAAGGTTGAATCAATTTGTGTTATGTCATTTCCCTTTACATTCCTTTGGAATCTATGACGAAAAAGGAGCGTCAACAAACATATACATCGATACCAAATTTCACCATCGTCTTGATCATTTAAAAAAATAGCTTCCTATACACATTTTAAATGGATTTAAAAAATATATTTTAAGAAATATTATTTTATTATTTCACATCTATTCCCATTTATTTTTACAAAGGACATAATTTCATTATAAACATATATTTTTGATGAACTAATTTTCATCTCTTATCTATTATTATCTTTTTTTATCATTATCTTTTCTTTAAACATTAACATTATTGTGATCCTTGGACAATACATTTCCCTAAAATATACATATAATTTTACTTGGATATTCTTATTTCCTAAACTATATATTATTTCTATATATAGTGTTTTACTTTGAAATTTATTAGTTTGACTAGGGAAATATTGACAGTCTTTATTATTTATTCAAGACAGACAATTATTGATAAGGGACATAGTTCATAAATTAAATTTATCATTCAATATTTTAGGATTCTATGGAAATACATTGATGTGGTGGGGACCAGAATTATATAGCCCCTTGGTGTATTGACATGTCTCCGGAGACAAATTATTTGGTCATACTAAATGGATTTTTACCCATATTTTCAGACTATCTTGGTGTAAGGTATTGACTATATTGATGCCATGATGACAAACATCATGATTTACAATATTAATTATTTTCATCAATTAGAATTTATTTATTATTATTAATTATATTATTACATTTATATTATCCATGGATGTATTTTCATGATCATACTATTTACTAAATAGCATGTGTTTTCATTTATTTTCTTTACCTTTTTATTATTCCTTATATACTCATGATATCTTCCTCTATACATAATCATTACTAAGAATATGAGTGCACCCTTTTTTTCCTTTCCCAAGGAAATGGAGAATAATTATTTGATTGATTTCAAGTTTGAAAAATATTTTTCATTAGAATGTTTTATATTAAATTCCCAATGTAAAATGGGTATCATGTATGTATCTAGGTCTCTAAGACTACTAAACTGATTGTTCATTTAGGATCCAACCCCTATGCATCAATTATAATATAGTAAAGTAGAAACTAGTTCGGGGGTACTACATTTGGTGTTCTTATGGTTTCTATCATATCAGTTTTTATTGAAACCTAGGTAACTATAATTAGAAAAACAATAATTTGGGAATATAACCCTATGATAGACATTGAGGATATATAAAATTGTGAAATAATATCCAAAACATTAGTTAAGATATAGATTCTCTTTATTTTTCAAAAAAATCATCAATGTCTATATAATACAAGTGTAATTGTTTTTGGAATAGTTTTACCAAGTGGTAATAACTCTATAAAGGGTTAATTGGGTTTTGACTTCATCGTCACTTGGTGTATAACAATGGGAATTACTATACACATATTTTGACACTACTAGTAGATATTATCAAGATAATTCATATTTTCATTACAAACCATTATGAAGGATTTGAAAATATTTTTATTAATTAAATATATTCCCAATGAAACTATGTTTAGGATTATGATAATAATAATGTGTAAATTTCCTATTTTTTGTTAATTGATACATTAGTCTCATAATTATATGTTGTGATCTAAAATTCATAATGTCAAGAACTAATCTGGTATGTTCAATTTTATAGAAATGGTTTCTATAGGATATAATGGTACCAATACTAATGAACAATATAGAAGTTTCTCAACTAAGAAACCCAATATAGTTTGTATTTTAACTAAGAAGATCATGGTTATATTAGTGCAGCATAATTCGTTTATGAAAAATAACTTTACCTTGATTGAGAAACCAGATGTTCCATAGTAAGATTATCTTATGTTGATTTGATTTATATGAAATAATTCCCATTATTTAGTGGGACTAAAAATCCTTTGGAATCAGATAAATGGATTAAGTATCTTGAAAAGATATTTCCATCCTTGGGATGTGGTAAAAAGGAAAAGGTTATACTTGTAATATACTATATCAAGGGAGATGCTAATAAATGGTGACCATTGATTTATAATACTAGAGAGTAATAGAAAATATAACACATGGGATGGAGATATTTTAAATAAAAATTACTAGATACTTATTCCCCTATCGATAAATGGACTGAAATGATGATAAAGTTACCCAACTTAATGAAAAAGGTCAAAGAAAGTGTTTCAGTGTATGGGGATGCCATTATATGACAATCCAAGTATGATAAAGATTATATATGAAATAAATAATGAAATATTGACCTTTTCTTGGAAGGGATTAACCTAACTAACTGAAGGGTCCTGGTTTCCCACACTTTTCACATTATATAATGAAATAGTTTTACAGACCATCAAAATAGATGAGTTTTCTATATCCTATATATTCAAGGTGAATCGAGAGAAGAAGAGGTAATATGAATACTAAGAACATAAGAATATAAAAAATAAGAATCATAAGTATAATAATAAATTTCTATCAAGTTAGAATTGTGGTAATGAACATCCAAGAAAATGTTTTAAGGGCATGAAAGTTTTTTACAAGTGGGGTGACATGGGTCATCAAGAGAATGAATTTAATGGGAAGGAAAAAATAAATTATGTCTAGTGATTCAACTATATATAAATGGGTAATTATTCACTTTAATTCCCAAATAATCAAGGGATTATACTATATAATAGGTTTATTGATGAAGGAAACTCTTATGTGATCACCATATTTGATGTGGAAATTTCTGAAGATATTGTGGGAGGTTATTTATTCACAAACTCAAAGTTGTCTTATTATTTATTTGATTTTTAATCTTTATAATTCTTAATAAATTCCACTTTTTCCAAATAAAAATAAATATTTCCCTAACATCTTAGGGAGTGAGTTATAAATTAAAATACTTGGTGGAAGTATCACTTTGATAAGCATCTGTTAGGTATTTATCATTATGAAAAATAAATAATCACTATTTACAAACATTATTATCATACATATGGTGTACTTTTATATAATCTTTAGTATGAATTGGATTTCAAAATATTATGAAAAAAAATTATTACATATAGAAGGAAATTATGATTCATGGTGAAGATATGTAATTATTTATATTTAGTATCGAGACCTCATCATCTGAGTCATGTCTAGATCAACCCTATGTAGCTCTTCTAATTTGAGATTCATGGGGATGAATAGAAAATAAAATCTAAAAATTCTGTAAAATTCAAATTCAGGTTGTAACTATTGTATAATAATACATGGATGTATTTTTTTTGGAATTACCTAAACATACACCATAATGTGAAGTCATGTTTTCCATAAATTTAATCCCCAATTCAAGATCCATAGAAAAGAATCCCTATAGAATGGTCATTGTGAATTTAGTAGAGTTGAAAAAAGAACTTTAGGAGTTGTTGGATAAGGGATTGAGTTTCCTTAGTGTTTCATCATGGGGAGACAATGTTTTATTACTTAATATGAAATAAAGATCCATGAGGCTATGCAGTTTAATGTCATGCAGGGAGGACAAAAGAGTACACCATTTAACGTCATGTTGGATGCATTGGGGATTTTTTCCACAGTTTAGCGTCATGTTGGACGAAAGTGCGCGTAGTTTAAGGTCATACAGGACCTTTGATGATTATGTAGTTTAATGTCTTTCCAGACGTAAGAGACTTTTATACAGTTTAGTGTCATGTAGTTAGGACGTCATAGTTTAACGTTTTGCTGGACGTAAGGGACTTTCAAATAGTTTAGGGTCATATGCATGGACCGTTGATGATGCAGTTTAAGGTCATACAGGACCTAGTTGTAGTTTAAGGTCATACGCGACCATTTTGGAGACACAGTTTAACGTCATGTTGGACCAAGCTGCAATTTAAGGTCATACTGGACCATTGTTGTATATTTTAATGTCAAATTGCAAGGAAAAGAAAGGTACTTTTCAGTTTATTCAAAATACTTCTTCAAAAATCTGGCATTTGTTGGAGTAGTGATGAGTTCCCCATCCATTGAGATTAATGAATAAGCTCCATTAGAGTAGACCCTATGTATTGAATAAGGTCCTTCCCATTTTGGCTCAACCATAGGAGGTTTCATTCCTAGTATCATTGGAGTTCTGAGAACTAATACCAATTCTCCCTGAGTGAATGAACGAATACGAACTTTTTTGTTAAAATCCCGTTCTATTCGATTCTAATAGACTTCCAAGTGGTCCAAAGTGCACAATATTTTCTCATCAAACTGTTCCAATTCATTCAATAGCTTTTGAGATTTTTCATCTATAGATGATTGATCACAAATGGAAACTCTGAGCGAGGGTAGTTGAACTTCAATGGGCAAGATGGATTCCATTCCATATACCAAGGAATATAGAGTTGATCAAGTTGCAATGCGGGTGGTAGTCTGATAAGCCCATAAACCATGAAATAGTTTATCAGGCCATGACCTCTTATCTTTATCTACCATCGTTTGCAGTATATTTGAAAGAGTCTTGTTAAAGGCTTCTATCTATCTGTTGGTCGCTGCATGATACTAAGATGAATGGTTGGACTTGATGTTGTATTCTTGATACAACTTCTTTACCTCGGATGAACCAAAATTGCTGCCATTGTCCTTCAATATGGTATGAGGGACACCAAATCCAGTAATGATGTTAGACTTGATGAAGCTAACAATGCATTTAGAACTGACTTCCTTGAGAGGTATTGACTCTACCCACTTGGAAAAGAAGTCAGTAGTAGTAAGAATGTACTTAAACTACTTGGCTGTAGCCGAAGGGTAAGGTCCCACCACATCCATTCCCCATATGGAAAATGGCCATGAGTATTTAGCTGTATGAAGCAAATCTGGAGGTTGATGAATGAAGTTGGCATGTACTTGGAATGAATGACACTTCTTTGTGAAATCGACACAATCTCGTATCATTGAAGGCCAAAAGTATCCAAGCCTTTGAATCTGATCAGACAGTCTATGTCCAGACTGGTGGGCACCACAGACTCCTGCATTCACTTCTTTCATGACAGCCATTATCTCTTCACCATCAATGCATCTGAAGTGAACTCCATAAAAACCATGTTTGTAGAGAATTGTATCTAGGTTATCTGGGCTATCATAAAGAGTAAAATTAACCACACGTCACCGGATTTGTTTTTTCTCAGCTCTATTAGGTGGAAGTGTTCCATTTTGAAGGTATTCCCTAATCGGTGACATCCATCCTGTAGTATGACCACACGGTTCAGGAATGGGACAAATTTCATTAATTTCCTCTATTGTGATTTAAACATAAGGTGAAATTGCACGACGGTGGGCAATACTGATGGTAGTCTCGTCCCGATTTGGATCTGCCAGAGTTGTGGCTATATTGGCCAATGCATCATCTTGAGCATTTTGTGATCTTGGGACATAAGAAAATGTCGGTTCCAAAGGGAATTCCGCCATTAAATCTCTGGAATAATCATACAAAAGGGTTTAGTTCTTCTTTTCTGATGGAATAATCCCCATTAACTTGTTTGATTACCAGGTCTAAATCACCTTTCACCTTTAAGTGATTCACTTGTGCTTGAAGTGATAATTTCAAGCCTATGATGAGAGCTTGGTATTCTGCTTCATTATTGGTACCACCTTCCCAAAATAAGAAGGAATAAGGTAACAATGCCTTTTCTGGAGAAATGAGCACAATT
The DNA here is from genome assembly GCA_963277665.1 of Viscum album. NCBI lineage: Eukaryota > Viridiplantae > Streptophyta > Magnoliopsida > Santalales > Viscaceae > Viscum > Viscum album. The sequence continues at coordinate 1,599,450,231 of OY728130.1, read as the reverse complement.
CCTAAGCCAACTTTTTTTAATTTAGGATTTTCCATTTTCCTCCCTGTTGGACTTCTGGAAGCACCATCAAAATACATTTCCCATGCCTGAGGACTTTCTTGAATAGAGAAGACTTCCTCATCAGGGAGTTCAATATCTGAAGATGTGTCTTCCACTGAAGGGTGTTTAGCTAGGAAATCAGCCAGAGCTTGGCCCTTTATCGCCTTTTGAGACACATACTGAATGTCGAATTGCTGCAAAATAACTGCCCACCTTGCCAGACGTCCTGTAAGCATTGGACGACTTAGGATAAATTTCAGCGGGTTATTGTGAGATACCAATTGGACCTCGTGATGTTGAAGGTAGTGTCTCAACTTCTTAACTACAAAGATTAATGCCAGGAAGCACTTCTCAATACTTGAATATCGGGTTTCTGCTTCAAGCATGGTTCGACTGAGATAGTAGAGACTGTTTTCATTTCCAGCATCATTCTTTTGAGAAAGAAAGGCACCCAATGATCGCTCTAGAGCTGTCACATAGAGGATAAGTGGTCTTACTTCAACAGGTGGCATGAGTATCGGTAGACTGAAGAGGTATTTCATGAGAATATCGAATGATTCTTGACATTATTCAGTCCACTGGTAAGTGGCTCCCTTCTTCATCAATTTGGTGAAGGGTAAACTTTTTCCTTCTAAATTGGCGATGAAACGCCGAATATAGGATAAGTGTCCTTGAATTCCTCTTAATTCTGTCAAATTTTAAGGAGGTGACATACCAAGGATTGATTTGGTCTTCTCAGGATCGACTTAAATACCACGATGGCATACAAAAAAGACGAGAAATATTACTAAGGTTACCCCAAAAGCACATTTTAAGGGGATCATCTTCAAATTATGTTGTCGAATCTTGCAGAATATGTCTTCCAAATCAGCCAAGTGATTAGAACGTTGTTTTGATTTAACTACCAAATCTTCTACATAGCATTCAATAAACTTCACTAATAAGGGTTTGAAGATATGATGCATGGCATGTTGATAAGTTTCACCTGCATTCTTTAAGCCGAAGGGCATTACCCGGTAGCAAAACACACCCTGAGGGACTTTGAAGGCTGTAGATTCCTCGTCTTTTGGGGTCATTAGGACTTGATTATATTCAGAATATCCATCCATGATGGAAAGTGCTTCATATCCAGCTGTTTCATCAATTAGATATTCTGTAATCGGAACTGGGAAATCATCCTTAGGACAATGCCGATTAAGACCTCTGAAATCGATGCAAACTCGAATTTGTCTGTTCTTTTTCTTTACAGGGACAATATTAGCCAACCATTTGGGATATTGAACTTCTCTGATGAAGTTATCTATGATAAGATTATCCACTTTAGCTTAAATTTTGGAAGTATAAGTTGGGTGTGTTCTTCTCACAGCTTGCTTAAATCCTCAATGTTCTTCTGGTAAACCCAAATGATGAGTAGCAACATCAGGATCAAGCCCAGGAATTTCTGTCTAGTTACAGGCAAATATGTCTCTATTTTTCTTTAGAAAAGAAATATACATCTCTTTCTCTTCAAGAGTCGTGGCCGCACTGATTAAAGTGGGGTTTGGATCTCCTTTTGTACCCAGATTTATTTCTCTGAGTTCATCGACAGTTGTAGAGATACCCTCTTCAAATGTTGGAGGAGCATCTCTGAGATCTTCCTATTCTTATTCATCATGTATTATTTCTTCCATTTCTACTTACATAGTAGATGATAAAGTAGAATTCTCATGATCTGAAGTGATGTCAAAATTTGCATATATTGAAGAAAAAGCTTCCATTTCCAACCTGATTGATGATGAAGGGTCTTCTATGGGTAATAAAGAGGAGATGATGGATTGAGAATCGACATCATTGTTCACCTCAGATGTTGCTATAACTTCTTCTGGCCTAATTGGCAAAGCATAGACTCATTGGATTTCAGCAGATGAAATGAAGACGTCACCATTTGTGCTTTCATCACTGATGGGTAGATTACCAATTTCTCCCATGTTGTCTGGCTTGATTGCCGTAATTGACATTATGGATCTTTCCATAAGAGAAATTTGATTTGGGTCCATCTTGTAAATTTGACTGATAGGAAACACATAATCTATACTCACATGTGTAAATGGATTTACTGGAATTTTATCCAAACCATATGGAGAATTAACTTTGGTAATCTCTTTTGTTATGGATTTCTCCCTTTGCATCATGTGATAGAATTATGCCTCAATTTATTGAGACTCACATGTCTTGAACGGGGCCTTATCACCATACAATGTCCCAACCAGACCATCGGATCAATATTTGAGACATTGATGGTATGACGAAGGGATAGCCACATGTTGATGTAGCCAGGGTCTTCCAAGCAAGATGTTGAATGCTGAGTCTTGATCAGCAGCCATGAAATATGAATTGGATACAAGATCTCCAAATTGATTTCTGAGCGTAACTTCACCCAGTGGTTCTTGTTCATTTTTATCACATCCCTATAGAATCATGGTGGAAGGAGATAAATCAGATTCCGTGAGGCCCAATCGACGAAGTGTACGAATGGGCATGAGGTTGACTCCTGAACCATTGTCAATGAAAGCTCTTCGAACATCCACACCATTTACCTTTCCAGACAAGTACAATGGTCTAATATGACCATGCACAACATCATCTTCATCTTCATCAGTAAAGGATATTATTGCATGGAATTTTGCAGAATTATTCTCTGTGTGATAGACTTCAGCTGCAGCAATTTCAGTTTCAAACTCCTGAGGACTTGACAAAGCCTCTATGAGTGCTTCCCGAAGATCTTTTGATAGATTCAGAGCATCCCGAATTGATAACATGGCCGGTACTTGGGCCAAGTGTTTCAATATATCATACTTTTGATCCAGAGGTCTGCGTTTCCCATTAGGAATATGTGGTTTAGCAGGTACCTTGGAAGAAGATGCTTTGGAAGTTGATGCATCTTGTAATGGGATTGGAGTTGGCAATATTCCTGGTTTTGGAAGATTAGACTGATTATATCAGTTTACTTGCTGAGAGGAAGAAGATGGAACCTTCAACCGGTCTTCCAAAATAACTCTATCAGGAGTGAATTTTCTATTTGTAGAAGAACATGCTTGTTCTTGCTGAGATCACTGAAGGGCTCTACCACGAGTTTCTGCTGCGTACACAGTTCTAGCTGGGGTAGAATTGGAATAGTGGATTCTGAAAGATCCATGTCTTCCCCTGTATCCTGAGCCCCTAGAACATCCTCTAATTCCTCTGTTTGATAGAGGGAATTCAGGCTCATTGAAATCGAAACTTCGATTGGCATATGGATCTATTAATTGAATCATAATAACAGAACCAAAGATTAACTCTTCGTCTGATGAATACTCTGCCTGATTATCCTGTTTAGGTTGTGCCATTTGGTGGGGTGATGCCCGTGGATTTGAAGTAGATGGCATGAAGTCCGCCAATGTCAAAGATAACTTAGGCTTTGACACATACTCCTCTTCTTATGATTCTTTTTCTTTCTTTGAATCATGCCGTTTCTTTGAAGAATTTTCCTCTGACGAAGATGGTTTTGCCGCAACATTCATGGTAGAAGACACAGTTGGTTTCTTTAATTGTGTTCGCAAAATAGCATGAGTTTGATTTATTGTCTTTATGACCATCCAATCATCATACTTCTGTGCTTTTTTGCTTTTGACTTCTTTCCATTCACTTTCCTCCTCTGGAACTGTAGCAGTGACACATGCTACCTGGGATGAGGAGCCTTTCAATGCGACTTGTCCCGAGTCGACCATCTTTTGCAGGAGGTCTTTGAAGACAAAACACTCTTGGATGGGATGCCCCAACATTTGATGAAAAGGGAAATAATTAGGATGGTCTTTATATCCTTTCTTGTTTCTCCTCTTGGGTATTGGCAATTGAACCAAATTGTTTTCCAGAGCTGAAATGAAATAACCAGGAACTAGTTCATTTCCGAAATAGTATGTTTTTCTCTTCAGATCCTCAAATTGTTTTCATCTTTGATCTTTTTGATTTTCTGGACGAAAAGGCCTTTGTTGTTGGCGCTCAGAAGGTGGAGCCCTTCAAGAAGATGAAGGTTTTGAGGTAGAAATAGGTACAGGTTCTTGTTTAAGCATAACTGTAGTAGTTTCTTCTTTACCCAATCTCCTTCCTGGAGATGATTGAATTACACGAGATTTAGCCTTAGCCTGTATAAGGGAATCTTCAATCTGCTGAGCGATTGATGTAAGGTCTCAAAACCCTCCTGTGTATTTCACAGGGATTAACAGCATGCTTAATTTTTCACGCTGATTTTCCACACAGATTGGCAACAATTCTTCTTGAGGGAGTTCTAAACTCAAGGAATATGTTAATCCCTTCCATCGAGTAATGAAATCAGAGACCCTTTCATTCTCCCTTTGCTTACAGTTTGTAAGATTGAAAACAGTTGCCTTTGGAAAAGTTGAGTTGAACTGAAGGAGGAATTTTTGGCGAAGATCCTCCCATCCGGTAATTGACCGGGATTGCAAGCTTGTATACCAAACAAAAGCTGGTCCTTGCAAGGTTCGCATGAAGCATCTGAATTTCACTGTTTCTTGCTGCTCTGGAGTTCCCATCATAGGATCGCAAAAAGACACTTAATGCGTCAAATGTTGTTCAGGGTCGCCTGATCCATTGAAAATAGGGAATATAAGGTTCCCAAAACTGGATGGAGGAGAAATTGAATCTACCCATTCATGCTAAAATTTCTTTTCTGGTTGAACTTGCACATGTTTCCCTTCCATAGTTTCTAATCGAGCTGTTAATGACTCAATAGTGGTTATTAACTTTTCAAAAACATCCAGTTGAACTTGGACTTGGTTAGGTGTAACGACTGGAGCTTAGACATATGTGGCGATTGGTGCTACAACTGATGGTAGCACTACCAACTGTTGTTGCACTTGACCCATAAGATTAGACCTGTGAGGGTGTACTGAGAGAGGAGGATATTATTGATCCATCTCAACAGCTGCAACAAATTCCTTTGGCTGACTGACTCCAGCATGCTTAAGAAGAAGACTACTTTGAAGTAGTTCTGCATTCAACCTTCTTAATTCCTTCATTTCTTCTTTATGTTGTGAAAAACTTTGCTCTAGTGGGAGGGATTTACCTTCTCCAATGGAAGGATATGTAACATAGTTCTTTCCCTTCCCTTTGTTGGATCCTTTTCAGAGAGGGGGAAGTGGGTTACTCGAAGGATTGCCTAGGTTCTGAGTAATCCTTTGACTTCGTGTACGCACACCTTCTTCATTTGTGTCTGTGCATACATCTTCTTAAGCAGGAACCTCTTCATCTGAATCCCCTGAGTGAGCTTCATCTGGTGGATCAGCAACAATGACATTGATGACATTTATTGATTCATAACTCATCACATCCCTTCTATCAACATTTCTGTGATATTGTCTTCTTTGATGTCTTTGATGATACATTGCCTTTTGTTGATTTGATCCCTTAGGAAATTCTTGACGAACCATAATTTGGAGGGAATCTCCTAATAATTTGGCTCTTCGTTCCTCTTGAGGTTTCTTCCCCAATCAAGAAAAGACTGAATTTCTCTGAGGAGGGGATTGATGATTTGACAAAGTCCCTAGTCCAGTGGACTGGGTCTGTTCCTGTTATTCTCTCTCAACTCCCCGAATCCTTTTTGTTGATTCCGAGGGTTGGTTTAAAAGAGTCCCCAGTCTGGCGAGATGGGGTGGTTCTTGACATTCTATGTCTGAGACTTTCTTGAAATTCCTCCTAATCTTACGAACCTTAGTCCAGAAATTATCTGGATGCATTAACTTGTAGCCGCTTTTATCACCCGGTTTAAAAGACCATTGGATGATTTCTGACACTTCTGTCACTTGGTGATGTGCTTGATCCAAATGAGAGGCCTGTTTAATATTCTCGTTTACTTGATGCAAGAGTAATTCAACAACTTTTTCTCGGTATTCTTGATTTTGAGAGGAACTAGTTGAATCTTGTTCTTCGGAAAGTTTTTGATTACAAAAAAAGCTCATTGACTGTGGTCGGCCATAGGCAATAACATTGCATGAGACTATTTTCGGCGGGCTTTGCTGACTGGAGAGCACCGTGAAATGCAATGCTCCATGAACACCCCATCCTCTGACATGAATACCAGATGGGGCATTGTCAATTAACTGACGCAATCTTCTTAGTGCACCAAGGCATGAACGTTGAAGGGCTCTCTGCTACTTTTCATCCTTCAGATATCGAGAGACTGATAGAGATGCCAAATCAATCTAACGTTGTAACCCTTCTATTATCTTAAGATTATATTCATATTCATCATAAGATAATACTTTATTTTTTAACTGACAAAGAGTTTTCCATATGTTGAGATGAATCTCATGAATTTCATCTTCCGTCAACGTTTCTGGAATATTATACTGAGAGTCAACCAGAGGCCAAAACATGACTGGCACTTCACCTTTCGCCAGTTGTTTTCTCATGTTTAGTGTTTCCTCTTTATCATTTGATGGAGATTATCCTACCTTATTTGACGAGAGTTAGTGTTTCCTTGTTTCTTCACTAGATTCAACAGGATTGGTAGAGAAATCATTGATCAAACTAGAAGATGCATGACTTATGGGTAGTTCGGAGAATGACCTACACCCTAGGCTATCTTCTGATTGAGAAAGTATTTTACCTGCTAGCGATGAAGCTTTAGACATGACTGGTTTCGCATTTGCAAGTGCCTCAAGATAAGAGGGCTTTCTCGGCACTACATTGTCCACTGGAGCATTTTCTGGGCAATGTGCGTCACTACCGTGGAGAGGACTTTCGCAGCGAAATTCATCATCTTGGGGAGTACCATAATAATGGGTTACATAAAAAGATGATATCTCTTGCTCCTTGGTCTTCTGACCACACAGAGGGTTCCTATGGATCTCATCTAAAGATGAAACTTCGAGATCGACCGAATTGTCATGAAGAAAGCCTTCATGAGGAAGTGTCTGTTGAAGACCTTGGGAATTAATGTTCCCACTCTTGGGAAATGAGGGAGTAGAATCTTGAATTTCAACAGATATTTGTGTTAGGGCTTCACGAACTCCATCATCGAGCAAGTCCTTGTTAAAGATTGGTTCTTGATCTCCTGACTGTGCTGGGCAGGTCTTTTTCTTAGACGCCTTCTTACTCGCCTTGGAAACCACTTTTTGATGAAAGTGGCTACTCTGATCAGGTGTATATGCCCGATAAAGAAAGATGGCCAGGTTAGGCTGACGATATCTACTCAAATTAGGTGTATGTGCCTGACTTGGTTGTCTGTATGATATGGGGGAGTATGCCCCACAACCCTCTTGGACTGGAATATATGTGTGTGTCTGTTTCGGAGTGAATTGTTGATGTGTCACTCCACTGGTAGGGATAGATTTATGTGTCTTTCCCTGAGATGCCACTGAAGTTGTTATAATATCCTGGCAGGCATCCAGAATATGGTCAGGGATTTTCTTCTGCTCTTTCACCATTGATAGAATATGCTTGGTGACTTCAACTTCCGGAACGGGAATATACGTCCATTCCGGGCGTGGAGCAGGTGTATGTGCCTGCTCCTATCCTCCTTTTCCTATCAGTTAATCTTGACAGTACTCAAGTGTGGGGGTAGAGAGTTGAGTCTGCCTCCTATTTGTTGTCGGGGCTTTCTGACTAACTTCTCCGAATGCTAATAAGCGAGACTGTTGATAGGCTTGATAAATACTAGCAGGTGTATGTGGCTGCTGATTGCTCTTCGCCAAACGTGGTTGACGAGATCCATCATATGTAGTCAGACGATCCTACTGACTAGCTGATGATGTATAAACAGGTGTATGTTTCTGCCTATAGTACTCCGCCAGAATTTCCTGGCGGGATTGGCGTGATGCTGCCAGACGAGTCTCCTGGACAGCGGAATTAAAACGGGCTGGTGTATGTTCCTGCTCATTGCTTTCCACCAAGTTAGGTTGGTGGACTTCTTCGGAGATGGCAGAGATGAGAACCTGCTCACTGTTGACCGGATTCTTCCTCTAGTGGTTTGTCTTTCTTGCTCGGGTTTGACGAACCTGAGCCGAACGCCTGGAGTCGGTACCCTCATCATGTTGAGGGTGCACTGCCGCACGAGTCTGGCGGCGATTGTTGGTGGGAGCCCTCAGGAAGGACTCCTGTCTATTTGAATTAAGGCCCTGAGGGGATTTCTCATTCACCTACCCAGAATAAAGGAGCAAATGGTGATTGTGTTCCGGGGATAATGACTCGAAACGGTTGGAGACGGTAGTCAGCACCACCTGCTTCTTGATCATTGTTCGTCATTGTTCGGACGACCGATGTGAGTTGTTTACTTAGAGGGCTTGTCGGGCAGCCTCCAGAGTTGGGATAGTATTGTGTTGACGGTACTCCTTAACCAGTGTGTTTGATACCCAGTGTTGAAGACGCTGAGTAGGTGATATCATCCTTATAGAGGACGACGATCCAACAGGAGTAGCAGTAGTGGCATTTGCAGCAGCAGTATTCACAGGTGTGAACATGAGATTAGTCATTATAGAAATGCATAAGATCTTGGAAAATAGTGCATGTTTGATATAATAGATGTAATCAAGATAAATTCAGCCACTACATCTTTTGGATGAGCACATATGTCAATGATTTTTTTTGTTGGCCCTCTGATTGAGTTTTAAATAGGGGCCTAATAAAATAGGTAAAACATCATTTTAACTTGGTTAAGGATTCACGTCAGGTTCACCATTTTTGTTTCCCTCGGATTCCAGGGATAACCTCTTTTTGATGGGAGATTCAAACATTCTGATCGGTTTCTAATGTGTTTTTTCATAGAACCGGAAACATCTAATTATTCCACATCCATTCGAACCTACTTTCCAAAGGTAGGTGCTTATTAGTTTGTGGACTGATGACGCTTAGGAATTTGCATTGGTCGAGAGGATGGGAGGTCGGTCTCATCACACCTTTTTTAGGGGAATTATTGTCTACTCCGGAACTCTCTTTATAGATTTAAGTTATATTCATGAATCCTTATTACATTACCAAGTATAAAATGAGTTTTACTTTAGATCTGACAACCAATGATCGATATGTAGGAAATTTAGAGAATCTTTTATATGTCTTTGAGGTTCTTCATAGATAGAGAATCATCTGTATTTATTAGAGATTCTTGGTCAATGGCACCCTTCGACACATTTATATAGAATTCTCTTGGCCATTATGATGACCATGCTGGTTTTAAAGCCACTCAGTGGGGTACTTGAAATTTATTCTCATTCAGAAGGACATGGATTATTTCAGAGTTGGGATCGAACCCACAGACGGGCTACCTACGTGTCCTTTGTTTAGAAAAGGAATCAGAACCCACGTAGTTTGAGTAAGGGAATATGATGTTTATGATTGATCGCTCAAAGAAGGATTTCATAATTACTTTTACACTCTATACTCACATGAGTCATGCTCGATGTGAGGAACAAGACGTATTGGTAAAAATTAGACAATTGTGCCATGAAAGATGAAATCATAAGAAATAATGTGGGGCTTATGTATGTATGACTGCCCAGATAAATGAAGGTTATGATTTACTTTAGGGAAGAAATCCAGGATCATGGTCCATAAAGGTATTTGTGCTTCATAGAGATTTTGAATACTCTAACTTGGGGATTACTCCTGAAAAAGAGGCCCAAATTAGGAGAAGACTTATGATTGGGTTTTACTCCTGAAAAGGAATCTCAGATCAAAGGTAAATTAGGACTAGTTAAGAGAAGTTAAGACTGGGGCTTACTCCTGAAGAGGATGCCGATATTTGAGACTGGGGCTTATTCTTGAAAAGGAGGCCCAGGATAAGGGAATTAAGTTTTTGGGCTTACTCCGGAGGAGGATGCCCAAATTAGGGGACTGAGGCTTACTCCTAAGGAGGATTCCCAGATTTGAGAGCTTTAAGAATTGGGGCTTACTCCTAAGGAGGATGCCCAAGTTAAGAATTATGACTAGGACTTACTCCTAAAAAGGAGGCCCAGGTCGATTGAGTTCTCTAATCTTAAAGGATGAGGTTGAATGAATGAGATCTCAATCTTTAGTGACATAAAGATGTGTAAATCACTAGGTTTTGAGAGATATTATACAAAGTTCAATTCAGATAAGGAATAAAAAATCAAGAAATCATTCCATAAATGGCTTTGAAGAGTGTCTTGAAGATTGAATCTTGAATATGAGAGGTGGAATGGCTTAAGAGGGGTGAAATTGGAAAGAAAGGTACCCAAAAAGGTAGGGGCATGTAAGTCCTGGCAGGCACGAAGGTACTGCGTCAGCGTGCAAGTCCTAGTCACATAGGTATGCCTGCGCGACACTTGGTGTACTTGCACGATGGTTAACCAGCAGGGTAATACTTGAGCGACTCTTGATTAAAGCCTTTAGAATCCTTTTATGGTTCTTCCAGAAAATGGGCGCGCAAGTTCTATTGAAGGAGTAAAGTGGCGCGCAAGTGTGGCCTTTTCCTTTAAGCGCTGGCCACTCAGGCGCGCAAGTGTTGATGAGTTTCAACACTTAGTCCCTCCTCCCTCTCTTTAGATATTCCATTCTAGGTAAGAAATTACCTTAGAAGTGTTTCGGAAGCTTTGAGAAGAGACTCGGGCACTGGGAGCTCAAATCTGAGTTTCTGGAAAAAATCCTCCTAGAATGGGGGGCCCACATGGTCTATTTATAGGCAGGAGAAGACCCCCAGCGGTTATCACTTACGTCGCGCAAGTCACTTGCGCGACCATAACGCGTCACGCAAGTGGACTTGCGCGACTATGAGGGAACCTGCGCGACCTATGGGCAATGTTCTCCTTGTTCATCACTTTGTCTCTTTTTGATATTATCTTCAAAGGTTGAATCAATTTGTGTTAAGTCATTTCCCTTTACATTCCTTTGGACTTTGTGACGAAAAAGGAGCGTCAACAAACATGTACATCGATACCAAATTTCACCACCAACTTGATCATTTAAAGAAAATAGCTTCCTATACACATTTTAAATGGATTTAAAAAATATATTTTAAGAAATATTATTTTATTATTTCACTTCTATTCCCATTTATTTTTACAAAGAACAAAATTTCATTATAAACATATATTTTTGATGAACTGATTTTCATCTATTATCTGTTATTATCTTTTTTGACCATTATCTTCTCTTTAAACATTAACATTATTATGATACTTGGACAATACATTTCCCTAAAATATACATATAATTTTACTTGGATATGATTATTTCCTAAACTATATATTATTTCTATATATGGTGTTTTACTTTGAAATTTATATTTTTGACTAGGGAAATATTGACAGTCTTTATTATTTATTCAAGATAGACATTTATTGATAAGGGACATTGTTCATAAATTAAATTTATCATTCAATATTTTAGGATTCTATAGAAATACATTGATGTGGTGGGAACCAGAATTATATAGCCCCATGGTGTATTGACATATCTCAGGAGACAAATTATTTGGTCATACTAAATGGCTTTTTACCCATATTTTCAAACTATCTTGGTGTAAGGTATTAACTATATAGATGTCATGATGTCTAACATCATGATTTCCAATATTAATTATTTTCATCAATTAGAATTTATTTATTATTATTAATTATATTATTACATTTATATTATCCATGGATGTATTTTCATAATCATATTATTTACTAAATAGTATGTGTTTTCATTTATTTTCTTTACCTTTTTATTATTCCTTATATACTCATGATATATTCCTCTATACATAATCATTACTAAGAATATGAGTGGACCCTTTTTTCATTTCCTGAGTAAATGGAGAATAATTCTTTGATTGATTTCATGTTTGAAAAATATTTTTCATTATAATGTTTTATATTCAATTCCCAATGTAAAATGGGTATCATGTTTGTGTCTAGGTCTCTAAGACTACTAAACAGATAGGTCATTTAGGATTCAACCCCTATGCATCAATTATTATATCATAAATTAGACACTAGTTCGGGGGTACTACATTTGGTGTTCTTATGGTTTCTATCATATCAGTTTTTATTGAAACCTAGGTAACTATAATTAGAAAAACATTAATTAGGGAATATAACCCTGTGAAAGACATTGAGGATATATAAAATTGTGAAATAATATTCAAAACATTATTTAAGATATAGATTCTTTTTCTTTTTCTAAAAAATCATCAATGTCTAAATAATACAAGTGTAATTGGTTTTGAAATAGTTTTACCAAGTGGTAATAACTCTATAAAGGGTTAATTGGGATTTGACTTCATCGCCACTTGGTGTATAACAATGGGACTTACTATACACATATTTTGACACTACTAGTATATATTATCAAGATAATTCATATTTTCATCACAAACCATTATTAAGGATTTTAAAATATTTTTATTAATTAAAGATATTCCCAATGAAACTATGTTTAGGATTATGATAATAATAATGCATACATTTCCTATTTTTTTGTTAATTGATACCCTAGTTTCATAATTATATGTTGTGATCTAAAATTCAGAATGTCAAGAACTAATCTGGTATGTTCAATTTTCTAGAAATAGTTTCTATAGGATATAATGGCACTAATACTCATGAACAATATAGAAATTTCTCAACTAAGAAACCCAATATAGCTTGTATTTTAACTAAGAATATGATGGCTATATTAGGGCAGCATAATTTGTTTATGAAAAATAACTTTACCTTGATGGAGAAACCAGTTGTTCCATAGTAACATTATCTTATGTTGATTTGATTTATATGATATAATTCCCATAATTTAGTGGGACTAAAAATCCTTTGGAATTAGATAAATGGATTAAGTATCTTGAAAAGATATTTCCATCCATGGGATGTGGTAAAAAGGAAAATGTTATACTGGTAATATACTATATCAAGGGAGATGCTAATAAATGGTGACCATTGATTTGTAATACTAGAGAGTAATAGAAAATATAACACATGGGATGGAGATATTTTAAATAAAAATTACTATATTTTTATTCCCCTATCGATAAATGGACTGAAATGATGATAAAGTTACCCAACTTAATGAAAAAAGTCAAACAAAGTGTTTCAGTGTATGGGGATGCCATTATAAGACAATCCAGGTATGATAATGATTATATATGAAATAAATAATTAAATATTGACCATTTCTTGGAAGGGATTAACGTAACTAACTGAAGGGTCCTGGTTTCCCAAACTTTTCACATTATATAATGAAATAGTTTTACAGACCATCAAAATAGATGAGTTTTCTATATCGTATATATTCAAGGTGAATCGAGAGAATAATAGGTAATATGAACACTAAGAACATAAGAATATAACAAAAAATAATCATAAGTATTATAATAAATTTCTATCAAGTTAGAATTGTGGTAATGAATATCCAAGAAAATGTTTTAAGGGCATGAATGTTTTTGACAAGTGGGGTGACATGGGTCATCAAGAGAATGAATTTAAGGGGAAGGAAAAAAAATTATGTCTAGTGATTCAACTGTATATAATTGGGGAATTATTCACTTTAATTCCCAAATAATCAAGGGATTATACTATATATTAGGTTTATTGATGAAGGAAACTCTTATGTGATCACCATATTTGATGTGGAAATTTCCAAAGATATTGTGGGATGTTATTTATTCACAAAATCAAAGTTGTCTAATTATTTATTTGATTTTTAATCTTTATAATTCTTAATAACTTCCACTTTTTCCAAATACAAATAAATATTTCCCTATCATCTTAGGGATTGAGTAATAAATTAAAATACTTGGTGGAAGTATCACTTCGATAAGCATCTGTTAGGTATTTCTCATTATGAAAAATAAAAAATCACTATTTACAAACATTATTATCATACATATGGTTTAATTTTATATAATCCTTAGTATGAATTGGATTTCAAAATATTATGAAAAAAATTATTACATATAGAAGGAAATAATGATTCATGATGAAGATATATAGTTATTTATATTTAGTATAGAGACCACGTCATCTGAGTCATGTCTAGATCAACCCTAAGTAGCTCTTCTAATTTGAGATTCATGGGGATGAATAGAAAATAAAATTTACAGATGCTGTAAAATTCAAATTGAGGTTGTAAATATTGTATAATAATACATGGATGTATTTTTTTTAGAATTACCTAAACATACACCAGAACATGAAGTCATGTTTTCCATCAATTTAATCCCCAATTAAATAACCATAGAAAAGTCTCCCTATAGAATGGTCATTGTGAATTTAGTAGAGTTGAAGAAACAAATTAGGAGTTGTTGGATAAGGGATTGAGTTTCCTTAGTGTTTCATCACGGGGAGACAATGTTCTATTCATTAATAAGAAATATGGATCCATGAGGCTATGCATTGAATATAAGGAAGTGAGTGATATTATAATAAATAATATGTATTATCTGCCTCGTGTTGATAATTTATTCAATCAAGATTATAGAGATAAATATTTTTGAAAGATTGGTCTTCATACTTGTTATAATCAATTTCATGTGAATAAGGAATACATTTTGATGACATTATTCTAAATGAGGTATGGGTATTATGACTTTATAATAATTCCATTTGGATTTACCAATGCACCATCAGTTTTTATAGATCCAATAAATAGGATAATCAAGGGATATCTTGGTAATTTTATTCTAGTAATAATTGATGATATCTTTTGGTATTCTAAGAGATTTTAGGCCCATGAGAATCACTTTCAAATCATTATTGATACACATAGAAGTAAAGTGTTAAATGGTAAATTTAGAAAGTTTGAATTATAGCATTTTAGGTTTCTTTTATTAGTGATATTGTCTCTATGGATATAATCTCATTTGGTTCTATAAAGAATAATGATGTTAGAGAATAGCCTAAACCAATTAACATAATTGAGGTATGCAGTTTCATTAGCTTTAGAGGAAACTAACATTTACCCATTCAAATGTTTTCCAGATTGGATAACCCATTAACTAATATTACTTGTAATGGGGTTAATTTATATAGAAAAAGTAAAGTTACGACTATTTTAAATAATTGAAAACGATGTTGGTAAATACTATAATTTTTACTCTACCATCAGTAAATTATATATTTTTGATATATAGTTGTTCATAAAAAAAGGGACATGGTTGTTTCCGCCTTAAAAATGAAAAAGTTGTTTCATATAAATTATGGAAATTAACGATTCATCAACAAAACTTTCCAACCATGATCTTGTGTTTGTAACTGTAATATTTTCTTTGACGATATTGAGTAATTCTATCGATGGTGAAATTTGTGAGATATATATAGTACATAAGAGCCTAAAATACATCTTTTCAATAAAATATTTCAATATAAGGAAATGATGATGGCTTGAGGTACTAAAGGAATATTATTTCCTAATACACTACCACCTAGGGAAATAAAATAAGGTATCATATGCATTGAGTATAAAATATCATGGATTTAAGACTCAAATAAGGATTGATAAGGATCCTATGTTCATGGATACAGTAAATATGTATATGGGAGTTATTACGAAAGTGGAAATATAACACATTTTTCAAATTTTTGTAAAACCATCTTTATTAAAAAATATAAAAAGTTCATAACCTGGTGATGATAATTTTTAGAAGAAAATTGTAGTCATGAGTGTTAGGAAATTGGAGGACTTTATTTGTGAAAATGGAATTATGAAATTTTGAAATAGACTATGTCTTCCATATATACCTCATCTAAAAATGAAATTTTATGATGATTCCAACAACTAAAATTTCTTTATACAACCCTTTATCACTAAGATGTATACATAGTTTAGAGAATGTATTTTATGGGATAAAATGAATCTAAAAATTTGTAATTAGGTATCATGATTATTGGTTTTACAATAGGTGAAGGCTAAGAGAAAGAATCCTAGAAAAGTTATGAAATATCTACCAAATCATATATGGTAATGGGATTAAATTGATGTGTTCTTTTTCATATGATTACCAAATACTCCTAGAAAGAATGATTCCATATGAGTTATTGTTGACCGCCTACCCAAATTTTCAAATTTCACTATAATAAGAGAATGTTTACCACTCGAGTTCCTTTTAATGATTTATATTAATTATGTTTTAGAACTTCATCTCCCGCCTATTTAAATTTTCTCTGATTATTTTTCTTAATTTACATCGAAATTCTTGATGAGTCTTAAGAAGGATATTGATAATGAGCTTAATTTAAGCACTTACTACCATCTTCATACTAATGGAAAGTTTAAAAAGAATTTTTTAAACATTTTAACACATTTTGATGTATTTCTAAATTTATTTTCAAGGTATGTGGGATTAATATTATGCTTTGGTAGAATTTTCCTATAATAATACATTCCATTCATGAATTCAAATGGCACCATATGAATCATTATATAGAAAGGGATTTCATACTCTGACTTATTGGTATAAATTTGGTGAAAGGAAAATTATAGGCCTAAAAACTTTTAAAGAGACAATGAAAAAGGTAAATAATAGTCAGACTCATATTAAAGTAATTCAAATCAAGAAAAATATTTATGCCGATAACCAAAGTAAAGATTTGTAATTTCAATTCAGAAACCATGTTTTCATTAAAGCCCCTCCATATAAGGATGTTAAACGCTTTAATAAGAAGTGAAAATTTAGCACAAGATACATCAGACCCTTTAAAAGTATTGAAATTATAGTATCTATGGATTAAAAATAGGAAATTACACTAATACTCTCTGAATGACAAGATGTGTTCTATATATCATTGATAAGGAAGTACACGTCAAACCCACTACATGTTCTCATATCTGAATAAATAGAATTGGAACCTCATTTATCATACTATAGAGACCCATATATATTATTTAAACTAGAGAGAAAGTATTGGTAAATTATATAACTTGATTGCTAAAGGTATTTTGGCGGAAGAAGCATGTAAACTATATTATTCATTAAGTATAACAATCAAAACTTATTTAGTAGGTAATGTCCATTAAAATTTCATGGGTAAACTTTTTTTGGAGGGAAGAATAAAACACACAAGCCTCAATTATAGTAGGTGAACATTAATTTCTAATAAAACTATATTAAAATTCACATTTATAATTTCATGCAATAAAAATTCTAATTTGATATGATGAATGTTGATTTTGAACTTACTTGGTCAAAATAATCATGGAATGACTTTTTAAAATTTTCCACTAGTAATATGTTTTTTATGATTAATTGAAACTGTATTATTTTAATATTAAACATATTATTTATAATAATTTAAAATAATATGTGTAATTAAAAAAACTAACTATCAATTTGATAGAAATAAATATTAAAATTTTATAGGTAAAATGGTTTTTTTTTCAGAAAAATGTTTTCGATTTAAACATTATACTCTATATCCATTTTAATTAATTAAAATAATACTTAACTTTTAATGATTTAAACAAAATTTAGATATTATATATCTAAATATATTAATTTAAATCCATCTAAGTATTATTACTAATCATATAGCTAATATAAGATCATCTTATGCTTGAAAATTAAATTTCTAAAAAAAACAATTTTTAGACAAGATTTGTGGGTTAATATTTAAATAAAATTTTTAAACATGTATTAATTGAATTTTATAAAAAAGGTTATATATTTTTATTAGGAATAATTAATATTAGGTAAAAATTCCAACTAAATTTTTTGTCATAATTAGTATTAAAAAAATTAATCATCATGGTTAAGGTTAAAACAGGGTACTGCGTGTTATATGGGCTTGTGATTAAAACTAATTTTTCACACACATAGTATTTATATTTGATAAATGTGATCGAATATTTAGAATTATATGTTTTAAATAATCTAATAAGGATCATTTTTTTATTCTTAATGGATAAATTACCTAGGTTGGAATACTAGTTACTGTGGTAAAAACTAAAATTGTAAAAGTGAGTAACCTTAGAGGTAAATGAAATAACCTATTTATTTTTTCATTTCTAGGTATAGATCGACCTTATCATCCCTATATAAAATTATTTATTAATTTTTTGTAAAATATAGTTGATATTGGATTCCCATTATTGAATGGTTTTGGTAAATTATAAAAATGTCACTCCACAATTATAAAAGGGGACTCCCTCACCTCACTTATTTACATATATCATGCCATTTAGGTTAAAAAACTACCAAAATAAATCCCCATAATACTTATAAAAATTATATAGGTTCTTTTATTCCTGATATATTAATCCTAGGGTCCTTGATAAGAGATACAAAGGAAGTTATTCGAAGAGAAGGAAATCATCTTCAATGAGCTCAATCTTTTTAATTCTTCTTTTATCAGCTTCAATTGTGTATTAACAATTCCAATATAATAACAGAAATATCTTCCATATAATGATATTTTACTATATTTATTTTACAATATTTATTCATCTCCTTATATATCAATTGGGAAAAAAATTCATGGATCATGTATACAATAGACTACTGCCTAACGAACCGGTGTAATTATTTTTCCACCACCGCCTCATATACATAGTCATAATAATGAAAATTATTAATATATATAAAAAATATGAATTAAAATTAACTCTATAAAATTAATATATCATAAACCTACATAACCTTTCACCCATTAAGGGAATTATATTATCACTCATGCGTACATATGACTTATCATACCCGTGGACTGATGTGATTCGTGTTCCGTGTAAAAATTTCTAGAACTATTGTAAAAATATATATAATAATTAAACATGATATTTATAACATTAATATAATCCAGAATATTATAGATCTATATAATATTAGTAATAATTATAACTTTTTTAACAAAACATGTATGATAAAATGAAGCAGTTAACACACACAAAAATGCTAAAAGGAAATATTGGTAACGAATAGGTTATAAGATGTTATAAGAATATTATATATGATATTATAAATATGAATATGGTTCTATTATAAGTTAATAAAATTATTTAAACAATTATATATGAGTTTAAATCACATTAAACTAAAGGGAAGCATAAGATAAGGGATTTCAAATCAATTAACAATCCATTGATACATATTTTTTATTATACACATATTCACTATTATGTGGTGTATATACTACCCATTTTATGTATTTAACATGAATAACTATTTATTAATGTTGAATAATGTTTAAATTAATTTATATTAATTCAATTTGTTACAATTTTATAGTTACCCAAGAGGTAATATTTTATTTTTCAATCTCACTTTCTTTTGGGATTAATTTTATTTTCATTGAAGGAATATTTTCATTTATCCTTCACAATCTACAATAATTTTATTTTACACGGTATATTAAAGGATTTTCTATATTTTCTTAAAAATATTACTCTATTTGGTTCTTTTATTTATGAAAATAAATGTTTGAAATAAAAACTAATTTTATTCTCATTTAATCAGATATATTTTTCCCATGATTATGTTTTTCAAAATTGTTTAAGAAAAATATTTTTATTTTAACAAATTAATTATTAATGATATTTAAAGTTATACATTAATTTTAAAAGTGTCTGAAGGAATTTTATAATGTATATTTAGATAATGGATTTCCCCATCAACATAAACGTTTTATAAAATTTACCTTCTTACACACATTTTTAATATTTTTAAAAACAAAAATAACTATTGAAATATTATTTTAATATTTTTATTAAATTCCCTTTATTCATCCAAAAACATGATTTTTTTAAAAACCTATATTCCCAATTAATTGATGGTTAACTCTTATATATTATTAATTTTGAGTTCATTATCTTATCTTGAACCATTTACTTTCTTATAATCATTAGACATCACAGTTAACTTAAATATAAATATTATTCAACATGGATATTATTATTTCTTAAACTATATATCATTTATATATATTATATTTTAGAGTTTCTGTTTATAGATAAATGTGGAAAATATTTATATTATGTATTCTTTATTTAATAAAGATATACTCTGATAAGGAATATTATTCATATATTAAATCAATCAGTCAATATATAAGGAATTATTTGGGGATGAAGTGGTTGTTGGGGACAAAATTATATATCTCCTCAATTCATTGATAGGTCTCATGAGAAAAATTAATTGGCTAAATTAAATTTTGTTTTCCTATAGTTTTTATATGTCTTGGAGTAAGGTCTTAAAGGTATAGATAGCTGTTGTTTGAGATAATGGCTCCTAAAATTGTGCATTTACGTTATTGATAATTCATTTATTATTATCCATGATATTATTTCATTAATATTATCTGTGTAAATATTTTCATTATCATGTTATTCATTAAATTTAATGTGTTTTAATTAATCTACCTTACATATTTATTGTTAATTATTTACTCATGATGGATTCCACTGTACATATTACTTACTATGATTTTAATCACATCCTTATTTTGTTTCTTTTCCCTGTGATTTGAAGAAAAATAATTTTAAGGAGTTAAAGGATGTTGAATTTTTTACATTACTATGTTTTATGTTCAATACCAAATATAAAATGGTTAACATGTATGTATATGGTTCTCCATGACAAATAAACTAACCAGTCCTTCAATATTTGACCCCATTGTATCAATATCAATGTAATTAAGTTAACACTAGCTCTGTGTTGCTGGAGTCAGGGTTGTTATAGATATAACATTAAATATAACACTAAAAATCAAAAAATATAATAGGATAATTATCAAAAAATATATATATAGGGAATTATTTAAATAATATAAAATTAATCATAGTGTATAGATTATACATGTCTCAAGTCATTCAAATTTGAATTAATGAAACCCTTATTATTTGACAAGTGAATAGATTGAAAGAACATGTTGGATATATTTTAATGAAAATATTTTTATCTCGCAACTAATTTTGATTTGTGGTAAAATAAATCATTTGATTAGTATCTATACAACATCATAGACAATTATTTTAAAAACAAGTAATCATGCCTCGATGAAGGTGAAATTAAGAAAATAAACCTTTACCTTGTTTCCTTGGTTAGTTCATGACACTCTAACTTCCTATAAAATAATCATATAAAACTTTATATACTATTTCAAAATAATACTTATAAATTTTACACTTATATAATCCTTATTATAATTCTTTATCAATGTTTTATTGATTTTTTATAGAGTATTATGACTATCAGATATGAATAACATTAAATATCTTGCACATGTTTTATAATTTGGATTTCATTACAAATAGTTTTATACAAAGTTTTTTAATTAAATGTAATTTAATATTATGATATAAATAAATTATATTAAATTAAAGTTTCTTTTTTCATTACATATGTGTTTTGGTTATGTTATATGAGAACAAAACTGATAACAACTTGTTTGGATAATTTTAGCGAAGGAATATGTTACTTTTATAATAAGTTAAAAACATAATATAATGTTTCAAGAACTATATAAGAATTATTATTGTCTTAATACATTATAATAATATTATTTTTCTTCTTCCAATGGTTATCAATAATCATATTTTAAAGAAACTTCCACATTGGCGGTTAACCTGACCAAAACTTGAATATGCTTTTACTCAATTGGGGAGTATGGTTAATGAGGTGTCTATTTTGATATAATATCATTATAACATAATAATAATGATATAATATTTACCTTTTTATTATTTTGAACCATATTTTATAATTTTTATATAATTTTCGAAAATCTAGATGAAAAAAAAGTTTCAACATAGAGGTGGAAATCTGCATTAACACATGATTATTGTTCTCGTTTCTCAATGTGTAAGCTGGGGTGAAGGTGGATATTAAATTTAAATTAATAATAATAATAATAAGATATATATCATATTTATTC
The DNA here is from genome assembly GCA_963277665.1 of Viscum album. NCBI lineage: Eukaryota > Viridiplantae > Streptophyta > Magnoliopsida > Santalales > Viscaceae > Viscum > Viscum album. The sequence continues at coordinate 1,599,428,362 of OY728130.1, read as the reverse complement.
ATCATTTACTCTATTAATACTATCCATGAAAGGTGGTAATTAAAAACAAATGATGTCACATTGTGGAGGTGTTAGTCTGCGTAACGCACTAACGATGGTCTTTTGTTATAATAAGTAGATGGAAATTAATAACTAATTATTATACCATTAATATGAAAACAAATAAATATAATAATTATACGTAATTAATCTTGTAATTATGGTGAAAATATATTTTTAAGAGTATGAATAAGAAGAAAAAAACATAAGAATGAGATAATACTTATGTTGGATACTTGATTTTCCCATTTGAAGTCCCCATGATATTGAAGGGATTATGCTAACTATGAATGAACATGGAATTACTTTTTAGGGATAGTTTTCTAGGTAGAGTAAAATTATTGATTTTAAAGGAGTAATTATAATTTTATTTGTGTATTTTAAAGGGTATAATTGATCGGCTTTTATAAGAGTGGAAAGGGGAACTTTGGGAAATACCCATTATATTTAAAATTTTCTGTGAAACTATTCCAAGGAAATAGGATCCAAGGTTGGAAAATTATTGAGTTCAATTTTTCATTTGATTTATAGATGAAATAAATTATTTCCATATATATTTTACACATGTTACAGAGTTTTTACCATTAAATGTTTATATTCTACATTTTTACTTTTAAGCAAGGTAACTAGTTTTCTACAACATGATTTTATATTTCATTAAACATATATAATAACCCATAAAACCAAATTTGGGTGTTTTAGAAATAAATTTATCATCATTTTAATCTAATTTAATTTCTAAATATAATAAAATTAACTTTAAAATTAAAACAAATAATAGGTAGAAAGACTGTTTTGAAGAAAAATGACATTTTGACAGTTATGGATTATTAATCCCATTTAGTATTGATGTCCAATTAAATGAGTGTTAATATATTTATTTATAAATTAGTAAATTAAATTAGTTTCATTATTTAATTTTTATCAACTTAATTGACTAAATATAAATTTCATGATATTAATATAATGATAATTTTAAAATAATTATTTCACCATTACCATGTTAATTATAATGAATCCTAACAATCTAAATTTTATAACCAAATTTTAAATTGGTTGTATTAAATAATAGGAAAAATTTTATATAAAATATAAGACTTATTTTTATGAAATTAAATTTCAATGTATAGGGGATTTAGTCTTAATGCTAGCACATATAGCACATAAAAAACAATTTTTTTATTTATTTATAATCAAAAAATATATTTGAGTATGATAGAGATTTAAATTCCTTTAAATCAAATTAATTTAAAATAATGACTAATTTTAAAATATATTTTTTGTAACAAAATTAATAAAAAATTCATTTCTCCTAGATATAGTTAATTTACTAAATAGTCAAAAAAATTATTTTCATTAAAACACTATGTAAAATTTTAAAATGTTGAACATAAGTTCATAAATTCAATGCTGTATTTTAAAATGATTTATTTTACTTTATGATAAATAATTTAACATGAAAAGTTTTAAAAATAAATTTAAATTTTTTTCATATTAAAAATAATATTTTTATAAAAGTGATGATGCTAATAAAATCTATTTTTTAACTAATGTTCTAAAAATTGATTGCAATATAAAATTATAACAAATAGATCCTAAGCATATTTTGTTACGAGTAATTAAAAAATGAATTTTTCTTTTTCAAATTAAAATTCCAAATTTTCTAATTATATCTTTTTTTTAATAAAATTTATAATATAAGTAAAATAGATTTATTAAAAACAATCTTTTCAATATTAAATAATATTAATTATTTTCCATATAATGGTAATGACTATCAATGTTTTACCACCTTAGTGTTTATTATATATTTATTAACAATGTATTATTAATATTTTTTTATTTTTTTATTTTGGGTTTGGCATTTAACACATTTTATAAAATATAGTATGTATTTTAAAATATCTGAAATCTTGATTCGTTATAAGATACATCCTAAAATAAAACTACCACATGAGATACCTCTCAAATAGAAATCATTTTATCAAAAAGTATCAAACACTTTGTAGAAGAGGAGGGATAAAATCAATTACCCCAAACCAAATCGAAAACCCTCTTACAGATATTTATTTATTTATGAATAAAAAGAAAATTTTTTGTTTATAAAATTATGCCATAAAATAGTTATCCCTTTAGCCAAAAAACATACTTAAATTTGAAAAAATATTATTAAATTTCCAAAACTGATTATGCTTTATTAAAACATGAAAATTCCTTCAATTCCATTTTATCTATTAAATTTAACACCTCTTTTAATGAATAAGTTATAATAGAATTCAGAATCCACATTGAAAAACAGAATGAAAAAATACCGTGCTTAAACAGGTTAAACCAAAATCTAGAAAGTCATTTAATTTTTACATATTGTGGAAGTAATAATGTCACCAAACAATAACATACTAAAATATAAAAGTCTAAACACAATCTACCATAACAAACTAACCACTAAGTTCTCACTGCATCACTAGAATAAATGGGCACTTGCTTAATCCAAGGGTTACCACAAATCGTAGGGCATTCATATCATTAATTCGCCCACTGCATCACAATTAAAACATATCATCATACCTGATACATGGGAACTAAATGGCTAGTGGTGTACATATCCAGTATAAAGGATCAATAGGCGGGTTCCCCATCTCTCATGAACTTCAAGAACAGAAGGCAAGGCCCTATTACTCCCAGTCCCCAATCAGTGGTCCATTGGGTGAAATGGACTCCCCCACCCTCGGCCTTAAGTTAAAAAATGGTGGCTCATACAGAAAATGGATCATGTAGGGGATGTTGTAGTTCGCGACCAAATGGGATTGGTGGTTCTTGGTTTCATCTTATTTTATGGGGTTGGAAACATGTTGCAGGCTGAAGCGGAGGCCTTTCTTAGTGGCCTGGTTTTATACTTCTCCAAGAAGATTTCTTTATCAGTGATAGATATGGATTCAAAGATTATAAGGATCTCTCTCAAAGTCCATACTCCCACTCCTTGTGATATCAACTATTTAATTCAAAAATGTAAATATTATCTCTCCCAATATATTGAGCTTGCACATATGTGGTGAAAAGGTAATAGGGTTGTTGACTTTTTGGCTTCAAAGGCTTCTCATGAGGTCCCCCTCATGCTGTTTGATAGTTTTGGGCCCCTTACCCCTAGGGGTGCAGAAATTTCCATTGGTGACACTTTGGGCCTCCATTTTTATAGACCCCTTAATGCCCAGGTATAACCGTGCACTTCGTTTATGAAAATATTTAATTTTTTAAAATAAATGGATACCAACATTAACCGTCCACCAAAAATAGGCCTCAATTGAAAATAAACTCATTTCCAAGGCAACTTGAAATTTATTTAGAGTCCTCATCAACTCAAAGGTATCTTTAATATACCCTAAAAATTGTATAACCTCAAGACCCAACACCCCAAAAAATAACTATTGTATTCTTTACAACCAAAAACTCAATAGTACGTTATCCCATGAGTCCTAATTTTTAAGACCAATTTCCCACTGATACCCTAACATCATTTCTTTTCCAATCATCAAAATTAATAGATTTAGTTCAAAAAATTTAAACATGAATTAGTAAAAAGGAATCAAAAAACAAATTTGGAATCCCATTCCCTTTTATATGACCACATGATGAAACCATTGAATCATTATAAAAAACTCATTTTTAATCTAAATAAATATCATCCACACCTCTAGCAACACAATTTCCTTATTAATCACATGGGACTCTCCAACAAACCTATTGACATAAAAAATAATCAAAACAATATCTTCCACATCCTAATATTTATGTCCGCTACAGAATAAGTATAAAATTTTCAACCATGAAAATAATTTGAAAACCTATTTTCAAGGAAAAAACAACTAAATTCATATAAATTATAAAATTTCATCATAAAATTCCTCTACAACAACTCAAAACACTGTAATTTTCCTTGAACTAAACCCCAAAAATATAGAATTCCAAATAATTAAATGGTTTTATTTTAAAATTTTCCCTTCAAAAACATCTATTTAGGAGAAAACTCATAAATATTTTTCATAAATCAAGACACTAAAAAAATATATTTATATAATATTTAAAAATTATTTTACAAATACTAATTTTGAAATCAACACAATTTCATAGTAAAACATGGGAACTCATCCTAATAACTATTTGTTTAAGGGAATAAAATCACTATTAAAACATGTCATTATTGAAAATATCATGTAAACATTATCAAAATATACTGGATATCACTATTGGAAACATAAAATCATATTCAAGCATGATTTTTGAATGTCGTGAATTGAAAATAAACTATTTGAAGAATTTATTTTTTTCTTAATGAAATTTACTATTACTTTCATTAATTAATTACTGATATCGTCATTATATATAAATTTTTACACCACATAAAAAAGCATACATAATCCCTAAATTAGATTATCATTAATATTATCTATGTTTTTCTCTTATATTATATTCATTCAATTTTCATCTTACCAATCATTTTTTCAATTTACAAGGAGAAGACTTTTTTTACACCTAATTTTACATACGAATTCAAAATTAAATCATTTTATAAATTTTATCTCCTAATAAGATATATAAATAATCCATAAATCAGATTAATAATTATGTTATCTATGTTTTTTACCTATATTCTAATAATTTCACTTTCATCTTACCAAACATGTTTTCAATTATCAAGTAGAAAACTTTTTTAAGTATATGTTTTTACTTTCTCATTACAAATTAATTGATTTTATAAACATTTTACCACAAATCATGAATAATAAATAACTGTAAAATTAAAAAAAATAGATATCATAGAGAATAATATATCATTAATATTTCTTACATCATTATATAAAAATTAACATGCCACGCACAACAATAAGCTTCATCAAAGGGTCACATAACAAGCTATATAATAGAGAAAACCTATCAAAATCTATGAAAACAATTATTTGTTAATAACACACATATCATTTAATAAAAAGAGATATGATACATGTACAATATATTTTAATTTAATTTATCCTATAATAACTTAAAATTATATCATTTTATTTATTTAATTATACTTCTCATTCATCAAAATTTCAAATTTATAAATCTAGATAACAGATGGTATGTCAATCTCCAAAAATCATAAAACATGAAACATGGTAAACAAAAAAAATAAAGAATTTTAATTTTAATGTTGTTATTAATTTGGTTTTAAAATTTCAAGGATTCTACTTATTTTTTATAATTCACCTTCCAGGAAAATACTTTCATATATGTGTTTCAATTAAACCCTATTTTTATATTCATTGAAACAATATAAAAAAATAATAAATATAATAACATAGGGAACATAATAGCATAAACAAAATCATGTTTTACATAAGCTCATGTTAAAATAAGAAATAAATAAAACCCAACTGTTGGCGCCAAAAATGTGGCCCGAAAAGAAGGAAAGAAAAAGACAGTCGGCGCGCTGCCTCGCGAAGCATAGCCGCGGAGCACAGCTGCGAAGCCCCGCCGCGAAGTGCCCCAACCATGGCGACCCCGCGAAGCTCCGGAGGCGGTAATCCTCCGCGAACCCGTTTGACGTTCGTGAGACGTCGCGAAGCTCCGGAGGCGGTAATCCTCCGCGAACCCATTTGACGTTCGCGAGCCGCCGCGAAGCTCCGGAGGCGGTAATCCTCCGCGAACCCGTTTGACGTTCGCGAGCCGCCGAGAAGCCCCGAAGGCGGCGCGCGAGCCCTGCTTCGCGGTGCCCCTTCCCTATAAATACTCGACTCCCCCTGAGTCCCGAGGACGGACAATCCGACCTTTCGGCTTCTCCTCTCCCGAATCGCGAAGCATGCTTTGCCCCGGGAATCATGAGCTCCGCGAGGTATTTCTACTTCGCGAGACGACTCTGATTTGTTTCGTTTTGAGCCCCTCTTCCGAGAGGGATGCCCTTCGCGAAGCTCAAGGGCATTCGCAAAGGAAGGGGATTCCCAAGGGAACCCGGGCAGCCGCGGAGCACTTGTGTTTCGCGAAACACCCAACCCATGCTAGTAATCCCTACGCCAAGGCAGGATAACTATGCATCGCGAAGCATGTTGCTTGGCAGGACCCTGCTTCGCGAACCACACCTTCTTCGCGAGGCAGTGCTCCGCGAACACTGTTCCACTTCGCGAAGCACCTCCCACTCCCACCTATGCCCCATGCTAAGTCCAAGGCACCCCACTTCGCAAAGCACACTCCTCTGCTTAGCGATTCCTCTTTCCGTGCGACCCTCTAGGTTTGCACGATGTGATTTCAAAGTCCCATGGGCAACACCTCCCGTAGCGTTGCTTCGCCTAATGCTTCTTCGCATAGGCACGCTAACGGCTATTGCTTCTTCGCATAGCCACGCTAACGTGGACCCCTCGATGGTTCTCCCCACTACCCCCCTTTACCATGGCCTTACCGAAACCTTCCCTTCCCCAAGGACCAGAGGGTACCGGTTATGTAAGTCCTAGGGGTGTGAAGTTAACCCACCTCGTCCGAGCTGCAGGACGTTAAACTGCCAAGCACCACATCCTCAACACATGACGTTAAACTGTGACCCAACCTCGTCTCCCTCACGAAGGGTCCCCCCAGCTCGAACATTCTTTACACCACTCATCTCCACGGGAATGGAACTCTTCCGCACATGGAATGAGATCCTCTTTGTCGGAGTGGCGTATGTTCGCAGGGGAAGGGCCGCCTCAGAGCGTAAGCCCCTAACCTTTGGTACAGATGATTGCACCCGTGCATCTCGGTACTTCCCCACTACCAAGGTCAGTGGAGGACGTGATAGGGAATGAGGTACCCCCCTCTGGGCCTCCATCCTGGAGTAAGTCCCAACACCATGGGCCGCCCAACGCGTAAGCCCCTCTTCGCTTCTCACGGACGCACCCTTCGCGATGTGATCGTCAGGTCCTTGCAAGCTCTTGTTTCCCACACTGAGCATGGCTCACGTGGGCTTAGAGTGAGCACCGACCCTGACACCCACCTTTTGAACTACGAGGTCTTTGATCCATGTCAAGGCATGGTACGTAGGAAGCCTCCATGAGGTTCAAGCCTAACCGTCTTTCACGTCGGGTTTCACCCCCGTCCAGCACGACGTTAAACTGCACCCCGGTCCAGTGGTAAGCCATTGCGACCCAACCCCACCTGAACTACGAGGTCTTTGATCCATGTCAAGGCATGGTACGTAGGAAGCCTCCACGAGGTTCAAGCCCACCAACAGTGGACCAAGGTCTACTTTCGCGTCGGTTTACCGGCGAAACCCACCTGAACTACGAGGTCTTTGATCCATGTCAAGGCATGGTACGTAGGAAGCCTCCACGAGGTTCAAGCCCACCAACAGTGGACCAAGGTCTACTTTCACGTCGGTTCACCGGTGAAGCCCTCCTGAACTACGAGGTCTTTGATCCATGTCAAGGCATGGTACGTAGGAAGCCTCCACGAGGTTCAAGCCCACCCGTCGCTCATTCACGTCGGGTCCCATTCCAGTCCAGCGGTAAGCCGTTGTGACCACCTGAACTACGAGGTCTTTGATCCATGTCAAGGCATGGTACGTAGGAAGCCTCCACGAGGTTCAAGCCCACCCATCGTTTATTCACGTCCGGGTTCACTATCGTCCCGCATGACGTTAAACTGTATTCTCCGAACTACGAGGTCTTTGATCCGTGTCAAGGCATGGTACGTAGGAAGCCTTTATGAGGTTCAAGCCCACCACCCATTGGACCAAGGTCCACTTTCACGTCGGTCCACCGACAAACCCCTTTTAAACTATGAGGTCTTTGATCCATGTCAAGGCATGGTACGTAGGAAGCCTCCACGAGGTTCAAGCTCACCCATCACCCAATTCGCGTCGGGTCCCATCTTCGTCAGGCATGACGTTAAACTACATTCTGGTCCAGTGGTAAGCCATTGCGACCCAACCCACCTGAACTACGAGGTCTTTGATCCATGTCAAGGCATGGTACGTAGGAATCCTCCCAGAGGTTCAAGCCCAACTCCCATCGGACCAAGGTCCATCTTCACGTCGGTACGCTGACGACGCCCGTCGGACCAAGGTCCACCTTCACGTTGGTACGCCGACAACTTTCATCGGGCCAAGGTCCACCTTCAGGTCGGTACGCCGACAACTTTCATCGGGCCAAGGTCCAGCTTCACGTCGGTTTACCGACACCATCCCGAACTACGCGGACTTTGATTCCCTGCCACGGGGATACGTAGGAAGCCTCTTCAAGGCTCAAGCCCGACTTCACTGTCGCCCCCCTACGATGGTCCCATTTCACTCTCATCTGTCTCCGCTGGACGTTAAACTCGCGGCATACCCTGTGTTGAATACGGGAATCTGAGGAAAACCTGAGATACGTGTCTATGACATGTAATTCCCCGCGCTCGATGTGGGATGCCTCGGGATTCCACGCCCTCGAGAAGCCTTGTGGTCAAGGATAACAGACAGACATGCCAGGTACCCCAGCATCCAGACACGCTACTGATGCCTCAACGTGACTACTCCCCTGACCGAAGGTTGCTGCCCTGACTGAACCCTTTGGAATGTCCCGACAGAAGCAGTGTAATTAACCGGCGTCCATGGAAAAATGGCACTGGGAAGAGTTTCACGAACTACGTATTAAATCTATAAGGGAGACCCGGACTAGGTGACGAGTTCTGAGGAGGAATCCACAGGAGGAAGAACCGACATCCCATCATCCCGTTTAGATCAAGGAGCAGACGTCCCTGAATAAGGAGCGAATTCCGCCCGGCCTTGGAAAGCGGGAATGCGGGGAAACACACAAAGTCGCGCGTCCTCTCGATGGACGGATGCGCGCGCGCCCCGGCGAAAGCATCGGAAACAGAAATGGTGAACCCGATGTGAAATTCTTCTCCTCAGCATGGAGATTAGTAGCGTTCGAGACACCAGTAGATTGACGTGTCACCGGATCCAGATATCCGTTGCCTGGTCCTGCCAAGCAAATGGCGGGCCTGTCGTGAAACTCACCGGCAGTCAGGGTAGTAGAACGTGGGGCACTCCGCTCTGCAGCGTGTTGGCGTGGATCCTTCTCACAGACATGGGGGATGGAAGAACGCTGGGGCACTGGCTGTCAATCCTTTTCCTCTCAGCACTGATGAGTTGACCCCTTCGTTTGCCAGGAACCAGGTTGCTATTTCAGAGATGCGGTCACCATCCGCTCCTCGCCCGCGCAGGGGCAGGGGCAACACCACGACGGCCACTCCACAGGGTGCCACTACCGCCACGACGGCTGCCACGTCACAGAATATGGGACGTCCACGTCCCCTTTCCCCATAAGAGGTCATCCAACGAAGGGTGATCAACAGCCTCGTGCGCAGGTACGAGGAGGAAGGGGTCATCCCGACCAGGGATATGGCCCGCTTGGACCTGGAGGCCTCCAGGCCCCGCCGTCAACGCCGCCCTAACAGGCCGCGCAGGGAGCCCCTGCTCCCCACCTCGACATTCAACCGTTTCGGGAGCCTATCCCCGAAACGCCTTGACGACACTTCGCCTTACGCTGAAGAGGCAGGCGCGGTCCAGCTCAGTCCGCTCAGGGCCCCGACCCAGGGCCCCCAGGCGAGAGCTCCCATCCGGCCGCCTCAGCGCCGCCGTCTGGCCATGCAGGAAGAGCAGGCAGACTACGTCCCCGCACCACCTGCACCGGCCCGCCTGACCCGACGTCAGCGTCAGGCCTGGGCTGAGGACGCTCGCCTAGGCGCGTCCACGTCGACAGCTACAGTGGCCCGAGCCACCGCCGACGTACATTATGAATCCCCCGCGTACATTGAGCATGGGCACCCCTTCACCCAACCAGGATCGAGACCCCAACCGCCCCACGGGCAGGCTGGGTTGACTCTCCAGGTTGCAGGCCCAAGTAGTGATCGTCGCGAGCTAACCCGCGGTGATGCCACCCTGTACGGAGGTCCTCCCCGTACCACTACTCCACAGAGCGTGGGCCTTCCCCGCTCCGAGGTTCGTCATGGAGGCATGCCTCGTGCTGTCCCCATCCTGCAGGAAGACCTGCCCCGTGGCAGTGATGCTCAGCGCGGAAACATTTCCCGCACCCGCTGTACAGGGTATGGAGTCCATCCTTCTGAAGGCACCGTCCATCCGGTCCTTCTTTAACGTGGGGGTCCCCCCTACGTCCTCTCCGCGACTGGCGAAGGTCCTCCTCGCCCCAGCAACCCAAGGAGTGAAGGTCAGCCTCGCTCCACTTGCATCGACCATGGAGGCCTTCCCCATGCTCCTGCCAGCTCCAACAGAGGCCCCGCCCATATGGGTACTGTTCATGGAGGTCCTCCCCATGTACCCTTCGACATTTGCCCTAGTGCCTCCCGCACCCCGGCTGTCTCGAGTGGGGGCCCTCTCCGCCACGGCGCCAGCGCCGCCCCGAGGCTGCCTGATAGGGGTCAACCCTGTCCCGAAGAGCCACCCAGGGGCAGAAGAGCGGGTCGTCGCCGCCACAGGAAGAATCCTGGGAAGGCCCAGGTGGAAATCAAACCTGCCCGCTTCTCCGATTCGGAAGCGGAATGCGATTCAGCGATGGAACCTTCTCCCAGCTCCTCCGTATCAAGGACTGGGGCAGGAACCAGACGCGTCAGCCTCGTTCTCCCAGAATTTGAGGTCCACCGGATTCCCGTCTCTCTCAGCAGGTACATTCAGGAGGAAGAGATTCTGAGAACTTCGCAGGTTTCGACCGCGCAGTCACCGCCATCGACACCCGAAGCGCCCTCTACCTCTACTCGGGATCACGAGGAGCTGTTTTGGGGGTCAACGGTGGTAGAGCCACGACATGACCGGACACCAGTAACGGCGATTCCCATACCCGAAGCAGTGGTTGTTAGCCCATCCTATCGTGACATTGTGGTCAGGTCACCTCGCTCTTCAGAGGAAGGCCCAGAATTCGGCGGCCAGTCTGCTCGCTCGCCGTATTCTCCACCGCCGAGTTTGCTATCCCAGAGGTCCGCCTCGGTACCACTACCGGTCCCTCAGCCGCCCCCGGTTGATGAGTGGGGTAATGTAGGGCCAAACCCCGAGGACGAACCCAGGAGCTTCTGGAGTATTCTTGCAGCGGACTACTTCCCAGAGAAGTTCTGGCCCACGGCGGCACTGAATTTCCGTGTACCCGAGTCGCTTACCCCAGCAGAAGTGGGATGCTTTTGTCGAACCCTGTGGGCGACGCACTTCCGCCTCCGCTGGGAACGGGTAGTATACCCCAGGAGTCGAGAGCACTTCGAGGAGATTGTCAAATAGTGCCGCCTGATTGATGCAGCGGTGCTCCTTGTGGCCCAGCACCCCGAGTCGCCCGGTCACCAGAGTGCCCTCCAACGAAAATGCGTTCAGAGTTTCAAGGCACTCTGCAAGATCGTCAGGGAAGCCACCCCCCATGTGCAAGTCCGTGGTTGGGGATGCTATACCACTCTCCTCTTCGACCCTATCCGACGACAGCCCGATTCGCTATGCGACATTGAGGATATGCCCTCAAGAGGGGTCACAGTCCACATGGCCGACGTTGTGGATAAGGAAGATGAGCATGAGTTCCTTGATGGGGAGTTGCCATCCGAGGGCGTACCACCACTACTCGACCCATCAGGGAGAGTCACCCGTCAGCAGAGGAACCTACTAGGTCTGCCCGTACCCACAGAGTCGCTGGTACTCGGTCGAAACACTGGCAAAGGTAAAGAGCACGTCGGAACTGTCAAGCACTCCGACCCGTCCACCTCTGTGCAGAAAACGGACGAGGATCCTGAGAAGGCCGCATTACGCCAGCAGCTTACTGAGCAGAAGAGGCTGGTTGACGAACTATTGGCTGAGCGCGCCGTAGAGCGGCGACCCGACTATGGTAATCCCAGGCCGGGGCAGCAGGGGCAGGAACAATTTCCCCCCGGCGAGGTGCCTCCGGGAAACCCTGATCATGCTACTGCCGCGGACAGGGCGGAAGCCGGAACATACGGAAAGACGGCGCGATACGTCTCGCCAAACCCCCCTGAGCGACGGGGAAATCTGAAGAATATAACCCGGGTTCCCCCAGTCGCCCAGCAGGTCATCCAGCCAGTTGACCCGCGAGCAGCCGAAGTCGTCTACCGCGTTGAAGAACCTGGCAATGCGCTTGTGGTTAGGGATCCCCGTCAAGACAGGGACCCCCACCCGGAGGACCTTATTGCAGCACTCACAGCCCGCCTCGAGGCGTTGGAAACACGGCAGGTGGCGGTCCCACCGGATGGCAAGCCTTATCCCGCGTGGGTGGATGATATGCCCGCACCTCCGGGTTTTGGGAACCCCACTTTCTCACCTTTTAACGGGACAGGGGACCCACCCCAGCACTTGGCTCATTTCTCTTCTAGGTGTGGCCCCATGCTGGGGACCCCGACTCAGCAAGAAGCCGCTAAGCTCCGGTGTTTTGTACAGACATTGGAAGGTCCGGCATTCGTCTGGTACAGCTAGCTCCCTATCGGATCAGTGACCGGTTGGGAAGATCTTCGCCGGCAGTTCTTATACCAGTTCAGCTCCACCACGCGAAAGACCAGCATTGCAGACCTCTTCAAGTGCAAACAGAGGCCTGATGAGCGGGTTGCGGACTTCATCGCCCAGTGGAAAGGACTTACGTATTCCCTCGATATGCCACTGACTCGGGAGCAATTACTGACGATGTGTGTGGGGAACGTCAAGACAGAGCTGGTACCCTCCTTGATTACCCAAAACAACCCTGGAGGGTTCAGAGATTTCTCGGATAAGGCCCAGCGCCTCGAGGAGGCCCTGCAACAGGCTAGTCATGCACGTTTGCTGCCCCCTATGATCCCAGCCTGGAGGGCTGCCAGGGCTGAACCCGCCGCGGTGGCCCAAATAGAAGCCCCGAGGCAGCTGGAATTGCTACCGGCGGCACCACCCCCGCAACCCCGCAGAGGTACTCCACCTCAAGCACAGGCTCCTGCCCAGCAGTGACCGCCTCAGAACCGACAGGTTCCCCCGCGCAATGCGCCACCGCCACCTAGGCAAGACAACCAGGCGCCGCCTCCTCGGTAGGCCCCACTGGTCCCTCGATAGGACTAGGCCCCCAGGGACCCTTACCCAGAAAGAAAGTACCATACCTATTCATTCGATGAAAATCAGGTCCCTGGCTACTTCCGAAGTGCTCTAGAGCAAGGGATCGTGCGTCGGCCTGAGTGCAGGAGGCCGGCAGAGGCGCACCTCCCCGATCACCCCAACTACTACCCTTATCATCGAATCCTGGGGCACACCCTCAAGCGATGCTATGTGTTTAAAGACTGGCTTCAGGACCAGGTCAACAACAACATAGTCAAGTTGGGCCCAGCGCCAGCGCAAGTGGCAGGCGTCTTTGCAGGATCAGAAATCGGCAGCGACAGTGAAGGTGAGTGGCAGCAGGTCCCTAACCGCGGATCTCAGAAATATGACAATTGGATGGCTCGAAAAACCGTCGCCCGTGCCCAGGGTATCATCCGGGCATGCCTGAAGCAGTCGGAACCTTCGGAAGAAGTAGCCGGTGCCTCAGCATCGTCTTCACAGTCGACCTCTGCCCAAAAGGGAATGCAGCGGCGACGCAAGAAGAAGCAACGTGCACCGCCAGTGCCGTCGCCGTCACGCACTCTCGGCGACTTTATGCCTCCCGAAATGGGCATTCCTCCCAGAATCCGCCCAGCGGTGGATGACTCTTCGAGTGACAGTCAAGGGTACGCTTCGGTTAACACCGTGGAGCTGGTAAAGCCCTATATGACCCCCGACGAGGGGGAACCCCAGGCAGACCTCCCCAACGTTTCCAGCCGACGTCAACGTCGGGGGAATCGCAATCGCGCTGGTCATCGAGGTACGTCAGCGGGCACTTGTGACCAAGCTGTGCATGGTACCGAGACTAGGCAGCAGGCTCTGTGAAGATCTCAGCACGCGCAGACCCATCCAGCACCCTCGGCTCTACCTCTACCGTCGTTCGTGTTGCTGGATCAGGGAGAGCCGCCTCGTTCATATCACAGCCAGTCTTGTCGGGCGACAGGCCAGCCTCTGCTGTCCGATCCTAGTCCGGCGACTACTCTTCAGGCTTCTACTGGTAGGCAGCAAGATGTACCCAGTACTAGTTACTCGCCAGTTCAACCGGCAGGACCCGCTGTGCATCCAAATGCCGAAAGAACTCCTGTAAGCATAGGTTCGCGTTTGGCACGCAAGTATGATGTCCTAAAGCACCTGGCCGGCATTCCAGTGAGGCTTTCCATCCTTGAAGCCCTGCGCCTGTCATCTGAAAAGCGTGAGGCACTTGCCGAGGCCCTAAGAAGCCCCCTCCAGTTCGAGACGGAAGTAGCAGCTGCAGAAGCCTTCCATACTGAGACGATTGAAGACGCCGAATGTCAGGCGGTTATCTCGTTCTCTAGTGAAGATGAAGACCCTCCCATACGGGGGCACATTCGCCCACTGTATATCACTGGCCACTTCAACGGTGTGGAAGTCCGCCGATGCCTCATTGACACGGGTTCTGGAATCAACTTAATTCTGACCCGGACGCTACGAAAGCTGGGTCTGTCTGAAGGTGATTTAACTCCCTCTGACCTCAGGATCCAGGGGTACGACAGGACAGAGCAAACCCCAGTCGGCAAGATCCGCCTGAAGACTCAGTTCGGTGGCTTAATTGCCAGCACCGAGTTCATGGTTGTTTCTCAGGACACTGCCTACAACGCATTGATGGGTAGACCATGGCTCCATCTGCATGCAGCGGTACCCTCGTCGTATCACCAGTGCCTTAAGTACTCGCTCAACGGTCGAGTAGGCGTGCTCCAAGGAGACGCGTCCCCTTTCGCCTCTTGTGAGGCCCGCTATCGGGATGCGGGTTATTACAAAAGTAAGGACAAGCAAATCCTAGTAAGCGAGGATGAGCCCGCCCCGATCACAAGTGATCCCTGGGCAAGCATGGACGATGCCTACATCCTCCCGATCCACCGGTTGGAGGCCACGACCCCCGAAATGGGGCAATGTTTCATTTTTTCGGGTACGCAAGGAAGGCATGTTCCTGTGTCCAAGCGATGGCGGAAAATCACCTCGTACTCCTATATCAACCAGGATCAGGTGATCCCGGAACCTCCTACCCCTGTACGGTACCGGGACGTCAAACTCATGACAACGGCGGTGTGCCATACGTGTCTATTCCGCCGGTCTAGAATTAGCCGACTCAGGCCGACACGTCACCACTGCTTTGATATCATCAAGCGTGGCCCCTTTGGCCGAATGCCAGATGGGATAGGATCAAATTCATTCATTGCTATGGTCTCAACGACAAGTGAGTCTCCTGATGTGATGACCGCTGCTTCCCAAGCCAGAACCAGCTGCCCCTCGGGTTTTGAGAGCCCAGAAGCATCTTCCGTCGCAAGAAGTCCCCCCACGGCTGGGGAGGAAGACTTGGAGGATGCTCCCCCAGCCTTTGAAGAAGGCGTCTCTACCACGGTTGATGAACTGGTACAGGTGAACCTTGGTAGCGAGGCAGATCCAAGACCCACATTGATCAGTGCGGCCACGTCCCTCGAGGAGCAGCAGCAGTATGTAGACTTCCTCAAACAGCACCGCGATGTGTTTTCCTGGAGTTATGATGTGATGCCAGGGCTGGATCCCCAAGTGGCCGTCCACCGTCTGGGTCTCCCGGTAAAACACCGTGGGTTTAAGAAGCCCCCCAGGAAAATTCACCCTTCTCATGGTGCTATGGTTTAGGCCGAAGTTGACAAGCATATCAAAGACAACTTCATTAAGGAGGTCCAGTACCCCAAATGGCTCACCAACATTGTGCCGGTCAGGAAGAAGAATGGGCAGATCAGAGTCTGCATCGACTTCCGCAATCTCAATTGCCACTGCCCAAAGGATGACTTCCCACTCCCAGTGACGGAGCTGTTGATTGACGCCACGGCCGGATTCCAAGCCCTATCTTTCATGGATGGGTATTCCGGGTATAACCAGATCCGGATGGCCCCCGAAGATGAGGAGTCCACTGCCTTCAGGGCTCCCCAGGGTACCTTTTGCTACCGGGTAATGCCATTCGGTTTGAAAAATGCAGGTGCCACTTATCAGAGGGCCATGCATCGCATATTCAAACCGATCCTCGGGACATTGGTGGAATGCTACGTGGATGACCTTGTAGTCAAATCACGCCAGCGCCAGGACCATCTCAAAGACCTTGAGAAAGTGTTCGGTTTCCTCCGTTCCCGTCACCTGAAGATGAACCCGCTGAAGTGTGCCTTCGGAGTCACCTCTGGGAAGTTTCTGGGCTTCGTTGTCAGATACCGAGGTATCGAGATCGACCCGGAGAAGATCAAGGCCATCAGCCAAATGCCTCCCCCGAGCAACATTCGGGAGCTTCGAGGCCTGCAAGGCCACTTAGCCTATATACGCCGATTCATTGCGAATTTGGCTGGAAAGTGTAAGCCCTTTTCCCGGCTCATGAAGAAAGACGCTGCCTACGAATGGGATAAGGAGTGTCGGGCCGCCTTCAAGGAAATCAAGCAGTATCTGCTCCAACCTCCGGTCTTGATGCCACCCGTCTCCGGAAAGTCGCTGGTCCTTTACGTGACCGCCCTGGAGAGATCCCTCGGTGCGCTGCTCGCCCAGAAGAATAATGAGGGCACTGAGAACAGTCTCTACTATCTCAGCCGCATGCTTCTCAATACGGAGGTCAGATACTCCCCTATCGAAAAGAGCTACCTTGCGCTCGTCTTCGCTGTGCAGAAGTTGTGGCACTACCTGCAACACCACGAGGTACAATTGATCTCTCGGGTAGATCCGCTGAAGTACATCCTGAACCGCCCCATGCTGACTGGCCGACTAGCACGGTGGGCGGTGATTCTCCAGCAATTTGATATCAGGTTCGTGCCTCAGAAGGTCGTTAAGGGACAGGCATTGGCAGAATTTTTAGCTGCCCATCCAACCTCCGCGGATCAATCCCTGGACCTGGATTTCCCCGATGAGACGATCCTCTCAGTCGATCATGTTGTCCCGTGTTGGCAAATGCATTTCGACGGCGCCTCCCGGAGTCCCACTGGTAGAAGGCTCAACGACCCCAAGCTCAACAAAGTGGGTCTGGGCATTGTTTTCATTACCCCGGCGCAAGCCGTCCTGCCGTACTCGTTCCTGTTGTCAGAAGGTTGTACGAACAACGAGGCAGAGTACCAAGCTCTCATCACCGGCCTCGAGTTGGCCCTTGAGATCCATGTACCCCATCTACATGTGAAGGGAGATTCCGAGCTGGTAATCAAACAGGTTAATGGCGACTACGTCGTCAGGAAGCTAGAGCTTGCACCGTTGCTGGAGTACACCCTCCTCCTAATGGCCCAGTTCTCTTCTCGTCCAGAGGTTACCCATGTTCCATGGTCGCAGAACGGCCAAGCGGAAGCCCTAGCTGGCTTAGCCGCGTCGCTCGCAGAACCCGAGCAAGATGATTTGGTCATACACGTGGCCCATCGGAGAGTCATTGCTCCCGTCACCCAAGAGGACCGTGACAGTCTGTGGGTAAGTCATCTCACCGCCGGACCCTCCATATCGGGAGTCCCGGGTTCGTCAGACGCAGTGGTTGAAACCACCCCCGACTGGAGAGCACCTTTTGTCGAGTATCTCCAAAATGGTCAGCTCCCGGATGACCGGGCCGAGCGCGAGCGAATCCGATGCCGCGCACTTCAATTCACCCTCCAGAGCGGCCCCAGTCTTGAGCAGACCCTCTATAAGCGGAGCTTCGATGGTGTCCTCCTTCATTGCATCCAAGGAGTAGAGATGACTCAAGTTATGCAAGAGGTTCACGCCGGTTCCTGTGGCTCCCATCAAGCTGGGCCGAAGCTGTCCCATCAAATCCGGAGGTTAGGGTACTTCTGGCCCTCCATGATCCACGATTTCATTGGATACGCCAAGAGATGCCACGCGTGCCAAGTACACGCCAACTTCTTGTATCGGCCGCCAGAACCCCTCCACCCCACCAAGTACTCTTGGCCATTTGCGGTATGGGGACTCGATGTAGTGGGACCGTATCCACCGGCAACAGCCCGCCAGTGTAGGTTCATCCTGACCGCTACAGATTTCTTCTCCAAGTGGGCAGAAGCAGTTCCGCTCAAAGAGGTCAAGGCCCGTTCCATCGTTGACTTTGTCAGCTCCAACATTATCCACCGGTTTGGAGTCCCCCACGCCGTCCTCACTGACAACGGAACCAACTTCCGAGCAGCTGAATTGAAGAAATTGTACGCTAAGTACGACATCCGGTCGAACCATACCTCCCGCTACCACGCGCTGGCGAATGGACAGATCGAGGCGTTAAACAAGACCCTCTCTAACATTCTGCAGAAGATGGTTGGTCAGAACAAGAAAAGTTGGCCGGACAAGCTCCCCAACGCCCTCTGGGCTTACCGGACGACGTCTCGCAACTCTACCCAGGTGACCCCATATTCCCTAGTGTATGGAGCTGAGGTCGTCCTACCCATTGAGATCCAGCTGTCGTCGCTACGCACTGCAGTTTATGATCACCAGACATCAGATGAGGTAGCCGAGATCCGTCTAGCTGAATTAGAGGCACTGGACGAAAACCGGCTTCGTGCCCTACACAATCTGGAAAGGCATCAGGACAAGATTGCGAGAGCTTTTGACAAGAAGGTTCGTCTCCGCTCTTTTCTACAGGGTGACCTGGTACTGGCCCTTCGAGCGCCAATGATTCCTGGCAGGAAACCACCCACGTTAGAACCCAAATGGGAAGGGCCTTACATCATCCATAAGGTTTACCCCAATGGAGAATACTCCTTGGTGACCACAGATGGAGAGCGTATAACCCCTCCCACCAATGCCAGATTCCTCAAGCAATACTTTGCCTAGGGAAAAAGTGGTCCTTCACGACCCTAAACTGCGACTTGGTCCCGCATGACCTTAAACTGCATCTCCGTCCTCACTGTAAGACGTTAAACTGCAAGCCAGTCAGGTTTTCCTGACCGAGGCCTAGCCTCAGGCCCCTCGGCCTCTTTGGGCCCCTGGCCCCGTCTCCACCGCGGTCTGGCCCCAGGCCCCCTCGTTTCTCTCCGACTTACCCTCTTACAGGATCGTACGGTACGGTGTAGGACTACGTCCTCACGTTGGGATCATGTACCATACCGTACACATCCCCGAATGAGATGCCCCTCATCCCGCACGACGTTAAACTGCATGTCAAGAACTACGTATGGTTTGATTCCCTTCTTCATGGGATACGTAGGAACGCTTGGACGCCTCGTCTTGAGCCCAGCCCCAAGCTTTTCTCTTCCGCTATTCCCCCTAGGGATAGTCTCCTTGGAGGATCTTTGTGTAGCAGGGAGTAGGCTTTCTTGGCCCCGCTCATGCAACCCCACTCGCGCAAAGATTGTAAAGGTCGCGCCATGCACCCACTCCCGTTCTTCTACCCTCCCACGTCCTCACTGCATGACGCTAAACTGCATGGCCTTCTAGAACTACGTATGGCTTGATTCTCATCCTTATGAGATACGTAGGAACGCCCGGACATTTCGTCCGTTGGCCCATCCCAAAAGCCAAAATCTTCCCCTCGGGTCAAGACATGGCAGGGTGCACACTTTTTCCCCGACCCACGTCGAGCAAGCCTCGACCCGGCTGCACATTTCCCCCTGGAGGTGTTTGCCCCTTTCGTGGATGGACGCAACTGAGCTTCACCCACTCCTTGACTGGGATTCTGTCACCTTTTCATGCCCGGAGGGACCCCCGATAACGGCCTGGATACAATGCCCAAGGGCTCTCCTACCGATACGGGCCAACGCCCCGAGGGTTTTCTTAAGCAACAAGTCGATACAAGTCCCGCGTTGCGAATTTGGTCAGCGGTCGACGCTCATTTGTTTCCCCCCATGCAGGTCACCATAGGAACGCTGTGTTTCGAACATGGTCAACAGTGTCCTGGATCTTCGGGTCCACCCCGAGATGCCCCAGGCATCAAGAACAGTGATCCCCTCTGCCCCATCCCAAGGTGACATACTTCCCCCAGGTGGTGCTAGCGATCCGGGCCACGGCCCAGGATTCCTCGTAAGGGTGTACGGTGTGATGTAGGACTGCGTCCTCATTCACATCGGGATCATGTACCATGTCGTACGCCCTCCCTTTACGAGGCTCAGCCTCAGGCCTCTTGGCCTTTTCGGGTCCCTGACCCTCGTCCTCATGTAAGACGTTAAACTACAAACCAGTCAGGCCATCCTGACTGATAACTTCCCCTTTTCTCCGGGCCACGACCCAGGATTCCTCACCTGGAGTGTACGGTGTGGTGTGGGACTACGTCCTCATTCACGTCGGGATCATGTACCATGCCGTGCAACTCCCTTTACGAGGCTCAGCCTCAGGCCCTTTGGCCTCCTTGGGCCCCTGGCCCCCCGTCCTCATGTAAGACGTTAAACTAAAAACCAGTTAGGCCTTCCTGATTGATGCTTGACCTTAGGCCCCTTGGCCTTTCCAGGTCACAGCCCAGGTCCCTTCTTACCCGGAGTGTACGGTGTGGTGTGGGACTACGTCCTCATTCACGTCAGGATCATGTACCATGCCGTGAAACTCCCTTTACGAGGCCCAGCCTCAGGCCCCTTGGCCTCCTCGGGTCCCCGACCCCCGTCCTCATGTAAGACGTTAAACTACAAACCAGTCAGGCCTTCCTGACCGAGGCTCAGCCCCAGGCCCCTTGGCCTTTCCGAGCCGCGGCCCAGGACCTATCTTATAGGATCGTATGGTGTAACGTAGGACCACGTCCTCATTCACGACGGCTTCTTTACCATGCCATACACCTCCCTTGTTTAGGGGTATATTACTCCCCTCCTCGTCCTACATGACGTTAAACTGCATTTCAAGAACTACGTGTGGCTTGATTCCCATCCTAATGGGATATGTAGGATCACCTGAACGTCTAGGCTTTGGGTCCAGCCCCATATCTCGGGAATCCCCATCCCATCGCAGCCCCTTGGCCTATCCTTCCTCCATGAGGGGACCATATGGTGTGGCGTGGGGTCATGTCCTCATTCACGATGATTTCGTAATGACTACGCCATGCTCCCCCCCTACTGAGCTGTTTCATCGATCCTTTTCTTCGGCGGTTCACCAATGTTCTTAAGAGTACACTGGTTTATTACCTGGAATGCCAAGCTTTACTCGGACACGTCCGCACCCGCTTTCCAGGCTTTGCGTATCCCCGCATCAGGGCTTTCATCATCTTTCACACCTGGAGGGACCCCCAAGAATGGCCTGGATACAATGCCCAAGGGATCTCCTACCGATACGGGCCAACGCCACCCAGGGCTTCGGACAACAAATTGATAAAATCCCACGTTGCGAATATGGTCAGCGGTCGATGCTCGTTTGTTGTTCCCACCTCAGGCTAACGCGATACAGACGCTGTGTTTCCGTCATGGATAACAGTTCTCCTCTGTCGTCACGCCAACCCATTAAGCCCAAATGTCGGGTACACGATTCACACCCTTCATCACATCATCATGTCCAAGTAGAGTCTCGAGAATCTTGGTACTTTTCCCCCGTGCACGTCTACGCGTTCGAGGAACAAGCTACATCAAAGGTGTCTTTCGAAACTCTCTGCTGACTCCCCTTTGATGGACGCCCCATGTATTGCGATGAGGATTCCCCCCATGTTTCCCACACCGAGTTTATCTCACGTGGGTTTAGGGATTGGGTTGACATCTGTGCTTACTCGGGAGTTGTCACCACCCACGGTCCGAGCTCTAAGACCATAAACTAAGACTCTCATCTGGAACTATGTTTAGGACCCCTTGTCTTCGGACCCAGCTTGAGTTCAGCAAATTTACCCCTCTAATCCTGCCTTCAAGACCCCGATCACAGGGCTGCGTGACGTGATGTAGGACTACGTCCTCATTCACGTTGGGTTTGCAACAACTGCACCACGCACGCCCCCATTCTGAGGTTCAGTCCTCCTGTTCCCTGTCCTGCATGACGTTAAAAGGCACCCTTTAGAACTACGTATGGCTTGATTCCCATCCTAATGGGATACGTAGGACCACCTGAATGTCTATGATTCGGGTCCAGCCCCACCTCTTGGAGATCTCCTGATTTCCCGGTCACCTAGGCCACTTGGTCCATCCCTCTCCAGCAGGGGGATGTGTAGGTACG
Source organism: Viscum album (assembly GCA_963277665.1). Lineage (NCBI taxonomy): Eukaryota > Viridiplantae > Streptophyta > Magnoliopsida > Santalales > Viscaceae > Viscum > Viscum album. The sequence goes on along the minus strand of OY728130.1, from coordinate 1,599,406,197 downwards.
ATACTAGGTTTTGGGCACCATGCCCCCTTCCCCCGGGGACCTCCCATCTCTCGGTCACCCTCAAGGTTGAGTCCCTTGACTCCCTGCAGTGGTTCACCCATGTATTAAGAGCACTCTAGTCTAGGACCAAGAGTTTCAGATTCAACTTGATCAAGTTCCTTCCACTTGTCAAGCTTCGTGTTCCCCTCTATTCGGACTTCCATCATCTTTCACACCCGGAGGGACCCCCAAGAACGGCCTGGATACTACGCCCAAGGGCTCTCCTACCGATACGGGCAACGCCCCCCAGGGTTTCGGACAACAAATCGATAAAATCCCGCGTTGCGAATATGGTCAGCGGTTGATGCTCGTTTTGTTAGTCCTCATTCCAGGCTAACGCGACAGGATGCTGTGTTGTGAACATGTTCAGCAGTAATCCTCTGTCGTCACTCCAGCCCCTTCAGTCCTTGAATGTTGGTTGCATGATTCACATCATTTTCCACCCCATCATGTCCAGGTGGAATCTCGACACTTTTGGCGCTATCCCTCAGTGCACCTTTGCATGCTAGGGGGACAAAGCTGCAATCTGGCGCCCTTTGGGGCTCCCATGGTCCGAGCTCTAAGACCATAAACTGAGATCCATTCGGGACTATGTTCAACTTGATTCCCATCCTCATGGGATACGTAGGACCGCCCAGACACCCTGTCTCCGAGTACAACCCATTCAGGAAGCCAGTCTCTCTCCCTGTTTCACCTCTGTGTAGGCCCCTCGGCCTAAGGTTTCCCTCTCCGGATGGCGTACAATCTGATGTGGGATCATGTCTCCGTCAATTGTGTTTTATAACACTACGCACATTTCCCTCCTAGCATCGTCTCTGCTACATCTGCGCTGCATGACGATAAAATGCACGTTTGGTCCTATCATACGACCCGAAACTGTGACATTATCGTCCTGGCCGCACGACGAAAAACGGAACCACATTGTGGTGACCTCGCTGTAGAGGACATCACGTTGGTATTGGTCACGTGCCATGCCATTTGTCAACGCCCATCACGGCTTGATTCTTGTGGCGACATCACGACCTACTGATCTAGGCCTGTCGCTTCACAAAAAAAAACCATTCACCTTAAAGAACAAACAAGATACGTCAAATTCCGCTTCTTTAGTGCAAGGGCTATGCCCACACTTCCCTTTTCCCCAGGTACTGGTACCTTACCGTGCCACCCTCTAGAACTACGTATGGCTTGATTCTCATCCTTATGAGATATGTAGGAGCGCCCGGGTACTTCGCCGTGGGCCCAGCCTAACCCTGGTGTTCGGTCCCTCGACTCGAGCATCTCCTCGGAGAACGCATAGTAAGCAGGACTATATCCTCATTCACGTCAGGTTTTGATGTCATGTGTCCCCTGATCCCTTTTTCCAATCCATGGTCCGAATTCTAAGACCCTAAACTAAGATCACCCCAGGGGAAAGGAATCTGCTCCCTCTCTCTAATACGTTTCGTTGACGTATTCAGATGTGTTTTGACAAAAAGCCCAAAGCATGGGATTTTTACAGGGACATTCCCCTCATCTCATGACCAAGCTTCGTGAGCTCGCTATTTGGATCCTCATCCTCTTCCACATCCAAAAGGACCCTCGGACAACGTGGATACTAAGCTTAAGGGCTCTCCATGAATGCTGGACCTAAGGGCCCTTCAATTGTTTCGGGCCAACGTCCCCACGGATCTCTGACAACATTTGTGACATGGTCCCGTGTTTCGAACATGGTCAACGGTCGACCCTCATTTGTATGTCCCCATTTTAGGCTAACGCGGTAGGATGCTGTGTTGTGAACATGGTCAGCAGTAATCCTCCATCGCCACGCCGCCATCATCGTGATCCAAATCTCGAGCGTCATGATTCACACATTTCCACTTCCTCATGTTCATGTGGAATTCCGTCATGCTCGGATCTTTCTCTTCGCGCATCTAGGTGCGCTAAATGATCGTGTTAGTGTCATTGGGCCGGTAGTCACCGAGCATCCCTTTGCCCTAACCTGCCCCTCTCTGCGTCGGGAAATTCCCACCACTACTGCTTGTTTCCCACACCGAGCATGACTCACATGGGCTTAGTAGTTTTGGCTGGATGTGTACCAACATGGTCAGGCTGCTCCTCGTCCAGTATGACGTTAAACTGCGCTTCTAGAACTACGTGCGGCTTGATTCCCATCATCACATGGGATACGTAGAGACACCCAGGCATTTCACCTAGGGTTCAGCCCCTGGAATCATGAAATCTTGTTCCTCCCCATTCCCAGCCCTCGCCAGAGGCCCTGTCTGGAAGAAAGAATGATCCGTGATCAGGCCGATGCGCCCATCTGGCGTACTCCCACCACGGTGGTGCAACTACCGAAGTGTTGGATTCTGTTTGAACAAACCACCACTCCATTTTCCATGCTTTGCGTGTCCCTTATTCAGACCCTCGTCCTCTTTCATGTCTGAAGGAACCCCCTAACGGCCTGGTCTTATGCCGCATCGGCTCACCTACCGTCCTGGGCCAACGTTCCAGAAGACTGGTCATGTCTGGAAGGACCCCCTAACAGTATGGATGTCTGACCTATGGTCCACCAACTGTCCTGGGCCAACGTCCTGAGAGATTGATCGACAACAAATTGATAAAATCCCGCATTGCGAATATGGTCAGCGGTCGATGCTCATTTATTGTCCCCATTTCAGGCTAACGCAGTAAGGATACCGTTTGTCTGCCACGGTTAGCGGTTGTCCTTTATTGTCACGCCATCCCCACAGTGTTCCGAATTTGGGCATCGTGATTCACACTTCCCATTTTCATCTGTTTGAACCGATTTCAGCGCCCCTGGTGCTGCCCCGTTCGTGCATAAGAGCACGTTGGAGAAACGGTAATTCGGCTATCCTGGAAGTTCCTCCTCCGATCAAGCCTTCCCCATCTTTCGGGAATCTGGACTGGCTTGAGGGATTGTCGTCAAACGTCCCGCATACATTGTAGGGATGTAATAAGGCAATTCAACAGTGGAAATTGTGCGTGCCACGGAACTCAAAACAAAGGAGAAAGAAAGAGTTGAAGCACAAAAGTGTTAATAAAAGTTTCTTTCGGGTTCGCTACAATACTCAGGGATTGACTTCCCCCATGGACGGGTTGACTCCGTCAAAAGAGCATTGCAGCTCCGCCACCCGTTGACTTGTGGCGTCCAAATCCTGTTGCCGCTGATTCAACTCCCGCTCCTCTTTAGCAGCGGCGGGGCGTAACTCGTCAACTCTGGCCCTGGCCCTTTCTACCTCGTCCTGGACGACAGCCATCCTTCTAGAGGTCTGCCCCATATGCTCCTCATCCTCTGCCAGCTGGGCCTTCAATCGTAAGACCAGCTCAGACTGTGCATCGAGAGTGGCTGAAAGCTCGTTGGCCCGGATCTGCATCTGTTGGACCTCGCCTTCAGCCTCCTGGAGCTTCCTAATGCTGGTCGCCTTCCTCCGCTGCCATCCCACGCTCAGCCCACGATCATGCTCCCGGATCTTCTCAGCCATGAGGTCTCGGATGAGCGCATGAGGGCGTTGGGAATCCACTCCCCCGACACACAGTTCACGCAACCGCGAGTGGAGCCTATCCATTTCGGCCAGCCATTGCGCTTGGGGAGTGTCCCTGATAAAGCGCGTGATCAGCTTCCACGACCGGCGGTGGACTATGCTGTTGTCTTCCTCATCAGAGGCCGTTTCGTCCCAATCCGCGCGGTCGGCAGGCTCGTACGCGGGATATGCCTGCAAGAATTCCTCAGCCGGATCTGCATCTGGTGTTGAGTCTGATACGACACCTGACACCGGCGCAGGCACGACAGGACTGGGACTTACCGGTTGATCCTCTTCCTCAGATTCCACCTCGATGACTTCAGGTATGGCCCTGCTGGTGGTCCCGCCAGTGATGGTGTGCGCCGCAGCTTGAGGAGGTGAAGGGACTATCGTCACCATCACCGGCATGCCCCTGGGAGGGACGCCGCCAGACATCCCGACCAGCCTCGCTGCAGCAGCCCACGCCAGTCGAAGAACTATATGACAGAAAGAGACATAAACGTTAGTTGGCATGGCCCACATGTGGCAACGAGGAGACCGGTGGAGAAGACTTACGAAGATCGACTTCCGAGCGCTGATCCTGGGCCGATACTGATGGGACTCCGAGACGAGGCCCCCCGTATACTGTTGGAAGGTCTGGAGATTCCAGAGGAGCCGCCTCAGACCCCCTGGTCCCACCAGATGTAGAACTGGACGCAGCCATAGGCGCGGGTTCTGAAGGTCCCGCGTCATCACCCGTCAAGGAGCGAGAACGAGGCCTACGAACAAGTTCCTCCTGCATGGCTCAAACATTGGTGAGAAGTCCATAGGGATTCAAGAACAGATCGTAAGAAGAGAAGTTCGGAATGCTACCTCGAGAGCCTCCGCGAAGTCGTCGGATTCTGAGCTTCGGTCTCCGACCTCGCCCTCCTCCAGCAGGCTCCCTCCTCCAGCCTCATCCTCCCGAGAAGAGTCCACTGATTCCTCCGGCAAGGGGAAGCGCTCCCTCAGATTGGCAGCCGATAACTGTGGAGGGACCGTCTGATTCAACAGTACCCTCACCCGGTCTGTCATTGGGCGAGGAACACCGCTGGAGTGGACGTAATCCTCCAGCTCGTTCAAGTATTGCTCTGCCTCCGCCGGAGACTCCATGAATCCAGCCCAAACGGGGCCTATGCCCGACAGTTCCATCCCGAGGCGATTCAGGTGGGCCCACATCTCAGGTGGGATGAGGAATTGCCGGTTGACATCCCAAATGTCCCAAGCTTCTGGAAAGAAAGCATCTTCTGCCATGTCGATGTGACGCAGCCGCTTCCCCAGATCCTGAGTGGGTATCCTACGGAACCCCCTCAGTGGCCGCCCCTCCGGATGACCCTGCTCTCCCGGAACCACCGGATCCGCCGCTGCTGCCATACCCTCGGCCGGTGCAGGTCTCGCCGCCATGGAAGCCCCGCTGCCGCGAGCGGCCCTGGCTGCCCTCCGACCCCGACCTCGAGATAAAGGAGGCCCACCGTCACCAACCCGGATCGTTGGCTGCTTCAGCATCTCCCCAGGATAAGCGGCCTCCCAGCTGATGGCGTACTCCTTCACTAAGACGAAGGCGGCGGTGGATGGAGGCAATGCGATCTGCATCTTTCCATCCTCACGTGTGAACAAGAGCCACAACTGCCTCATCACACACGGGTGCTCCTCGTGACGCACCTCCCAGTATACCTGCGGGGTCAGCCGCTGGAGGCACCGGAACTGCCTCGCAAAACGATGCGGGGTGTACGGTTCATATATTGGCTCGCGATCTATTCGAGCCACCAAAACTCCACCTCGGAAGGCCAGGAGGTAAGCCCGATGTTCTTCCGTTCCCCATCCATCATCAGTAATCATCCCCGTCGGCAGTGGGAAGGGATGAAAGTTGAACTCGTCCGCCCTCCACACCCTATTCAGCACCATCGGAACTGCCAGTTTGAATGGGAAGCTCCCAACTGCGTTTAGAATGGAGGGGTGAAAGTCTGATCCCGGCGGCGAAATGGGGTTTGGATACTCGTAAATCCCCCTGATATGCGCCGCGATCCACCCATACAGGAGGTGGAAGGGCCCGCATATTCTTGGCGGCTTCTTGCCCTCGCTAATACGCCGCAGCATCCTATAAAGTTTGGCGAGCATCGGGATCCCCAGGTTGATCCGCTGCCCCATGGACAACATCGATGCCATGATGAACGAGCGGGGTCGTACCCCCATGCTTGTATCTCTCACCAGTAGGATCCACCCACATATGGGAGCCGCGATAAACGCCGCCAGCCTGAATATTGGCTGTTGTTCAGTGCTAACACGGAAACCCCAAGTCTTCCATTGGCTGTCCTCCAAAACCCGCCAATACGAGTGCCCCTTGCCCCGCTGGGCTGCCCTTGGACAAGTTCGAGGCCTTGGAGGGAACTCTCGATCTTCTGGGAAGTTCAGGAAGCGTTTGAACCATCTTCTGAAGTGGACATCCCTCACTGCTTCCTTGTCCTCTCCAGGTACAAGCGCCATCAGCGCTGACGCCAGCCGTGGCATTTGCTCAGCATCTCCCCACACGCTGGCAACGGGGAGGAACTCGTCATACATGGCCCCCAAGATCGGGACCCCAGAAACCTGGTAGACATCCCACAGACTGATGCCCACCTCCCCGTGATGCAGGTGAAAAGTGTTGGTCCTGGACGACCATCTACTCAGCAGTTCCGGCATCACCTGCTTTGGCTGGTAAATGTGGAACTGGGAGGCCCATGCTGCCTCATACAATCCCACTCTCCTCAGCTCGGCCTCGAACTCCTCGCACGAGGCGCCTACCCAGTAGGCCCTGGCCCAGTCATCGGTAAAGTTTCCGCCCTGGCGCAGGTCCCACTCATCGGACCATCCCTTCTTCGGATCCTGCAGAGCCGCCTTCAGCATAGTGCGGTAGAGAGGAGGGGATGTATCTGATTGCAGTGGCTTCCCATCAATGTCGTTCACATGATTGTAGAGGCAATCAGCTGTGGCGGGTGTGAAATCCTCCTGTGCATGACCATCGGCCGCCCTGAACCATTGGTGCTGGCATGGTGTGCTCCTGAACCAGCAAGCTGGTTCATCCCTTCTTGCCTCAGGGATGAAGACGTCATCCCTCAGCCCGAAGCCGTACAACGGCAGTTTCTTGCATTGCGGGTAATCCTTCTGACCTTCCGACATCAGATCTGTCAGAGAAGTGTGGTCCGAATGGCTGCGAACCATTTCCCCCAAGCCTGGACGGTTGGCCATCTCATCCCGGCGAGCAGCATCTGCAAGCACTCCCAGCGCAGCCTCTTGATGGGCCATCTTAATGTCGACCCTCAGAAATGTTTTTCCCCCCTGGATCGCGAAGCTCGGCCGCGAAGTTGAATCGCGAAGCTCGACCACGAAGTGGAATCGCGAAGATCGGTTGCGAGACCAAGTCGCGAAGTCTGGCCAAGGCCGACAAGAAGTTCGCCTAGCGCGGACGCGGAGTCCGAGACTCACGGTTCGCCGCGAACCTCGATTCGCGGAGGGCTGTCGCGGAGTACGCAGAGCTTCGTGAAGTCGAGAGCGCACAAAAAGACAAGGCACGTGAAGACAAAAGAGGGCGGACCCCCTATTTATAGGCGACGACCCCGGAGCATCGCGGCGCGCCTCACCCGCGCGAAGCATCGTGGCGTGTCCGGATCCGCGGCCCTAGCAAGCAGCGCGGGTCCCCCTTCGCGATGCAGCATCGCGAACCACCGACAGTTTTGGCGATTGTCCCTCAGACTTCGACCCTTCAACCTCCGTGGCTCCAAGTCTGAGTGGGGGCATTTTTTGGCGCCAAAAATGTGGCCCGAAAAGAAGGAACGAAAAAGACAGCCGGCGCGCTGCCTCACGAAGCACAGCCGCGGAGCACAGCCGCGAAGCCCCACCGCGAAGCGCCCCAACCATGGCGACCCCGCGAAGCTCCGGAGGCGGTAATCCTCCGCGAACCCGTTTGACGTTCGCGAGCCGCCGCGAATCTCCGAAGGCGGTAATCCTCCGCGAACCCGATTGACGTTCGCGAGCCGCCGCCAAGCTCCGGAGGTGGTAATACTCCGCGAACCCGTTTGACGTTTGCGAGCCGCCGCGAAGCCCCGAAGGCGGCGCGTGAGCCCTGCTTCGCGGAGCCCCTTCCCTATAAATACTCAACTCCCCCTGAGTCCCGAGGACGGACAATCCGACCTTTCAGCTTCTCCTCTCCCGAATCGCGAAGCACGCTTTGCCCCGGGAATCATGAGCTCCGTGAGGTATTTCTACTTCGCGAGACGACTCTGATTTGTTTTGTTTTGAGCCCCTCTTCCGAGAGGGATGCCCTTCGCGAAGCTCAAGGGCATTCACAAAGGAAGGGGATTCCCAAGGGAACCCGGGCAGCCGCGGAGCACTTGTGCTTCGCGAAACACCCAACCCATGCTAGTAATCCCTACGCCAAGGCAGGATAACTATGCATCGCGAAGCACATTGCTTGGCAGGACCCTGCTTCGCGAACCACACCTTCTTCGCGAGGCAGTGCTTCGCGAACACTGTTCCACTTCGCGAAGCACCTTCCACTCCCACCTATGCCCCATGCTAAGGCCAAGGCACCCCACTTCGCAAAGCACACTCCTCTGCTTAGCGATTCCTCTTTCCGTGCGACCCTCCAGGTTTGCACGATGTGATTTCAAAGTCCCATGGGCAACACCTCCCGTAGCGTTGCTTCGCCTAATGCTTCTTCGCATAGGCACGCTAACGGCTATTGCTTCTTCGCATAGCCACGCTAATGTGGACCCCTCGATGGTTCGCCCCACTACCCCCCTTTACCATGGCCTTACCGACACCTTCCCTTCCCCAAGGACCAGGGGGTACCGGTTATGTAAGTCCTAGGGGTGTGAAGTGAACCCACCTCGTCCGAGCTGCAGGACGTTAAACTGCCAAACACCACGTCCTCAACACATGACGTTAAACTGTGACCCAACCTCGTCTCCCTCACGAAGGGTCCCCCCAGCTCGAACATTATTTACACCACTCGTCTCCACGGGAATGGAACTCTTCCGCACATGGAATGAGATCCTCTTTGTCGGAGTGGCGTATGTTCGTAGGGGAAGGGCCGCCTCAGAGCGTAAGCCCCTAACCTTTGGTACATATGATTGCACCCGTGCATCTCGGTACTTCCCCACTACCAAGGTCGGTGGAGGACGTGATAGGGAACGAGGTACCCCCCTCTGGGCCTCCATCCTGGAGTAAGTCCCAACACCATGGGTCGCCCAACGCGTAAGCCCCACTTCGCTTCTCACGGACGCACCCTTCGCGACGTGATCGTCAGGTCCTTGCAACCTCTTGTTTCCCACACCGAGCATGGCTCACGTGGGCTTAGAGTGAGCACCGACCCTGACACCCACCTTTTGAACTACGAGGTCTTTGATCCATGTCAAGGCATGGTACGTAGGAAGCCTCCATGAGGTTCAAGCCCGCCCGTCTTTCACGTCGGGTTTCACCCCCGTCCAGCACGACGTTAAACTGCACCCCGGTCCAGTGGTAAGCCATTGCGACCCAACCCCACCTGAACTACGAGGTCTTTGATCCATGTCAAGGCATGGTACGTAGGAAGCCTCCATGAGGTTCAAGCCCACCAACAGTGGACCAAGGTCTACTTTCGCGTCATTTTTCCGGCGAAACCCACCTGAACTACGAGGTCTTTGATCCTTGTCAAGGCATGGTACGTAGGAAGCCTCCACGAGGTTCAAGCCCACCAATAGTGGACCAAGGTCTACTTTCACGTCGGTTCACCGGCGAAGCCCTCCTGAACTACGAGGTCTTTGATCCATGTCAAGGCATGGTACGTAGGAAGCCTCCATGAGGTTCAAGCCCACCCGTCGCTCATTCACGTCGGGTCCCATTCCAGTCCAGCGGTAAGCCGTTGTGACCACCTGAACTACGAGGTATTTGATCCATGTCAAGGCATGGTACGTAGGAAGCCTCCATGAGGTTCAAGCCCACCCGTCGTTTATTCACGTCAGGGTTCACTATCGTCCCGCATGACGTTAAACTGTATTCTCAGAACTACGAGGTCTTTGATCCGTGTCAAGGCATGGTACGTAGGAAGCCTTTATGAGGTTCAAGCCCACCACCCATTGGACCAAGGTCCACTTTCACGTCGGTCCACCGACAAACCCCTTTTGAACTACAAGGTCTTTGATCCATGTCAAGGCATGGTACGTAGGAAGCCTCCACGAGGTTCAAGCTCACCCATCACCCAATTCGCGTCGGGTCCCATCTTCGTCCGACATGACGTTAAACTACATTCTGGTCCAGTGGTAAGCCATTGCGACCCAACCCACCTGAACTACGAGGTCTTTGATCCATGTCAAGGCATGGTATGTAGGAATCCTCCCAGAGGTTCAAGCCCAACTCCCATCGAACCAAGGTCCATCTTCACGTCGGTACGCTGACGACGCCCGTCGGACCAAGGTCCACCTTCACGTCGGTACGCCGACAACTTTCATCGGGCCAGGGTCCACCTTCACGTCGGTGCGCCGACAACTTTCATCAGGCCAAGGTCTAGCTTCACGTCGGTTTACCGAAACCATCCCGAACTACGCGGACTTTGATTACCTGCCACAGGGATACGTAGGAAGCCTCTTCAAGGCTCAAGCCCGACTTCACTGTCGCCCCCCCTGCGATGGTCCCATTTCACTATCATCCGTCTCTGCTGGACGTTAAACTCGCAGCATACCCTGTGTTGAACACGGGAAGCTGAGGAAAAACTGAGATACGTGTCTATGACATGTAATTCCCCGCGCTCGATGTGGGATGCCTCGGGCTTCCACGCCCTCGAGAAGCCTTGTGGTCAAGGATAACAGACAGACATGCCAGGTACCCCAGCATCCAGACACGCTACTGATGCCTCAACGTGACTACTCCCCTGACCGAAGGTTGCTGCCCTGACTGGACCCTTTGGAATGTCCCGACAGAAGCAGTGTAATTAACCGGCGTCCATGGAAACATGGCACTGGTAAGAGTTTCACGAACTACGTATTAAATCTATAAGGCAGACCCGGACTAGGTGACGAGTTCTGAGGAGGAATCCACAGGAGGAAGAACCGACATCCCATCATCCCGTTTCGATCAAGGAGCAGACGTCCCTGAATAAGGAGCGAATGCCGCCCGCCTTTGGAAAGCGGGAATGCGGGGCAACACACAAAGACGCGCGTCCTCCCGATGGACGGATGCGCGCGCGCCCTGGAGAAAGCGTCGGAAACACCAACATATCAAAAAATAACTCCTCACCTCTTTTGAAAACCACATTATAGAATCTCCCAATTTGATACATAAGAAAAAATAATTATGATCCATATACTTTGACTATGTTTTTCCCTAAAATCATAATCATCTCACTTTAGGGTGATTAGTATTCTTAGGTTTAGTGCATTGGATCACAAGAAAACCAAAACACTACTGACCTAGCAGTTCTCCCTTGACTATGTAATAAATATATTTGGTTGATGTTACTTCCCTACCAACCTGATGAAATCCAAACTAGTTTATAACTCGAATCACTGTAATAACTCTTGGACATAGCTATGGTACCTCTATATCATGAACCATCACCACTAAAACCCCTCCTCAATTGGTAGTTAAGATAAGTGTGACCCCCCAAGACTTTCCAATAATAGACTATAGGTTTATAACTATGGATGAATATATAAAACCGACATAATACGAGTCAATACCCTCATAATTTCCAATAACAATAAGAAAAAACACCAATAAAATTTACATAATATTAAATAAAACTCATTAGATAATTCTTGTAACCTAATATATAAAACAATGTCTCTAAAATAAAGACAATACCATTGAAAAGTTCCTAAAACAGTGACTTCCACTCTATCAACTCCAGGATATTAGTAAGTAATGTAAAACTTGATCACCATCTTTTCTAAACATATCTATAAATGTGGTATATATATAGTAGGGTTGAGAAAACATGTATACATATTATGTTTCTCTTAATAATCAAATGAAAATTTAGAAGAATTATATAAAATCATACATTAATAAATAGTGAAACAAACCCATTACTTAACCAGGACATCAATCACCCATCCAATAAGTCACCCTCATAAAACACATATATTACATAGTAATATTATAATAAAAAATATATATGTATAAATGTACCTAAACTTTCTTCCTCGTAGAAATAATTACTCTCACTCCCTACTGACATATGTCTATGTAATATGGACTCTTCTAATTCAATATAACCACATTCCAAATAACCATATCATAACAAAAACTTTAAATTGTAGACATACACCACATAACCACACCCACATGTCATGAAGTCATTAAAACAAAAAAATACATCTCCACCAAAGATCATATCCTTATTTCTACATATTTATACATCTAATACCTCCACATTGTAAGGTACATAATCCTAAAGTACATCAACCTTGTACCCTACTTATTTAATGTAAACTCACACAATGAAACTAATGGTTTTTTGCACATTGGAAGTGTGCAATGGGTCATCCGCAACTTAAATTTCTATCATAAGTTATGATCAATCTAATATTTACACAAAGATAAACACCACGATCAATGGAATTCAGTCAAATAATAGAGACAATGTATAAAATATTAGAACTAGAGTATAGGATCATCATGTATTATGTGTAATTAATTTAAGATATTTAAAGAATTGCCTTGTGAGAAATTCTTTCTTCATTGATGGATATGACGACAGATATACCTTTTATCCTAATTTATTGGTAAGAATCCAAATCAAATTCCCTAAAGAGGTGATCCAGACATGTTCTAAAAATCTCTTAACAATATCTTATTAATATCTGGTTGGTAGCATAACAGACCCTAATACATGCATGATTCATCTTTGATCAATAAGAGAATCGTTTCCAAAGGATTCTTCGTGATCTCTATTAATTTGATATTGGAAGGTGTAGGAATATAGATCACCATTCATCGGAATGTTCTTGGAAAGGGGTCTCTTTAGAGATTTAGAGGATTCTCTAGATTCGTTGTGTACAACAAAATAAAATTGGCTCTATTAAGAAATTTTATAATCGGGTTTATATACAACTTGGGTTAGAAATAAATAATTGAAGAAGTTGCATTTATTATTTATTTAATCCCTTTTAAAACCCCATTTCTAAAATAATAATATTATTATTCCACTAAATGTTCCTCAATATAAAAATTAAAATTAAATATTATTTATTCATGTAATATTTAACATATATTTATTTCTCAGAGGGCATTTTAACTTAGTTATTAGTTCCTCCACAATACTTATCAGGTCTTGAATAATGAATATTTATTTAATAAATTAATATCATTTCTTTATTGAACAATAAATAATTTAATATTATATTCACTAAATAGAAAATAAATATTTATTACAAAAAATATCACATAATATTCTATAGAATAACTAGTGACGGAATATATGTGATCAACCAAACATGAATAATTATTAAACCATGTGCGGGAATAGTATTTACTCAACTTGCTAGATAATAACTAATAATATATTATTTAATTGAAATTCTGGATACACTTATTGTGTAACCCACTAGGCCTCTTTCTCAGTGGTATTAGGTGAAGCAGTGTAAAGTACAAGGTTAGCATCTAGCAACATGATAAGGAAGCCATATAGAAATAAGTTAATGTCATAATGACATATAACCTCATATGGATTCTTACTATGTAACATAATCTCATTGTTGAGATATATCTTATCAAGCATGTTGCACACTGGTGCCATCAACCAATGTTCGTGAGGTCTCTTTCTTTTGAATTTCTATAAATAGAGCTTTCATATAGAAAACCATGAAAATTGATTTATTTGGGATATATCATTTCTCAAAAAGGGCCTTAGATATCAAATTTTGTAAAATAATAGAATGTAAAATCATTTATCACATTATTCATTAATTCAACATTACTCGTGATGCACCAAATGTATCCTACCTCATCAGGTACATATTTCATAAACAATTTATTCAATACACCAAAGTATATGACACATAATATTCATTAATAATAATCATAATGTCTGAGTATCAATACACACATCCGTAGAGAAGAACATCCAATCACATGTATAAATGTGTATTTCCTACTAGTGGGTCTCATTCTAATAATATACTACACTGGATATTAACATGGGTGTACACCATGAGAAGATGCCTTAATGTCCTATGAGTATCCACTTCTGATCACCTGAATCATTTTTTTCCCTCAAATAATTTGATCTGGATATATAACATACATTTAATAATATTGCCATATATCCTTTCGGTTCTCATCATTATGGGGAACTGCTATTACTTTTTTTGTGTCTGCTACTCATAGGGCATTATTACATACTAATTTATGGAAAATAACAACCATGATGTGATAATGAGTTTATTAATATTTAGAACTATGAATATAGTTTATCACAACATACACAGAATTTTTTTCTATGGAACCATATTTGACAGACACACACTTTAATTAGAGACCACTACTAACAACCTTTAATCTTCTAGCACTCACATGATACTTGTGTTTCTTGTAATATGGTACTTTATTAAAGGGTTACACCATGTTTTTTTAGTGGGTAATATTCTTACTATAACTCTATCCCTATGATAAAAAAACCATAATAGATGATACTTCTGGAGTATGTTATATTTTTTCTAGTGTGACCATGTCTCTTTTTAAATAGCCACCATAGTAGTATTATTACAATACAATGTGATAGGGTCCTTAATTCTAAGCACAAAAACAATAGCTTATATAAAGTTATGTACCCAAATGGATTACTTGAAGGCATCAGAAGCTATTTTATTCTTGTAATACATTTTATAATAAGAAACAAATGGATTTTTTGAACTCATCCAACTCATAGATCATCTGTTGATACTAAAAATATATTCTGTCCATGAAATCCAATCATTCAGATCTGTTTTAAAAACTATAATTAGATTGAACACTTATGATTAACTCCTCATCTCCTCCACACACTAGGAATATATCCTTAGTTATTTTCAAATACATAATGATAACCTTAATAGAAGGCAAACTTTATTCTACTATATCTTTTTTAAATCTTCTTTTCATACTCAATTCATAGGCAACATCAATTCTTGTACATTACATGGCATAAATGACAGATCTTGTCATAAAAGAGTATGGGATCTTACTCATTCTCACTTTCTCCTATTTTTTATGATGACTCATTTTCTTAGAAAGATATATACCACGTGATAAACGAATAAATCCCCTCTTGCATTGTTCCTTAATAAATCTATTTAGTTTTTGGTTAATATATGTACTTTAAATTATTCCATGAATCCTCATGGATATATCATGAAAGATCTTGATCCCTGGAAAATTCTTTAGATATCAAATAATAGGTAGATATATAGTTAAATAATATATTACCAGTTCTAGAGTAGATGGAAAGAAAAAAATTCACCACATCATTATCACAAACCTCATCAGAAATCATGATCAAATGATATTTCCCCTTTTCCATAAACATAATAGGTTACTCAAATCGATCAAAAACAAGAACCTTCATATTTTTGCATTGGTTATCACAATTCACATACTATTTTCAGTTCAAACACTAGAGTGTGGGTGGGGATTTTGTGGATCATTCTATCTATTCATTCTAATAGAAAACTTTTTCTCATA
This sequence comes from Viscum album, assembly GCA_963277665.1. Lineage (NCBI taxonomy): Eukaryota > Viridiplantae > Streptophyta > Magnoliopsida > Santalales > Viscaceae > Viscum > Viscum album. The sequence continues at coordinate 1,599,390,946 of OY728130.1, read as the reverse complement.
ACTTCAATAGTCTATTTCTAGATAACCTTCCTTTCCAAACATAAAACAATTACTAATACCCTAAATAAAATTTCCTACATTTTTTCCTACACTTTGAGCATAAAGGAAATCTCATCTTCTTCTATCCATGTTTTTTATATTTTTCATGGAATTCCATCTTTATAATCTTATAAAAACCATGATATTAATACATAACACAAATATCTATTTCCACCTTGATAAAATATCAAACAATATATTCATAGCTTTTAAATTCTTTTATTGTTAACAACTTTAGGAGACATGGTTTTAAGAAACTGAAGAATTCATCAACCCAAATTTTAGGTTGTATGATAGTACCAGATGTGTACATCACAAGTCTTATAAAATTTTATTCAAAACTACCAACAAGTTCATCATTATTTTTATTTATCTTAAGTAACTCCTTTCCTATCCTTATACAATTAATGTTGTTAAATTACTTGTTTAAAAATAATCTTTTGAACTCTTCTGAAACCATGGAGACAATTTTATCTGGTGACATAATATTCTTAATAATATATACCTATTGATTCACTTCACCTTACAAATATTAGAAAGAGAAAATAAAATTCTCGTGATCCAAATATTGGAGGATGGAAAACCTTTTTTAGTGGTGATAATCAATTTCTCAGAAACTAGTGGATTTTATGACCCACAAAAAGAAGGTGGACATTCCCTCGTAAAGTAATAAATATAAATTTGTCCCATACTTTTCTCATTTCAAAGTCCAGAATGATTAATAACTTGAGAATGTTTGGTGAGAATAATAATTAGATATTTATTTCCATCTCACATAACATTTGATTTTTCAAGAGTACATTCATTTCATTTTTAAAAAAAATTCTTCTCCCAAATGGACAATCCAACTGAAATGTAACAATAAAATTACAATAGTCTAAATGAAAGGATATTAAAATAATCTCTTTGAAAAAGAGGTGATAATTATTTGGGAAACACATTAGATGACATGAATCCATCACTGATCACCCATTTTCTTATAATGCCATTAGCTATATAATTTGTCACTAAGAAATCATGTGTGGTGAAGTAGTTTTTATTCTGAAGAGTGTCCTAATAATTTATCCATCAGTTCATAACCTTCTAAGATAAATGATACTCACCAGATATAATTGTGTGAACTATAGAAGTGTAATCACATTCAAACCATATGTTATCATAGTTTGGAAAATCATTTTATTCATCATCACATTTATCCTTAACACAATTTATTTAGGTTTCATCCATTGACTAAAACCAAAAAATATAGTTTCGACAACACTAATCATAGTGAGAAACGACATATTAAGGAAAAATCATTTATTATATCTAATCAAGACAATTACTTTTAAATATATGACACTATAGTTTTAATATAGGTTATCCATGATCACCATATTCCCAAATACTTCATGATGGATCATAAAGAAAATTTGATTTAACCAAATAATATCTTGTAAGAGTGTAAAACTTTGTGTGTATTAAGGTATGTTATCTTATTCTAAGTATTGTTTGAGTCAATAATGATATGGATTTTTTTGATTTATTACCCCTAGGTACATATGTGCCTAAAAACATCTACTGGTAGTATCTAGACAAGGATTTATTTCCAATTAAACCATGTAATAACATTCATACCAAAAAATTATGATTTTACGATATACTTAGACATATCCTAAGGGTTCTAAAAAAAATTCATCCTAGTTTCCAAAGGTTAACTAAACATATCAAATGATACCAACTATAACATCACATGATTTTCAAACAAAAATATTAAAACATTTATTTGATTAACATTCGATACATTTCACAAACACATTCCCAAGGATCGTAAAGGTATAGTGCATTTGAAATCTTGGAAACGTAAAAAACTGGTTCATTGTTTAACTACATCATCTCCCACTAACATCTTTGTAAATAGAACCCTTCATATAAAAATAATGCATTATACATTTCTTCCTATCCTAGGGAAAAGAAACATAAGAAAGGATGGGCTTAAATTCTCAGTATGGGTAAACAAGGGAAATATGTAAACTAGAATGATTATAAGGTTATGACAACATGAGCATAATATTTGAAATCATAACCTTCATAAAAAGGATTATAATATTACCCCATGGAATAAAGAGTTATAGTTAAAAAGAAATGATTTATTAGGGAATTCAATAACATGATCACGGAGGGCATAATAATGTCATAATATATAAAATTGGGACATATACATAAGTATAGAAAATAATTTCATTTTTAGTTCAAGGATTATTGTTGATACTATCATAGTTTAATGGTTTTATTCTAAAAACTATAAAAGTAGAAAAGGTTCACTCTTAATATTATCCTAGTGGATATAATCCCTTAATAAACTAGGTTTACTCCCCATTATAGTCCTATTTATATCATGATATATCAATATCTACCCAATGCAATGGAAATAGATATAGGTCTCACCCATATATTAATGAAAATAATACATATGTGTCACATAAGATCCGAAAACATTCATTATATCAAACCCCATAGAAATAAATTGGTTTCATAAACATTAACTATAACATAAAATGAATAAAATAAATAGGTTCCATAATAATTTCATCATTTAATCAAATTATATCCGATGGAAGAAGAAGTGGGTTTCATAAGAATTTTATCTAGATACAACCACTGGCTGAGAAACAAGTTTCATAAACATCTTGTAAACATAAAAATAATACATCTAGAGAAATAATAAATATGATATCATTGGATCATATCCCCATTAAGTTTTATGTAACATCAAAGGATTTCATCTTATATGAAAAACTATTTAGAAAGAAATGTCACTCAGAATGTTTCTTGTGGAAAAAATCAATTATTTAAAAATAACCCGTTTAAAAACATGAAATTCATAAAATATTTTGGAAATAATTTTCTTTTAAATTAAACATGAAAACATAAAATTGAATCTTCCAAGAAAAAAATGGTCATGACCTCATGAAATTCTATTGATTTCATACACATTAAAAAGATTACTCTTACATTTTTAGTAAAATCCAAACGGGAATTGCTTGGGAAAACAACATAAATATTCCTTTAAAAAATGAGTAAAAATTCATTTAATAAATCATATTAGGATTTTTAAAAACATTTTTGGAAACATTTTTATATAACATGGTTTTATAATAAAAAGGGGTTTCTTTTGAGGAGAAAAATAAAGATGGATTTTTTTGAAATATTATTTTGGTCTCTAGAGTACATAAAGAGAGATAAATAAACAGAAAACATATATTCTCCTGAAATAACCATGGTAGAATAAATTTTATGAGTTTATTTATTTATGGATAATAATATTTCATCATTGTAATCATAATCATAAACTATCCTGATAATCGATGAGGTTGTAACATAAAATATTTACGAATTTAGTATTTTTGAATCCTAATTTACATTAAAGATTAAATATATTGAAAAAATAAAATATAATGAAAATAATTGTATTAATGATATAATATGTCAAATTGAATTTATATATACCTCCTTAAATAATGTAGGTTCGTAATATAACATATGCCTCAAAGAAAGAAAATTTAGACAAAAATATCTTACCTTATGTCTTGAATTCTATTGTACACATTAAAATATTTTGTATAATAAATATAATTTTATTATAAATATATTAAATAAAAATAATTATATATATATCATACCATATATTATTTACTTATGACCTTTCATTACTCATTTATTAACCATTCCATTTTAAGGTCATATTTCGAGCAATAATTGCTCAGTTTTTCTTGTATCTTTTTTTGTGTTATTCTTTTTCTCCTCTTAATTTTATCCGGGTTCCATTATATATATAATTTTAAAAATGATATAAATATTATATTATATATTCATTATATATGTATTTATATTAATCCATAAATTTTAGAGATAGAAAATAAAATACACCGTTCATGGAGATGGTTGGTCACACGTACGCATGAACATTGTTTCCATTTCCTCGATGGATAAAGAAACAAATTAATTAATATATTAACTTACCATAATCATATATATTTTATATATATCACACATATTTATTAAATATTTCCTTTATTACCTTCCATATAAAACATAACTAAAAAATAGATTGCATCACTTCGTGAGGTTGTAATCCTTCATACACACTAATGACTTTAAAATATTCTTTATGCAATGGAATGTAAAAAATTTATATATTATAATATATATATATATATATATGTAATTATATAAATGTAAAAATATCATATCTATAAATTACATCCATCATCATACCCAACTATGAGACGTTTTGATGGAAAATGTTTCACATATGTTCTTGAGGTGGTAGTTTGTCATACACACGAGCGATATTATTAGATCCCATTTGAGGGAAGAGGATATGGATGTAGTACATGACATTAAAATTAAAACATATGAGTATATAAAATATATTTATATTATTATATTATCATGTTTTAAGAATAATAAAATTATGTGGAGGAATAAAAAAACAAACACTCAGTAAAAACCTTGCCTATTCTTCAGGTAACCTCCATGGATTTGCACCAGAAACCTTCTTATAATGTATTTTTGATAAAAATAAGTCTTATAAAATAATATTAGGAAGTAAATAAGGTATTGGGTAGGTATATTATGAAATAAATAGTTTTTTATTTATGAATTGAAGAGGATATGTGGTGGCTTTTTTTAAGTTTGTTGAGTGGCACAATTGTAATTTTTTAAAATAAAAAGGTGAAGCAACATTTTTATCTTCAAAAAAGAAAAATCACAACAATATAAAGGACAAGGTTTAAATAATTCCATAAATGTGTTTTGGATGTGTTTTGGTTCATTTTAAACCCTTATCGTTTTAGTTTAACACTCCCCCCCCCCACCTACTGATAAACCCATTTTTTCCTTTGCTGCGAAAAAATAGATTTTATTGATTTTTCTACTCATTATATTAAAAAATTAAGTTAAATCATTATATGATATAAATTATTCTGATTCAAAATATGGAATCTAACTTCCAAATTCCATTCATAGAGGTGGAAAATTTTAATTTAAAGTTAAACATGTGGTCGCGATAATAAATAAGTTTTCCAAAGAAAAAAGGTTCAAAAGTTTAAAAAAATTATATAAAAATTACGCATATAAATGATTTCCATTAACTAAATTTTATTAATAGATTTATAATTGAACAAATTTTACATTTAAAACCATATTAAAACAAAAATTAACCTTATAAATCCTTTCAAAAAATAAGTTTTCAACAAAAACAAGTATTTTCACTACTTATCGAAAAATTAATCTTTAGAGAAAAAAATATATCCTCGGATAATTTTTATATGATGAATTAAAAAATTAATTTTATTTTTCCAAATTTATTTTCTCACTGTTTAAAAAAATTATTTATAGTTTTTCACAAAAAATAAATTAAAACATTTTTTTAGAAAATAGATTTTTTGAAACATATAAATACATTACTAAAAATTTAGTACTTTTTTATAAATAAGTTTTCTTTATATGGAAAAATAATACTAAATATTTAAAATTTATTTATTCCTATTCATGTTTCTCTATTTAATGAAAAGGTAATAAATTTCATGTTTAAATAATAATATTAATATTTTTTGGTGGTTTGTTAAAACTCGGTCTTGTATGTAATGCAAGCTATCAAAGAAATTTAATTAATTTGAAAAAAATGAATTCATAAAAAACACAGGGTATTATAATGGTTTTGTTTCCCATTTTACTTAGAAGTAGATGAATAAATTTTATGACATCAACCTAAAAAATATCTTTGTATAAGAGATATATTTGTATTATTATATTATAAGGGTTATTAAATAATTTAAGGTAGTAAATGTAGAGGAAAAAAGTATTTGATCAATGAAGATGGTTAAATATTACTTAAAATAGATACTTTATATATCCTATTAATTACCCATCGTTTGGTATTTTAGAAATACCAAAACCTATATAACTTGGATAAGTTTTTTTAGAAGAGGTTTTTTTAGGGTTTTGTGTAGATAAGTTTCTCTAAGTGTTGTGAAGAATATAGGAGAGGTGGTGCATTTTTATAGTGAGCAAAAGGACATATATGGGATCAATAAAAAGATTCAAATATAAAAAATTATTTTTATTAAAAAAATGGAACCTTTTTGTAACACCTTGGGATTTATTAAATATATTTAAAAATATATTTAATATTTTGATACCTTGTGTTACACACAATATCCATTTTTGACGAATTGCGATGTACTATTAATATTGTTATAACCATTACTACTCATTTATTAAACATGAATTTATAAACTATAATGAACATATTTTTATAATTAAGTATATATTTTTTCAAATAAAGAAAATAAATTTCTAAATAATTATTTTATTTTTTAACAAATCATTATATACTTCAAATATTTATTTTTTCTTTTTTCTCAAAAAAAATGATTTTTTCACTTTTTGTGAAAAAAATGACAAAATTAATTTCTTAAACTACTAGAAAATTAATTTAACAAACTTAACATAATTTTTTAACCAGAATATCAAAATAATATTTAGGTTAATGTTTCATAATTTTATGGAAAGATTAATTTTTCCTTGAAAAATAAAAAATATAGATTTTAAAAAAAATAGTCTTTTCATTAAAACCATTTAAAATTTTATATCTTATTTAGAAATAATAAAAAGTAATATTGGTTAAATAATGTAATTATTAAACCAATTTAGTCCATTTTAATTAAATTCATATGGAATTTTTATATTAAAACATTCTATTCTAATGAAACTTTTGTCATCATAAACCATTTTTTCAATCGATTATGTAAGTTAATTTCTAAATTAAATTATGTCACTTCTGTAAATTAAATTTAAAAAAACGATTCAATAATTTTTATCATAATTATTAATAACATATGAAAATTTTAAGTAATTTTTTGGTTAAAATGAATCGTAAAAATAGTAAATAAATTAATTGTCACATTTATTGTAAAAATAGGTTTACTGAGGGATAAAATAAAAATTAAGGGTTAAAATGTCCTTAATTAATGTTCAATTCCTATTTTATAGCCATATATAAACCTTATATCATCATCAGTTCCCCAATAAACCATTTTGGATCCGTTTGGTATGTTTAAAACATGGGTACAGATTTTTCTTTTCAAAAATTATAAGTGTGCCCTCACACCCCACTTATAAAAGTCCACCCACTCTACTATCCTATTCACACTTAAAAACCATTTAGATTAAACAATAATTGAATAACTATTTTAATTAATTCCCACCCTACATCCTAGATTCATTTTTTTATTAATAAACCCTCCTAATAAGGAATTAGGTAAAAACATAAATAGGTTCTCTCAAGAAGAGGAAAAACATTACCTTGAGTTCCTTTTTATTTCTTCTTCCACCTACTTCAAATATTATTAAAAAAATTATAATAAAATGACACCATTCTATAACTTATACTCATATGTTATTATTTTAATTTCAAAACCAATATCCATCTCCTCTTCCATCAAATGGGAAATGATATTGTCCATCGTGTGTTCGTTGGACTACCACGTCGCAAACCGATGTAATTTGTTTTACATTTCCACCACTCTCAATTAGAAATAATTATGGATTTAATTTCTATATATAATATTTATGAAATTATTATACTTTTTAAAATATAATATCACACATACCTTCTTACCTTTTGATCTTTTAGAAAGTGATAATTTCATCTATGCGTAGATGTGGATAACCACCTCAACAAAGCAATGTGATATATTTTTCATTTTCTTTTTACATGGATGGTAATAAGGATATATTTATTAAATATTTTTTATCTATATATGTGAATAAAAAATCATTATGTAAATTTTGTTTATTATTCCAATTTATTTTGTTCCATTTGTCGAGAAAATTGAAATAGCCTTCATTCGTACTTACGACATACCATCTCCATTAACAGTGTAATTAGTTTTCTATTTGTAACATTAATGGATCAATATAAATAAATATATAATGAAATATATAATATTTATATCATTTTATAAATTCAATGTATTATTTAATCATTCTCAATGTAAAAGGACAGAAAATACCAAACCAAAATATACATGAAAAACGAAACAGTTATTACTTGAAAACTGATTTTAACAATGAGTTGTTAATAAAAAAGAAATAAAAGGTCATAAATAAATCATATATGATATGATATATACGATAATTTTTATATAATATATGTAAACTAAACCTATATTTATTATACAGTAGGTTCAAACATGTATGAAAAAATTCAATACTTAATGTTTTGGAATTTCATCCCAAATTGTCTTTTTTGCGAAATATGTTCTGTAATGCACCCATATTGCTTTATGAGGTGTATATAGAGACACTATTGAAAAAATTACCTATACCCATGGTTCAAAACCGTGGGTATATCCCCCAAAACTATGGGTATAGCATATACCCACGGTTTTGGGAACCGTGGGCTGGAAAGGCCTCGCAATAGGTGTCTCAGCCTATACCGACAGTTTTGCAGAACCGTGGGTATAGATATTGACACCGTGTAATAATTTTTTCGCCACCATGTCAATGTATTATTCCCATGGTTTTCAAACCATGGGTTCTTAATAAAAAAATAAAATTTCTGCAAGGTTTTGAACCCCTCCCTCTTCAGTCAATCTGTCATTCCAGACCACCCACGCTACTTCTCATACATGTTTATATATATACATTTTAATTAATATATTAATTTTGATGACTAAATTCGAAAATTGAAAAACACTGATTCAATTTGAAAATTGGAAGATGCTGAGTATCGAACTAGTGACCTGTGGAAGGGAAAACCAGCGCTGAACCAACCAATCTATCGAAATTTTTGTTAAATATATATATATTAATCTAGTTATATTAATATAAGTTTTATATTATAAATAAAAATGACAAAGATATTTCACCACAAGACCTCTACATATAACAAAAGATGGCCAAACCAACTAAGCTACAATGTTTTTGTTAGTTAATATTTCTATCTACCTAATTATATTATTACATACTATCTTCCCTCCAAATAAGTTTTTTTTGTCCTACGGATTTTTTTCCCACCATAAGCTATACCCGTGGGTATAGGGTCCCATACTATACCTAAAGCGATGGTTTTCCAAAACTATTGGTATAAGGGTGACATATACCCATGGTTCAAAACAAAACCTTGGGTATAAGCCCCTTTTCCATTAGTGATAACCTTTAATATTTTATATCATAAATATAATTATTTAAATGATATTTAATGTTTCAATTTATGTTATTCTTTCACGGGTCTTATGATTGAGTGGTTACCAAAGTGGTAAGTGTTTTATATTACAATCTCTCTGTTTATTGGTATTGTTTATGATCATGCTTCCAATAATGAAATGTTCTTATATAAATCTCAATAAACTCTTAAATTTTATTATGATATTTTTATTTCACTCAAATAACTATTTTCCATTCATTTTCCTTCCCTTTTATACTCACTATTCCAAAATTATTATTTAAGAAAACCTCATGTTATTTCTCTTTTCGGTCAAAAATCCTTTCTCTTCCATGTCCTTGTTTTCTAAAAACATTTTAATGAAAATTTTTACTATATTAAAATGTTTTTAGAGACATTTTACCATTTTTTGATTTTTAAAAAATGGTTTTAATGGAATCTTCTTTTCATTTTTTGAATAATGTATTTTGAATTTTACAAAAATGTGAAAGGAATATTTTTTTAATGTGTAAAACATGAACCTTATTTTCGGTTGTCTTTATCATTTAATGTTTTAAATATTTCTTTATAAGATTATAAGGATATTTTCTTATAAAATTATTTCCAAAATATTATGTGCAATTATATTTTTTAAAAGGACTTTTTCATTTTGGAAATGTTATTTTCTATAAGAAATATTCTAAGTGATCTTTTGAAATCATTTTCTATCGAAGATGACATCCTTTTATGTACTTAGTATTTACTTGGGATATAATCCAATGAAATTATACTTATTATTTCTCTATATGGTTTATTATTGTGATAAAAATTTGTTTATTATACTCATTTCCCTTCATGGGTTTTAATATGATTAATGTTTTATGATCTTATAGTACTCCAACGTATGGTTTTCATTATGTGATGGTGGTGATGTTATAACCAAGGATGGTGGTTACATTATAACCAAATATTATAGTTAAATTATAACCAAGTATGGTAGTTATGTTATAAACATGTATGTTAGTCACATTATAACCAAGGATGGGGGGGACCTATATCTCCCACCAATGCATTTGGTGAAGATTGATATTTGAGTAGATAAAAAAGACTCGAATGAGGAGTTCATCCAGTTTAGTAAGGGAGTTTTTCAACTGTGATAGTCTTTGTATTAAACTATGAGAAATAATATGGTTTGGGGAGTGAACCCATTCCACTATGATTATTTTGGAAAAGATCCCTGACTACTAAGAAAGTGACTTTTTATGCTTATGTGCATGCCAAAAATCTTTATCTTATGACAATGTTATGTTCTCCTGGATCATGTTATTTGATTACTTTATGATTCATGTCTCATTAATATACAATATTTATTTTATAACTCATGTTTATGATCTATGAAATGTAGGTTTTGTTTTTCCAAAAAAATCTCTTATTATTATGCCCTTATGCTTATGTTATGTTGATATCACCCTTATTTACCCTTACTAAGCATCTAAAATCACCCTTTCTTATGTTTATTTTCACAAATATATGAAGAAAGGTATTATGTATCATATGTCTAAGAAGATTACTAGTTATAAAGAACTTAGTGGGAGAAAATAATGTTAAATTATGCACTAGATGTTTATGTATCCAAGTTTCAAAAGGCTATAGAACCATATGATTCTAGAACATACAGTCATGTTGTGTAATGGATGTTCATGTAATAATATGTCATATATATGTATGAGAAGTTTGGGTATTTACACATGTATCTGTAATTTTATACATAATATTGGATATTTTTTAAATCCCTTTAACAAAAAAAATTTGGATAGTTTTATTTGGTATTTTAAACCTATTATTTTGGTTTAACCCTTTCAATAACCAATTTTTAACTTATCCTCACTGTTGAATTTTTTAATCTTAAAGGGTTATAATTTTACTTATAAGGTATAAATTTTCTCACAAATGGAAAAATAATGAAATTATAAACCTCTTCAATTTCTACTTATCTTCTTGTAAGTTTTTTATATTTTTAAATAATTTAATAATAGAATATTTTACATAAAATAATATTATTAATTTTAAGAAAAATTCCCATAATTTGACTTTAAATACATAAATAAAAATATGTAATTATAATATAATCCATTTCACCATAAAAATTATACAAGTAAAAAAATCTTGTGGCACCATAAATCATCCCAAAAACAATAATTTTAATATTTTTAAAATTAAATACTTTTTATTTTCCACTAATTGCTCAAACTCTATGTCAAAGTTGTTTAACAATTTAAGGTAATTATATAATAACAAAAAATTATAAATAAAATACAATAGAAAAACTAAATTTCATAATGATTAATATTACCTTTAATATTAATTTACAAATTATTTTTATCCCAATGTGAACATATATGAAAAATTTAAAGGTAAGAGAGTGGCATTTTGTTTTTTTACTAAAAATAATATAAATGTCATTATCAAATGAAAATGGGGAAAAATTACATTTGTTTAATTTAGGATAAATATTACCAAATTCCTCCCATAAAATGAGATAAACCCAAGTGTTTGATATATGTTTAGTGCCCTATAACAATATTTTTTTACTTTATTTACATGATTTTCCCTCTACTAAGGTGATTAATTTTACAACGGTTATTCTCCATGATGCCTAAAAAATGGACCAATTTTCCAAATTTTAACCTCTTCATTATATATATGGAATCAATTTTAGTTGATTAAACTTTTATAAGTGTAAGGAATTAATTTCAATATAAATTCATAAAATTCAATGACAATTTTATTTTATAATAAAATTATCCTTAAGCATAAAAATTAACTTATATCAAAATAATGTAAAATTTTAATACTAATGGAATAATTTAGATTAATCTAAATCAAATGGATATTATATCACTTCAATACCAAATCCAAAATATAATAGTCCTTGTAAATTACATGATTTAAAGACAATAAATGACAATTCTACAAGAATTAGTTTCTGTAAATGTTCACTAAATTTTTTTTTTCAACAAATCCAAAAAAAGCATCCTCAAATGTTTTTAACATACTAATTTAAAAATAAATTAACTATTGCATAATAATATTTCTATATTTTATCTCAGTTTTTTTAAACTCAATGTTGTGTGTAAAGTAAGTAATTAAAGAGATTAAATTTATTTAAAGAGAAATATATCATAAAATTTTAGGGTCTAACATTATACACCACTTATAAGAAATTAAACCTCAAAATTTAGTCAATCTAATACAAATAACTTAGGATAAACCGACCTCATAATATCCTTGAGTTCCCACATATCTTCCTCAAATTTATTGTTTCTCTATAGAAATTTTACCAAGTGAGTGGTCCTATTTCATAGTACTTTCAATCTATGATCCAGAATCTCACTCGATATTCCTTAGACAATAGATCTTTCTCCAATGGAAATACCATTGAATTTATTACATGTGATAGATACGGTAAGTAAATCCTTATTAATGATATATAAAACACATTGTGAATGTGAGAGAGGTTTGGTTGAAGCACCAAGTGATAATCTACCTCCCTGACCTGATCAATAATTTCAAAGCGACTGATAAATAGTGGGATCAGCTTTCCAAAATTTCAAAATCTCATAAAATTATCCCATGTAGATATTTATAAGAACAAATTATCACCAAATTATAACTCTATATCTTCCCAATTATATTTATCATAACGTTTTTATTAACTATGAGATTTATATAGTTGTTTTTTAATGGACCTAAAATTATCTATTATTTCTGAAGCTAGATCAGGACCCAATGTCTTTATTTATATAAATTATTATCAATACATTGAAGTTTTTCACTTCCTTTCATATAAGGATTCATAAGGATCCATCTGAATGCCCATTTGAAAGATATTATTATAAGATAATTCTATCAAAGGAATTTTTTGATACCAACTACCTTTGAAATATATAGATCAATCTCTCAGAATTTATTCTAGAGTTTAAATGTTTCTCCCAAGCTATACATCTATTTTTGGATGATAAATAATACTCAAACATATATATATATATATATTCACAAGCTACTAATGGATACTCTATAGATTCGAGGTAAACCTTGGATCCTGATAAAATATGATTAAGTGGGGTACTCCATGTAATATAAAAAATTTATTAAAGTATAACCAAGTAAAATTATAAAGAGGTAAATATTAACTAATAGTGAAAAAATTTACTAATGTTTCAAGTTAATTGACTATGACCCAAATAGTGTTGTACACTTTAGATGTTTTGGTGAGTCAGAAAATAAAATGCATGGTAATGATTTCCCATTTCCATTCTGTTATAGGTAATAGTTGTAACATTCCCTTAGAGTTATTTTTCTCATTATTAACATACTGACACACCATGAATTAGTATACATACTTTTCAATGTCCATTTTCATGTGATTTTACTATAAATACTCTCTTAAATCTATATTCAAATTTTTTACTTCTGGGATGAATATATAATTATGAATTATGAGGTTTATCTAATAGCTTCTTCCTGAAGTTTAGTTTTGAAAAAAACACATACTCAATTAAAAAAACTTATCATTCAAGCATGATCATGATTTAACTTAGAAAAAATCCTCAAATTCTTTTATAATTCCACTTTTCATTATACACCATCTTAATCCTCTAACAGATGGATGGTTTAACATTCATATAAGAAAGATAATATCCATTACATTTTCATAGGATTTTAGGATCGATATTCTGTTAATCCAAAAACATTCAATCTCTTTTGATCCTCATTAATGAAAAAGTAGCATGGTATTTCTGAATCAGAGCATTAATTACCTTTTTTCATTCCTGTAGTGGTAATTTATTAAACAGTCGTAATATTTGATCAAATTCATCCATCTTCTTCAGTGCACATTCAATTATTTATATGTAAATAAACTATTAAATATTATATTATTGGTATATATATCACATAATTTACTATATAGATAACTCCTCCATATCTTAGATACAAAAAATAAAACTTCTAGTTCCAAATCAAGTGTCAGGAAACTTATCATGTAAATTTTAAATTAACAATAGGAATAAGTTTTCACCATATCATTCTACATGAGGATGCATCCAAGTAAATTCCTTGATGCATTAATACATATCAAAAATCCTTCTTCGGTATATAGTAGTGTAAGAATAGGCATGCTAACTACAATTCTCATTAGTTCTACGAATTTCTTATCACATTCATCCATCCCTGAGAATGTGGCTCCCTTCTGAGTTAACATAGTGAGTGGATAATATTTTCATGAGAAATATATATCAATGTGTTGATATTATTTATCCAACCCAAGGAAACAAATAATCAAGGTTACCATGGTTAGTATATTCCATTTTGAAATGAATTGTATCTTTGAAGGATCAACCGATATATCCTAACTTGAAATTATATGACCTAAGAATGAGGCTTTTTATAGACAAAATTTTCACCTGGTAATTTTTTTATATAGCTTCTCCTTCCACATGTTCATCATCTTAATCCTAAAATTATCTTCATGATCTTAATTTATCTTTAAATATATAATAATATAGTTTATAAAGACTACCACAAACTAATCAAATTATTCACTAAATACATTATTCATTAAATCTATGAATTTGTCGGATCATAATAAGTCAAATTACATTATTATAAATTCATAATGATTATACCATATATGAAATGGTATACTGAGTGTATCCTCGCTTCAGGCCCTAATCTGGTGATATCTATATCAAAGATCAATCTAGGAAAAATATTGAGCTCCTTGTAATTAATTAAATAGATCATCGATATGTGGAAGTTGATTTTTTTTATTGATAATGATTTTTTTAAGTTCCTAAATATCAATTAAAAGACATATGAACCCACCTTTATTCTTAATAAAACTAATAGTTCTTAAATTCTACTAACTTAATCGAGGATAATCCATATGGAGTCTTAAAAATTTGTGTAGAACCATGTATGAATTATATTAGAAACATGACTTCATGATTCAGGGGAAGACTAGGACACACTTCTAGAATGAAATAAAAAACACTTGTATAAACTTTATATCATCAATAATGAGTTCTACACAAATATTTGAGATAAATTTGCATCAAGAATATATTGTAAAATTCAGATGATGGGAGTAATTTCCTTTGTTTTTTTAGGTTTATCCTTGAACTGATATAAGATCATTGGTTGATTTAGGATATCAAACGTATCTTCCCTTCCTTGAAAATTGATATCGGACTTACACCTAGACATCCAAGTAATGTCCAAAATTAACTAAAATATAACCAGAGGTACAATAACATGATTTTCAGGAATCAAATTCCAACAAACTTCTATCGAAGAGGAGCTATATACTTGAGATGTGATCATCAAAAAATATTGATTTTTCACTACCACATAAACATTGAATTGTTGATGTTGTTTTGTGGTGTCCATATCAAATTATTAATATAAAAATTAGTGGGTAGAAACTAAATTAAATTAAATATTTGAAAATATATATTGGAAGATAAGTGTATGTTTCTCCACATAACTCGGAACTTCCATGACAGATGTTGTAATTCTATATGATTTCCCTTCTCCCATTTAATTATCTTATGGTAAGTTCCCTTGATGCTTGGGGAATTGGATTAAATAAATCCCTCTAAATTTATATATTAAGCACTCAATTGTAGTTTTATCTATATTTTCCACACATTCATTAGTCAGTTGACCATAATCTCTTCACTTATAAAAAAATTTCATTACATTCAATAATTTTCTAGTATTTTTATTTACATAATTTTTACATGATGTATATTGATTCATTCCCTTTTTCTTCTTTGATGTGTTCCATTTTTTGTGGGGCCCATCTAACTACTTATTCTCTTGATTTCACTTAAAGATATAGGATCTAGAAAATTTCTTCTCTATCATAATGGTACTTGATACTATATCATCATATTATGAAAACATTTGACAATCTACTACTCTTCTCAGATTCATATTAAGCCCATAAAAGTAATTTAAAATCTTTCTTTATAGATTATGTATGTAGTCCACAACATGTATGGACAATATTATAAAATATTTTCACACAATAACATTCTTTATTTTTTTTCTTATGATTTAATGTGAGAAAATTTATCTTGATTTAATATCATTATTCTCGAGGGAAGTGTTTCTTTAAGAATATAAATTTAAAAGTTTTTAATTTCATTATTTCTATTTCTTCAACCTATTTAGTGTTCTAGATCAGTTAACACAAGTAAAAATTGTTAATAATCTATTTTAAGAAAATAAACTTCTAGAATAACCTTTTCACTTTTATTACTCCCAAAATACAGGAATATCTTTTTTAAGGACTTAATACATTGTTCATCTACCAATGCATTAATAGTTCTATTTAAATATTAAGGATTCCATACCATGAAGTGATCCAACATATGTGAATAATGTTTGTGGAAAAATATTTTACCCTATATGAAAGGTTATTTTTCATAACATGACTCAAATACCCGAATAAGGACATGATTTTCTCAGTTCCAACACAATCTGTATTGGCTTTCTCTGTAGGTAAATCAGTAAATTGATTATAGGTGTTGATTACCTTTATTTAGTTAGGAACCATCACCATATAATGAAAAACATTGATTTAGCCCGTAATCATCATGAATATTATGACATAAAATAAAATAACCTATGATGGTGAAATTTATCAAATACTATAAGGGATTATTATAATTATCATGTTATGTATGTTTTTTTCAAATCAAATTCATGAGGTTTTTAATAAACTTCCATGCATATAAACTGAAACAACCCAAACACTAGTAACCCTGAGTCAATATATAATTTAACACACTATATTAGGATAAAAGGGATCATATCCTTAAGTATTAATCAATAGTATCATTAAATCACCAAATATACACATGATTCTTATATTGCATTGGAAAAATAAAAACATAGAATAATAAACATTTTTTTTCCTTGATATTATTCATAATATCATTCTTTATATCCTAGGGAAAATAAAATTAAGGTGATCACATATTCTTATTAAAGGATATATATAGCCTAATCTATCATGAATAAATAACGAATAATCAATATGGAAAGCTAAATAACAGAAAATAGGTTTTATTTATTCAATAACTTGAGAACAACATGCATCTATGGATAATATAAATGAATTAATTTCAAGGATAATAATAAATGAATTCTCGATAAAGTAATATATTTTTATTGCATGTCATGATCCTAGATATCATGATATATTTACCATCAATTCCTTTCACTAAGATATTTAAAACAATAGGTAGGTATACACAAAAAATCCATTTAATAAGGTTAGCCAACTGATTTTTCTCATCAGACATGTCGATGCATCGAGGGGCTATGTAATTTTGGGCCCCACTAATCACTATATTTCCAATTCATTACTCATATAATTAATTAACAATTTAATTCATAAATAATATTCACTTTCAACAAATATCCATATTTAGACAGGAATATAAAATATCAATATTTCCCTTGTAAATCAAATAACATTCTTAGTAAAACATTGTATGTAGAAATAGAATACAATTTCCAAAATAAGAATATTAATGATGTAAAGAATATGGATATTCACAATGAAAATTTGATACAATAGTGTTAATTTTCAAAGAGAAATTTGATGACCAAAAAATTAAACAAGAGATGAGAGATGATCATCAATTCATCAAAAATATAGTTTTTGTAATAAAATCATGTCCTTTAGAGAATAAAGTGAAATGGAAGTGAAACATTAAAATAATATTTCATTAAACATATCTATTTTTAAAACCACATATAACTTATATCAAAGATAAATCATATAAAATGGTTATGGTGGTAGGAAATTCGGTTTAACACCATATAAATTAAAAAAAGAAACATTCCATTGGACTATTAGTAAATAAATTAATAAATAAAACATTAAAAACATTAGAAAGATTACTTTAAAACATTATAAAAATTTAATTATAGCCCAAATTTTTTATAATAAAAAATTTTAGAAATTTAAATGGACTTTTCAAAATATTTTAAATATATATATAGAAAAGGAAGAAAAATATACCCCATCAAAATCATAAAAAAGATTAGTTTTTATACTAAACATATATTTGATTGATTCAAGTGAAAGTGAGAGTAAATGTTTTAAGAATAAAATTAAATTCATTAAATCTAAAAAATATAAGAAAAAAGATCTATTTTATGAAGAATATATTATAATATTCCTATAAAGAAATATTTAAGGAATCCTAAAAATGAGATTTTAAAATAAATTATTTCCTATTTCATAGATTTTAAATTGTAAAACCTTGAAAGAGTAAACTTGAAGTGAAACTTTATTAATAATTAATAAATATATATTTATGTTAAAAACATCAAATAGTAATTATATAGACAACATGAATAAAATAGGTTCATAGTACCAAAATATGTCACAATGGAGTTGAATTTCCAATGAAATCTCAAACCTCAAGATCGAATTTCATTGTAAGTGATTTTAAAATCCAATAGAAGTAATTTATAGAAATTATAAATGTATACTAAAACAATATACATATCTGTAATATCACATATGATCCACTTATTTCATATGACCATGTCTTTGTTAACAATATTTTATTATTATCTTTATTTAAAGTGTTAACTACTTCATATTTCATGTATATTTTGATTCGAAAATTATCGTCCTTATATATTGATCGTTGATTTATATTCTCAAGAATTTAAATAATGATATAAAAAATACATATTAATAATGTACAAATGCATAATATAAAAATTCATAATCATTCATCAAAAGTGGGTAAGAAAAATGAATCACATTGCTTCGTGAAAGTGGAAGTCCACACGTATGCACAAGTGACGTTATCATTTTTTAAGGGATGGAAAAGTAATTAAGTATATGATATATTATATTAAAAGGATTATATTTATTTAATAAGTATAAAATATATTCATTATTGATTTAATTATGATAATTAATGTGTGGTGGTGATGGAAAAAAATTTACATCGGTTTGTGAGGTCGTAGTCTCTCATACATATAATCTTGGTTTCTGTTTCCCATTTTTCGGAGAATTATATTGATGAATATTATAACATAAAAATAATAATGGTTATGAAATAATTTAAGGTTGTAATAGAGACCTTTAGATCTCCTTTTAAGGGCCCTAGGATTGGTGTTTTGGTAAGAAAAAAACATATATACCTTGTATAAGTGTTTTTATAATATTTTTTCAAGGTTTGGTTGAGCTAGGAGGATATAGTTGGTGTAAAGAATAATGGAGAGGTAGTTCCTTTTATTGTGAATGAACGGAAACACACGAAATTAATAACAATATATAAATATAATAAATTTATTTTCATGTGAAAGTGTCCCCATGTGATAATAATTTCAAATATAATATATTATGTGGTTAAAATAAATTTAACCTATAAAGTTTGGTTGGGTTTAAGTTTTATTTTAAACCTTATATTTTTGTTTAACCTATATGTTACCCAATTTTATCCTTAACTATAGTAATGTCTTTTTCAGTACTAAAGGGTTATAATTTTACTTATAAGTTAACAATTTACTCATAAATGTTAAAGGGATGAAATTTTATACCATTTATAATCCTAATTGTATAATTTCATTATTTTTATGATTTTTAAATAATTTCATAAAATATAATTTAACATAAAATGTTATTATAATCATCTTCATAACTATTCAGTATAATTAGACTTTCAAGACATCAAGACAAAGATAAAACACAAATATAATAAATTAAACCATCAATAATGAATTATTAGTAACAATATAATTATTTTTTTAACAATAATTTTTCGCCAAAACACTTTTTCTAATGTTTTTATAATTATTTACATTTGTTTTTTATAGAGTGCACAAGCACTCTTCCATCATTGTATAAGACTTTAAGGTTATTATATAATATATATATAAATAATAAATAAATTACCTTTATAAAAATAGTTTCAATATTCTAAAAATAAATATTAATACTCATCTAAAACTTATTGGTATCCCTCTGTGAAAATATATGTGAAATTTAAAGTTAAGTGAGTGACATTTTCTATTTTTCTTTAATTAAAATAATATAAATGTCATTATCAAAGTAAAATAGAAACAAAATTATATATATTGAAATTAAGTATGCATATGTCTGAATCCCTATCATTCAATGAAATAAATTAAACTATTGGACAATCTTTTAATTCCTTATCACTTTATTTTTATCCTTGACTACCTAATTTACCATTTACTGAGGTGACCAATTTTAACACAGTTACTATTAATAATTACTAAAAATAAAAGTGTTATATTTATAAAATTTGAAAATATTCATTTAAAATATACAATAAAATTTTCATTTTTCTAATTTTTATAAGTGATAGGAAATGTTTTTAACATATATTCATAAAATGAAATGAAAAACGATTCTTAGAATACATGTGTTTTTATGCCTAAAAATTAACTTATATAAAAATCATATAAAATATTGATGCTAAGAGAATTAATAAAATTATTATAAATAAAATGGATATTATATAACTTTAATACCAAATCCAAAATATAGTGAGAATTTTAAATTACATGATTTAAATAAAAAAATTATTGTTTTACAAAAAACGTTATTTTTAACTATTCATTGAGAAATAAATTTTTTATAAAAATAAAAATAATAAACCAAAGATAATATTGACATGATGATTTCAAAAAATGATATAATTATCATCTAATGATATTTCAATAGTTTTCATGGTTAATTCAAACCCTCTTTTGCGAGTAAAGAATGCTATCGAAGAAGTTAAATTTTTTTAAAGGGAAATATTTTATAAAATTCTAAGGTCTTATGGAAAACCAAATATTCAATATTTTACCAAAATTTCAAGATATTATCCTACACTTAGACTCATATGTAGAGTTTTCAATAATGTTTTGTAACCCTAGTTCTCAAAAATAGCTTCTCTAATATCCAAAACAACTAAACGATTTTAATGATACAAACTATGGAGACCCACGAACATTAAATTTCATTAAAAAATAATATCCTAGGAACTTATAGGTTCAATGTACTTAGATACTATATATATAATAAGCTTGTTTTATAAAACTCATGATCATTTCTTCTTAAAGTTACCATACTAGACCATTATTTAGACATCTCCTTAGTTAGACTCACCCTCGTCACCCACATAATGGAAAAAATAAAGCATGTTATAAAGTGATAAGGATTGGATAAATAAAAATTTCATAAAATATTATTTCATAATCATAACTAAACACATAATCATACTAGAAATATCATAACTTCATTATTGAAAATCATAATACATGATAATTAATCAATATACATGAAATATAACATAAATCCACTAAGATAAACAGGGAAGAATAATAACTATATCACTTCGTTGAAGAATTTAATATAACTCTTGAATCATGATAGTATAATATCATAATGAATAATTTACATTAACTATGTTAGAAACATTATCATAGGGAAACATTACATTCATGAGACACTCCATTAGTTCCCATACTTACGAAAAACTAAAATTTAGTTGTGAATATATATCTTGTGTGATATAAACTCTTATCCAATGAAATTGAGGGGGATATAGGACCCCACCATTCATTAATTAGTACTTTCATATTTCATTTAAAAAACATTCAATATTAAAATTATAAAATAACCAATGGAAATAAAATGGGTCTTATAAAACATCTAAATTGAAATCATTCACTTTTGATAATGAATCGATGGAGATAAAATGAATTTATTAAACTATCCTAATTGTATAAAATAACATCATGAAATAAATATTTTTATACCAAAAGCTTGAAAACCCAAAATAATCAAATAATAAAATAAAAATATATGGATAAACATGTAACAAAATTCCATTAGAGGTAGATCATTTTGATCATAGATAGGAAAATGAAAATATATCATTAAAATAGCTTTCCTCAAAACATTTAGCATTCATCAATGTAAAATACATAGATACGAGTCTCTATTAAAAAAGAATCTATTATTTTAAAAAATTGAAAATAAAACATTAATGGATTTATATTTGAATTAAAAAATATATTTCCAAATAAATAAAAGAGATAAAATCATTCCAAATATAATTTCAGGGAAAATGAAGTTCAATGAGAAATTATTTGTATCAATGAATGGAGATTAAGTTACCAAGTCCCTTACCTTTAAAATTTATTTCTATAGAAGTTATATAACCTCTTATATAATAAAGATAAAAAAATTAACTATTTCATAACTTTATTCATATATATATCCATTTATTATCTTAATTTAGAAAAATTGCCTTCATGTATTATATTTTTATAATATCTTTTCAACCACGGGTGTTAATAATCTTGACATTTTTTACTAAGCTTGCAAAAACAGTTTTGATATTACTTATTCTACAAATATAATCTCTTAAAACCCATTTAATGTACTATAATATATGTTTTATAAATAACAATAATGTTTTAATTTTATTACATTTAAGTTTTAGTCATGTTTCATGAAGATGAAATTAGAGTTGAACTAGTTTTGTGTTATTTACCTATATCGGTGGATTACCTTATAATGATCCTTAATTTTTTTGTTATATATAAGTAACTATGTTCATGATATATATTAATAGTATATATATATATATATTATATATTCATAAAATATAAACAAATACTATCCATAAAGTCATTAGTGAAAAATGGAAAGCATTGTTCCAGGGAAGTGGTAGTCCGCACATATGGATGGATGACGATTTAATTTTCTAAAGGGATGAAGAAAGGAGTAACATGGTGTATCATTTAATGAAAAAATAAGATATATATATATCAAATGTATTTATTTAGTTCCCCTTTTGGACCATTCATTTTATGAGGTGAAGGAAAATGAAACATATCTCTTTATAGAGGTGGTAGTCTGTATGTATGCATGATTCACATTTAAATTTTTCTTAAAGGAAAATGAAAAGGTGTTAAATTATTGTGCGATATTTATAATAATATAATAGTATAATAATGATACTTATTTTATCATTTTAAGATGGTGAAATTTAATTTTATAAGGAATAAGTGTATATAAATAAATAGAAATTAGAAAGTAGTGCTTATATATTTATACATTGCTTCTTGGATTATCTCCTTTGAAAAAGGGTTAATCCATTATAGAATTATATTTTATGAATACAAATAACCTATTGATGGTGGATAGGAATTTATATTAGAAGTTTAGAAATACATTTATCTGAATGAAGTGTGTTTTTAGGGTAAGTGAGGAGAGGAGTTCCCCATTTATTAGTGAAAAGGGATGATGTTTGTGTAAATACCAAAAATATTTAGATAATGGGAAGCCACTCTCAATGAAAGTAACTCAAAATTGGGAAATAATGGATAGGGTACCGGATAAAACTAAATAATACCTCAACCATCCATTCTTAGAAATGATTTAAACATTTTTTTATACCTTCCATCTTGGTTAAACCCTTTTTACTATATTTAACGTTTACTGAGGTAACTAATTTTAACCAAATGTAATTTTTCAATTATTATTGAAAATAAAATGGCTCTTATAAAATAATTTGCTCCTAATAATTTAAAATTTAAAAATAATTTTATTATATTAATTTTATAAAATTCATAAAAATTAATTTCTGAATACTAAATATATAATGTATTAAAATCGGTTTTTTGAAAAATATATCTTAAACTCTACAATGTGAAATAATTGTTTTGAAAATTAGAAATTAAATTTTTAAAAATACAAAATAACTTGAAAATTATATATTTGGTAAGTTTTATTGAATTTTAAATTCATAATTATATATTAATAATGTTATAAAAGTTATGTTATTTTTAAAAAGGATATTTCTCACTATTCAATTAGAAATATATTCTTTGGAAAATTAAAATAATATAATATTATGATGGTATTTTAATGATTACTTAAAACTGAATTTATGTTTTTTGAAATTTAAAATTTAAAATTTTATAAATTTTACATTAACATAAAATCATAAAATATTGTGAAAACAATTTATAGGAATTAATTTTTTTTGTATTAATTATTATTCTAAAATTTTTGATATTCATAAATATATCAAACTGCACAACTATATATTTTATAAATGAAATTTTAAGAATAAAAAAATTATTAGCTTCTTAGTGGCACTTATTGAAACAATATTAAAATAGACCTTTCTTTCATAAGTTTTTTATAAATATTTGTACCTTCTTATTCAATTGCTACCATAAATAGGTCAATATCTATTTTAGTAAAAATATGTATGTTCCATTTTAATTTGGAGTTACATGTGGTGATGTATTTTGAACATAATATTTATATAAGGAGTAATATATTACAAAAAAACGGGTTGTAAAATCAACAGCTTCTATGATTCTGTGGACATTAATATATTGATCATGGTATTCAGATCTTATGTTTAACAAGAAAAACCATTTTGCAGTATAATTCACCATATTGTAGTTTATCATGAAATTACTATTTTTTTAGTTTTCAAAGATTATATTGAGGGCACTTTTATAAAGCACAAAAAATCATTTTGAGTTTTTTAATGGTTTTAGGTCATGGTTTTCTTATAACCAATAGTCTAAAACACACCCTAAAATGAGGGGGATTAAGGGGTGATATTTTTATGTTCATCATCAAATATATATCTTTATCATGTTGGTTGGAATAATATAAACCTATCATAATAAACCAAACATCCACAACATCCAAGTATAAAATTTCATTTCATGATTATAAATATTTTACTTAGCCCCCCACAAAGGGCTTCTCCATAGAGAATAAACTAATGAAGTATTTTTTTTACCAGAGGAATCACTATACACTGTTATGATTAAAAGAGTTTTGGAAGGGACCATTAGTGATCCAAGAGTCATTACCTCAACTTATATCTCCACATACTTCATTAAGATAGGGTATATAAGTAATTACCGCACAAGGGTTGTTCACAATAGTTAACAACAAGATAATAAAACATGAAATCAGTAAAGTTTTTGTCATTATTCATTAATATTCTTGACTAAATCCAAATATTCAAGCTGTTATTAACATTATTAGTATTTCTATTCAATTCAATATTTTAAAATTCTCCATAAAACCCATATTTACTCATGTTATTTATAGTTCATATTCATATATAAACAATTTGAACATTCAAATTCTTCCCCCTTCAAATTTTCTGTGTTAACCCATTAATGGAAACTAAATCGATTAACTATAAATTAATTAAAGTCACAAAACTATTTTATTTTATATCCCATATATAGATTATATTTAATCAATAATTATTTAGTTTAGTTTTTATCAATTCCCGGATCACTCTTACACAATGGCATGGGTATCCCCTAGTTATTCCCCAACTTTCAAGAAACATAGGATCCTCATTTCAAATCCCTAAAATCAATTTCCACTTTAGTTTTTGAATATAATCCTTATATCAGACCAAAACAGTATGGAGACTATCACACCATGGTATTGAATATGTTTATCCATGAAATCAAACTCCATGATACGGGAAATAGCTAGTTTCCTATTTTTTATATAAAATAGTCACATTCATTCCCACTTTGTATTTCAATCTCCCAATCCATTAAATCTCAAAACATATCCCTAAACTCAAAACCTATTTCATGACATCTATAATATACCACCTCATTTCTCATAGATAATTTGTGAGAAACCCTAGCATGTGTTATAATATAATCCAGATAAACTTCCCATTTCAACTCTTTAACATAGTCCATGATCGACCGACATGATTATTGGTGATAAATATTGATTAAAGGTAAATTCCAAAAAGAATACAACAGAATAAAAAATATTTATAGGGATTATGAATAGATGGTTAGACAAACATTATGGTCAGTTCTGAATCATATGCCTTGAACTTGGTTCCAAGGTATGTATTACATGCCTTATTCCCAGGGCACCCAATCCTTTTTTCCATATTCAATGGAAGTGGGCACCTGAGATGGATACCTGGGGTTACCTAGGTTCCTAGTTCACCTTTCCTTTATAAGGACCCCCAACGACCCATTTTAATAGAGGTTAAACTGTGAATGAATCTGAGTGCATGGAGTAATCAATTTTCCAGCCTTCCAAGATTTCGATCAAGATATTTTCAAGTCAAAACTATGATAAGGTAATTGAAATAAAGGTTATTTGTGTCCATAAATTATTATAACCATCATAAGATACCACATTATCAATTTCATCATCAAAAATAGAGAAAATAGCCCTTCCCAATAGGTATTTCAAATATATTGTGGTTTAGGATTAGGGTGCCCAAGGTGTCCCTTGATAGAACTATAACCCATTCTCATAGGATGTATCATGGAACCCATTTACTAAAACAACCCATTTGAGGTAATAATCATCCCTCGATGTCTCATATATATGATTACTCCACCCTTTATAATTGGATTTCTGTCTATTTTACTTGACAAGGGGCCCATTCACCTAGCTTACCCAACTAGATGCATATTCACCTAGTTTATCAAACTGGGAACACCTTCACCAAAATATCCCACTATAAGTCATTATCATCTTCCAATAGTCATCAGTCATGGTACCTAAGTATTCTACTCTAAGTATATCATTCCTGGGTGCCTTATTTTCCTTGACCTTCAACTTGGGCTAAACTGGATACCCAAAATATTTAATTGACACTCATTTTCCTAGTCCAAATATTCAAAGAACCTCAATTAACTAGGACACCTTTATAGCCTACTAAAATGGACTGGAGTATAACCATCATCATATGAAGTGGGGCCAATTTTTTTTGGCCCGTACTACACACCAGTATACAACTCCTATTGATGTAGGGATTATTCCCAAACTATGTAAATCAATGTGTCCATATTCTTATTTTTATTTTTTCCTTTTTCTCCCTTTTACTATTATCTACAAATTGTTTGTCACTTTTCTATAATATAATTTCTATATCATCTAGTATCAAATACTGAGTTCAAAAAATCAATTTTTGTTTTCTTAAATTGAATAATATAAATAGAAGAAGTCAAGGTGAAGACTGATATTTTTAACAGAAATATTTTTAATTATTAGAGGTTAAAAATCAATTATTTTCTTTATTATAAGAATATAGAATAGCTTCCTATAGGATAAAGTTCATTAGAGATAGAAAAGACAAAATGGGAGCTACTAGAATAAAAAAATCTTGGAGTTCGGCACCTTACATTTTCCAAAAACATGGTGCTCAATATTAGAGAGGATATAGGAATGATTGGATTAATGAAATATCTCATTGATATATATGATAATCTTTATATAACAAAAAAACTGAACATAATGTGACGAATTGTTAGTATGATGTGATTGAAGGGGGGGGGGGTTTGTTGATCATTTCAATGAATTCAACACCATCAGAAGTCAGTTTTCATTAGTGGGAATTATGCTTTACAAAGAGGTATGTGCACTAGTTTTTTCATTCTTTATTACATAAAATTTGTGAAGGTACTACAACAGCCAAGAGAAGTGATTTTTGAAGTAAATAAATTCATGTTTAATGATGTGTAAGACCTGATCCTTAGTGAGGATATTTGGGTAATAGAATCAGGTAGGTTCTCTAGTTTCTCTCTAAATGTGGAAGGAATAGTCATATATATGTAGTGAGATAATCATAGTGGGTGATCAAAATCAAGGTAAAAGATCTGAGACAAGTAAAAGGATCCTATTCCTACCTTCTAGATTTTTGGGAAACAATGACACATGAAGAATGAGGGAAACGAAAAATGGAAGGCATGTGAAACCAATACATCAAATATGAAAGCTAATGGAATTGATGATATATTTCTTATAATAGATAACCCTATGAAGTCTTGGATTTTAAACACAATGTAATATTTTCATTTCACTTTAGAGAGGTATTTTGAAAAAAAAATTATTAAATTTTCGCAAGGTGCATTTTGTTGATGATGAAACCTTATAGGTTGAGAGGAATAGAGATGCACATATTAAATTCAATAGTGGGAGTTTGATGGATCTAGAGATTGTAAGCTATATAATGAGACTAAGAAAAATATTATTTCTATTGGGAATATTTATTATACAAGTTTTATCACCACATTCCCCATTGGTTCATGGAATATTACTAAGGGAGCTATAATTAAATCTCAGTGAGTAAAGAATGTAACTCTATATGATATGTTAGAAAATATTATATACATTCTTTTAGCATCAATTTCTTTTAGGGGTTCCCAATTATTGAACTCTAGGCTAGGTCACATGAGTGATAATGAGATAAAGGTACTAGAAACAGACATAATGATATCTTTGATGAAGTCAGTGAAAGTTATCTTGTTTGAATATTGTATCATTGGAAAATAGAAGAATGTATCCTTTAAAATATGTGGTAGAACACTGAAGGTCGAGAAGATAGAGTGAGTGTACACTAGGGTTTTGGGGACTAAACTAGTATATTTCCTCAGAGGTTTGAAATATTATGTGATATTTATTGATGAATTGAAAAGGAAGGTATGAATTCACTTTATGAAAATAAAAGAAGATTTTTTTGACCTATATCTAAAGTATAAGAGTAGGGTAGATAACAAGTCATGATTGACCCTAAAATTATTATGGTCTGAACATAGGGTAGATTATGGTAGTAACGAGTTCATGGAATTCAGTGATGATAGTGGAATTCAGTGGGAGAATACTCTTTCAGGTAAACCATAACAAAATGGTATAATAAAAAGGATGATTTGGGCACTGGATGAACATACTAGGATTATGTGGTCGCACATGGGGTTACCAAAGAATTTTTAGGCAGAGTTTGTTAACATGGTAGTATATATCATCAACAAGAATATATCTATACCAATGTGAGAAGTTAAACCAAAGGATCTATGATCAATAAAGAAGGTAAGATAGTATCATTTATAATTCTTTGGTGATAGGAATTTGTATATATATATGTGTGTGTGTGTGTCTTGATGTAAGGGGAAATCCTGATGATAAATAAAAATCATACTTTATTATTGTTATGGTTCATAGGTGTTTAATTATCACTTTTGGGATGATAAGAACAAGATGGTCATCAGAAAACAGAATGTGATATTTAATAAAGGTGCCATATATAAGTACTATCATGAAGCTAGAGTTGATAGTGGGAATAAATAATTTGAGGGAAAAGAGAGGATTGTTCTTAAAGGTCTACCGAAGCATGTGACACCAAAACCTATGGATTTGAGGAGATCATAAAGGGTGGGAAGGATTGTACATATGTATCCATCATACTTACATTATCTATTATTGATTAATGATAGAGAACCAAATTTTTTTGAAGAGTTAATGTAGATAAATTAGTCAAACAAGTTTTTATTGGATATGAAGCAGGATATTTCATCATTACATGATAACAATACTTGGCATATGAAACCATTTCCATATGGAAAGAAATAATTAAAAAATGGGTATACTAAGTAGAGAAATAATATGATAGTAATATTAGGTACAAGAAACTTCTAACAGTGAAAGGTTATCTATAGAAGAAATGTGTATACTTCACAGAATGTTTATCACCTATAGTAAATCTTACCACCATCCAGGTGGTTCATAGTGTTATTTTTTCTAAGGATTATCTTCTTCAGTATATTAATATAAATACTACTTTTCCTCATAGATATTTGTATGAGAACATTTATATATAGTATCTAGAGGTATGTTATGATTCGTGATAGGAAACCCTAATGTGAATACTCTAGAAGATCTTATATGGGTTAAACTAGGAACTATGGTATATTAATAATTAGTTTGATGAATTCGTGAACTAAAATTCATAAAAAATATGTCTTGTGGATTAATTTTTCACTTATAATTCCTTTAGTGATGAATACATTATATTTCATTAATATGTGGATGAAATTTTCATTACAGGATCATGTATGTAAATGATTGAAGATATGAAAGGGAAGATAAATGAGAAGTTCAAGATGAAAGATCATGAATTATATAGAATGATTTTAGGGATTTATATAAAGAGATAATGAAAATTTTTAACCTTGATTTTTTAAAATTAGATAATATTGAAAAGGTCCTAGGAAGATTTAGTATACTATAAGAAAAGACATTTTTTATTCCCCTATAAATCTATTTCAAACTATGAATGGAGAAAGAACCAAAGATGGTAAAATATGTTGAGTGCATGGAAAATCTTCAATGCACATCACTTTTTGGAAGCCTGATGTATATCATGGTTTTTACTCGACCTGATGTTTCTCATGGAGTGCGAGTTAGGAGTAGGTAAATGGTTAACTCTTGATAATAACATTAAGAATTTATTAAGTGGAAACTAAATAGTTTTAAGGGAAGAAAGTAAGTATCAATGTGCTTTAGGAAAGAAAAATCATTACTATGGTTTGTGGATTCTAAACTTGGAGGTGGTGTCAACAGAAGTAGGAGTACTATTGGTTATTAATTGACTTGTAGAGGAACTATAGTAAGCTAGATATCTCAAATAAAAAATGTGGTGGTGCTATCTACCATAGAGATTGAATAAATTTCTATAAATAATCCAAGAAGGAGTTGGTTTTTTATGAAGAAAATTCTTTGAGGATTATGATAGAAAAATAAAGAAAAATTCATTATATTATGACAGTCAGAGAGTTATACATCTTGAAAAGAACCCAGTGTTCCACGCCTACATGAAGCACATTTAGATGAAGTACCCTTTTTTAAGTCTTAATACATGATAGTTTTTTAACATTATATAAGAATCATAGAACCAATAATCTTGAAGAAATGATGAAGTAGATGATTGTGATATTGAATTTTTGACATTTTTGTTCATCTGTAGGTCTCTACTGATTAAAAACATATTATAGGAGGGATATGGGAAAACTCTATAGAATAATGGAATGGAAAAAATTAGTATTTCAAGAATCATCTTCTTGAAATTAAATATATTATGGGAATTTCCCATTACTGAGTGACAAAGAGGGGGATCCTTGATTAATTAATTTGTCTATATTAGTTTCATCGAAGCATTTTTGTATTGTATATCATACTCCAAGTGGGATATTATTGGAATGATGTAGCCTGATCCTTGGATGATGTTGGTCTAATTATTGGATTAGAATACTGCACACCATGTAGCGTCAAATCATGCTTAAAAAATATCTATAATTCTACCCCTCATTTTAGTAAAGATATTTTTCCTCATTGTGGAAATAGAGATTATTCCCAAATAACATAAATCCTTGTGTTTTTCTTATTATTTTTATTTTGTTACTTTTTATCCCTTTTACTCTTCTTCTATGAATTTTTTTTCTCATTGCTCTTGGTATTTTTTTTATCATCCTAAGGTACATGAATGGATTATACATATCATTGTGATAATTTTTACCATGTATTCATTAGATAATGAAAATCAAACATCTGAAATGATATATCCCACTCATTATACTCAGTGATTTTTATAGTCCACGTTATGAAGTCAATCATGTATTCCCTTGAAAATGGGGATCCTCCCTTTTAAAATAATAGTGTAATTTTTTATCAATCAACCCTTGTACCTCACCTAAATTTGCTAATATAAATTGTAACCATGTCCATTAGGCACATATTGAACCCTTTAATCATCTTTCCCAGTCTAATCAAAGAGTTACAATCACAAATATACCACTAATATAGTGTAATCCCAAATATTTCATTCACTAGTTTGTATCACTCATATTTCTAGTCATCCTTACCTCCTTACTAGTTACCAAAAAATTATAGAATAATGTAAAATATCCACTAATCTATTTTAATCCCTAACCTACCACTTTTGGACCCATCTATTATGTTAAACATGAAATTTTCTCTAATGTATAAGTCCCAAACAAAAACATTAATAGTTACACATTCCCATTAATTCATTCCACATGACCTGAAACTACATGGAATTATCCTTAGTCATATGACCTTGAACTAAAAACATATTTATCCTAGATGCAAACCCATAAAAGGAACTATAATGGTCATATATTCATTATCATAAAAGTCGCTTCAATGGTCCGGGATGAATGACTGTAAAAGAAACGTCAATAAACATTGATGTGTTCCATAAAAGGAACTTTAATGTTCCTAAACACACAAATATAAATTTAACTTCAATAGTCCTATATGTATGACCTTAAAAGAAACTTCACTTATCTTGGATGCATGACCTTGAAAGAAGATCCATTTGTAATGGAAACACAACCTTAAAAGGAAAAATCATGTTCTTTGTCACGAGACCATAAAATTTATGGAGAGTCTCATTAAAATCAACTAAACTAAATGGGTTTTTATTCCCTTCATAGGGACACATAGTTATACCTTATCATAGAAGCAATCCCAACTCAAAAACATTTACTACCTCCCAGGATGGTGATAAAATTTTGAGTTCCTAGATATATTTATTAAACCATAACATAATTAACCAAGGAAGAGGAGGATATAGAATCCATCAAACATATAATTGTATAAACTTTGATATATACAAATGTTCATGTATATTCATGGTAAAAATGGGTCACTTTCAAAACAAAGTTTATAAGTATTATTTATATAAAGGATTTTATAAACTTGTATTAAATCTATAAAAGAGTCCTATAATGAATTATAATACCCCTCATAGAATTAATAGACCTCCCATTATCTTAATTTTATTGTATAATTCAATGAATCATCAGTTTATCCTAACATCCAATTTCATATGGAAATTTGGTCCATATAAAAAACAAAAAATCAAACATGAATACACTGGGAACAAAAATGAAGAAACCAATGTAAATTACTTTACCCATGGGAGTGATCAATTGATCATGCACTCACAATTATGATACTACATTGATAGGCTCCTAATTTGTTTTCTACCCTCAGGCACACATGACACATCCAAATTTATTACTCAATAAATGAACCATGAAGCATAAAATTATTTCACCTAGTCGAGAGAAAGGGAAGGAAAATATTTGTTCTTTAGAATTGCCAACATATGGCTCTGAGACACATTTCTTCACTAAAATGACTATTTTTACCTCCTAACCTACACAAGAATTATCACAAACATAGAATATCCAATATTGGTTGGTGAATTCCTCAATTTGAGAGTAAAATCATAGCAGATATATTACCACTCTAGAGGTGAATCATGAGATCCATTAGGAGTTTAAACCCTACAATTTATCCCATCAACCATATTCCAGAAAGAGTTATGCAGCCCCTATAGTATTGCCAAACTATTTCAGGAGCATGTCCTTATAATGGGACAACAACTAATTTTTTTTACCTTAGAGATGTGGGGGATGATTTCCTCCATATATTGATGACTATTTAGGTTCAACTCATGATGTCCAATGTCAAACATGGAAATTTCCATTTATACACTACTTAAACCCCTTGGGAAAATACTCAGTAATCCACTGTTAAGGCCTTGGACCAAATTATGCAGAATAAGGTACTCCGGTGGAGGGACCACCAGGGCCAACTACCCATAGAGACTCTAGAGTCTCCTTGAAGGTATCTTATAAACTAGTTTCATTACCACTACACAGCCCCAATATCATTTATAGCTAATATTGAAGCTTTCATCCTAGAAACATGAACTAAGAAACCAAATAGAGTTCACTGGGGGAGACCAAATAGTGATTATTAGGGAATGATGTACACCCTTTCTACTTACAACTCCCTCAAAAACTCATTTACATATGCTAAAATTAACCCAAAGGTGTTTGAGGATCACCATTATATAGAAACTGTAGGTCGCATTAAATAAAATTTTAATTATTACATCAATATACCCCTTCCTAGAAGGGGAAATAATAACCATTGTGTAGGTCTTCTCCACATTACTATGCCAAGATTCTCTGAAATCGATAACTGGAGAACCCATCAAGGATTTTTTTCCCCATTACAACATAGATACCAACCAAGGAGGTTGAATACATGGTAATAATTAGTATAAAAACAACAATGGAGGTCCCCTTCCAATCTTATTTTTGAGGTACTCACCACAACACAAACCTAAAATGGAACATAGGTTATCTTCTTATCAATAAATAATCTATAAATACCATAGGGTTCCTTCTTATGGTGTTAAAGTGGAAAACAGCCAAATTTTGGGGCCTCTAAATTATAGTAATCAATGAACCAGCTACCATATAATTCCCCTCCATGGTAATCAATAAAACATCCAAATATGTGGTCCCCCTATAAAATTGAATATATAACGAACATTCATAGAGGTCCTCCCCATGGTTAACTTTGTGAATGAAATCTATGAGATGACATATCTCCTTAACATGAAGTCTCTATCTATACCTTAGTGGTTCCAAAGTATCCTCAATGCCAAGAGGCACTATAAAATTCAAATCCATCTCTACCAAGAATCATATTGTTGATCAGAAGTATTTCTTCCCAACTAATGGATAAATTGATGAAAAAATCATTATTAGTGCCTCCTATAAATCATGAAACACTAGATATATCTAATTATATTCAAAATAATCTATATCCTTTTGATAAAATGAATGGAAAAGAAATATTATGGTTACATTAGGTCAAATAACCACTTATAAAAGATAAGGAAAGTATCTTATGGTAAAAAATAAAAAAACATAGAGAATATGAGTCCATAACCACTCCCTAATGGGACATTCCCAAGATATTAGAATAAAAATGTATACCTCATGTTTATTTTAACTCATGGGTGGAATTTCATCACCTCAAATCTAGGAACCTACCCTATGAATAATATGGTAATCACCTCAAGGTTTTAGATGAATAGTTCCATTATGTTTATCTAGCTTTGATTTTCATATGTCAGAATCCCAATTTAAGAAATAAGTTTGAGTGTCTCTAAAAATCATGCCTAAAGTTTTTAAATATGTCCCATAAAATTTTTGAGACCAAGAGGTTTTTAATTATTGATGAAATAAGAAATAATTTTGTTAATATGATCAAGGTTTCGTTATAGTGTTGTATTTTGTTTTTAGTACATAAATCACTTTGAAAAGAAGAGCCTTCTTTATGAATTTTTTAGATAGAGTGTTCTATACATATGGAAACTTAAATAGGCAAAGATATATTACTTTCTCAAACTAAAATTATTGGATGGAAGGTGGGAGAAATTTTTGGAGTGAAATTGTTTACAAGGACATCAATCTAATTTTTTCATACAAATTAATTTATTAGATGATTTATTATTCTTACAAGTATCAAACATCATGATTATTTTAATATATTCATGATTATAGATTAATTTATTTAAAGGAAGGAATTGTTTGAAGATGTGCTCTCTTGGATAGTTTTTTCTAAATAGATTTTACAGGATGAATATTCATTCCTATATTATAAAAAACCTGTAACATTGTGAGATAGATAAATTAGAGTAGAAGATAGAGAAGGCTATGTAAATCGGGCGACTGAAAGTTGAGTTTTTCTTAAGAAAAAATGTTTTGTCCCATAACCAAGTGAATAATTTTCTATAATTTATATATATATATATATATTCATTGGAAGATTATTTTTCAGTTCATCAGATAGAGAAACCATGTTTATTTTGGACAAACAAATATTCATAGTTTTAGGTAAAGAAGATCAAAAATATTTGGAGAAAGAAACATGTAACATTTTCTTAACGGATTAGTTATTATGATGAATAATTATATAGATGTTTGAGGATCTTTATGAAAAATATTATAAAGAAAGGAATTGTGACAATTTTTATCTCGACATTCAACACATCAATAACCATGAATTAATTATTTTGATTATAGTCATGATTTTAAGAAGCATTAGATATTTTTTATTATGATATTTAAGGAAATTTATTATGAATTTTATTTACTCTTATTTATTTGGAGGCATTAAAGGTGTTAAACTAAATAATGACTAAAGATGGAAATTCAAATTAAGTGTTTGCACCTCTTCCATGTTTTTCAAAAAAACTATGATTGTTTAACTGAGAGAAGGTGAATTATGAATTGTTTTTATAGAATAGTGGTTCTTACTATGAATACTGAAAGATCTATTTTTATAAGTACAGTACATAGGGTTATGGATATAGAGTCACCAAACATGAGTAAGGGACCTTGTAAATATTTTAATTCCACTAGGTTTCCATGTGTTCTATTTTTTTGTAGATTCATTTCTCTATAACAGAATTTGAAGGTTTTTTTAAACGAAGAAAATGGAAAATGAGTTAAACACTTATTCACCCCTCCCCACTCTTAGTCATTACACATATCTTGACTGAACCTTTCAATAACATGTTATGTTGAGTCTAATTTTTGTATCTGAGGGTGGGGTGAATATTGATCCCTTTACTCCATTCAACTTATAATACATCATGGTTCTTTAGGTAAGGTAGCCTAAAACGTATTTGTCTTGAGTCAGGTTTCTATTCCTATATATGGATACATTAGTTGGTCACCCCAATGAATTATCATCATCCCTAGAGATCAGAAAAAATAATCTTATTAGGAATGATCCATTGAAAAACTTCTATATGAGGATATCAAAAAAGAAAAGTTGGCTACCAATTTATGAAAAGAAAAGTCCCTATGATTTGAACCACATTTATAGTTGACACCTCTCATCCAGAGTAGTAAAAAAATATAATGAACTAAGATGATTCCAGATTTAAATACCAAAAGGTGAATATATATATATTATAAACTCCAATATAAATATAGGGGTTTCCATAGCATATAGGGCTATGGGTATGTTTACCTCCACCATCACCCTACTCAATGGGATTATGGAACTTTTACCTCCACATCCTCTAGTAAAGTTTAGCATATCCCACTTGGTTGAATCTTCATAATAAGTGCCTCTATGATATGATTGGAAGATATTTCATTACTAATCCCATCTATTAAAGTCATGTTTCATGGTTGTTTTGGGAGATTTAATGAAAATCACTAAACATGAAAAAAAATCCTATATCTTAATAAGATCAATAAGTGAGGAATTTTAATCCTCAATGAGGTTACAAGTATAAATAATATTACAGTACGGAAAAATTAAAATAAAATTATGATCAACCTATAAAATGATAATCAGATACCAAAGAAGGTCCTTACTACTACAATGTGGATGGGGATTTGATTCCTATCTCATTATTTTCATTGGTAAATTTTATCAATACTAACACTAAAAATAAGAGAATGAAACTAATAACAAGGAACATGAGGGAAAAGAAACTATTCATGATGAATTATGTTCTGAGGAGTGGGATGAAGGTGTTTATAATCAACATCAAAGAAAAAATAATTATTTTGGATTTCCACAAAAAAATCCCATTATCTCCCATTTGGTGATATTATTCCAAGGAAAAGGTGAAATGTTTACTAGTATCCACAGTCCACGCACCACTCAAATAATTCGATAATATTTATTCTGAATAAAATATTTTCCACTATGAATTCAGGATTGAAAATATATAGGAACTTAATATCTAGGTACTCAGAAGAAATAAACCTAATAAGTGTACCTGTCACGCTAAATCCATTGTACCTCCCCTACCTGACCCTATTTTATAAGAGGATGTTGTTCAAGCATCAAGGGTGAGTAAAAGTAAAAAAATTACATGAGATAAAATCATTTATTCTACTTAACCCTATTATCTGTTTATTATTAGATAATTATTCTACTGGGGAAGTAACCATAACTAGTTCATATGAGTTATACCAAGAAAATCAAACCAGTTATTATTCATAGGTGTAGGCAAGATAATATTATTAGGATCTACCTCTTGTTAACACTATGACACCAAATTAATAAATAAATAAAAAATTTATCAAATCAATTGAATCTCTTACTACTTGGATAGAAAGAGTGAAGAGTATCCAACATTGGTGAAACAAAAAAGGAAGTCATATCTCGAGTGGGTAGATTTGAATCCTCCCCCACCAAACTTTGGAAATACCATATTCACAAAAATCAATGGCACAAGAGACCTAAAATTGAATTTTATTCATTTCAAATCTTGATGTGACTGTATGTTGGGAATTCTAGAGCCTAAAAAAGCAATAAAGTGAAAATGTTTCCGGTAGAATTTGGAAGGACATAATTTTATCAATTATAGTAATTTAGTAGCCAAATCCAATACTAGTTGGTAATATCTTCAGTGGAAGTTCATCAATAATTTTAGTTTGACATTGAGGAGAATTATTATTCACGACCTCACAAATTTCAAAAAATGTGAAAATTTGATTGTTTTAGACTTTATCATTAGCTAGAAAGGCTTAACCTATTTCTCTAACATGAAGAACCCATATAAGTATTTTCTATATATTTATATAGAGAGTCTATAAGATGAAATCTAAACATTTATCATTATATTAAATTTTCCTATGGGATTTCAATATTTAACTATAGTAGAAAAATGGTTGAAATATTCTCTTTAGTGTTATAACCCAAAACCTGGCCAACATCCCTAACATGAAGAAAGAAATATTGAAATTCATAAACAACAAATGTCACTATTAAAATGGAGTTGGTGCTAGATCTATCTCTTGAACCTGTCAAATATAATGTGATACCTCCTCCTTTAAAAAAATATTAGCACCCCCATTATGATCAAAATATGGAACAAAATAAGAAAACATTAAAAATAGTAAGAGTAGATTATGTTCCATATAAAAAATAGAAAGACCATGAGTACTTAACTTCAAATTTAATGTATAAATCATTTGACACAAAAAAATAGATCAAAAGGCCCAATTAGTTGGATTTAAATGATATCCTTGATTACTAAACTAGGTGTTTAGTTTTTAATTTGTAGGATAACTCTTCAGCTGGTATTAGTTCTTGTTCTACCTCTTGAACATATCAAATATGGCATGGTTTTTAGCCCTTGATAGCAATAGTTTCACCACAATTTATATATAAGAGAGTAAAAAATTCAATAAATCTTTGAAAATACTAAAATTTTAGACTATTACTCCCAGAAAATAAAAATATCATGATTATTGAATTTCCAATTTGGATAAAAACTTTTCAGATTCTACTATAGATCAATATTCCCAATGAGGTGGGTTTAAATGATAGCTTTTATTTCTACCCTTACCATTTGATGATACAATACGACATCCAAGACTACTTTGTATTCAGGGACAATATTCAAAAGTTGATAGATAGAGATCAATAAAAATAGTGCTCTTCTTGAGATCATGGGGATCATGTGTCTACTGCTCTACCAGAATAATAATAATAATAATAATAATAAACCTATTTTATAAATTCATATCAAATAAATTATTGGATGACTAGAAAATAAATTTTCCATATATATTCTATCATCAAATCCTAAATTAATTAGCCATCTATGACCCAAATTCCCCCAATTATACTTGAAGTGACTACTTCACCTTTTGAGAATTCCAAAAGTTTTTGAAACCAATGAAGAAGGAGAAAATAACAACTTGAGGATATCCTATACACACTCAATATTATCCAAAAATATTCTATATTTATTTCCCCAATCGTTAATAAAATGGGAACCACCTAACCAAATGTATTTCTCATCTGGTAAAGACTCACAACACAATGTCATTAATGTCATCCACCTGTAAATCCTTTTAATGATGAATAAGACTCTTATAGAGTAAGGTTTCACACAAAAAGTGATGGAAGTTGTTGTAGTGATCAAGGAAGTTGATTCTAGGGTAAACCTACAAATTGAAGCATCATTCCTAATAAAATAATACATGATGTCAAGACATGAAAATAAGCACTCCAATGATCTCAACAGAAGCATAAATCTGGTCTTAAGACCTCTAGGGATCATCCTAATCCAATCATATTAGTAGATCGATCAATATTCAAGTAGTCAACTGGTCAACCTTGATGTGTGGAAACTATCCGTTAGTGAATGCTGAAACATAAATTATCACCAATAATGGCATAAAATATTCCCCAATCAATACATGGACTAGACTCAAAAATACATTTGTGTTGTTCACTAACAATATTGATGAAAATAACTGAGAAATGGGAAGTTACAAGGTAATCTTATCTTGGGACACATATCCTATGATTACCTTCCTATCATATTATTTTCAAGAACATTCTTCCATTGAATGAACTTTAATAATAGAGGAGGAGATATCCATTCAATTGAGGAAAATTTAATATGGACTCTGATTATCTCTATATAAACACAAGTTTAACTGGCATTCAACAAACATATAAAATAATTATTACCAGTTGGATATGAAGCATAAGATAAGAACATGTGGTGTAAAAACCTACATATCTATTTATATGGTGTCAATCAAGCCTTAAAAACCTTCACATATATAATATGGGTTTTACCTTAGTAAAAATAATGACATTTCTATATCATCTCTCGAAGCTCGATGCGAAAGTTAATATTTTAATTTTGAAAAATAATAAGAGGAATAGATCAAGGACATTACACCAAAGAAAATTGAAGTTTTCTCACCCATGATTGATGAAAAATAACAAGGGAACATGGGTACCAAAGAAGAACTTTTTTCATCAATAATCAGTTTTGTTATGGCTTATGGATATAAGGATATATACCTTTATTTTCTTAAGAAAAATTTAGATGTGTTTGATGGAATTTTACAGATATTTCCAAGTTATATCCTAAGGTATCCATCTACCATTGTATTTTTTGTAACACCCTAACATTTTAAAATAAGAACATTATGTTCGATAATGCATACAACATGGAACACCATACTTAAAAACCATCAATTTTATTATGACCAGTAAAACCTAGCCATTGAATTGGTAGCTATAAATAGGAATAACCAAATTAATAAATATATATAAAGTTCCTACTCAATACCAATTTATTAATTAATTCTTAATAAATAAACATTCTATTTTTAGTAAAATTATAGTATGATTTTAAAATATGTTTCCTTCACAAATGATTTTTATTGAATGTTAAGAAAATATTTGAATTAATATTTTTAAAATTTTTGTAAAGTTATTTGAAAAAATAAAATTTATTTTTTAAATAATAATATAAAAATTATCTTGTGGTGAATTATTGAGAATTATTTAAAAACTTTGATTTTTTTTTGAGTAGTGAAAAAATTTATTTTTATTGAAAACTATATTTTTTCAAGAATTTTTAAAGTTCCATTTTATTTCAAAATTATTTCAAAGTATCAATATTTATCTTATATTTTGAATAATCCAATTGTATTTCTTGGAATCAATTTTATTCCTGAATTTAGTATAAATATATTTTTATATAATAATTCCACTTTTTTAAAAAATTATTTTTATGAGTGCAATAGGATTTTATATTAATAAATAAAACTGATCACTATTGGTGAATTATTTTAGTGAAAAAAATATATTATATATTCAATAAAAATTTTAATATTCATCTAATTTTTTTTATATATGGTATAAGGATAAATCAATTTTATGCTTAAAACCATATTTTTCTAAAAAACGGTTTTCATCACGTTTTGTAAACTTGTTTTTAAAATTAATTAATTTCACTTATAGAAATTGAATAATTAAAAATTTATCCTATATTTGGAATCTGAAATTCCAAATTTAGTAAACAATCCCCTTTTATTTTTGGTCAACATAGATAGTAAACAAGGTAAAATTTATCCCCTTGGTAAAGGGTAAATCAGATTAATCTAGGTTAAAACTAAGTGATAAGGTCATCATTCTTCATATTAATAATTATTATATAAAGATAATTTAACAATAACAACTTAGGCTCTAAATTGAATTATTTAAGGGACACCTTTCCATAAAAATGACCTATATAATATTTTAATCAAAGAAAGTAGCAAAATGTCACTCTCTTAGTTTTAAATATCTCTTATGCGTTCATATAGGGGAAAAATCATGTTTTGAATGAATATTAATGATAATTTGGTGAAAAATGAAATTATCTTCATAATGGTATTTTATTTATAATTTTTAGCTTTTAAATAATTACCTTATATGTGAAATATCCTGGATTTTAATGATAATAAAACCCTCTCTGATAATAAAATATGAGTAATTTTATTTGAAAAGGTAATTTTTCATTAAAAATAACTAACTAAATGATATAATGGCTTTTAGTAATGTTAATATCCTTATTAACACTTTAGAATATTCTATGGAATATTTTCAAAATGAGTCACTGATTTGGAAAGGGATTTAGTGGCCCGTAGACCTCGGTGTTCATATAATAAATATATTAGATATATTATATCACATTCACACTGATTTTAAAAAAATAACAGAGCATCACATGAATGGTGTATCATATGGGAAACTAGATATGACCATTAGGTATGGGATGTGGGGTTTACCCAAGGTGTAACATGAAATTTGTGTGCATTATGGGTCTTGTTAAATCGCATGTGACGGTTTTTTTTTTAATATTTTTATTATAATTTTTAGGGAAAAAATTACGTATTTCACGAATGGTGTATTGTATGACAAATTTGATACTACATTTAGGTCTGGAATATGGTTTTTACCCTAGGAGAAACATAATAATCATGTGCATCAGGTGTTTGGTTACATCACACAAAAGGGTAATATTTATGCAATTACTTTTCACTTATTATTATTAATTTATTATTATTTTATTTTCTTTTTTTACTCGTCACATTTCTGAAAAAAATAGAGAACTAAAATAATTGATAAAACTATATTTTTTTCAATGATAGTTTACAAATTATACAAGGATAAATTACATGAAATTTTTTAAAAGATAAAAATAATGATTTATCTAAATTTAATTAGACCTGATTATTAAGGGATAATCAAAATATATATAAAAATATGATTTTTATAAAATTCTCAAAAAAATATAATTTTAATACAATAATTTAATATAATTATTTTAATATAATTATTAAAATTCTAATCGCATCAAATTTTCTAGGATAATTTATTAAAATTATCAAAGAGTAATAATTTTGGATTTTTAAAATATAATTATAAAAAATATCAAAATATAATTATGATAGATTATCAAAGGATAATCATAAGGATTATAAAAATTCAAATATATTGAATTAGCAAAGGA
The DNA here is from genome assembly GCA_963277665.1 of Viscum album. NCBI lineage: Eukaryota > Viridiplantae > Streptophyta > Magnoliopsida > Santalales > Viscaceae > Viscum > Viscum album. The sequence goes on along the minus strand of OY728130.1, from coordinate 1,599,347,614 downwards.
TAATGGAAGAATAATTTTTATAAGATAATTATGAAAGGATAATATATTATTTGAGAATAATTATGTAAATTATCAAGAATAATCATATTGTTTTGTCTAAGAATAATTATAATGAACAATGATGTATGATATCAGACTAATATATAGTAATATTAATATTATCACATGTGGTTTTGTAATTATTATTAAGGAGAAGATTAATAACTTAGTTTTTGGTTGAAATTGATTATTTGGAAATTATCTAAGCGAGAGAAATTATTATCACATGTAATATTTAATTTACTTATAAAATAAAATGGATGAATTTCTTATCAGATAATTTAATGAACCTAAAATTTTAATGTGACAAGAACTATGATAATAACTCCTGGGAGTGTGTGTTCTTGACTTTTGAGGTTTTCCATCATTGTTTTGAACCACACCGATGGGTTTATCTTTTCCATTAACATTGATGACTTTGAGGTATGAATTCCTATACCTTCTTGGTCTCATACCCATGTGGCCATGGTATGACTATTTTTTGGAATATTTGATATCAACTCTTGACTTTTGATCGCATGTGGGTGTGTGTATATTATATGATACATTATGATATTATTTCCATGAGAATTTTTGAGATAAAAAGATTTCCCATGATGATAGTTGATTCACAAGTTATATATATGATGATGATAAATTTCTCATGATGTGTTCTATGGTTGTTATAATGAAATTCCATTTCAAGTTTTTCTTTGGAGGATTGGTATGTTTTATATGTGATGGGTGGACATCATGGTATGATTACTCCTTGAGGGGTACATACATTGTGTGCAATGGTAATGATGATGATGCATGATAGCCATGTAACCTAGCCTCTACTTGACACCTTATAGATTTCTGAGTATATGGATGATACTCAATTCCTTGTGGATTGTTAGTATTACTTTATTCCTTATGGATTTCGATTAGGTTACCAATAATCAATACCTTGTGTGCTCTTAGTATTACTCGATGCCTTCTGGATGCCAAGTAGGTTACTCATTAAATTATGCGTGTATTTCAAATGACAAACCAATAACCTTATGGATGGTTCTAATATTTACTAAAATACTACACATTTTATGGAATGGAGTCAAAGAAGGTACAAAAAGAGGTTTTTGGTGGCTTTATTGGTATACGACCAACCTATTTTGGATTGTATGTTTATTTCATTATGTATTTATTATCATTATGACATGTACATGTTATAATTGATCACATTAGGATGAGTAAGCATTAGTGTTTTCCTAATGAATCTTTTACTCACACCCTACTCAGTCATTTTGGTAAGCTTGTATATTTCATAACCATATATATGAAAAAAGTAATATTACCTATAGTGGATGGTTGAGCAATAGAGCATGAAGTTGGTGCTAACCGAGATATATTCCAGAGGGGTATTTTGGTGTTTGTTTCTTTTTTATTTATTGATCTATTGTTATTCTCTAGATAGATTTCCACTTCTTGGGAGATTCTTTTATTTATGATTTGAATTCTATTTTAAATTATACATGTTACTCTAGTATGACATGGTACATAGGGTATAGTCTCCCCACATACAGACTTAGACCCTCACCAGTAGTCGACAACCTCTTATGTATGGGTATGCAGGCATGAAATCACATAGCACTCTGAATCAAACCTGATGGTTCATGTTGGGATGTTACGAAATGGTATCATAGTAGAAGGTCTAATTTTTTTCTTCTCTTGGACTTGATTTGGGGTAGGTTATATTGGAGATATAATTGATGGGGCATGGAGAGGAGAACTATGACAGTTCCTGGATAACATGTGTATATTGGACCTCTAAGTTTCCATAAATTTGGGAAATTATGTTTTGAACTTGCTATTGATTAAATTCACCTTGGGTGATGCACATGATGTTGATATGGGATTTATGTGATTTTATGTGTCTTCGTGCATCATGAATAGGAATGTAGGTTCACATTCCATATATGTACTTTTTTGTGTTTCATATTATTTATTTAATTAAATACCTTTATTTGTGCTATCTGTTTGTGATAGTTTCTCATTGTCTGATATATCTATGTTGACAAGTTGATGTAACAAATCGTTATTGAAATTAATTAGTTGAACTGATCATGTCATTGTGTTATTATATATATAATAATTGTGAATAATGTGTAGGGATGGAGACTTGGTTTAGTGCTAGGATAGGTATACCTTGGGTTAAGGGTAGAATTTAAGGATAACCGTGTCAAATCTTTTAGACTAATTATGTTTTATCCTAATGGATCTGTTTTTATGATGTATTTCCTTCATGTGGTCGAATATTTCTCCTCAAAGTAGTCTTATGGGGTTACTTGGGAAGTAGGATGGAATACTCCATCCTAGGAGGATGTTTCTGTATAACCACTAGATGTGTAAGAGAAAATAGTTGAGCATTATCCAATACATTCTTTGTGGTTTAGGAAGTAGGGAAACTTGAACTAGAAGTTTTTCTCTTAGAGTTTGTCCTAGGTATGGGAGTTCAAAATATGGTTGAATATGTTATGATTTTTAAATCCATCATTCTCCATCCTTCTAGGTAACTGAAGGCCCTCATGATGTGGAATAATGGGTGAAATCATTATGGGATTCTTTTACCTAGTAAAGACTCTGAAGGATCTTCAAGTTGAACTAAGATAGACCCCATGTCAGGTGCACAGTCCAATTTTATAACATGTATCATAAGGTTCCAACTAAGCTAAATAAGATTAAGGTGTAGTTGGATGACTTGGATATGAATTGATTTTTCAAAACTAGAACCTCACTATGGGATGCACCCATATTGTTCACTAAAAAGGGGGATGGTAGTCTTTGAATCTTAATCGATTATCAGAAATTAAACAAGTTTATGGTGAAGAATATATATTAATTTCTCAAGAATAATGATATTTTTTATTATTCGTTGGGATCCCAATGTTTCTCTAAGATATATTTTTGATCGGGATATCACCTATTGATAATTATATAGGAGGACATTCTGATGGTGATGTTTGGAGCATGTGTGGAATGTACAAGTACTCGGTGATGTTTTTTGGTCTGATGAACGCACTAACAATGTTCATGGACCTCATAAAAAAGATATTACACACGTACTTACACTTTTTATTCATAGTGTGGGTTGATGACATCATCGTCTAATATATGAAATTGAAGCAACATGCTATGCATCTTCAGATAGTCATATGTATGCCTTGAGTGCATCAGTTTTATTCCATTTTGTCGAAGTTTGGCTTCTAAAGATAGTAGCAATGTGAATTATGTAGCCCGTGGGTCTCGTTGGCTATGACCCCATGAGTTTAACAACCCAAGACATAAATTGGATATAGTGTTCATGGTCTAAACTTTGAAATGTTGGTGAAAATATTTCTTTATTGATAGGTTTTTTGTTCATACACACCACAAAATGATTTTCCATATCTTCACACATAGGGGTATTAATATGACACTGATGAATTGTGTTGAGTACCTATATACATTCAATTTTTATATGATGTATTCACTTGATAAATGTAACATCGATGTGAAATATCTTACCAATAAGAAATGGGATGAGGAGGATCTTGGTGAAAGGCCATTACAAGAGGAGTGTCCCTTGATGAGCTTGTTGGTGGTTTGATGCTTCATATGATCATGGATATCAAATTTTACCCCATTGGTGGTTATATATTATCTTTTGGACTAGGTTCAGACTGGTCAATAGTCTAAGTTAGAGTGTCTTGTGATGGGGGAACAACTAGTTGTGGGTGACCCAATACTCAGGTGGACCTTGGGTGATGATGATGTGATCATGGTGCATGGAAGAGTAGTAGTCATTTCTTCTATCAGAGAGGACCTGATTAGATATTAATATGTCTCTATATTGACAATAAATATTTGTGTTCCCAAGATGTATCATGACTCCATACGTCAGTTCTTGTGGCCAAGTATAAAGAGGTACATTGCTTGTTTTGTATCCAAATTCATTTCCTATCAGAGGGTGAAGGTTTAGCACCCATGACCTAGGGGTTTACTTTAGCCACTTCCTGTACCCATTGTAAGTGCAAGTGTGTCGTGATAAAACTTTTTTAAGGGGTTACCTTGGACCTTGAGGAGTCATAATACCATGAAGTTGATTATGTATTGGTTAACAAATAATTCTCACTTCTTACCAAACTGAGAGGATCACTTGGTGGAGAAGCTATAAAATCTCTATGTCCAAGAGATTATATGCTTTTATGGAGTTACCTTGAGTATTTTTTTCAGATATAGAATTTTGTTTTTTGTCATTATTTTGGAAATTATTTCATAAAGCCATAGGTTCTCATCTGAGATTGAGAATGGAATTCCATCCTCATACAAAAGGAAAGTCTGAGCTGACTATACACATATTGAAGGATATTATTCAAGCTTAATTCATGGACTTCAGTGAATCATGGGATGGTCACCTACACATGGATTATTTTTCAAAAAATAAATTTTAACATGATTTGATTCATATTGAAAATTATGAAGCTCTTTATGGGAGGTTATAAGTAATGCACATAAGGCCTTTAAAAGTACTATAATAGGGATTTTTTAGTGGAAAAAATAACTGACAATCATATAATATTTAAAAGACCTTGGATTTTATTATCACTAGAAAAGCATAGATATGAGGATTTTTTTTATCGGTTCTAAAAAAGGGCTGATAAAGTTCCCCTCTATCAGCGCTTCTTTTATCACTAATAAAGGTCACTCTTTATTAGCACTAATAAAGGGCTCCTTTATCAGTGATAAAAATAGAACTGGTGAAGGGGGTCCTTTATAATCACTAGTATAGAGATGATAATGGATCCCTTTATTAGAAATTTTTCTATCACTAATAAAGGGTTATTTAATCAGTTCTCTTACTAGTGTTGATAAAGTTTCATACAGTTGTAGGGTTCTATTAAAATTACAGCACGTTACAGCAGAAAATATAGGGACAAGATATAGGGATAAAATACAAATTTTAATTGAAATATAATTCAAAATATATATATATAAAAACACTATATTATTTAAATTTAAAACATTGGTTTTTACAATTACATAAGTAAGAATAATTTATCACATACATTCAAAAACATATATATTCCTTTTTCTTTATCCCCTAACCTACAGTCATGCAATTAGTTTCCAAACAAACCTCCCTATCTTGAAAAAATTAATTATCTTTTATAAAAAAAAATATATGTAAATAATACAATAAAGAAATAAATTAAATACAAAGGGTGAATTTTAAACTAACAATATATACTTTGGGTCATACCAGGAACACCGTTTATTATATTGAGTTGCAGTTGATTTTAATATGTTGCACCAGTTCTTTTTATTAATGAAATTAGGTGCGCTTGAATTGGATCAAAACTATGGGGATAAAAAAACTCACTATAGATGTGATCCAATTCTAGATCACTTATTATTTCTGAACAAGACTTCAATTATCGCACCTTTTATTTTTTTCCTTCAAGAATTATCTCTTTGAAAATTAACTAAATAAGTATTAGATAACAATTATGAGGAAGTTAATTTGGTAATAAAAAAAATCTGGTCTTGTTTTCTCAGTTTTGCCTCTACAAATCACATTTTAATCTAAAATTCCACTTATATATAGAAATCATGATCTTTGAGTCATACCGACCACATCATGTTCTAGATTTATGTGTGGTCAATTTCGATATTTCAAAAATTAATTATGGGTCTTTATCCTAAATATTTGAAGACAATATGTGGTTTTTTGATCATTTTTGGCTTGTGACATGATTTTTAAACTAAAATGACACCTTCATATTGAAAACACACACTTTGAGTTATATTAGTCACATCATGTGTCAGATTGATATTCAGTCAATTCATACATATCAAAAATGAATTATAGATATTTTTTATAATGTTTTAAAAGAATATGAGATCATCTTCTACGTGTTCGATATTGGATGTGTGTTTTAAACTAAAATGGATATTTTGTATAAAAAACATACACTTTGATTCATACTGACCACATCATCAGTCGGATTGATGTTTTTTTAATTCCTAAACATTGAAAATTCATTACTAATCATTTTACTGAAGTTTGAAAAGAATATTATAACAACCCTGGTCTTTCTTACACACTTAAACATGATTTATTACATAAACTTGGACTTAATAAAAAATTAAGGATCAAGAGGTATAGTGTCTTGTGAAATTAGGAATATTACATAACAAATTAAAACATGAAATACAACATCTTTATTTCAATCTTATTTGACATGACCATCTCATTATTTTATAATTAACACTGCATGGGATAACCTAAGGACATACATAAAAAGGGGGTGACTTATAAAGCCCAGTAATGGAGTAAACAATGCATAACATGAAGAATACAATAGATGTTAGGAAATAGTAATATCAATAGATTATAATAGAAACATGAACATAAAGACATGATATAGTTGTATTATCATAACATGAAAAAGTAAAAATAATAAGCAACATGATATTAGCATGAGCCAAGGTTCATTGCAAATGGATTAGTACGAGTAACCTCCATTGCACATGAATTAGCATGAGTAAACCCTCATTTAAAATGGATTGTCATGAGTAAACCCTCATTTAACATGGATTATCATGATACTAAATGTTACCCAATGCATTACAGCACTATTAGGGTGCACCCTTCATAGCATTTCATTTCATGCATAAGTGTGCCACATGGATCATACAACATGGAATCATTCAAAATTATAAGTTATTACATGATTATGGATTGTGGAATACATACATGTGAATATCATTAAATAAGTATATTTTTATAAATTTGAATACCCTTGATAGAGAAATGTGTACGGTGTTCACTACAAGATGATTTTGACATGGAAAATCACGGTGCAATTTTAGTAGCATAACATCATCATATGGAAATTCATAAATTGTGATGATGAGAGATAAAGGAGAACATAATATTTTATATATGAAATATACAGTAAATGGAACATGGGACATAATATCCCAACATACTAAATGAAATTTAGATGCATAATATGGGAGAAATGCTTGAATGGAAATAAGAAGATAGAAATCCATTACGGTATTTCATCATGGTAACAGGTGTATGCAGAAGTCACTAATGAGAGGGAAAGTAGTTTATAATCATTCAAACATTAGTAGTGATGTATGGGGGAGGTTAAAAATCATACCCCAACATTTTTAATATAATGTAAAAGTGTATTACAACATAAATAAACATGGACAAAAATGAGAAAGGATTAAATCCCTTATGAAAATTCATCATGGTAAATGGTGAACATAAGGGTTTATAAGAGGGTTAAATTATAGTGAAAGGGGATATCATCATTTATACATAAAAGTTTCAGTAATTTGGATATATAATAACATATCCCATAATATTAATAAAAGTAATTAAAATGCATAACATGAAAAGAATGATTGATAAAAGAGGAGGGTGGAAGATCCCTTACTTATGTGTGTGACTTAAAGAGCATGAATAGGGACTTATTGAGACTTACGGAACCTTGCGAGGATAATAGAGATAGGAGAGAAGAGTATGGATGTGATAAAAGGATTTTTATTGAAGAGAATCTGGAGATTCGGTGGGTTTATAAAGGGAAGAAGAGAAGAATCTTTATTATTTAGGTTTTGGACACTACACACTAAAATATACAAAACCACAAACCATCTTATGGTTTTTTCCAATCCAAATGGGGGTGGTATATAATATTTAATAAATATAAGGTCCGAAAATATTAAAATATTAGGCAAGATTATGTGGAGGTGTGTCACATTATTAAAGAAATGAATTTAAAATCATAAAATATATTATACATTTTTTAGGGTTCTCTAAGGATTTATAAAACACGTAAAACAAATCTAAAATCACATTTTTTTAAAGGAAAAAATATAATGGGCCTATAATACCCATTAAAGTATTTATTACATCATTTTGGGGTCATTATGATGTCATAAAACAAATGTGTTTTTATATGGTATTTAATTTTTACCCAAAAATTAGATTGTCTCAAAAAATTAAGAAAAAATCACAGTTGGATAATTTGGACATAATGATTCCAAAATTAATATCCATTTTATCTAAATAATTCTCTCAATATGTTAATTTTCACTTTTACAATTAAAACCAACAATTATTGAAAATTCAAGGGTTTTGACAAAAATAGTTTTCAAACCTTGATAAAAATTACATTTGAATTAATAAAACTTATATATTAATTTCTTATTAATAAAATTAATTTGATAATAATATTTTATTAAAATATTAGTTATTTCAAAAATTAATTAATTCCTTAAAATAAATTCTTTTAAAATACACTTTCTATTTTATCATATAATAAATGTTACTCTTATCAAAATGATTACATAATCATTTATAGATAAGGAACTAATATAATCTTCATTTATAAGAATTATAATTTTAGTATTATTAATAAAACCAATATTTTAATATAATAATGTATATATTTCTCAAAAATAACTTTGTTACCTAAACAAATTTATGAAATTCATGATTTTTTTAAGAAAGACTATTTCTATAAAGTAATTGACGGAATAAGAATTTTATTTATAAAAATATATTATATAATAAGTAACTAATACCTTATTACATAACCCCTTATAACACCAGCATAAGACCTAAGGGAATGGTGTGTGATGGTGACAGACTCTTTGGGCAGCTCGGATAACATCGCAAGGGTGGTAATATCTAATAACTTGAACTTCTCATATAAGTGATTCCGTTCAAACTTAATGTGTTGAAGCTCAACTTGGGATTTTTCAGGAGAAAATCCCATTGATGTTGCCTCCTTTCTGATCTCCAACAAATGAGCATCGTACAACCCGAGTCTAATGGATGAGGTTATCTTCTCCTTTGTCTTTGTCAAAATGATTTTTTTAAAACCTTTTATTTATATTAGTCAAGTGATCACTGATCAATGGCTATATTAAGAATGTTAATGATACTTAATGGTCATTTAAACCTGTTAATAATAAAAATAATAAAAAAGAGTGAATGTGTTATCTATAAAAAATTAAATGAAAGGGAATTTTATTCATAAATTCTAGGTTGTTACAAAATTCCCCCCTTTAAAAATTTATCCCTTGAAATTTATTTTCCCCACACTAAAAGATATGAGGGTAACTCTACATCATCACTTCATTGGGTTCCCACATTTCTTATTCAAACTTGTGATTTCTCCACAACACTTCGACGAGGGACAACATCTTATTTTGTATAACTTTTTCTCTATGATCTAAGATCTACATCGGCTTCTCTTCATATGAGGGTTCATTCTCCAATGTTACCAACTCTGGATTTATTATATGCTATGGTTTAAATATGTACTTCCTCAAGAGTTATACATCGAATACATCATGTACTTGAGATAGATTCAGTGGGAGTGCTAGTCAATATTCCACTGCTTCAATACGATCAAGGATCTCAAAAGAGTCGATGTATTTTAGACTAAGATTTTCCTACTTTCCAAATCTCATAACTCTCTTCCATGGTGATATGTGGAGGAAAGCCATATTTCTGACATCAAACTCTAGGTATCGTTGACAGTTATCAGCGTAGCTCTTTTTTCGACTCTGAGCAGCTTTGATGTGTTGCGGGGTGGTCATAACCTTCTCCACCGTTTATTCGACCATTTATTGACCTAGAAGTTTTCACTCCCTAACTACCTCCCAACATGTTGGTGTTCTACAGCTCTTCCCATTAATGGATATATAAGGATCCATTTGGTTGCTTGAGTGGAAACTATTGTTGTAAGAGAACTCAACCAGAGGAAGATGTTGATCCCATCCTCCTTTTAAGTCCATTGAGAATGCTCACAATATGATCTCAAGTGTTTGGATAGTCCCAATAAATTGGACATCATTTTCGGGATGACAAGTCATACTAAAGTTTAGATTAGTATTTAGTGTGTGTTGGAGACTCTTCCAGAACATAGAGGTGAATCTTGGATCTTGATCGAATACAATTGATAATTGTACTCCAAGAATCCTTACCAATTATCTAATGTATATCCATTCTTGTTGATACACTGATAAATCCTCTCGAATTTCATTATAATCCGATTCACAACTACCCAGATAGCAGTGTCTCCTTTGGATTTTTTTAGAATTATGATAAAAAAGTCCATGTTGATGTTCTCTCATTCACATGTTGGTATGGCTAATGGTTGCATCATCCCCTTAGACTTCTGCCTCTCAGCCTTCACTTGCTGATCTACCAGGAACTTTGATGTATACTTAGAGATATCCTTCTTCATGTTATCCCACCAACAATGCTCTTGGAGATCTCTATACATCTTTGTGTTTCCTAGGTGAATGGAGAAATTATAAATGTGTGCATCATCCAAAATATATTTCCTTAACTTTGGATTTGATAGAACAAATAATCTTGACCCAAATCTCACAATTCCTTCTTCATTAACATTGAACCCTGAGGATTTCCCTTTTATGTAAGTTTCCACTTCCTTCTGAATTCCCACATCATCCTTTTCATCATCCTTTAATATTTCCAAAAGATACTATTGAGAAATCATTTGTGAAAGAATTGATGATGTTCCACTTTTTATGATTCCCATGTCCATCTTCATCAAATCTAGAAATATTGATCCTTCTCAATTATCATCAATGATAGAATCATTGGGTCCTTTCTACTTAGAGCATCTACCACCTTGTTTGCTTTCCCAGGGTGGTAATGGATTGATGAGTCATAATCCTTAATGAGCTTTAACCAACTTTGTTGGAACATATTCAACTCTTTCTATGTGAATATATACTTGAGAATTTTTTGATCTATATATATTTCACCCTTCTCCATAAATTGATAATGCTTCCTTATTTTTAACACAAATATCACTTCCACCAACTCAAGATCATGTGTGGGATAGTCTTGATCATGAATTTTAAACTACCTTGATGCATAGGAAATGACTTTGTTTTTTTCCTCAAATTCCATCAAAGTGAGACTTACAATATTTTCAAGAAGATCATTCCCAAAAACTTCCACATGTGATACAATACTTACAGAAGTTTTCCTGTAATGATTTAATATCATTTCTGATGGAGACTAAATGTTCATAGAAAACATAAAAGATATACTACTAGAAAATGAATTTAAATACATTATGAAATACACTACTTTGAAGTACTTGTTACAAATAATTCATTCATAATTATCCATCTTAGCATTATATTTCTCTTGCTCCCTTGGTCAAGGATATTGTTCATCCTTATCATGCCACTCTGGCCTTGCAATAGATCATTGTCTTAGGTAATGCCCAACTTCTCCACATTTATAGCATTGAACTGTATTTAATTCCTTAGAGGTAACTTTGTTTCCATTCATAAAATTATCCATTTTGGCATGTAAATTGGCTACTTTATTCCCTTAATTTTCACACATAAAACATCTTCTAGTCCCTCTCTTAAATTTTCCTTGGTTCCTCTTTCCACACTTAGTACAAAAATGATATTGGGACATCCTTCCCTTATCACCTTTATTAGATAAACTTTCATGAGATTTCTTCTTCCTCTTCCTTAATTTCCCTAGCCGTTAAACAAAGTTCCAATTGTTAATTTTTGTTTTTAATAGCTAGTTTGGCATAATCACAATATGTCCTACTTGAGATACCATTTGGTTTGGAATCTCCTTAGGACGTTCATCACATTTCCCTTTGCATCAGTTGTAAACCATATTCCTCATATTAAAAACAATTGGCTAGAAGAAAAAGAAAATTTGGGGTAGATATTTTAAACTATTAAACACATAAAGGGGAATAAAATGACAAAAAGGGACAACTAATAAATTAAATTCATTTCCTTAACTTAGTAATTTATAGTCTTTAATCTAAATTATCCATGATCTACTTCCCAACAAATATTCTTATGGGAACTTTTTATTCCCTTAATAATGGTTCAAAATTATCTTATGAATTTACCAAAGAATATCCTCTGGTAGTGTCAAACCAAGAGTGAAGCAAGGCCTGTTGTCATGTAGTAGTTCCCATTCAATTCTACCTCAAAATGGTTTTTCAGGTTTTACCTCAAGATACCTATGTGCTAGATCCACCTTTACTTGTTATTATCCAAAAAGGGATGTATTTTCTTGATAAACCACTTACTTTAAAATCACCAAAATTTCGGGATTATTTTCTTATACTCAGTCTTATCCCTAAGTCTTTCACTAATGTTTTATAACCCAAATCCCAAAAATAACTAAACCTATCCTCTCATACCCACTATAACAACCCTGGTCATTATTACACACTTAAACATGATTTATTACATAAACTTGTACTTAAGACAAATCCAAGGATCGAGAGGTCTAGTGACTTGAGAAATTAGGAACATTAAGTAATAACATAAAACAGAAAATACAATATCTTTATTTCAAACTTCTTTGAAGTGACCAACTCATTCCTTTGTACATAACACTATTTGGGATAACCTGAGGACATACATAAAAAGGGGTGAGATATAAAGCCCAATAAGGGAGTAAATAAGGAATAACATGAAGAATAAAATAAATGTTAGGAAATAGGAATATCAACGGATCATAAGAGAAACATGAACATAAAGGCATGATATAGCATGATTTTCGTAATAGGGAAATGTAGCAATGAGATACTACATGATATTAGCATGATCCAAGGCTCATTGCAACTGAATTATAACCAGTAAACCCTCATTGCACATGAATTATCATGAGAAACCCATAGTTATACATGAATTATAATGAGTAAACCCTCATTGTACATGGAGTATCATGATATTAAACATTACCCAATTCCTTGGAGTGCAATCAGGGAGCACAATTCATAAACATTTCATTTCAGGGATAAGTGTGCCACATGGATCATATAAAATTGAATCAATCAACGTTATAAGCTATTAAAATATTAATTAATTTGAAATACATGTGTGTATGTACCATTCAATAATTATATTTTCATAACGGTGAATACCCTTGATAGAGAAATGGGTATGGTATTCAATACCCGATGATTTTTGGCTTGGAAAATCATGGTGCAATTTCGGCAACATAACGTCATCATATTGAAATTCATAAGTTGGTTTGATGAGGAAGAAAGTGGTTCCTAATAATTTATAAATGAAATAGATAGTAAGGGGATCATGGAAAATAATATCGCAACATATGAAATGGAATTTATATGCATAATATGGGAGAAATACATGAATGGAAATAAGAAGAGAGAAATCCCTTATGGAATTTTGGGATGGTAATGGATGTACACAAAAGGAACTAATGAGATATAAAGTGGAATATAATAATTAAAAAATAAGGTTAGAAGTATGGGGGAGTTGTGAAATCATACCCCAAAATTTTTAATTGAAATTAAAAGGATAGTACAAGATAATGAAACATGAATAAAAATTATAAAGGAATCTCTTACGGAAATTTGGAATGGTAAAGGGTGTACATAAGGGTTCATAAGAGGGATAAATGAGAGATAAATGGGATATAAAAATTTACAATTCAAATATTCCTAAATGATTATATTTAATAACATATACCAAAATAGGAATAAAATAAATTAAAAGACATAACACGATAAAATGTTTGATAAAAGAGGAGGGAGGAAGATCCCTTACATTAGTGTGTGACTTCAAGAGCTTAAAGAAGGAATTATTAAGATCTTGGGGAACCCTGGTAAGAATATAAAGATAGTAGGTAAGAGTAGGGACGTTTTTCAAGGATTTTTTGTGAAGAGAAGTGGGAGCTCTGGTATTTTTATATAAGAAAGGAGTGGAAATTCGTTATTATTTAGGTTTTGGACACCACACACTAAAATATTCAAAACCACAAACCATCACATTTTTTTCCCCATGGTTTCTTCATAAGGGTAGTGTTTTATAATATTTTATAATTACAAGGGATGAAAATATTAAAATATTAAGCTTTCTTATGTGAAGGTGAGTCACATTATTAAAGAAATGAATTTAAAATTATAAAATATATTATACATTTTGGAGGATTCACTAAAGCTTTATAAAATAAGTAAAACACATTTACAATCGAATTATTTTAATGGGAAAACATATATTAGGGAGACAATACCCATTATAGTATTTATTAAATCATTTTTTGGTCATTATTATTTCATAAAACACATGTTTTATTTATACGGTATTTAATTTTTACCCTAAAATTCGAATGTCTCCAAAAATTATGAAAAATTCACTTTTGGATAATTTTTATGTCCTAATTCCAAACATAATATTAGTTTTATCTAAATAATCTTTAAATTTTTAAATTTTAACTTTTAAAATGAAAAATGATATTTATTAAAATTCACGGGTTTTGACAAAAACAGTTTTCAAACCTTGATAAAAATCACATTTGAAATCATAAAAGTTATATGATAATTTATTATTCCTAAAATTAATTTCATAAGGATATTTCATTAAAATTTTATTTATTTCAAAAATTAATTAATTCTACAAATTAAATTCTTTAAAAATAAACTTTCTGTTTTATTGTATAAAAATGTAACTCTTATCAAACTGATTACCTAATCATTTACAGATAATTAATTCATATAACAATCATTTATAAGAATAATTTTTTTAATATTATTAATAAAAAACATATTTTAATATAATAATGTATAATTTTCTCAAAATTACCATTTTTAGTTGAAAATCAATTTATCAAATTCATCATTTTTTTAGAAAGACTATTCCTATATAGTAATTCATTGAATAAGACTTTTTTTATAAAACAGGATTACAAAATAAGTAACTAATACCTTATTACATAAGCCCTTATAACACCCGCATAATACTTAAGGGTAAGGTATGCATTGGTGACAGACTATCGGGGCCGCTCAGATATCATCTCCTGGGTGGTAATCTCTATTAAATTGAAATTCTATCGTAGGTGATTCTTTTCAAGCTTAATGTGTTGAAGCTCAGCTTTGTATTGATCAAGAGCGAAGCCTAGTGTCAATAACTCCTTTCTGGGCTCCATAAAATGTTCTTTTCATAAATAAAGTCTACTAGATGAGTTCCTCCTATCCTTTTTCTGTGTCGAAAGGATTTTTTTAAAAACATATATTTATATCAGTTGTTTGATTACTATTTAAAAACTATACTATTAACAATAATGATACATAATTGTAATTTAAACCGAATAGTAATAAAAAGAATAAAAAAAATTGCATGTGTTTTCTATAAGACAATAAAATAAAGTTGGTTTTTTTTCATAAAAGATCAGGTCATTACAAATAGAATCTCTTTTTCTCAGTTTTGGTGTTGCAACAGGTGTTTTAAATTAAAATGGATCTTTTGTATTGAAAACATGCACATCGAGTTATACCAACCAAATTGTGTGTCATATTGGAAAGAGTTTTTATTTCTATATTCCACAAATTAATTATAGATTTTTTCCAATTTTTTTAAAACAATGTGATCTCATTTTCACATTTTTTGTGATTTAATGCGCATTTTAAACTAAAATGGAACTTTTTTATTGAAAATACATACTTAGAGTCATACCGACTGAATCAGCTGTCATATTTTTGTGTTGTGTATTCCTACATGTAATAAATGAATTATGGACCATTTTCAAAAATATTGAGAAAAAAAATCAAACTCGTTTTCTCTATTTTTTTATATGATTTGTGTTTTAAACAAAAAATGACAATTTTGTATTGAAAACTTGCACTTTGAGTTATACCGAACACATCATGGGTAATATTTTTGTGAGGTAAATTCTTATATATGAAAAAGGAATTATAAATTCTTTTCCTAAAGTTTTAAAATAATTCAATATTTTTTTCTAAATTTTGGCGATGTGACATCCGTTTTAATCTTAAATGACACTTTTATATTGAAAACATGCATTTTAGGTTATGCCAACCACATCATCTGTCACATTAACATTAGTTCAATTATTACACATAAAAAATTAATTATGGATCATTTGAATAAATTTTTGAAACATTATGATCTCGTTTACTTAGTTTTGGTGATTGATGATGTGTTATAAACTAAAATGATACTTTTATATTGAAAACATGAATTTCAAGTCATACTGACCACATCAGGTATCAGATTAACATGTGTTAAATTCCTATATCTCATAAATCAATTATTAACATTTTTATTAAAGTTTTAGAACAATATAATCTTATTTTCTTGATTTTTCAAATGTGATGTGTTTAAACTAAAATGACCATTTTATATTGAAAGAACATACTTTGATTCATACCGACCACATTATGTATTAAATTGGTGTACTGTCAATTCCTACATGTGAAAATTTAATTATGGATCATTTTACTAAATTTTAAAAACAATATTTTCTTTTTTTCTTGGTTTTGGATATATGGCGCATGTTTTAAACTAAAATGACACTTTTATATTAAAAACACATACTTAGAGTCATACCTACCGCATTGGGTGTCAGATTGATGTGAGGTCAATTCCTAGTCACCATAAGTGAATTATTGATCTTTTTTATAAGGTTTCAAAATAATACAATGTCATTTTATTGATTTTGGATATTTGATTTATGTTTTAAAATAAAATTATACTTTTGTATTGAAAACATGAACTTTTAGCCATACTATCCATATCGTGTGCTAGATTGATGTGCAGCAAATTCCTACATGTCAAAAAATAATTATGTACCATTTTCCGAAATTTTTAAAACAATATATTCTTGTTTTCTTAGTTTTGGATATGTGACTCTCAATTTAAATGAAAATGAAACTTTTATATTGAAAACATGCATTTTGAGTCATACCAACCACATTTGGTGTCAGATTCATGTGTGGTCGATTCCTATATGTCAAAAATGAATTATATATAACTATTATAAAGTTAAAAAACAATCTAATATCATTTTATTAGTTTTATTCTATGTCATTTGTTTTAAACTAAATTGAAACTTACATGGAAAACATGTAATTCAAGTCATACTGACCACATCTTGTGTTGGATTGGTGTATAGTTAAATCCTACACAAGAAAAATGAATAATGGATTATTCTTCTACTGTTTCAAAATAATATTATCTTTTTCACTAATTTTTTTATATGGGACACATTTTTCAAACTAAAATGGCACTTTTATTTTGAAAATGTATACTTAGAGTCATACCAACCACATCGAGTTTGGGATTTATGTGTAGACAATTACTACACGTCACAATTTAATTATGGATCATTGTCCTAATGTTTGAAAATAATTTAATATTTTTATATTTTATTTTTTGATATGTAATACGTGTTTAAAACTAAAATGACACTCTTATATTGAAAACAAATACTTCAAGTCATAATTACCATACCTTTTGTCGGATTGATGTGTGGTTAATTCTTACATGTAAAAATGAATTGTGGATAATTTACCTAAATTATGAAAACAATCAAAACATGTTTTCTCTTTTTGGTTACGTGATATGTGTTTTAAAATTAAATTAAATTTTTTTATTGAAAACACATACTTCAAGTCATACCAAACACATCATGTGTTAGATTTATGTGATGTTGATTCTTAAACATTAAAAATTAATTGTCTATTATTTTCACAAAGTTTAAAAACAATTCAAGCTTTATTTCTCAATATTGGTGATGTGACTCATGTTTAAAACTAAAATGATACTTTTATATTGAATAAACATACTTCGAGTTACAAAAACCATATCATGTCTCGTATTAGATTTCCTAGATTTTCTACATGTAAAGAACGGATTTTGGATTTTTTTTCCTAATGTTTGAAAACAATCCAAGGGTAATGACTTAGATTTCAGAATAGGTACGGATACTTATGTTATTGTTAAAAACCTCTAGGCTTATGTTTTCATTGTACTATAAAGTATTATTTGTGGTTTAGGAGATTATGGGTTACATTCGGAGCCTAGAGCTCCAGGTTTTTGAGAGGATGATTGAGTTTCACAGTTATCACACAGTTAATGCCAATCAAGTGACTCAACCATATGGGGAACTCATTCAATAGTAGAAGGATGCACAGTTTTCTAAAACTTATGACCCATTATGCATTCCCATAAGTTTTAAGAAGTCTTTTTTATAGATCCATTTGTTAGGGGATGCACTTTTTAGTTAACATGTGCACCTAGCTCATGTGAGGGGGTTTATTGGGCAGTGTTGCGCACATAGTTTGTCCAATTATGAAACCCCATAATAAAGGGGGGAAATCTTCCTTTTTTATATGAAATTATTTTAACCCTAAACTCCCTCATTTATCCTCAAGTAAGCATCCTCCTCATGCATAATTATATCCTTCACAAGCCAAGCTAGTATTTTTTTATTGCTCCTATCTCTTGTCATTGTTTCCATCATTTTCAGGTGCGTTACATAGCTAACATTTATCTCTCTAATCCACTTTCTTCTATTTCTTGATTATATTCCCATATCTTGTTCTATTTTTGTGTGACCTAATATTCCCTCTTTTTATGTAATTTATATTTTCTTCTAATTTCTCCTATTCTAGCTCGATTCAGGGGTCGACACTGGATGAGGAGAGTGCTATGGGGAAAAGTTTGGTGGTTTAGTTATTTTTCCTCAAAGTGTAGTTTAAGATTATCATGTTTCATTATTCCGCATGTAATACCTTGTATAATTTCTTCTTTAATGTTTAATTAATTATACTAATGGTTATTATCATGTGCAATAGGATCCTAGCTCCTGTGAAATAATGTCTTGGTGTGATTACCTCGACATGAGCCACCCACATGGGTATGCCTTCCTTATATACCTAAGATCCTTATTCCATGAATTTTATTTAATTTATTAATCTCAAAATTGTGTATTGATATAAATGTAATTATTGGTTATGTGATAGGCCCTTGTGATTTATGTCATAAATTTAATTACTTGAATTAAATGAGTAGTCCAATTTAATTAAATTAGTATGGATAATGTGCCTTATTGAGATGGTATGAGTTGTTGATAGCTAACCATACCTTCATTCCAAGCCAATGTAAATACAAGGGTCCCAATTTCAGGATTATTTGGATGGTGTCATCCGGATCTATAATTTTAAATTATAAAATAATTTTAAATACATGGGAGATATTCTTGGAATGCCTTGGAAGGGCTCACTAGATGGATTATCTACCTTCCTAGGAGTGATATCAGTTCCCTAGGGGAGACCTCATGGATGTAAATGGTTCAAAATGGTTTTACCATTCCATAATAAATACTTGTAACCCAATTCGAGATACCAGGGATGGGATCCAAGGTTTTCTTGTCTTTACACCATGCTGGTTGTGATACATGAGAATCTATTTTTATATCTCATTAGATAGACTATTACGGTGTTGGGAATTTATAGTTCCCTAGAGTGATTCTTAGGATTCTTTTTTAGACCTCCATGGATGGTCTCAGGTTTCATATTATTAAATTATAATGATGAATTATATATTAAAGACTTATAAAACATAGTTGTTATCTAGGGATATGTCCCCAAATCCAGATTACATGCTTGGATTCAGAGCACTCCGGATGCTTGTTTTATGATGAACCTTTTTTACACCCATATTATATCTATACAGTTTCACCTTGGTTCAAAGACATCCAGATTATTTTTAAGCTGGTATTTTTGGTTGGGTATCCATGGGGAACCCAAAACAGTATGTTTCATTCATTTATTTCTTAACATTTATTATGTACCTACAAATTTTTCATTTTATATAGATGGACTGAATTATTCTCTATAGTATATGTGGTCGCCTACAAAGTGTATCTCACACACTACATGGTCCACCAATGAAACCCAAGAAGACTTCACAATTATAGGTTTTGATAAAGGGAAGAATCCAACTTTTGATGTTTTATTTTCGATATTATAATGGAGTGCGAGAGTCAAGGATAGAGCATATGCTTGTAATGGTAGTAGTGGTAAATTTTGGCCTTTTATATTTTTGTATTGAATGTGGTGTATACTTGTTTACCCTATATCCTATTTACATAATTTTATATAGATAAATGACATTATCATCAACATTTTTTTATAATTTAATGATTCATCTTCTGCCAGTGTTGCTTATATTGGATGATTTTTTATTCTAATTTTATCGCTACTTGTTTATTATCGCTTCCCCTGTTTTCTTTTATTAGTTACCACCATAACACACTATAATTCATGAGAGAATAATCTATCCATTTATGAACCTTAGTCCCTCACTACTAGTCAGAAGCCTCTAGAATATGGGGAGGCACACTGGAGGTCATGTGACCAATCAGCTAACGGCACCACTCAGTGGCTTTCGGGTCAGGATGCTAAAAAGTGGTATTAAAGGTATTTTCCTTTTGTCTTACTATTTGTGTGTTACATATGAGACTAATATGTATAGGAATTTTGTAATGAGAATATATTTTGGAGTATCTAACCCATTTATAAGGGAAACCCAAATTACCTAGGATGGGTTATTTCTATTTTCGTTTGTGACTATTATAATTGTACTGGTTTTACAATTGTGTGACACACATGTTTTTTGATGTTATTATTGTTTCTATTATTATTATAAAGGAGATATTTTCCTTTTCTGAGTATGGAAAGTATATATCAAATCATGAATCATCCAAACCACTTTAGTACTGATATACCATGCATTTTTTCAAGCCATTTTTATTTTTGTGTGCATTTGCTTCTTGCATATTGTTGCGTGCCTAGAATATTATATTTTGAAATTTACTAATGTATATTGTACAGATAAAATAATTTGATTTATTAAAGTGTCTATATAAATATAAATGGTTTTTCCCATATATATTAACGATGGAAGCTTAATTGGTCGATTATACCATGTTGTGGGTTCTGGACCCACTGGTTCTATAGACTAAAATGGCATTAGATGATTAATTTACATGAATTATAGTTATGATTTATGGATCATGCACTTCTATAAAGTGTAAATGGTGAATTGGTTAATCAAAAAAAATTATATGACCTGTTACATCCTATTATAGGACATAATGGTTAGTCTGTGGTTACTTGATATACTAATTGAGATTTATAAAGAGTATGGACTTTTATAAATTAAAGATGGTGATGCAAATAACTAGACTATGTATCAATGTACTTACAAATGAGTATGAACTTGAATAAATTTATTATTTTAAAATGAAATGGTTACTAACAAATGGTAGTGAAAATTGAAAAGTAAAGGGTGTTTTTCTCTATACCTTATAATTGAAACCCCATATACTAAAACCTATACTACTTGATATAAAACTTTGACCATGATCCAAACTTAGTAGTGGGTAGTAGTAAATGTAACATGTGACTTATATGAATTTTATTAAAACCTATACTTGTCGTTAAGAAAAAACAGAGAGGTTTGACTTACTATAGGAAGGATGTGTGCCTGTCATTTTTTGTTATCTTATTTTTTATCTAAAGCTAAATAATAAATGGGGTGTGAGCTTAAAAATTTTATATTAATACCACCATGAGGTCCTTGATTCATCTTTCATGAGGGTGGTGACGATCATGCTCTATATTTGGTGGGAATTGATCTACTAGTATTACCTCCTGTAGTTCCACCTGAGGAACCTCCTGTTGATCTTACACTGGGCGTCAATACTCAGTTTTTAGATAGCCTTTTGTGCTTCATGTAGAACATATAGGAAGCTATGAGACCTTCCTCCACCATGGTAGAGTTGACGTAGGAATTACATAAGAATCATCCTCCCAAATTTCAAGGGTATGAGTTCCTTAGGTTTTCTATTCATGTCTAGAGGTTATGTTATCAATCATTGAGCATTTAAGGACACCTCCATAGTAGATGGTAAAACTCACTACCTATAAGCTTCATGATTCTACCAAACATTGGTGGGATGTAATCACATAGGTTTGAAATTACCATGGTATGGTCTAGATGGGAATTAAAACAATCTTTTATTACTACTTATTCCCCAAACATTGAGAGTAGACTGAAATTGAGAGTTTATGCACATACTTCGGCGTACTATGTTTGTGATGAATTATTCTACTCGTTTCACTGAGATTCATCATTTAAAATTTAATCTTTCTGATGATTATTTTAACACTATGATATGGTTTTAGGATGGTCTTTCATACAACATATTCTTGTAGGAAATTGTTTTCCATTTGACCACTATTTAGGAGATAATGAATTGGGCCCTCAACATAGAGTGAAACTTGATGGAAGCTGGCAATGTGAGCCAGGTTGGTTTATATTAAAGAAAGGGAGAGGGTTTATATAGTGGTATGAAACACCATTTTAAGGGTAGTACCATCCAAATTACATGCACTAACAACTCTATGGTGTGTCACTAGTGTGGTAGGATGATCCATAAAAAGCCCCAAGGTATAAGGAACCTAATTGAATGTTGAGATTGTGACAAGATGGGAGGCCTAAATAGTTTCTTCTAAACACTCCCTCTACTTCAAAGAGAGTAAGGATCTATATCAACACCGCATTTGGGTACATGATCCATGGATCCAAATCAATATAGAATTTGTTCAACTACCAATCGATTAGACCTAGGGGTGGTTGTGGATGAGGTAGTCAGACATCAGATGTTCAGAACCACCAAAGCGAGCCTATTTAATGTAGTTATATTAATATTAGGCCCATGGATCAGGAAATATCTAGGCAGTGTAGACTACACCTAAGGAGAAGATTATATGGCCTTCTACAATACGAGGTACTATTTTAGTAGCCTCTAATTTTTTTACTTTATTTGGTACAGTTCCATCGCACTCTTTTATATCTATAGAAATTATGGAAGGTTTGGACCTATAGATACCATATTATTATGGCCTGATGAATATTCACACACCTTTAGGGGCTTTATCATAAAGTGTATTCCAATTTACAGAGTTCCACTTGAGATAGGTGGTTACTGATTCTTTTGAAATCTCTTTGTCCACAAGATTGCCATTTTTGACATCATACTCAAAATGAACTAACAACTTCCTTATCATTCACATATAGATTACTATCACTAGAGTGTGTCTTCTACAGCACCCAAGGGTTATGTTTATGTTCATAAGGGTGAATAGTATATCCATGATTGTTGATATGGACCTGAGCATCATGTGATTGGTGGAGTGACATCCCATATGGATACTATCTTTACAAGAAATCAAAGAGCACCACATATATAATTTTCTCCTATGGTGGATTATTTTAAGGACGTATTCCCTAATGAATTCTTTATATTACCTCCTATGAGAGAGGTGGAGTTCACCATTGAGCTAGTTCTAGGGGAAACACCAATATCCATTCCTCTATATAGGTTGGAACCTAAAGCACTCTAGGAAATAAATAAGAAGTAGAAGAATGAAAGATAAGGGTTTTATATAACCTTGAACTACACCATGGGGTTCACCCAACCTTTTCACCAATAAGGTGGATATAACCCTTTGGTAGTGTGTGGGTTATCATTGATTGAACCAGCTTATGGTGAAGAACTAGTATCCACTACCTTGTATAGATGAATTTTTCAACCATGTATTGAGGGTTTTGATTAAGATTTATTTGAGGTTATTCTACAATCATGTGCGTGTGAGACTATAAAACATTCCATGTATGGACTTCCATAGAATATAGGGATTTTATATGTATCTAGTTATTCCATTAAGCCTCACGAACACACCAAAAATCTTTATCACTTTAATGAATTTGGTTTTCCACCCATATCTGGATTCATTTTTGGTAGTCTTTATGAATGACATCCTGTTGTATTCTGACACTATACACAACCATTTAAAACATATTGAGATCATGCTAAATACAATGAGATAGAATCCTATCTATGTTAATCTCATAAAATAACTCTTTTGGATCAATAACTTTCACTTATTGGGCCATAACATCTCAGATTCTAGATTATCTATTAACCTGTAGGATGGGAGCACTATAGATTCATGGGACCATCCCAACAATGTCTCTAATATATACAGATTCCTAGGGTTGGATATCTATTATTGGAATTTCATTCAGGAATTATCACACTTAGAAATCCCTCTCATAGGCTTGATCAATAGGGTTGTTAAGTTCTTGTGGTCATATGCTTGTGAGATAGCCTTTTATGGGTTGAAAGGAAGACTGACTTTCGCACCAATCCTGATTCTTCCAGATCCACGTATAAGTTATACCATCTACTATAATGCCTTAGAAAATGGGATTGGAGTAGTTTTGGTGAAGATAGATCTAGTTGTAGCATATGGGTCCCAGTAGTTGAGACTTCATGAGCATAATTTCCCTAAGCACGACATTGATCTAGAATCCATGGTTCATGCTTTATGTTGTTTGAGTAATTATATTTTGGGTGAGAATTTTCTTGTTTAAATGGATTAGAAAAGTCTAAAATACATATCAACATAGTATGATTTGAATCATAAGAAGAAAAGGTGGGTATAATATCTTCATTTTTTAAATATTGAGCTTGATTACACACCCAAAATGGGAAATTTATTAGCTAATTCCCTAACATGAAAGACTTAGAAACATTCCACCTAGGATTCTAGTAGTGAGTGGAAGATGGTGGTCCTTTTTTATAAGATACACCTGTAGGTTCAAGAGTGTCATGGGAAATGTTTTTTGGAAGATCTAGCAGTTAAATCCTCTCTTCTAGAGTGGGTACTGACAAGGAATCTTTCTAACCCCAAGGGATTAGTCTTATAGGAGACTATCTCAGGAGAGGACACACATACCAATTAGATTTTCAATGAGGATGAGATCCTCCACTTCTAGGGACATGTTTGGGTCCCTGCAGATGTATTGAAAGAGTTGATGTAGTACTCCCATGCCTTTGTTGGGGTAGTTTACCTGAGGCTTACCACGATGTACTGATATGTACATCGTCAGTATCGGTGGTCAAGTATAAAGGGGAATATTGCATTTTTCACCACTCATTGCTCCCCCCCATCACCAAGTGAAGGCTGAGAACCTGTTAACAGACAAAATTCTATATCCCATATCAATTCTTGAGTTGAAATGTAATGATGTCACTATGGACATCATGATGGGTTTGTTCAGATCCCATCAAGGAAATGATGTGGTATGGGTGATCATCAACAAGTTGACCAAGGTCGCACACATCCTACCTATACAAGGGGCCTTATAAGTTGATGAGATTGGGAGGCTTTATATTCATAAGATTTCTTGCCTTCATGGTGTTCCCTATTATTTCATATCGGATATAGATACTTGGTTGACATCAAAGTTATATCAAGGATTACATAAAGCTATGAGTTCATATGTTCTACTGAGTACATTATATCACTCGTAGACTGACATGCAGTCTAAGCAGATGATATGGGTGTTAGAGGACATTCCTGAGGCATGAATCCTTGATTTTGGAGGTTCATGGGAGAAACACATACATATGTTCAGTTTTCCTATAATAACATATTTCAGGAAACAATTCATATGGATCCTTATCATGCCCTTTATTTTCAGTCATTTTATTCACCCCTATGCAGGTTAGAGTTTGGTGAGGTAGCACTACTGGATCCTCATCTTGTTTAGGATAATTCAATGAAATTATAGAAGATTTAGAATCATACGACTATAGATTAGTTTATCAAGTAGTCTTTTACTGATTTTTATTGATGAACTATAGAGTTAAATGTTGTCCATGAGCTTTTTTTGTGAGTTTCCCCAAGATTGGGCCATATACTTATTCAAATATAGGGTAATCTATCTCCACATTATGTTTTGACTTTTGAGATTGTGGAGAGAGTTTAGATGGTAGTCTATCAGTTGCAGCTACATTAGAGGTACCATTCCATGTACCATGTCTTCCACATATTGTAGCTTCATCATTATCATTCAGACCCATCTCATTTATTTGATCTCGAGGATATTGGTGTGAGATAATATTCCCTGTTTTTAGGATATTTATCTAATCTTTTGATTTCTTATATTCTAGATAGTTTTAAGAGATAACATTAGATAAGGAGAGTGCTATAGGGCTAAGGTGGGTGGTATAGTTATTTTTCTTCAAGGTATATTCATGTTTCATCATATGTCTTTCTGCCATACACCATACCTTCGGAAATTGTCTCTTTAATGTTTAATTAATTAAATTATTGGTTATTACCATGTGAAAAGTGACCATAGCTACTTGTGAAACAATGTCATGTGGAACTTACCTTGACATGGTCCACCCCCATGGGTGTGACTTACATAGATACCTAAGAGCCTTATCCCATGTATATAATTTAATTTCATTATCTAAAAAGAGTGTCTCAATTTTAAGGGGTTTCTTGGACATGTGTTAGGACCTTGATCTTTACTTCATATCTTGAATTATTTCAATTAAATAATTTGGAAATTTTTATTAAATTAGTACTGCTAATCTTCCTTATTGAGATGGTATGAGTCTTTTATTTATAAATATACCTTCAATCCATGTTGAGGGTGGAACTAGGGTCCCAATTTAAGGATACCTTTGATGAGATCATTATGATCTATAATTGGAAATTATAAAATAATTTTAAATATTCAGGGAGAAATACTTGTAATTCCTTGGATGGGCTCACCGAGTGGATTATATAACACTTTATGAGTGATATAATCTCCCTAGGGGATACCTGGTGGATGGGCTTAGTGGCATGATGGTCATTCCATGCGATTAGTGATACTCAGAAACCTATATGAGATACTAGGTATGTTCTTGAAGGTTTTCTTAACCTCACACCATATCAGGAGTGATATTTGGGATTTTATATATAGATCACATAGGATAGACTCTTATGGTGTTGGGTATTTATAGTGACCTGGAACGATTCTTGGGATTTCTTTTTAGGTCACCTTAGATGGGCTCAGAATGCCTCTTATTAAATTATAGTGATGACTTTTATTTTGAAGACTTAGAAAACATAAATGTTATCTAGGGACATATCCACCAAGCCTGATCACATGATTGAGTTTGGTCCACTCATGATGATTGTTTTAGGATGAAAAACTTTACACACATATCATATTTGTACAGGATCACCTTGGATTAGATACATTTTAATTAGGCCGAATAAGGAATTTTTGGATAGATATCTATTGGGAACTTGGACCTATATTTTTTTCATTTATTTATTTACATTTATTATTTAACTACACATTAGTCATTTTATATGAACATACTGGATAGTTCTAGATAGTGTTGGTGGTGGCCAAATGATTGTATCTCTCACCCGTCTTCGCCACCTATCATATCTGAGAAGAATTCATGTTGAAAATTATAGATAAAATGAAGCTTCCAATTTTGATATTTCATTTTCGGTACTATGATGGAGTATGGGAGAAGATGACCGAGCCTATGCATGTGATGCTAGTAGTGCAAGATTTAGGACATTTTTATTTTTTATGGCATGTTGTATATGCTTATTTCCCCTCAATATAATGTGAATAATTCTGTATAGCTACATGTTATGATCATCATCATTTTTGTATCTATTTATGATTCAGCTTCCACCTATGTGGGTTATACTGGATGGTCTATTATTGTAATTCCACTAATGCTTATTTGTAACCACTTCATCAATTTCCATTTGTTATTTACAATGGTTCCACACAATGATTAATGAGGGGATAGTCTTCCCCAAGACACACTCTAGTTCCTCACTACTAGTCATTAGCCTCCAACATATGGGGAGGAACGCTTAAGGTCACGTGCCCAACTGGCTTAGAGAACCAGTTAGTGGCTACCTGGTCAAGATGCAACACTAATCTTTTTTTCTTAGTTTTTTCTGTGTGATCTATGTTTTAACCTAAAATGACACTTTTATATTGAAAATACATACTCAGATTCAAACAAAATACATCAGTTTTCCAATTTATGTTCATTCGATTCCTACACATCATAAATAAATTATGGATCATTATCATAAAGTTTTAAAATAATATGATCTTGTTTTCTTGGTTTTGGATATTTGGTATGTGTTTTAAACTAGAATTAAACTTTTATAATGAAAACATGCACTTAAATTCATACCTCCCACATCATGTGTAAGATTTATATACGATAAATTACTACATATCAAAAAATACATATGGATCAATTCTTGATAATATGAAAATAATATAAATTTGTTTTTTAAGTTTTCAAAATGTTCCATGTGTTTTTATCTTATGTATAAATTTAAAAAAAATTAGTATTTAATTAAAAGGATAAGAAAGTTAAATAGAAAATATTAGACAAAATGATGATAAAATTAACTAAATAAGTTGTAGGAAGTTTCCTCTTCATGATTTCAATATACATTATAACACCATGAATTCTACCCATTCATTTATAAACAAATCGATTTACTCTATTATAATTATCCTTGATAAATAGATAAAAAATAATATATAGTAATTACATTATTAATGCTTCACATCAGAAGTTTATCTCTAAGTTCATAGAACATAATATATTACAAACATAATAGACCTAAATTTGATGTTAGAAAATATTTGACACCATATAGTGTTTCCTCTCATCTCTAAAACAAGTACTTCTTCTTTTGAATATGTAGATTGTTGTAAATCTTAGTAATACTGGGAAAATATATACAAACAATATATTAAGAAATATTTTTAATAAAATTGTATTTACCTTTGAAAAATCTAGTATATTGATGATATATGATATCTTTCATCAAATTTCAAACATAATATCCACGATCATTGTTGTTATCTTACATCAGACAATGTAGAAAAACTAACCCAAATGAGTAAATTATTTTGAAATATGTTTTGAAAGTAAAATATTTCTATATGTACCTTAATTTTATTCAATTTTAATAAATTCAAATCCTTCTTGTGTTCAGTCACTAACCACATACCATGATTTATTCTATATTTATCGATTGTCATATCATAACAAAATTCATATTGAAACAAAAACTAAAACAAATAATTCGAATTTTATCTATAAAATATTGATTTTAATGCATTAAAAATTCACAATACACATCATGTATGGCCAATTTGATGAAAATACATTCCTTAGATCCTAAAAATAAACATTTTGGGTATCTAAATTTATTGTGATCAATGTCTAGTGATTTTTAAAAAAATAATATGGGAAAAAACTTATATTATTAGATTTTATAGTGTTACCCCTATATTGTAGGAATAAAAAAGATTCCATGTTCTATTATATTCTTCTAAAACACCTTTCTTAGATCATCTTTTTTATAATCAATTTCTTTCAGTCCCAAAGAAATATCTTCTATAGAAACAACACAAGGTTTAATGAATCCAAATCATGCTTCATAGGGTTTTCCCTTTATATAGTAGAAATATAAACTCCTATAGAAAATATTAAAGGTCATTAAATTTAGTGAACATAGTAAATAATTTTTTTCATAGATGGATTATGAAAATATAACTCATGTATATATTCACAACTGAGACTCCCAGCCATTCATGCTTGAGAATCCCAATTATACTCTCGAAAAAAACAGTGTCTGTAATGAAATATACAAGTATGTCTCCTTTATATTGAATGTGAGACACATATCCATCTTTGAATTTGGTGTATGCATAAACATTTAATGTTAATATTTTGTACAATGGAATAGGATGGGAGAAGGAACACTTGAAAGGTCCTTTTTTTGGTATATTCACTGGATTGCCTTGATGCAACATTTTGTTTCCCTGTCATTTTATCCATTTGTAATACTATACCACACATCAGAGATTTTTTCATCAATTGTTACTATTTTTTCATTTGAGAAATTTTTTTAATAACATACATCATGTATCTTCCTAAGATTATTTCTCCATGATATGAAATTTTAATAGCATTATTAACTATAGTAATATCCAAATCATGAGTGGATTTGGAAACTCATATCTCTCCTCTTGAGATACTTAAATCACCACTCTGATGTGATATTTTTGGGATTTTTTATTGTGAATCATGTCTTGAGAGATATTATAAATCATACCCCTTTCAAAAAGGTGGTTCATAGGTGTTAATAGATATAAATCACAAAAAACATCACCCTGTAGAATTTTAGTGATATTAAGGTATAAGAAGTAGTTTGATTTACATTGAGGAGAAATTGCGATGAAAAATTGATTACCTTAGGTAAGGTATTTGTATGAGGGGGATTACTAGCCTCAAATCAGTAGGTTCATTTGGATCTTCGTTTTTTGGTCTTTCTTACAATTCTAAATATCATGGATCCTTTCACATATATCAATCTTCCAAACTAGAACAAATAATAATATCTTTAAAACCATCTATTTGTGTTTGTATTCCTTTAATCAGGTAATTTGTATCTTCTTGGGGATTTTTCTTCTAGAAATATGTTCGACGAGACACTCCAAAAATTATAATCTAAATCAACCAAATTGTTTTGTCCACCCGAAAGATACTAAAAGTAGTTTTTCTTTATGTATGGTTGCTAACGAATTTTATGTGTAAACTGTACTAAAAAATGAACATAAATATATATTTTTATTTAGTAAAATTATAAAACATAAAAAATTACTATTATTTCATACTAACACATGTTTCACATACTACTTTTGTGTTTTTATCAACTAGTTTTCCCTATTTATTTACATGTCCATCCTTCCATAACATATAATGTGGTATGTAAGTGACTTCAGATTTTGATTCATCAATATACATAAAAATGAACATATGTTGTTTCATATAACATAAAACTCTTATTGTGGAATTAAAATACATACCTTTTTCCTCTCATGTGAATCGTACCTCAGCCTTTCTCTATGATAAGGGTATATTAGTGTTGATGCATGTTGTTTATTTTTTACCAATCATTTTTTTGTTTCATAAATTAACAATTTTTAATCAAATTGGATAAAATAAATAATTTAAAATAATTTATTATCGACTACAATTTACCTAAAATGGTTTCTTATTGTGAAAAATGGTGAAAGAATTCCATGTTTCCTACTTTAAAAGGTGTGCGTACATAACTGGTGGGTGGGGAATTACTTTCCCCTCAACATCCCTGAGAGGAATCTTTGTAAGAAGTGTCTGGAAGCCTATATGGTCTTTTCCAATAGCCATTATGAAATATTTATTTTACAAATAATCTATAATATATTAAATCTAAAAGGGATAGTGAAAATTAAATCAACTTTTCTTTATTTAATTTTTTCATTAAATGGATAAATTATATCATAAAATTACCTTAATATCTTCCAAAAGGGTTTCCTTTGTTACAAGATGGAAATGGTGAAATATATATACATATCAATTAGTGCATTAATTCTCATTGTGACCCAAAATAGCTAACTAACATTGACTTATTGGGGTCAATAGGTTGGTCACTTTGATTCCAAATGAACTCAAATTTTATACCCTTTCTTCTGGCCTTCATAATTTTTGTCAATATAGTGATGTTATGTTTTTCCTATTTTTTCTATCGACATGTATTTGATCCCTAAATAATTATGCAGTTTCAACAAAAACTATTTTTTCTTCCCCCAATTTAGTTACATCATCATTTATAGAATTCATCGTCTTCTTGAGTAGTCAAATATTTAATTTTGTTTACATTAATGTAATGTCCTGACCCGGATTCCACTAAACTAGTGCTTTGAGCTGGTTTGTCACAATGCATAAAGAACACCTCTCTAAACAATAGAGGATGTCAATCGTAGCAGGATCCTAGGGTGTGTATGTAGAGAGACTATACCCTCATATCATATGAAAAAATAGTAGAAATAACTAGATATCATTGAATAAGTAAATGAATAGAGTTTTTAATCAATAACTAACTAAAATATAAGTATGTTGTAATAATAAATGAAATTCTAAAAAATCCAAAATAACCATGTCCCAAATACAACACTACATTCCCACTAGGATGACCATAGATGTAGGAGTACATAAATAAAACTTAAAAAAAATTACAAGTCTCTCATATTAACTCCTAACCAAACGACATACTCGGTATCCAATACACTACCAAGCTACTTCGTCTCAATCAAAACAATACACATGAGTATATTTTCTCAAAAATAACCCCTAGGCATCATCCTTATCCATCAAGAATTATGCATTCAATATGAAAAGAATACATAAGGTCTTCACGCACAAAGAGGTTCATGTATAGGTGTGAGAAATAATCTCAATAGGCAACCCTAATGATGAACCTATAAATCTTATGTCATAAGTGCATACTCATGAAATATTATCAGCCTAGCTAACACACAACTGAAATGATAGATCAAATAAATAATGTGAAACCGCATTTGATCCATGGGTTTGTGATCCTGGTGAACTAGGAAATGTTCCATCATATATATTTATAATTATATATGTGTGTGTAAATATTCTCATAAATATATATATATATATATATATATATATATATATGTATATGTATATACATGAGTAAGGTGAAACAAATACCAAAAACCAATAAAATTTGGCCCTCAGGCTAGTAATCCCAATCATATGGACATACTATGGAAAGGTCATTGAGCAGGATGTCATACCACTCAATCCATGTATGATTTAGTCAATATCTGGGGCTATAATCCCAATCAATAATACCTGCTCTGGCCTATTTTGAAAATATATATGATCAATCTACATCACCATAGAGGATATATATCCTAACCCTTAGTTCACTTGTACTCACCTCCGATCACTATAATAATGGATGTAGTATACTGACAGGAAATCCTGTAAATGGTTCCTAAGATGGATTCCATACCACTCAAGTAATGTGAATCAAATACAATTTTTGAATCCAAGGTCATGGTTAGTAGTAAATGTAAAAATTTTGACATAGATAATCCCTAATGGGTTGGCCCCTGGTCAATATATAAAATGGAATGCTCTCTGTACCCAAGTACATTTTTGGAGTCCCTTCATATAAGCTACTCACAACCCCATCCCTAGGAAGTTCCTATAGGAGATGTAGTAATGGTGTATCCAACCAACCCTAGGGATCATCCAAGGTATCTATCAGGAGAGAAAAATCATACATGAGTATCCATAAATGATTTGGAGCACTGTGTCCAACACCACGGTCAAGTAATTGATCAAGGAGAGTGTAATCATCCCCATTTCTAGGGAGAGTGTAATCATCTCTGATTATTATCAATAAGGAATACATGGCCATATAAAATAATCATAGGGATTATATTACCGTATATCATAACCATAAGGATAAAATATCCAACATCATAAACAAAGGGACATCATGCCCAAATACCAAAAACATAAGCTAAGAACAAGGATATTAGGAAATACCACTAGTCACCCAAATATATATAAAAATTGTTTTAGAATATGGACCCTAAGAAATACTTCTGGGAACCCAAATAATAAATAAAATATATCCTAGGAAGTAATTATGGGAATCCTAATGATAAAATTTGCATTGCATCAGGACCATCATCCATAAACAAGAAAGAACCTTTGGTAAACATTACTATATCAGCAGTAAACATGTAAATTCATAAAAAAGAGAGTGAGGGTGGTCAAACACCTAAACATGTGACTAATTCCATATCCTAATAGGCTTAAAAGATCAATATTATTTCTAACGTGACACCTACTACCATCTCTTTCCAAACCTGATATTCTAGCATAGGGCCAGTCAAACATAGGGATGCCCACTAGGTCCCACATGTCATAACACATGAGAGGCATCCAACTCAAGATCCTTGATGTCTATACATAAGTGAAGTTATCCTACTTGGGATCATAAATTATGAGGGAAAGATGAATCATAAATGGGATCTTTATAATAGTTCCTAGTAAGAGGCTTCCTACATGTGAACCTCAATAAAATTAATAAGGTAGAGGTTTCCTATACAGGGTCCTCTAGGTTGAAATTTAAGCAGATCCATCCTATAAGGGACCCACAGAAATAGCTAATCACACTACCTCTAATGAAAAAAGGTCACATTTTTTCAGGGATACATCCTCAAAGAAAGATCTATGTAATCATTGGTCAAAAGAGATATCTCATGGCTCATCTCAGATCAAAGTCTCACTCTATAAAAAACTATATTCTATTATCGGGGGGAAAACCTATCCATTTATGAAAAATCCAAAAACAACACCTAGGAGTACTCAAGTCTCCAAAAGGGTTTCACTATCACAATTTATGTGAAAAAATACTCAAAATGGACTACTCATGAGTCCAATTTCAACTCCTAGGCATAAAGATAAGAAATACAATAAAACGGTAATAATGGGCAGTACACAGTGTGAATACCCTAGTTCATGGTGTGTACTCCAAAATCCCCACCTCATCATGTACTCCCTCTAGAATTGACATGTAAAAACCCATGTACATGGAATTTTGATCATGTACATGGTTTATAACCAACATAGGGTACCTGCATGTGTACCACACATGGAATGTACATGTATTTCGTCTATATTTGTACCTAAACATGGGGTCTAGCTGTGTACTCTATATGAACATGTGCTCCTACA
The DNA here is from genome assembly GCA_963277665.1 of Viscum album. Taxonomy (NCBI): domain Eukaryota; kingdom Viridiplantae; phylum Streptophyta; class Magnoliopsida; order Santalales; family Viscaceae; genus Viscum; species Viscum album. The sequence continues at coordinate 1,599,313,167 of OY728130.1, read as the reverse complement.
AGGAATATATGGCCAGGTACTTAGCTACAAGGCTAATTCCCAATACATATCATGTATTCCCCATTCATGGTGTGTACCCTAAAAAATTCATCTCCCCTGAAAATGAAAAACACACAATGTGTGTTCCAAAATTTATACATTGTGGGATTGGGATTTCTGAATGGGAAACCCCTCAAATTAGCATGAATCCTAGTTTTCTCCCCAAAAGATATAGATCATCCCTAAAGGGGTCCTAAACATTAAAAAACATAGTTTTAACACATAAAAATGCTAAATCTATGGGGAATTTGGGAAAAATAGAAAAACAGACTACCGTTGGGAATAATCTTCTAAATCTTCATTTATTTATACAATCCACTACAATCGTACAATGATATGCCTCCTCTTGAGATTCACAATGGAACCTCTATTACCCTATATCTCTTTATCTCTCTCCATATTTCTCTTCTCTCTCATTCCTGTGAAGGAGTAATCCCATGAGGGAATGTATGGGAATCTATGGAAGGAAAATAAAATAAAATAAATAAAAGAAAGAAAAGAAAAATGAAAACGGGGGTTAACCTCGATACACAACATGAGTTTATGCCCCACCTTGGAAAAACTCGTCATTATGAAATTAATAATAGTGAAAAAATATCAATTATATGATCCATTAAAATGATATATCTGAATAAACATGTGTGAATAAATTAATATGTAATTAATTTAATATTAAAATATTAATCATTCCATAAAAAATCGAATGATTTAAAATTTCACCAAACTCATATATTGGGGTAAACACCCAATTTTGAGACCAATGGAGTTGTCAAAAAATAATATTGGATTATCTTCTATGGGAAAATAAATTTTTTACTCTTTGTAAGCATCTAAATGCAAAAAAAATAAATTTTTTCTCAAGATTCCAGTCTGAAAAAAAAACAAGTTCTTACAGTATCCTCACCGTAAAATTTCTTTTCCTTGAGAAGCCTTGGTGGTAAAACTAGCAGCCATTGTCTCATCCTAAAAAATATGCACAGCTACAATATCTCGACTATTCAATGACATGTCTCATAGTATTAATAACTCTTACATCAAGTAATACATTTAACTATGATGGATCTGGTAATCCTATCCATAAGAATTCCCTTATCATCACCTCATAGCCAAACTCTGAGCTCAATTTCCCACAAAAATGCCGAATTTCAACTGAAAATGAGTTTCACTACCCTCAAACATTCAATGGTGTAATCCCCTTCATATGGATTACCTTATACCTCTCCACGATCACAACCTTAATAGGTACCTTCATCAAGATAGGAATGATATTTAGGAAGAAAATAACCTCAACGTAGATTTAATGCTCTCTCAACATAATTAATAAGATATTAGGATAGATCATGATCATATATAACTAAGAGTATACTAAGATTCCATCAAAATTCTTGTATAGATCTCTCTAACCATGCTCATAAGAAAATTGCTACACTTTCATTTAATGAACACCTGACCCCACATCACTAAACAAATCATGTCCAAGTCCAAAAATGAGTCAATTGTCTTCTGGCACCTAATTTATTATTGATATCTCCTCTACCACAGAGGGTCATTCTTTATTTTAACCATAACTTCTGGGAAACCATTCCTCTGGAAAGTCCTAAAAATATCAGTCCTCATATCACATACAGACACTCACTTATTTATGATTTCAAAGGAACCACATGCAACCAACATGTACCTTTATCACCTGACTCATACTCTAAAGAGTCATCTACTATTAAAACCAAGCAGACCATGCTACACAGAACATCATTCTATACAATCCAGAAGCTCCCTTGGAACTCCTATTCAAAATCAATAACCTCACCTATGCCATGATTTATTCCCATGACCACCCATCACATAGTCTTGTTCCATTCATAAGTGTCTTCCTACACTCTGACTACATTAGAAATAGTGAAAACACTAGTGAATCATCCCAGGAATCTGAATAGCTCATGCCCACAAAATATAGTCTTGAAACCAAATCACCCTAGTTGATTCATCAAAATCAAAATGAAATATCATGACTATATCAAAAAACTCGATGTCTAACCATGTGTCAGTCTCAAATGATTGTATAACCTAGATCCCATCCTAAAAAGGAATCTGTAAACCCGGTCCAACCTTTCTAACATAGGTTTCCATTGATTAAATAAAATGTCTAACTACAAGGTTATGAGTCAAAACTAAGGTCCTCTAGGTCTCCCACCTTTCCCTACTGATCAAGTCTCACAATAGGGTCACAAGGTCTAACAATGTAGCCCATAATATTAAACCCCTCTAATGGTGGTAAAGATAACACTGACTTCTGAGGGTCAAAAGTATCAACACATCCTACGAGGTCCCTAATCCTCTTTAAGAATCCTCATAAAGAAATTATCCATAGATTTCACAATATAACATAGAAGAGATATTGAACTAACCCTCAACCGACATTTTTACATCTTAATAACCCCTCTATGTTCAGATCGTGAGAAATTTCCTAGTATCTATCAGCATTGTACTCTATGATCTGAATAAATTTACATAAACAAAGATCATTTAAGTATAATTTCATTCCAAGTTAGGCTAGAAAAAAATATATAGTTTTTCACTAACACTTTAAATAAATTAACATAAGAAACAACTCCCCACGAGGGGTCCAACACTTTGGAATCGCGTTCCCTATTAACCTACATGGGTCACTGCACCTCTCATGCATGAGAACTAAGTCATCATCCTCACCACCAAACATATCAATGTATATTCACATAGCATACCATCAGAAGGTAATATTTATGGAATTCGACCCATTCGAGTATATTTCCACCAAAAATCTATATGAAAAAACACTATTTATTTTTTTTAACACTTTAAACAATTCCTCCTATGTTTAGTAAAATCACACACTAGAAGGCCTATAACATGTGTATCCCATGTTCCAAAAATTATGCATGAGACACGTCTTAATTTTTCCATCCAAGAGTCAAAATCCATCCATGGCCTCTTTCCAGTGGTCCAAAACCCATAAATATAAAACAACTCATAAATTGAATATAGCATATGCATTACTCAAAGTGATAATCAGATATAATTGTAACATCAGAGATCAAAATAGTAATCTCATATACCTAGGAACCATGACTTATTACCAGAACAAGTGTTCTCAACTCACCAGTTTGATTTCCATGATAGATTCCAAAACAGTTCTAATACTCTTGTCTACCAAATTCCAAATAGTAAATAAAGGTAAAGGAACACCTATGTTACCAATTTTTAACATCTCGACCTAGATTCCAAAAAAATGGTTCTTAGACTAGTTTACCACATGGCCTCGATCACACCTTTTCATATGCCACATGCTTCCAACTAAGAGCATGGGCCTAGGGTCAGTCTGTGGAGAGATTATGCCCTCATATAAAAGTAAAAAAGTGAAAATAACTAGATATCATCCATATAGTAAATGAATTGAGTGTGGAATTAATAAATAATTAAAATATAAGATGTTGTAATAATAAATGAAATGTTATAAAATCTTGAATAGTCATGTCACATAGAAAACACTGGTCACCCACAAGGTCAAACAAACATAAAGGAGTACATAAAGGAAACTGAAATAAAAGTAAAAGGATATCCTACTAACTCAGATCCAAACTATATACCCATTCTCTAGGACACTATTGAACAGATTCATCCCAATCATAAGAATATACACCAGTGGATCTACTTGATCATTCAACCCTGAGCCTCATCCCCATCCATCATACAATTCGTGCTCATCTAGAAAAGTAGACATAAGGGTTACATACACACCAAGGTTCACGTACAGGGATGATAAATAATATCAGTAGTACACCCCAATGAAGAACCTATAAATATTTTTTTATAACTGCATCTCCATGAAATATGATCAACCTAACTAACACACAAGTAAAATAAAAAATCAAATAAATAACGTGAAACGATAGTCGATCCCTTGGACTGTGATCCAACAAAACTAGGCGTTGTTCCATAGAGTATATATATTTATAGTTATGTGTGTGTGTGTGTATTCCCATAAATATATATATATATATATATGTGTGTCTGTGTGTGTGTGTGTGTGCATTAGTTAGGTGAAAGAAATATAAAAAAACCAACAGAAGTTAATTCTTGGATTTGTAAACCTCATCGTCTTGATATAATGTGGAAATAGCATTGAGATGGATATCATACCACTCAAACCATGTATGATTAAGTCAATATCTGATTCCCTAATCCCAATCAATAATGTATTCTTCATCTAACACCGTAAATGTCTCTGATCAAGCTACATCACCATAGCGGGATACATGTCCAAACCCTAGGTTCACCCACACTCACCTCCAATCGCTATAATAAAGGATTTCATATAATGATAGACAATCCTATAAATAGTCACTGATCTTGATTCCATACCAATCAATCCATTTTAATTCATTAAAATGTATAAATCCTATGTCTCATTATGTAGTAAATCACAACATTCCTACTAGGATAATCCCTATGGGTCTGACCCTTAGATGATCTATAAAATGGAATGCTCTCCCAACCAAAGTACATGATCGACATCAATTAATATAAATGGCTCAACATACTCATCTCTAGGAAGTACCTCTAGGCATTATAGAAATGGTGTATCTACCTATACCTAGGAATAATTCTAGGCATCACTCAGGGGATATTAATTTTCCATGAGTATCCATTAATGATGTGGAGCGTTATGTCCAACATTGTAGTCAACTAATCATTCAAGGGGATCATAATCAACCCTGTCACTTGAGAGACTGCAATCTTTCTTGATTATCATCAATAGAGATTCCATGTCCATATAACATAATCATAGGGATGCCATTATTGTATATCATAAACATATGGATGTTATTCCCAACATCACAAACATGGGGTTGCCATGAATATATATCATAAACATAGTATAATAATTCATATTCCAAGAAATAATATGGGTACCCCAATATATATAGAAAAGGGCTTAGAATCCATATCCTAGGAAATACCTCTTGGCATGCCAATAACCAAAAAGATGGATCCCAAGAAGTATGTATGGGCAGCATAAAGATAAAATCCTCATTAATATAGGATCATCATCCACAAACAAAGAATCACCTCTAGTAAACATCACTAAATCCATAGTAAATAGGTAAAAAATATAGTGAGGGTGGTTGAACACCTAAACTCCCCAATAATACCACAACCTCATGGTATTACAAGTTCGGTATGGGTTCTAAGGTGACACCCACTACCATCTCTACCCAAACCCGATGTACAAGCTTAGGGTTGGTCAAACATTGGAGAACCAACTAGGCCCCACATGTCATAACACAAGAGAGGCATCCTACTCAGGATTCTTGATGTCTACAAGTAAGAGAAGGCATCCTACTTGGGATCCTCAACTGTGAAGGAAAGATGAATCCTTCAAGGGGTCCTTGGTATATAACATAGGAAACTGAATCCTATATTGGACCCTCAAAAGTTGTGATATGGTAGATTCATCCTACATAGGATACTATAATTTCAAATATAACATACGGAATATTATAGAGGATCCTCAAAAACAACTAATAACATGGGATCTTAGGCTTGAAGGGAACATATCTCCATAGATATTTCCTCAGTGAAATATCTACAAAAGCACCAGTTAATAGAGATATATCATGGATCATCTGAGATTAATGTCTCACTCTCCATAGAAAACTAGATTGAATTATTAGAGGAAGAACCTATATGTCTAGGAAAAATCACAAAAACACCACATATCAGTCCTCATATAACCTCAAGGGTTTCACCATTGTGATTTGTGCATAAATATACTCAAAATGGACTACTCATGTGTCCAACTTATAACTCTTGTTCATAAAGATATGAATACCCTAAAAAGGTTAGCAAGGGGCAGTAAACAACATGCATACCCTAGTACATGTCATGAACTCTTAAATATCCACTTGGAAATGTACTCCAACTAGACTTGGAGTGTACAAACCCAAGTACATATCATGTTGATAATTTACACAACATTTACCCTACATGGGGTACCTTATCATGAACCTCACACGGTATAGACATGTAATTCATTTATTCCTATACCTCTACATGGAATGCAACCCATATGAGGTCTAGTTGTGTACTCTACACGGTGATGTTCCCCTACATAGGTTTTCTTTCTTGGAACTCAACTATATGCCTGAGTCCCATTACATGGCACGTATGCACCATACATTTCTTGTAATATAAAAAAATCAATTTCCCTGAAATGAGAAGAACTCATGGAATTAGTTCCTGAATCAACACAATCTGTGATGAAGACTTTCAAATGGGAAACACCACAAATCATCTTGAATCCTTGTTTTCTCCCCAAAGGCTATAAATCAACCCTAAATAGGGTCATAATTAGTCATAAAAGAGTTTTAACAGTTAAAAATATTATATATATGTGTATTTACATCAAAACGTAAAAAATACAACCTTTGGGTGAAATATGCCAAATCCTCAATTGTTTCTGGGATCCACCTCTACCGCACAATGATTTGGATCCTCTTGGTCTCTATGATGGTACATATCTTTCCATATTTATAATTATATCTCTAATTATTCTTTTTCTCTCTTATTCACATGAAGGAATAATCCCATGGGGGCATGTGTGAGAATCCAAGGAAGGAAAATGAAGGAAAAGAAATAATAAAAAGAAATGAAAATAAAAATAAAAATAAAACAGGGCTCAGGCCCAACCCAAGTGCCAAACATGCATTTATGACCCACCAAGGAATAAATCCTCATTCCAAACTCAATGGTGGAGATAGAATCTCAATACGACACTCCATTCAAAAGATATATATGAAATAACATGTGTGAATAAATTAATATCTAATTAATAAAATATTAATTATTAATAATTTCACATAAATTTGAACATTTCATAATTCCACAAAACTCTTGTCCTATGTTAAACACCCTATTCAGGGACCAAAGGAGTGGTTATAAAAAACATCTAAGATCATCTAGTATGGAAAATGACCTTTTTAGCCCATGCAAACATCTGAAATCAAAACAAAATTCTACTCTGAAATACTTTCCAAAAAACATGGGTTCTTATAGTTAATACAGTTGAGAATACACAATATTATGAGTAAAATCATAGTATATTAAAAACAATTTAACCCACTCACTGAATTCTATTTATTTTATTTAAAGGTTTATTTGATCTAGATCCTCTATTGAGAATCCAAATCCCCTCTTTGTGGTCCCCTATAACATACATGACATTATCTATATTGGGACCACTGTTAAATGATTGTGATCACCCAATAAAAGGTTCATCCTCAGTTGAATTTTCATCTGACCATACAGTTGTTTTATTCACCAATAAGACAATTGAACAATTATTTTTTCTAGATCTAAAACATAAAATATTTTCACTTCTTATGATTCCATTATGAGTAGCTCATCCTTATACCCGTCCACAATGAAATTCACATTCACGAAGCCCATTTCATCAACAACTCTATGATGGTAATTGTAACAAATAATCTTCTATAAATCCCTTCACCCATAATACGTTTTCTATAATGAGTCTTTGGAGATAGATGTTGTGAATATATTATAGGTAATCGGTATATAATTTGACACCTTATTCAATAATATAATGTTCTATAATACAAAATTATGTCCAAATTCGATTCTTGATGTAACCTTTCAAAATATTTATATATCATTCAATGGGGTACATCCATTTATAATGGATAGGAACATATAGTTTAACTTATCTATCCAATTGAACCATTAGATGGACCATTATATCAAATAATAATGGTGGGAATAATATATCTAATTTAAATAATATGAGTAGAACCTCCTTATTCGTGATTGGAGTGTTTTTTAGTTCTATAAATTCATCGCATGTGGATTTAATAAATGAAGTATATTATTGTTAATGTATGTCAGAAATTTTTATGAAAAATGAAATGTAAAGTGATGGACCTCAAATATTGTATTAATACATTAAAGTTGAGTGACTTTAGTCCCTGTAACATCAAATTAGTAATTAATATTACATTCTTGATATTTTATTAATACACCTCCAGAACTTTTACATTATTAAGTAAAATGTAAAATTTCAATTTTCTTATCTAGATAGAGTGCAAGCTACTGAAGCGAGAAACGTTTTCCTTACAACCTTCATCGATGCTAACTCTTCTCTTATACACAGGTCAATCTCATCCAACCTAGCCTTGATGACATCTTTTTCTTTTCTAAAAACATTTAGTAATGTATCGATAACACTATAAAATACATTTTTTTCTACATAAATTTCATCAAGAAAATATCTGATGTACAACTAATTATTTTATGCTAATTCAAAAAAAATTGATCAATTTTGTCAAATTTATTTATTATGGTTTTTAAAAAATTATTTTAAAAAATTAGTATCAATTTATTTTAATTTATTAAACAGTTGGTCACCTATTAATAGGTGTTGTAGAATGTTTTATATTCCCATAGAATGTTTTCTTTCAGGATCAGTACTTATGACATTGAGGTAAAAAAATATGTTCTAAAAACATGGTCTTCGAATAATGTTTCAACTGAATTGAGTTTATTCAATCTTGAAATATGGGACACCCTAACATTCCTTTAATGTTATAGACATTAAATTTTCCATAAGAGAGAAATCCATTTATCATCCTGTACAACATGTCCCTTAATGTGAATTCTTCACTTCTATGAGAATTATAAATTGTGACAAATTTAACCCACATTACATTTAGATCTTAGATTAATGGATCCAAATAAACATCAGTATCATTACAGGGTTGTTTTTTCCAGATATAAGTAGAGACAACATAATGTATTTGTGTTTCACGCATAACCATGGTGGAAAGTTATAATTCACCAACATAACTGGCCATGTACTATAAGTACTAATTTTTAAACCAAAAGGATTTATTCGATCTATAGATAATGCTATATGAAAGTTTCTCAGATCATTTTAAAATTCAGTATATTCATAATCAATTTTCTTCCACTGAGGAGGGTCTATTGGATGATGTTGTTTATCATCTTTAATTCTTGTATCTATATGCCATGTCAATTTTATCATGGTTTCCTAACATCTATATAGTCATATAAACCATGTAATGATAGGAAAGTTCCATATATATTTTAAAGTATTTGATTCATCTTTCTTTTATCGATTTATGCCACACTTAGTGTAACGGACTGACCGCAGTTACCTAGAGTTGGTGCATTATTACATAACATTGATATGATCACAATAAAGATCAAATCTCAAAATACCGATTGGTTTAGTAGCCTTGGAAACACTATATATATTCATAAATTTTTACATTACATCATAAAGTGAAAAACTACTACAATAACATATTGTCTCTATAGTCCACACTATTATCCCCTCATAATATCCATGCAGGTCATTCATAATTTACTTCTTCACATCCTGGGAAAAATAAAACATAGAAAAGGGGTGAGCTCAAATGCCTAGTAAGGATAAAAATATAGTGGAAACTTTCATAAATAAGAATAAACATTTAAGGGAGTGTATAACTAAAACAAAAGCCTTTTAAACTTGAACTTCAACATAGTATGGCAAAAATAAAATGAAATAATGCCATTTACTTATTCACATGTATATTCTACTAGTTGAATAATCACATGCAATATCAATAACCACTTTCATAATGATGGAATGCATAATGCCAGACTATCATAACCATATAGCCAAGGCCTCGTGCCAAGACTACAAATAAGATTTTTCCAAGGCCTTGTTCCAAGATACTAGTTTGTCTCTTGATACCTACCGATGCATCGAGGAGCTATAGCAGGCTCCACCCGTCACATATTAAGTCCAATGCATTCCAATATGAAAAGTTTTAAACATAACATAAACATTCGTATTAAAACTAGCATAAAAAATGTCAATACTTTCACCATGAACCATGAATGGTATAAAAATAGCACATCTATAGTCAAACATATCAAAAAACCTTCAATAAAATATATAAGTTTTGTATCATCATAAATCAACTTCAAATAAGCATAAAATTCATCAAAGGATGTTGACATAGATGAAATCAAAACTCTTTTTAGAGAAATATCTCTTTTATTTTGAAATCATTTAAGAGTCATATTTTTATAAAATAAAAAATTTTCTTTGAAAACATTCTTATAAGATTTTAAGGGAAGCTTCGATGATTTTATAACGGTGGAAAATAGCCGCACCCGCCGTATAAGTTAAAAAACATTCTTACCTTAATTCTGTCGAAAAGGTTGAAAAGGACCTTGTTTGGAAAACGACGAAAAGATTCCTTTATAAACCACTTATAAAAGTCAACAAGGGTATAAATGAATTTTTACCATAGTCTCTAAAATATAATGAATGATTTGAAATACATTTTTAAGAAACATGGATGTGGATGATAAAGATGTCCCAGTAGATAATCACGTATAAACAACCTCAGATAATGAAGAGATTGCGAAATAAACCCTTACCTTGTACTTTTCCTTGGTTGGGGGTAGGTTAACCTCCTATATAATGATGAAATAATTGTTATTAAATTATACAGGAAACATATACATTAATATGATATCATATAGGATCTTTTAACATTGATTTGTTAATAATATCTTAGTATTATCGTTGTTTCGGGTGTTAACTTACTCGTTTTATTTTATATGTTTTGTTACATAAGACATGTTTGAAATGGATAGGTTGCATATTATCATTATCCAGAAATATATCAAGTCCTTAAACATTATTTTTAAATCATCAAATGATAATTATACTCTAATGGATACGATGGAGAATGAATGTCATCGCGTTCGTGGAGACGGTAGTCCGTACGTACGCACGAGCGACAATATCATTCTTTTGATATTAAAATAATATATAATTGGATGGTATATCATATATACAGAATTATTTTCATGTTATATTTATTATTTACATTAATTATAAATCATTATTATACCCATACAAATAATAATTTATTGAATAACAATTACACCACGACGTGGAGACAGTAAGCCGTACGTACACACGTATGGTGATATGTTCTTCAAAGGATGGATAGAATAATGAATATGGTTGTACCATATTTATAATAACATCAAAGTATATATAAGATATTGGAGTTATTATTTTAGAATGGTAATAACAAAGGAAGAAGAAGTGGAAGAAGAAAGGAACTTGGAAAAGGGTGGTGAAATCATTACCTCTTCTTTGGGTTTTTCCTTTTGATTTGATCAAAAGGGCTCATAGGTTGTCTTTATGACTAAAGGAAGGCCTCTATAATGAACTGAGGGAAGTTTAGAGAGTATTTGGGCAGAGTGTTTCCGAACCAAAAGGATTTGATGGTGTGAGTTAATGGGAAGGGGGAGCGCCCTTTTATAAGAGGGGTGAGGGGCACCTTTGGAAAAGCAAGAAATATTATTTTATAATAAATTAATATTCGGTTTATAATGGCTCAAAAGTTGATTATTTAAATTTTATGGTGGGTATTGGTCGAAAACCACTCAACCAATAGAATTTAGACAGGTTTGGGTTACTATATTAACCTTATCTTTAAGTGTTAACTCTTAGTTAATTAGTTTCACTTTTACATTGTCACTTTGTATTTTTATATTATATGGTTAATAAACATACTATATACCTCCAAGTGACCCCCAAGTGGTACATTAATGATACACCTATCAGGATATAAGTCTCTTGGCCAATACTTAGTTTTTTAGGAATTTAATATCAATTAATAATATAATATTTGTTTTAAAAACTCTTTTATGTCAATTTTGACACTATTCAATAATTGATTTTTGAAAAAATTATAACAGAATGATTACTTCGAAGAAAGTTAATTAAGTCAATCCTAACATGTCATATTAACCTATAAAATTATTTTAATTCATAAAAAGACTCAAATTTTATTTTTATGGGTATTTATAATATTAATTATTTTAATTTTTTCACTATTTTTGTAATTACTGCATCATCATTGTGTCATAAATAAATTAACATATTTAATGTCTAAAAAATATAAATAAAATATAATTATGTATGAAATCATTTTATCTTTCTAATGAATATTTACAATCAAATTTATCGTATGTATAACCCTATATAAAAATGTTTTAGTAAATAAACTTTGATTTTAACTCTCTTAACTCTTCTTTGAATTAAATAATAATAAATGTCCTAATCTAATCCAAGTGGACCTAAATGATAATATTTTATTATTAAGGTTTTTTTTGGTCGAGATACATTTTTAAAATATAATTAGGACATATTTTAGGGTAATATTAATATCATTTTTATCCTTAATTACCCTATTTTCTTTAAACCGTGGTAAATAAAAGTAAAAAGTTATTATTCACCAAAAATTAGTTTCATCTCATTGAACCACATTTTACTACTTGATATTAACCGTGTCTCTCGGATTTTCGAAATTCCACTCACATAAGTGGTAAAATTAAGTTTTATGAAAAATTCAGTTTTTTAACTACCACTTAGTTGTTTCACTATTCATCAAAAATTGAATTTTTTCAGAACAATGCCAACATTTCACCCTAAGATATAATTGATATTCCGAATTCAAAAATGATTTCTATTTTAAAAAATTCAAAACATATATGTTTCATTAATTAATTTTATAATTAATTCTCGTTGTTACAACAAATAGCGTGTTTTTAAGAAACAATATATATCAAAAGATTGACAATTGTTTATGTCCAATTTCAATGTGAAATTAATTATAATGAACACCATTAGATAAAATGGTAAAAATATATTATAATTATACTTTAAAACCACTAAATAATATAATTTATCACTATAAATTATTTTGATTAAAAAATTTGTTTTTAAGTATTTTTCACTATTTATAAAAATTTGAAGTTCTCAGAAAAATACCAAAAATTCAACTTAGGATAATTTCGATATTCTGAATCCAAAAATGATGTCCATTTTGAAATAAAAAATATGTATAATTTCAAAAAGTAGGTATTACTATTCATAATGGCTAGTTTGATTGGTTGTGGTGTGTTAGAACTCGATGTTGCGTACAACACACATTATCACATTATTCAAAGAGAAGCGTACCATAGAAGTTTGGGGTGTTACATTCTCCCCTCCTTAAAATAATTTCGTCCTCGAAATTTCTAGAATAATACCGCATGAAAAGACTCGGGTGGTTCTTCATCATAAGTTCCTCGAGTTCCCACGTTGCCGCTTCCATCTTATGGTTTCTCCACATGACTTTTACTAGACGAGTCGTCCGATTTCTCAGTACTTGTTCTCTCGTATCAAGAATCCTGACGGGCTCTTCACAATAAGCCAGATCAGGTTCCAGTTCTAATTCCTCATAGGTGAGTACATGCATTGGTTCAGGCATTTATTTCCTCAACAGAGATACGTGTAACACATCATGAACTTTGGAGTGACTTGGCGGAATTTCCAATCGGTAAGCTACAGCCCCAATTCATATGGTGCCATCTGAATACTCGAATGGAAGCTATTGTTATTGGAAAATTCTACCAGAGGTAAATATTGATCTCACATACCCTGAAAGTCAAGGGAGCAGGATCTCAAAATGTCTTCTAAGGTTTGAATAGTTTGTTCTGATTGTCCATCTGTTTGAGGGTGGTAGGCAGTGCTCAAATGATGTTCAGTATCCAAGTCCTTCTAGAAGACTTTTCCAGAATCTTGAAGTAAAATGGGGATCACGATCAGAAACAATCGATAGGGGTACTCCATGAAGTCTCACAACTTCATCAATATATAGTCTTGCTAGACGTTCCAGTGGTAGATCTTCTCTTATAGCAAGAAAATGTGCTGACTTGGTAAGATGATCAACAATGACCCATATTGCATCATTCCTTCTAGGAGTCTTTGGTATCCCCCTGACAAAGTCTATCATAATATTGTCCTATTTCCACTCCGGTATGGGAAGAGGTTGCATGACTCTTCCAGGCTGTTGCCTTCCAACTTTCACTTGTTGACAAACCATACATCTTGACACAAAATCAGCAATATCCCACTTCATGTTTTCCCACCAAAAATGTTCCTTCAAATCTCTATACATTTTGGTGCTCGCAGGGTGTATAGAGAAATTGGAACTATGAGCATCATCCAGCAATTCCCTTTTTAGATCAGGTATATCGGGAACACAAAGTCTCTTCCTAAATTTCAAAATTCCATATTCATACAAAAAGTCTCTCATTCTCCCATCATTCACAGCTTTAATCTTCTTTTGAAATTAATCATCATCAGTCTGAGAACTCTTAATCCTTTCTAGTAAAGATGGTTTGGCAACCATTTGAAAAAGCATTGGTGTTTCACCTTCCCTGGTTATTCCCATGTCCATCTTCACTAGATCCATGAAAATTCGATCCCTTTCAATTATCATATTGCTCAAAACTCCATGGTCTTTTCTGCTCAAAGCATCTGCCACCTTGTTTGCCTTCCCCAGGTGGTAGTGTATCATGCAATCGTAATCCTTGAGTAATTCAATCCATCTTCTTTGCCTCATGTTGAGTTCTTTTTGTGAGAAAATATACTTAAAACTCTTTTGATCAGTATAAATCTCACATTTTTCACCATAGAGGTAGTGCCTCCATATCTTCAAAGCAAAGATCACAGGTGCTAACTCAAGATCATGAGTAGGATAGTTTTGTTCATGAATTTTCAACTGTCGTGATGCATTGGAAATAACCCTATCATTCTGCATAAGGACACAACCAAGTCATTTCTTCAATGCAACACTATATATAATGAACCCATCATTCTCTGATGGTAGATTCAATATAGGAGCATTGACAAATCTTCACTTCAGTTCTTCGAAACATTCTTCACACTCTTTTGTCCAAACAAATTTAACCCCTTTACGACTGAGCTTTGTTAATGGGTTAGCCAATCGAGAAAAATTATGGATGAAAAATCGATAATAACCTGTCAAACTAATAAAACTACGTACCTCAGTTATGCTCGTAGGTGATGGTCATTCTTGTATTGAATTGTTCTTAGAAGGATCAATAGAGGTTCCATCTTTAGAGACAATATGGCCAAGAAAAGAAATATCATGAATCCAGAATTCACACTTGCTAAACTTTCCATATAATTCATGTCTTCACAGAGTCTTCAGGATAATGCGCAAGTGATTTTCATGATCTTCTTAGCTTTTGGAGTATACCAAGATATCATCAATAAATACCACCACAAATTCATTGAGATATTCCTTGAAAACTCTATTCATCGGATCCATGAATAAAGAGGGTGCATTAGTCAATCCAAAAGGAATTACTGTAAACTTGTAATGCTCGTACCTGGTTCGAAATGCTGTCTTCGAAATGTCTTCCTTCTTCACACACAACTGATGGTATCCAGATCAAAGGTCAATCTTTGAAAAGTATTGAGCTCCATGTAGTTGGTCAAATAAATCACCAATGTGAGGTAGGGGATACTTGTTCTTTATTGTTATAGCATTGATCTCCCTATAGTCGATACATAACCTCATAGATCCATATTTATTTTTTTCAAAAAGAACAGGGGCTCTGGTTCACGCCCAAATTTACCCAAGAGAAGAAGGGTAGAACGGTCCTTGTAGTGTAGCTTGGGTTGTCGATTCCACAGAGACCTAACAAGATACCTAAGATACACAACCTAAGGGATGGATTTTTGGCTATGAAGTGGCCAACTTTGGGATGATTTTAGATGGGTTTAAGTGAAATCTAAGATACTTAAGTGAATTCAAATTAAAATAATGAGTTGATCCTAGGTTATCGCTCGGGGTGGATTGGACATATTTTCTTTCTAATGATTTCAAATTCTTAAATTTGAGATGGGTTCATTTAAGGAGATAAAACAACATCATCACTTACTGGTTTAATGCCTACACCCTTTAATACTAATCACCTATACACTTGAAGGATCAAGTTTTGAGCACTTCAAGGTAAGGGTTTGTATTAGTACTTGAAGTGTAAGGCCTTAAATTCAACAAGGACAATGGAGTTTAAAAATCATCAAATAAAAATCCCAATTAAAAAAGTGATTATACATTAATTAGGTGATAAATAACATCCAATCCAGACCCTTGCTACTCCCTTGGATCAACCCATAATTGGGTTATCCTTCCATTGATCTCATGGTTTCAATGGAAGCGGAAAGTAGACTCATGAGGGAGGAAATGGAGAAGTAAAGAAAACAACAAAAATAAATTGATCACTCCACCGTTGTGTGAATAATTTCACAAGGGTTGGTGTGAATAAATTCACACCTTGATCCAATGGTATCAAAGTGATATGAAGAACAACAGAATAAGAGTATAAGAATAACTTTTATTAAGAAACTAAAGTGAATTTAACAACTTACATGTGAAAGACAAATTTGAGGCAACAAAAATGCAGCATAACATTACAATTGAACAAAGCATCCAAGATCTTCAACTCCTTCACCACCACTGCCTTAAATAGGCATTTTGGTAGCCTTGGGTCGAACCACCAACAGTAAAAATCATCTTAATTAATTTTTCTAGGCTATAGGTGGTGGAAAGCTTGTGGAATTTGGACTTTTCCACGTTTGACCCGAGGTGGCAGCCATCTTTCCTTCACCGAACAGACGCGTCTGGAAGACCTTCTAGAATGCCGAATCAGTGTGGTCCATAGAAGAAGAAAATGGAGCTCCGGATGTCTTCTAAACTCATGTAAAATTTGGGTCCATTTGGAGTTTTGGATTCAGAGATATGATCAAAGTAGTGGACTGTTTTTCTGGGCCGCAGAATCTGGCCCAGAATTTTATCTCTAACTTGGGCCGACTAAATGACCAACATTGAGGCCGAATTAGCATTAACTCCTGAAGAGTGATTTGTTCCTATACATGTCTTAGATCATACCACTAAATTGGGGATTAATTGGGCCTTTATGTTGGGCCCCACATCCTCATCAGTGGGCTGATGTCCAATCTGCCTTCTCCAGAATTGCTTCCTTTTATTTCCAAATATCTCCATCATCCTCCATGAATTCTCCACTGATCCCTGAATCAAACATGTTCATATTTAAGTGTAGATCAATTTCCCAAAATATCAAATTAAAATATTTATGATTCAATTCCTTAAAATCAGATGAATCATTGGGTACTTTAAATGATGTTAAAAAATGTACCACATAATAGTGCATTTTAAGAAGGTATTACAATCATAATGTGAAATGATGTTCAAAGTGTAAAATGCACTAAAATTGTGTTTATGAATAACAAATAACATGAAAATTATGTATATTAACAATGAATATTAGCCTCATTTAGTGGCTAATCACACCCCCCAACTTGAGTTTTGCTAGTCCCGAGCAAAATATATCTCAACAAAATGAAATTCGAATTCCCTTTTCTAAAAACATTTTAATACACAATGATCACTAAAAAACATTATACCAAACAATCATGAAACCCATCAAAATGTTTTAATACAATATATTTTCATAATCATATCCCAATCCCAAGCCCATTCCTTTGATCAAATCCATCATCATACTTCATCCAACTCAATTAGGTGTAATGATGTGTTGTGAATCACAATAGATATGGGGGTTCTTTTTCATTCAAGGGGGAAATCATGGAAGCGGTAGGTGGAATCACATTTATTCCTAATATGAGTATTCTTCATACTTTTTTTTTTGCAATATTTCTATAGTAATTGAGATTGCAGTTAATCAAATTAACCCATGTAGCAAGACTTTGCCGATGACTCCCAGACTCAAAGGCCTTAGGGCACCAAGTGAAGCCCACATACTCGGGCATCGTCTCGAGTTAACTTAATCAAAAACAAAGTCATATTACCATAAATAGAGATATATTGAAAAACTCAGGGCTAGACAACTCTGGATTCACGATCCCCAAGTGCCGAAAGCCTCTCATTTTATCAATCCATTTCTCTACACGCAAATTTTTATTTCTATTTTTTTATTTTTTTTATTTTTTAATAATTTTTTTTTAGTTTTTTTTTGAATACTCATATTATTCATAAAAATAAAACCAGCCTATGCTATTTATTATGGGACCCCAAAAATTCAAATTAGTACCCCACAGTCTAGAGGACGTGCATTGTGGCATTTTTTTATTTGGATGAAAATATAAACGATGAAATGTCACATTGGACAGCCACACTTTCCAAAATCTATGCTCATGAAATTATACAAGGATTAAAATCAAAATCAGGGAATGCTAAATTATTTGATATTCAGTTTCAAAGTGTGTAATGTGTATTACCATGTTCAAAGTTAAAGGAATTTTTCCTTCCATTTACGTTTTTTTTTTCAAATCATTCAATTTTTGTTTTTGACACAAAAGCATTTTTTTTTATTTTATCTCCCCCCCAACTTAAAACAACACTGTCCCCAGTGTTTGAAGAAATGAAAAATTAGAAGGAGTAGAGGCAGGGAATAAAAATTTAAAAAGGAAATTGAAAATGAGGATTATGGAATGAAGTCACCTGGTGGTTGAAGTTTGAAGTTCTTGCCGCTCGAATTTATTCCTTTGATATCCATGTCGCTTGCAAAGTTCCCTAGTGGAAAAAGGAAAAAACAAAACAAACAAAACAAACAAAAACAAACAATATATATATATATTTATATAATAAAGGATATAAAATATAAGAATATATATAAAAATTATAGAATAAGGTAGCACAAGAAGCCGCAGGTCAGTGGTAAGCGCACGCCCCTGTCTCCCTTTGGTCCCGGGTTCGAGTCCCCGCGGCTTCACCGGTTGTGACGGGGTTTGCCCCACGGCCTATGGCGTGGACTTTTTTTTTGTATTATTATATTTTTTTTCTTAACCCATTGAATAATAAAAACAAAATAAACTGATGATACATTGTCTTCTTTTTAAATTTCTGGGTAAGGTATTACTCAAGGATCACACCACGTGACACGGATGAATATGGTGCTCCTCTTTCGTACCCATCCATACTCATAATAGAAGAACAGGTCAAAAGTCTGTTTTTTTATTTTTAAATATAAAAATGATTAAGTAATCTTATTTGAAAAATAAAGATGATTCAGAAAGATTAGAAACATAAAAACCACGGGTTGCCTCCCGTGTAGTGCTTTGTTTAACGTCGTTAGCCTGACATAGATCCCGAATTTATCAATTTTTTTCCTGGTTCATAGATTGGATCAATTAACTCAACATCTGTTTCCTGTTTATTGAATGATTGAACGAATTTTTTTAACCTTTGACCATTGACCTTGAAAATGTGACCACTTGTGGGATCTTGAATCTCTACTGCCCCATGGGGGAATACATGATGCACTATGAAAGGTCCTGACCATCTAGACCTTAACTTTCCCGGATGTAAATGAAGTTTTGAACTATACAAGAGCACAAGTTTTCCCGGTTCAAAATGTTTGACCTTGATATTCCTAGATTGGTAGGCTTGAACTCTAGCTTTATTGATCCTTGAATTTTCATAAGCCTCCATCCTTAGTTCCTCCAGTTCATTGAGATCTAATTTCATTTTTGTTCTGGCCAATGAGAGGTCATAATCCATTTTCTTAATTGCCCAAAAGGCCTTATGTTCAATCTCCACTGGCAAATGGCATGCTTTTCCATAAACCAACCTATATGGGGACATTCCTAAAATGGTTTTATATGCAGTTCTATAGGCCCAAAGAGCATCTAAGAGTTTCTCAGACCAATCTTTCCTAGAGGGGTTGACAGTTTTTTCAAGAATTTGCTTAATTTCATGATTGGATAACTCAGCTTGACCATTGGTCTGTGGGTGGTAAGCAGTGGACACTTTGTGAGAAATTCCATATTTTTTCCATGAGTGATGAGAATGGAAGATTGTAAAAATGAGTTCCACGATCACTTATGATAGCCCTAGGAATTCCAAATCTAGAGAATATGTTTTCTTTTAGGAATCTAATCACAGTTTGATGATCATTGGATTTTGTGGGAATGGCCTCAACCCATTTTGAGACATAATCAACAGCTAAGAGTATGTAGAGGTATCCCCGAGAGTTTGGGAAGGGACCCATGAAATCAATTCCCCAACAGTCAAAGATTTCAACCACTAAGATAGGAGTGAGTGGTATTTGATTCCTTTTTGGGATGGACCCTACTTGTTGACACCTAGGACAGTTTTGAAAAAATGTGTAGGAGTCCTTTGAAAGGGTGGGCTAGAAAAGACCACATTGAAGAATCTTAGCAGATTTTTTCTTAGAGGAAAAGTGACCTCCACATGCCTCACTATGACAGAATTTAAGGATGGACTCTTGTTCAGATTCTGGAACACACCTCCTAATGACTTGTTCAGGGCAGAACTTATAGAGGTAAGGATCATCAAACACATAGTGTCTAACATCAGAAAGAAATTTCCTTCGAGCTTGAGTCCCTAAGAATTTTGGAATGACTCCTGTCACTAAGAAATTTGCTATGTCAGCATACCAAGGGTAGTCACTCACAGAGTATAGGTGTTCATCAGGAAACGAATCAGACACAGAGAGGTGATTTGAGTTGTCTTTGAATTCCATCCTAGAGAGGTGATCAGCTACAACATTTTCAACTCCCTTGTTATCCTTGATTGTGAGGTCAAATTCTTGTAAGAGAAGGACCCACCTAATCAGTCTAGCCTTAGAATCTTGTTTTTGGAAGAGGTATTTTAGTGCAGAATGGTCAGTGAACACAGTGATGGGTGATCCTAAGAGGTAGGACCTAAACTTCTCTAAGGCAAACAAAATAGCAAGTAACTCCTTTTCAGTGGTGGTGTAGTTGATTTGGGCATCATTTAAGGATTTTCTTGCATAAGAAATAACATAAGGAGTTTTATCACAACGTTGTCCTAACACAGCTCCAACAGCAAAGTCACTGGCATCACCCATAAGTTCAAAAGGAAGGTTCCAATTTGGAGATTTCATAATGGGAGGAGATGTGAGAGAGGATTTGAGGGTTGAGAATGAACCCTCACAGCTTTCTGTCCAAACAAATGGAGCATCCTTTACTAAGAGAGCACAAAGGGGACGGGATATTGAACTAAATTCCTTGATGAATCTTCTATAGAAACCAGCATGTCCTAAGAAAGACCTCACTTCCTTGACAGTTTTGGGTGATGGGAGGTGACGAATGATGTCAACCTTTGCTTTATCAACTTCAATCCCCCTACTCGAGACCAGATGGCCTAGAACAAGTCCCTCTTTAACCATGAAATGGCATTTTTCCCAGTTTAGGAACAGATTTTTTTCTTCACATATTGACAAGACTCTCTCCACATTCTGCAGACATCCCTCAAAAGTATCCCCAAACACAGAGAAGTCATCCATGAAGACCTCAAGAAAATCCCGTACCATGTCTGAGAAGATTCCCATCATGCACCGTTGGAAGGTTCCAGGGGCATTGCATAACTCGAAAGGCATGTGTTTGAAGGCAAAGGTACCGAAAGGACATGTGAATGTAGTCTTCCCTTGATCCTCTAGGGAGACCTCAATTTGATTGTACCCCGAGTACCCATCTAAGAAACAGTAGAAGGCATGACCTGCCACTCTCTCAAGGACTTGGTCAATGAATTTTAAGGGAAAATGGTCCTTCTTGGTGAATGAGTTTAGTTTCCTATAGTCAATGCAGACCCTCCATCCACTACTCACCCTTGTTGGAAAAATCTCTCCATCCTCATTGGTTATCACTATGATTCCAGCCTTTTTTGGAACCACTTGGATTGGGCTCACCCATTCACTCTCAGTTATGGGATATATGATACCAGCTTTCAACAATTTCAGAAGTTCCTTCCTTACTACCTCCATGAGATTAGGATTGAGTCTCCTTTGAGGTTGACGACATGGCTTTGTATCAGATTCCAGAACAATCCTATGAGTCCCGATAAGTGGGCTAATCCCAGGAATATCAGAAAGGGTCCAACCAATGGCTTTCTTATGCTTCCTAAGGACATCTAGAAGCATCCTCTCATGATTGGCTTCAAGAGAAGAAGAAATGACAATAGTATGTGTTTGATTTTCCCCTAGGAAGGCATACTTTAGTGCACCAGGAATTTCCTTTAATTCAAGATCAGGTTGGTTCAGAATTTCAGAAGAAGTTTGGGACATTGGATCAAGATCAATTTCTTTTTTTAGAGGTTCAGATAGGATTGATTCCTCACATGTAGAAGTTTCAGCTACTAGATTGGCTTGATCAGATTTAGGGAAGGAATTTAGAGGGGTCTCTATGAAATTGGTTTCATGAAAGGTTTCACTGATTGTTGGACCTAAGACTTCATCATAAGAGCAATTTGAAAATGATTCAAGCCAAGGAGATAAACATCCTTCATATGAACAAATGAAATCAATCTCATTCTGACTTAAACATTCATCAAATATTCCTTGATGTTCCATTGATTCATTATCAATGATTACTATCATGTTTACTTCATGAATATCCTCGTCATCCCCTATTTGTGAGATTTCATTATAGATGTTCAAGTCTAGACTCATGTTCCCAAAGGTGATGGTCATGTTCCCATTTCGAACTCGGATAACAGAGTTGATTGTTGCAAGGAAAGGATGACCAAGGATGATTGGGGTTTGTTCCTTATTTCCTAAATTTGGATGGTTGTCAAGGACAATGAAATCAGCAGGGTAGATGAAGTTTTCAACCTTTACCAGAACGTCCTTTAAAATCCCCTTGGGAACCCTAATGCTACGATCAGCAAGCTGAAGTGTGACAGATGTGGGTTGGAGCTCTTCTAGGCCTAACTGGCAGTACACAGCATATGGAATGAGATTGACACTAGAACCTAGGTCACACAAGGCCGTGACAACTTTGCTTTCTCCTATTTCAACATTGATGTAAGGGCAACCTGGGTCTTTCAACTTAGGAGGAATGGTCCCTTGAATGGTGGTACTCACATTAGAAGCCAAAAGGACTTGGTTTTTTTGTGAAAATTTTCTTTTAAAAGTGCAAAAGTCCTTAAGGTACTTTGAGTAGGAAGGTATGGTTTGGATTGCATCGAGAAGGGGAATGTTCAACTTGACTTGTTAGAAGATTTCCCTCAATGTTTCACTCAGTTCAGGCTTGGTTTTCCCCCTCATGCGTTGGGGAAATGGTGCAGGTTGTGGGGTTGTTTGTTGAAGAGTTGTTTCTTTCACATTGTTATCAGTTTCTTCAGTTTGATCTTGTGGTTCATTTAAATTTTCATCCAAGTTTGAATCTTCAGGTGCGTTCTGAATTAGTTGTTCAGGTTTCTCAATTGATTTCCCACTTCTTAAAACAGTCACAGCCTTTAGTTTTTCATGAGTTGTTTGAGCACAACTTGACTCTCCCCTTGAAGTTGAGGATGGCACCGCCTGAGTAGGCATGGGTGCCTTTACTATTTTGATGGTTTAAAGTTCTTGTTTTAGGGAAGATACCTCTGAGTTCATCCTCTCCATTTGTTTGCACAGTTGTTCTAGTAGGATTTGTGGAAAAGTTTGGGTTGGTGCTTGAGTAGGTTGGTTTATCCCAGGGGGATATTTTGGAGGTGGGATGGTTTGTTGAAAATGGACCGGTGGTTGTTGGTATTGGATAGGTTGGGTTTGGAACTGGTTATGGTTTTGGTAGTTCTGATGGGGGTAAGGATTTTGTCTCTGTGGTTGGCTAGGTTGTTGGTTATCTTTCCAGCAGAAGCCTGGGTGGTCATTGTACCTTGGATTGAAGGTGTTTTGGTATTGGGGCTTTTGAAAGTTTAGGGAATTGACTTCCGCTGGGGGTCCTCCTAGAAGAACATCCTTGATGGATGGAATGGTTGGGCAGTTGTCTGTTTTATGGTCATGTTTGTCACAAATTGTGCAAACAAGGTCTACATTTTGGATCTCATGGACTTTCCTAAGGTCTATCTCTTCAACCTTCCTAGAGAGTGCTGTGAGTTTAGCCCTAAGGCTTTCCTCTTCTCTAAGTGTATGAATTCCAGTGGTTCTTTGTGGCTTTTCAGAATAAGGTGAAGTTCCCCAAGTTTGGTTTTGTTCAGCCAGAATTTCCAGATACTCGTAAGCATCATTTGGGGCCTTGTTTTTAAAGGTTCCATTACACATCATGTCAATGAATTTTTTATTACTCGGACCCAACCCTTCATAGAAAATTCTCACTTGTTCAGGTATGGAAAACCCATGGTGTGGAACCATGTTTAGGGTGTCTTTGAACCTCTCCCATGTTTCATAGAATCACTCTCCCTCTTTTTCAAAAAAGTTTTGGATGCTCTTTTTAAGTGCAATTGTTTTGTGACGAGGGAAGTATTTTTTGTAGAATTCTCTTTGCAGTTGGTCCCAAGAGTGGATTGATGCAGGTCTCAAGTTATTTAGCCAATTTTTAGCTCTATCCTTTAATGAAAAAGGAAATAGCCTCATCTTAGCGGATTCTAGTTGATGTGGGGGACACATGGTTTCAACAATGTCGTTGAACTCTTTGACATGAAGGTATGGAATTTCTGACTCCATCCCATGAAAGGTTGGAAGGTGGTTTAGGACATGGGGTTTGAATATGTAGTTGGTGTCTCCTATGGAATTGTGTCTAATGCATGAGGGTGCATTGGTCCAAGCTGGAGTGAGGTAGTCGTTCATGGTTTGATCAACTACATTCCCTAAGTTTGGAGCTTCTTGGTTTTGGTTTCCCATTTGATTCCCCCCAGGGTTTACAATTTGATTTTGTGGATGACCATTCATTGGACTTGTTTCATGTTCTGACTTTGGGGTTTCAAGAATATTTGAATCTGATTTAAACAATCCCTTAGTTGCACTTGACTCCCCTATCCTAGGACTTTCCACCCTAACTAGTCTGTTTGAGAAATCGCGGGTGTAGGCGGACATGCGCCAAAAAAAAGCGAGAAAGGGACAAGATAAGAGATCTTGGGTGAGAGTAGAAGAATGGAGGTGAGGAAAGAAGGTTTTTTTTTTGATCTAAGGTACTTACTTGGTCCCCGGCAACGGCACCAAAATTTGGTTCACGCCCAAATTTACCCAAGAGAAGGAGGGTAGAACGGTCCTTGTAGTGTATCTTGTGTTGTCGATTCCACAGAGACCTAAGAAGATACCTAAGATACACAACCTAAGGGATGGATTTTTGGCTATGAAGTGGCCAACTTTGGGTTGATTTTAGATGGGTTTAAGTGAACTCTAAGATACTTAAGTGAATTCAAATTAAAAGAATGAGTTGATCCTAGGTTATCGCTCGGGGTGGATTGGACGTATTTTCTTTTTAATGATTTCAAATTCTTAAATTTGAGATGGGTTAATTTAAGGAGATAAAACAACATAATAACTTACTGGTTTAATGCCTACACCCTTTAATACTAATCACCTATACACTTGAAGGATCATGTTTTGAGCACTTCAAGGTAAGGGTTTGTATTAGTACTTGAAGTGTGTGGCCTTAAATTCAACAAGGACAATGGAGTTTAAAAATCATCAAATAAAAATCCCAATTAAAAAAGTGATTATACATTAATTAGGTGATAAATAACATCCAATCCATCCCCTTGCTACTCCCTTGGATCAACCCATAAGTGGGTTATCCCTCCATTGATCCCATGGTTTCAATGGAAGCGGAAAGTAGACTCATGAGGGAGGAAATGGAGAAGTAAAGAAAACAAAAAAAATAAATTTATCACTCCACCGTTGTGTGAATAATTTCACAAGGGTTGGTGTGAATAAATTCACACCTTGATCCAACGGTATCAAATTGATATGAAGAAAAACAGAATAAGAGTAGAAGAAAAACATTTATTAAGAAACTAAAGTGAATTGAACAACTTACATGTGAAAGACAAATTTGAGGCAACAAAAATGCTGCATAACATTACAATTGAACAAAGAATCCAATATCTTCAACTCCTTCACCACCACTGCCTTAAATAGGCATTTTGGGAGTCTTGGGTCGAACCACCAACATTAAAAAGCATCTTAATTAATTTTTCTAGGCTATAGGTGGTGGAAAGCTTGTGGAATTTGGACTTTTCCACGTTTGACCCGAGGTGGCAGCCAGCTTTCCTTCACCGAACAGACGCATCTGTAAGACCTTCTAGAAGGCCGAATCAGGTTGGGCCATAGAAGAGGAAAATGGAGCTCAGTATGTCTTCTAAAATCCTGTAAAAGTTTTGCCCATTTGGAGTTTTGGATTCCGAGATATGATCAAAGTAGTGGACTGTTTGTCTGGGCCGCAGAATCTGGACCAGATTTTTATCTCTAACTTGGGCCGACTAAATGACCAACATTGAGGCCGAATTAGCATTAACTCCTGAAGAGTGATTTGTTCCTATACATGTCTTAGATCATCCCACGAAATTTGGGATTAATAGGGCCTTTAAGTTGGGCCCCAGAGCCTCATCAGTGGGATGATGTCCAATCTGCCTTCTCCAGAATTGCTTCCTTTTATTTCCAAATATCTCCATCATCCTCCATGAATTCTCCACTGATCCCTAAATCAAACATGTTCATATTTAAGATTAGATCAATTTCAAAAAATATCAAATTAAAATATGTATAATTAAATTCCTTAAAATCAGATGAATCATTGGGTACTTTAAATGATGTTAAAAAATGTACCACATAATAGTGCATTTTAAGAAGGTATTACAATCATAATGTGAAATGATGTTCAAAGTGTAAAATGCACTAAAATGGTATTTATGAATAACAAAGAACATGAAGATTATGTATATTAAAAATGAATATTAGCCTCATTTAGTGGCTAATCAGGCTCCCCATGGATAAACACTAGGGAGAATAAATCTCTTATTACTCAATTCCCCTAGTTGTTTCTCTAGTTCAACTAATTCTACAATGGCCATTCAATAAGGGGTCTTCGATATAGGCCTTGATCCAGGAATTAAATCAATGGAAAACTCAACTTCTCGTTTTGGAGGATGTCCAGGTAAATCTTCCGGAAATACATCTACATATTCTTTCACAATAGGTACATCCTCTATTTGAACATTCTTTTCCTCACCCACAGTCATTTCATTCTCTTACTCCCCAATAATTGAATTTTGTTGAGCTACTGGGGGTGGATCTAGATAAGAATTAGGTTGTGACAATTATTCTCTAAAGATAAGGTGTTCCTTATCATCATCATCAAAAATCATAACCTCTTTCTTCTTACAATAAATCTTCGCATCATAATCTGAAAGCCAATCCATACCAAGGATTATATCAAATTCAATCATAGGTATAACGATGAGATCAGCGGATAAAGAAAATTTATGTGCTCTAATGGGGACTGATTCACAAAACATTGTTGCAATGATACTTCCCTTATGAGTTTTAACTGACAACTCACTTGTTAAATCAAATTGGAAATATTTAATTTTCTTAGAAAACTGGGAAGATATGAAACAATTTGATGATCCAGAATCAAATAATGCATTTTCTAAAGTTGATGAAACCATTAAATTACCTGCCACCACATCTTTTAGAGCTTCTACCTCAGCAGTAGTGATAGCAAAAGCGTGGCCTTGATCCCTTGTCCTTTTCTGAGGTAATTTCCCCTGACAATTAGGACATTCATTTGCATAATTTCCCATCTCCCTGCAACTGTATCACTGAACATTGGTAGCTTCCTTCTTCCCTTTACAATCATGAGCTTAGTGGCCTTTTTCACCACATTTATAACAGACGCCCATTCCCTTCAAGCAAGTACCAGGGTGTTTCTTCCAACATTTACCACGGGATGGATATTCAACCTTTCCCTTCTTCCCCTTATTTCCATTCCCAGATTGATCAGCAGATCTCTTCTTCTCTTGCTTTTCTTTAAAGTCATAAGACTTAGAGAATTCCTTTTCTGTCTTGATAGCACATGAGACAATGTCTTCGTACGACGAGAAGGATTGTGAGACTAATGCTCGACGGAGAAATGGTTTTAACCCATCAAAGAAACGATCAATCTTACTTCTTGGGTTACGTATATAATCTCCATCATACCTTTCTAACCTTGTAAAGTTAGCCTCATATTTTGCAACATTCTCATCCTCCTTTTGTCTCAGACTCAAAAATTGTCTTTCCATATCTGCTCGATGGTCATGAGGAAAGTATTTTTCTAAAAAAATATCTTTTAACTCCCTCCATTCTATATTTGATACTTCATCATCTTCTTTCATGTTTTAAATCAATGACCACCATTGATCAGCATCTCCTGTGAGGCGGTAAACTGGCATGATAACTTTTTCCTTTTCACTACTCCCCAAAGTCTGAAATATTTTCTCTAGGGAATTTATCCATTACTTAGCTACTAAGGGATTTGTACTCCCATTGAAAGTTGGTGTTTTTTGCCTCATGAATCGATCTAACATTGATCCTCCACGCTGCGGATCAGGGTGCTCCATACGGGTAAGGTTATTATTCATAACCTGAGTGTGTTGTCCGAGTATGGTGATTAGCTGATCGGCACCAGTTTCATCACCAGCTCCAATATAATTACCTTGAGCTGGAGGGAAATCCGTACATGGAGTTCAAGCATTGATGCGGTTTCCATTTCTTCTACTAGGCGCCATTTATAAATAATGGCATAAACTAGATCAGTTTATGAATCAAAATACATAATTCCATACTTATAAAACATTTAACATAAATTGAACTATTTATGGATATAATCCATAATCATAAAAATGCTTTCTTTGAGGAAGTATATACTCATAAACCCTTCATAATGATTTGTAAATAAAATGAGAGTTATCCTAAGCATATCCATCAGGAGTGTCGTAACCAAGAGTGTAGCAAGGCCCGTTGTCGTGCACCAGTTCCTGTTTGAGTCTAGCTCAAAGTGGTGTTTTCGGGTTTTACCCCTAGTTACATCTGTGCCAGAGCCACCTCTACCTGCTCGTATCCAGACAGGGATGTATTGCTTGGAAAACTCAAAAAATCTCAACAATACCAAAATTCTAGGAAGTTCTTCTATACTAATCCTCAAAGTCCATCTTAGGTCTATGT
This sequence comes from Viscum album, assembly GCA_963277665.1. Lineage (NCBI taxonomy): Eukaryota > Viridiplantae > Streptophyta > Magnoliopsida > Santalales > Viscaceae > Viscum > Viscum album. The sequence goes on along the minus strand of OY728130.1, from coordinate 1,599,284,193 downwards.
GCTCTAATCAGATTTTATCTAAATCTAGCTTCCAAGGTTTGTACTAAACACTCTCTGATACCAACCGTAACGGCCCGACCCTAGTTACCTAGAGTCATTGAATTATTACATAACATTGGCATGATCACAAGAAAGATCAAATCTCAAAAGACCGATTGGTTTAGAAGCCTTGGAAACACTAGATATATTCATAAGTCTTACATTACATCATAAAAATGAAACCTACAACAACATCTTTTCATCATAGTCCACACTCATATCCCCACATACTATCCCCACAGGTCATTCATAAATTACATCTTCACATCTTGGGAAAAATAAAACATTGAAAGGGGTGAGCTCAAATTCTTAGTAAGGATAACAATATAGCAGAAACTTTCATAAATAAGAATAAACATTTAAGTCAATGTATAACTAAAACAAAAGCCTTTTAAACTTGAACTTAAACATAGTATGGAAAAAATAAAATGAAATAATGCCATTTACTTATTCACAAGGATATTCTACTAATCTAATAAACACATGCAATATCAATAACCACATTCATAATGATGGAATGCATAATGCCAGACTATCATAACCACATAGCCAAGGCCTCGTGCCAAGACTACAAATAAGATTTTTCCAAGGCCTTGTGCCAAGACATTAGTTTGTCTCATGAGACCTACCGATGCATCGAGGAGTTATAGTCGGCTCCACCCGTCACATATTAAGTCCAATGCATTCCCATATGAAAAGGTTTAAACATAACATAAACATTCGTATTAAAACTAGAATATGAAATGTCAATACTTTCACCATAAACCATGAATGGTATAAAAATAGCACATCCACAGTCAAACATATCACAAAACCTTCAATACAATATAAAAGTTCTGTATCATAATAAATCAACTTCAAATAAGAGTAAAATCCATCAAATGATTTTGACATAGATTAAATCAAAACTATTGTTAGAGAAATATCTCTTTCTATTTTGAAATCATTTAAGAGTCGTATATTTATAAAATAAGACATTTTCTTTGAAAATATTCTTATAAGCTTGTAATGGAAGCTTCGAAGATTTTATAATGGTGCAAAATATCCACACCTACCGTATAAGTTAAAAAAACATTCTTACCTTAATTCTGTTGAAAAGGTTAAAAATGACTTTGTTTGGAAAACGATGGAAAGATTCTTTTATAAACCACTTATAAAAGTAAACAAGGGTATAAATGAATTTATACCATAGTCTCTAAAATAGAAATAATGATTTGAAATACATTTTTAATAAAAATGTATGTGGATGATAAAGAGGTCCCAGTAGATAATCACGTATAAACAACCTCGGATAACGAAGAGATTGCGAAATAAACCCTTACCTTGTACTTTTCCTTGGTTGGGGGTAGGTTAACCTCTTAGATAATGGTGAAATAATTTTTATTAAATTGTACAAGAATCATATACATTAATATGATATCATATATGATCTTTTAACATTGATTTGTTAATAATATCTTAGTATTATCGTTGTTTCGGGTGTTAACTTACTCGTTTTCTTTTATATGTTTTGTTACGTAAGACATGTTTGTAATGGATAGATTGTATATTATTCATATATAGAATGATATCAAGTCCTTAACATTATTTTTAAATCATAAAATGATAATTATACTTGAATGGATACGATGGAGAATGAATCTCATCACGTTCGTGGAGACGGTAGTCCGTACGTACGCATGAGCGACAATATAATTATTTTGATATTAAAATAATATATAATTGGATGTTATATAATATATACAGAATTATTATCATGTTATATTTATTATTTACCTGAATTATAAATCATTATTATGCCCATCCAAATTATAATTTATTGAATAACAATTACACCACAACGTAGAGACGGTAAGCCGTACGTACGCACGTATGGTGACATGTTATTCAAAGGATGGATAGAATACTGAATATGGTTGTACCATATTTATAAAAACATAACAGTATATTTAAGATACTGGAGTTATTATTTTATAATGGTAATAACAAAGGAAGAAGAAGTGGAAGAAGTAAGGAACTTGGAAAAGGGTGGTGAAATCATTACCTCTTCTTCGGGTTCTTCCTTTTGATTTGATCAAAAGGGCTCCTAGGATGGCTTTATTACTAAAGGAAGGCCTATAGGATGAAGTGAGGGAAGTTGAGAGAGTATTTGGGAAGAGTTTGGCTGAACCAAAAGGCTTTGAAGGTGTGAGTTAATGAGAAGGGGGAGTGCCCTTTTATAAGAGGGGTGAGGGGCACCTTTGGAAAAGCTAGAAATATTATTTTATAATAAGTTCATATTCGGTTTCTAATGGATCCAAAGTGGATTATTTAAAGTTTAAGGTGGGTATGGGTCGAAAACCACTCAACCAATAGAATTTAGATAGGTTTGGGTTACTATATTAACCTTATCTTTAAGTATTAACTCTTAGTTAATTAGTTTCACTTTTACAATGTCTCTTTGTATTTTTATATTATATGGTTAATAAACTTACTATATACCTACAGGAGACCCCTAAGTGGTACATTAATGATATACCTATCATGATATAAGACTCCTAGCCGAACCTTAGATTTTTAGGAATTTAATATCAATTAATAATATAATATTTGTTTTAAAAACTCTTTTATGTCAATTTTGACACTATTCAATAATTGATTTTTTTGAAAATCATAACAGAATTATTACTTAGAAAAAAGTTAATTAAGTCAATCCTAACATGTCATATTAACCTATAGAATAAGTTTAATTCATAAAAAGTCTCAAATTATATTTATTTGGGTATTTATAATATCAATTATTTTAATTTTTTCACTATTATGGTAATTACTACATCATCATTGTGTCATAAATAAATAAACCGATTTAATGTCTAAAAAATATAAATAAAATATAATTATGTAGGAAATATTTTTATATTTCTAATGAATATTTAAAATCGAATTTATCTTATGTATAGCCCTATATTAAAAAAAATAAACTTTGATTTTAACTCTTTTAACTCTTCTTTGAAATAAATAATAATAAATGTCCTAATCTAATCCAAGTGGACCTAAATGATAATATTTCATTCCTAAGTTTGTTTTTGGTCGAGATACACTTGTCCAATAGAATTAGGACATGTGTTAGGGTAATATTAATATCATTTTTACCCTTAATTACCCTATTTACTTTTAACCGTGGTAAATAAAAGTAAAAAGTTACTATTCACCAAAAATTATTTTCATCTCATTGAACCACATTTTACTACTTGATATTAACCATGTCTCCCGGATTTTCGAAATTCCACTCACAGATGTGGTAAAATTATGTTTTATGAAAAATTCAGTTTTTTAACTACCACTTAGTGGTTTCACTATTCATCAAAAATTGAAGTTTTTCAGAACAATGCCAAAATTTCACCCTAAGCTATAATTGATATTCCGAATTCAAAAATGATATATATTTTAAAAAATTCCAAACTTATAAGTTTCATTAATTAATTTTATAATTAATTCCTGATGTTACAACAAATAGCGTGTTTTTAAGAAACAATATATATCAAAAGATTGACAATTGTTTATATCCAATTTCAATGTGAAATTAATTCTAATGAACACCATTGGATAAAATGGTAAAAATATATTATAATTATACTTTAAAACCAATAAATAATATAATTTATCACTATAAATTATTTTGATTAAAAAAGTTGTTTTTAAGTATTTTTCACTATTCATAAAAATTGGAAGTTCTCCGAAAAATACCAAAAATTCAACTTTGGATAATTTCGATATTCTGAATCCAAAAATGAAGTCCATTTTGAAATATAAAATATATATAATTTCAAAAAGTAGTTATTACTATTCATAATGGCTAGTTTGATTGGTTGTGGTGTGTTAGAACTCGATGTTGCGTACAACACACGCTATCACATTATTCAAAGAGAAGCGTATCGTAGAAGCTTGGGGTGTTACACTTAGGGAATTTTATGAGTGATTAACGTTCCTTTTGAAACTATATGAAATCATTTGGAGAAGCATATATTTTTGTGGAGATCATTCCCATTGAATGTATCATTATTTTAGTATCATATGTTTGAAAAGGAAGTTCATTTTATTCTAGTTACAAATAATTTAGGAGACCAAGATGTTTTCTAAAGCTAACTTCGCTCCATATATTTCCATCATTAAAATTATATAACTTCAATATAACTAAAATTTTTGTTTATTAAGTACAAATGGTATATAATTTTCTCCTGGAACAACTATTTTATTTATCCAATAACTTTGGAAAATCATAATGTCCATCTACAATTTATAATATCTTTTCTTCCATATGATCTCCATCATCATTTACCATGGTATTCATATCAATTGATCTATAAACTATAGTATCATTTCAATTAGTATGAAAATTTATTATTTACCTATTTTTATTCCAACATTTATAGATTTTATATATTCCATGATAAATCAAATTTTCTTCCAACTCTTTTAGTCTATTTTTTCTTGAATAACAATAATGTAAACATGGACAAAGGATTTGAAAAGGGTCATATGAATGCTCTTTTGGAAACTTGAGGAACTCTTTAACTCCATATTCATACTTTTTTGTAATATCAATATAGTGCTTCCATTTTTTATTCATATTCATCCTATTAGGTTCATGAAATATTCATTTTGTATAGAATATAAATAAATACGCATAAGAATTTCATAATAAAAATAGAATTCTATAGATAATTCTAATAAGGAAAACCAAAAATTTGAATGTCATCACTGATGATTTTTAACAAGTAATCCTTTTTTACAAAGGTGTGATGAAAAGAAATGACAAGCGGTAAAAATTTCACTATTGGCCCAAGTTCTTGATTTTATGTTTTGTGGGAAAAGCATTACTACAAAAACGGGCAAGGGAAGCACTACCCTTTTATCAACCCTTTTTTTAGTAGCACTGATAAAGGGTGGATTTATCACCACTTTTTCCTACCGGTGATAAATTTTCTATTTAAAAAAAATCATCAAAAATAAATTATTGTTATATAAGTATATATATATTGATATAAATATATTATATATTTTTTAAATAGGATTTAGATATGTATAAATAGACTATTAAATTTAATATATAATAAATTTAATGAAAATGGATTTTAAATATTTTAAAAAATATTATTAATTAATAATTTTCTAATTATTAATGATTAAAAATCATTTAATAACAATTTGAAGAAACATAAAATCAAAATAATTAATAAAAGATCTAAAATAAGTTGAAAATGTAACTCAAACTTCAAACGGCCATAACTTTTGATCCGGGCATCCATTTGAGCTCTACAGTATATCCAATCGAAGCCTATGACGAGATCTATGTGCTGATGACCCAAGAAAAGCCTATGTCACATATTTGGAGGTCAGAAAAGGCCCAGAAGTCCTTCAACATTGAGTTTTTAGTCAGGATACCTTGATTTGTTAACATTCAAAGATATATAACTTCTGATCCGGATGTCTGTTAGCCCTGTACCACATATCATATCGAATATTGTTTCATTTTATTTGATTTTACTGGTTTTGGAGTTGAAACCAGCTTCTAGATTATAAGTAATGATCATTTTAACATTTTATGGCTTTTCAAATACACACATATATGTATTTATTCGTAAATATATATGTGTCTGTGCGTGTGTGTGTGTATTGTATATATGTATGTATGTATTTATTTATTTAATTATAAAAACACATAAAAAAATATTTCATAAATGAATTTAAAACTAATATTATAAGTATATATTAATATACAAATAAATATACGGATAAAAAATTATAACTATATATATATATATATATATATATATATATATATATATTAATATACAAATGAATATATGTATACTAATATATAAATAAATATATTTATATTAATATGAATCTATATCAATATACGAATAAATATAACTATATAACTATATAAATAGATATATCATTAAATAGAGAAAAAAATGAAATAGCTTAGTGGTAAAGGTGCAGCCGCGAAAGGGGGAGGTTGTGGGTTTGAGTTCTAGTGGAATTGCAAAGGGGTGCACGCGTGTGAGGATGCACGGGAAGGGGAGCACACGGTAGACCTCCTAGCACTGATAAAGGGGGGGTCAAGCGCTCTTAAAATCTCTCCCTGCATTATTTAATTCTTTTTTATTTTTTAAATTTTTTTTTTTACTTTTATCAATGCTTTTTAAAAGTGCTGATAAAGATACCTTTTATCAGTGTTAAAAAAAGTGCTGATAAAGGGTTCTTTTATCAGCGCTTTTTTGGTACTGATAAAAGGGGCCTTTATAAACGCTTTTCATAGCACTGATAAAAGGGACACCCCCTATATTAGCGCTGAGCTTTACAGCGATTTTTTTAGCGTTATTAAAGCCTGTTTTGAGCATTGATATAGGCTGTTTTTGTAGTAGTGAAAACGTATTAATTCTATCAAAGTTTTTGTAACATTACTAGGTGGGAGTCCAACAAGAGGGTGGAGTTGATGTTTATTCATTTCTTCACTTGGTATATGGTGGGACAGGTGGTGTTTCATTGATAGTCTAAGTGGAGATTTAAAGGAGTGTGAATTTCCATATGACCATCACCTATCTGTGTCCAAATGTCATATATAATTAATTTAAAGCTCCAGAAAAAGCACCAAGAAATTGAAATCATGCTGAAAATTGGACCACTGACAAGTTTCAGTATACCCTTGATCCTTCTTTCCTTTAATTATAACATTTTACCAATGATAGGTATCCACTTCAATCATAAATTATGCATCTCATTTATTCCCATTTTTCATGTTTTGATACACTTTACATCATAAACCAAGGACTTTAAAATCATTATTTCTTGTATAATTATAAAATATATAATTAAAATGTTAATAAAATGGATTTCTTACTCAAACGGATCACTTACAAACATATATTAATCTAATCGTCACCAATAAATATGCTGGAAAATAAAGTTTATTTTCTATTGGATGGTAGAGTTACATTAGAAATTCTAATTCTTCATTTCCATTTAATTGTGACTTGGTTTTCTAAATTTTTGTAAAAATATCTTTCCCCAGAACATATAAGATCATGTAATCATTGTATTATAACACAAGGTCAGGGAGCTTGCAATTTATTGAAATGAATGGATGAAACTTTTACTTATGATAGAAGTGAAGTTAGATTCCATGTTACACTCTTTTTATATAGATTATTTTAGACCATGTATTATAGGGATACCAAAAAATATATTTATAAATCATTTTTCCCTTATGATGCATTATTAAATTCAGGTTACTAATGAACCCATATCACTTATTTTTTAATATTTAGTATTGTGCATTATATTATATCAAAAAAATCACTAATATGGTATATCACAAACCATTTTATATAGATCGAATATAAAATATTTAAGAAGTACATTTTAATGGATAATAATGAATGAAATGTATTAAAAACTAATCACTGCACTGGAATGGGATCATAACTGGGTATTGAAGCTTCAATGTCAGTGAAGTATAATTTCTTTTTATTGGGAAATCTCCAACTAGTCTAGATTAAAAAATAATCCATTCAAAAAAATTGTGATAGTAATAATAATGAGGTTGTCAGAAAGGGAGAGTGGGTATTCTTGTTGCATCAGTTGGCCAAGGGAGTGGAAGATGGGGAAAGGGTGGTCACTATAGGGCTACTTCATGAAGGTGGGTAGTCATCCTGGGCAGAAGGCAACAATGGTAGTAAGGTAGTTGATAGAAAGAAAGATACAAAGGTCACAAAAATATAACATGGTTTGGACAAGGTATCCATGAGTGAGGTGATTGATGACACAAATAAATGAGATAGGAGTAGAAATAATAACTTACCTTAGATTTGAGAGAGTTGATTAGTCCAAGAGAAGTTATAGGGGGAGCGGCATCATAGCTGAACTTCTGTGAGAGCTTAAATAGTGTGAGGGAAATAAATTCAGTTAGGGTTCTCTTTAAATGATTGGAAAGGGTTTTGTTAGTACTTTTAAAAAAATTCTCATAAAGAGGGGTTTCATTAGTTTTAATTAATAATCTCTTATAAAATACCTCTTTATCAGTGATAAAGTTGTAGCATTGATAATGATATGCTTTATCAGTGATTTCTTAACATTCATAAAAATATATCTTTATCAACCCTAAAAAATCACTGATAAAGACCTATATAGTTAATTTTAATAATATAATTCATATGACTAAAATATTTAAATATATATAATTATAAATAAATAAATAAATAAAAATGAATATGATTATAAATATATTTAAAGAATTATAAATATGTATTCATAAATATAATTATAGATATATATTTATAATTATAATAATAAATAATTATATTTATAAATATATTTATAAATAATTGTATATATTTATAAATATATTAATATTATTATATATATTTCTATAATTATATATACTTATATAATTATATATCATTAATAAATATATATATATATATATATAGTAAATATATTCATTATTTAAATATATTTACTATAATTTTAGATTTATTTCAATATATAATTAGTAATTTGTAATTATATAAATTATATATATATATATAACTATAAATATGTAATTTTTTTAAAAGAGTAAATATACATTTTTAAATACATTTATTTATAAATATTTATTTACAAATAAATTTATTTATAAAAATTTATTGACAAATATATTTATTTATAAAAATTTATTTTGAAATATAATTTTAACATTATTAATGAATATATAATAATGAATCAATTAATATTGGAAATGAGTGAAATTGAATAATTAAAAATGTGTAGAAATTAAAAATAATAAAAAAGCGATAAGTTTTATTAATTATACAAGTTATTAAAATAATAAAATATCGATATATATTGAAATTATGATGAATACATATTGAAAATATTAAAACATAATAAGTAAATATGTATAAAAAAGTAATAGAAATGGATAAATTTCAAAAACAATAATAATAAATATTAAAAATGAATAAATAATACTAACTGAAATAATATTAAATATATATATATATATAATTTACCAATTAAATAAATAATATAAAAAATATCTTATGTTACAGAATGAAATTCTAAAATGAATATTAATCTATGAATAAATTACATAAATATTAGGTGTGTTTGTTTTTATATAAGACTACATTAATTACGTAAATATTTGTGTATGTGAATTGATGCATATATATATACAAGTTTGGTAAATTTTAAATTGAACAATGATATTATATCATATGTAATGTATATTAATGAAATAAATAGTAGGAAGAATGAATAAATTAAAATTCTGAATAACTATCATCAATTATATAGATTAAATAAAAAAAATTAAAAATGGACAACTATATATGTTAAAATGAAATTAAATACATTTTAATTATATAAATAACAACCATGTTAAAAACATTAGATGTTAAAGAATAAACATGTTTAAATAAATTTTATAAAACTTATAAAATTACCAAAACATTGAAAATGAATAAATTAAAAAATATATTAAATATATTAATGAACAATTATATTTAAAAACACGAAAAATAAAAAAATTAGAAACAAATATTGAATAAATAAATATAAAAATCTATAAATTATAAAAAAATGTAATCAATGACTTAACATTATCAATGAATACATTATATTAAATGAAATCATGTCAAAAATGAATGAAATTTAATTATATATATATGATTAAATAATTAATAAATTGTTTATAACTAATAAAAATGAATAAATTTATTAAATACTTGATATAATAATTAAATAATTAATATACTATTTATTGTAATATATATAATGAATTTATTATTTTCTATTAATTTTATTCATTTTTTATTAATTATAAATAGTAAATTTAGTAAATTTAATTATAAAAAATTTGGGATTTGGCCATGTGTATCCGATGAACACGCATTAATATATGTTCCCATAAAAATGAATATATATTAATTATGTAAATTCAAACTCTATTAAAAAAATTAAATGTTAGATATTATTTAAAAAATTATTTATTAATTATTTATTAATAAAAATTAATAAATCTAATATATATACACATAGTAAGAAATAGTAAATTAAGTATTTAATTAGTGTATTTATTATTTAATAAATATATTCATTTTTATTAACTATTAATAGTTTATTAATTATTTAATTATATATACAATTAATGTGTTATTTATTACTATATATATATTAAATTTAATGAATTGAATTATAAATAGTATATTAATTTTTTTATTATGTATATATATATAATTTATTAAATTTAACATATAAATATATGGTAATAAATAGTATATTAATTTTTTAATTAAAAATTTATAAATTGAAAAAATATAAAAAAAATATTAATGAAATTTTTATTAATAAAAATGAATAAATTTAATTTATATATATATATAATTAAATAATTAATATACCATTTATAATTGCATTTTAAATTATATATATATATATATTAATTATATGTATATATATATATATAATTAAATAATTAATATATTAACTCTAGTGTCGCCTTTAATTGAAAAAATGGGTCAAAACCAATGAAGGGACCCCGTGTAAGCCACTACCTAGGTGGGAATCAAGGTCGTCCTCCACCATCTATAGTAGTGGTAGGAGAGAAGGATGGCACCTAAAGAGGCACATGGGTAGTTTGGATTTCATGCTAGGTGTACATGGGTGTGGGAAAGTGGGCCAGTGCATGTAGGTTTGGAACATGAGGCCCAAGTGGTGTGTGAGTGTAATGAGATATCAAGCTCGTAGCCGACTTGAAAGAACAATGGCCACTGGATTTCTAATAACTTGGTGCCAAACCACATGGGATTTATAATGTAGGACGCACATCACATGGGACAACCCTTTATCGATGCTTATTTTGTTACTCATAAGGGATAGTCTTTATCAGCGCTAAATAAAAGTGTTGATAATGGGTGTCTATTATCTATGGTTAAAAAAGTGATAATATAGGGTTTTATTTATCAGCCCTTAAAAATCAATGATAAATGTTTCTCTTTATTAGTTCATTTATTTAGCACTAATAAAGATCACCATTTATCAGTGCTTTTATTTAGTACTGATAAAGACATCCTTTTATCAGTACTTATATCAACACTAATAAAGGTGGCCTTCATAAGAATTTATATTTAAAATTGATATAAGCTACCATTGCTTATTATATGTTTTATAGTAGTGTGTGTCACCTATCGATCTATTGGAATGAGGTGTGTAAGTCAGTATCTATTGGCCCCAGTATAGTTTTAGGAGAACTCTAAGAGAGTGTGATGGATTCAAAAGAGGTTGATCACCACTCAGAGTAGACAGAGATCTTATTTCAACCATATGAGGAGACCTTTGGAGTTCAATGTGGGTGTTCTAGTTTTCCTAATAGTGACTCCCCAGTTAGGCCACCGACATCTAAGAAAGAAATGAAAGCTAGAACAATTATTGGTGGGACCCTTTTTATCATCGAACAAGTTAAGATTGTGGCATATCATCTGGGCCTTTCTCCTCTTTACCATTGTATGAAAGAAATTTTTCATGTGTCACAACTCCGGAGGTACATGGTCGATCATGTGCATGTCGGAAACTACGAGGATATTGAGTTAGAGCGTAATTAATCTTAAGAGGATCGTCTGGTGCAGATTATAGACTGGAATAAAAAATTTCTATGAGGGAATATGGTACCACTTGTCTCGATCCGTTATCAGGATGGACAGATCTTGGAAGAGACTTGGAAGCATGAGTCTGGTGTACGAGCTTAGTGGCTAGGGTTGTTTTATCAAGACCTATAGATTTACTTATCATGGATTATAATTTGGTAGATTGGAATAATTGTAATATGCTGAATTTCAATCTTAATAAAACCCTCATTGATAATAATTTAAGACTAACTTTAATTGAAAATATATTTTTTCAATAAAAATCACATAATAAATTATTAAAATGCTTTTCTTAAGGATAAAATCCTAGTTAAAAACTTGTAATATTCTATGGAATATTACTGGAGTTAGGTAATAAGTTATCACGGTATTCTAGGGCCCGTAGAGCATCGATTCCATTAAAATACAAATATTAAATATATTATATCATGTGGACAATATTTTTCCAAAATAATGGAATATCTCCTGAATAGTGTCTCATATGAGAAATATGAGACCACTGTTAGGTATATAATGTGGTTTTTACCCAATATGTGTCATAATCCTTGTGTGTATTGAGTATTTGGTTACATTTCATGTAAGGGTAATTTTTTTACCCTTATTTTTATATTATTATAATTTCTTTTTTTCTTACTCATTATAATTCTAAAAAATAGATCTTAAATAAATTATTAAACCTATATTTGATTCAATGAAAATTTACAAATTATAAAAGGATAAATTACATGAATGTTTTTGGAAGGTAAAAAAATGATTTATCCAAAGATAATTAAAATGGGTTATCACAAAATAATCTATAAAAAAATATAAATAAATTATTTTTTATAAAATTATGCAAAAATTAATTTTAAGAATTGTAAGTTGATAAATTCATAAAAATATCCAAAGATAAGTATTAAAATTATAATCACATTGATTACCCAGGGATAAGTTATAAAAACTAACAAAAGATAATTATTTTGGATTATAAAAAGGTAATTATTAGAAAAATCATCAAAATATAATTATGTGAGAATACCAAAGGATAAAAATAAATATTATCAAAAGATAAATATATTAATTTTTCAAAGGATAATTTATGAATAATTATCATAACATAATTATGAATGGATAATTTATTATCAAAGAATAATTAGGTAAATTATCAAGGATAATCTTATTGTTTTATAAAATAATGTTTACAAGGAATAACCATGTATGATCTTAGACTAATCTTGAGGGAGATTAACGTTATCCCATGTGATTTTACAAATATTATTAAGAAGAAGATTGTTAATATGAGTATTGGAGAAAATTGAACATTTTGAAATTATCTAGGAGAGAGAAATTATTATCCCATGGACATTTATTTTCTTTTGAAACAAATTAGATGGTGTTTGTTCTAGGATACATTGATGAACCTCTAGCATTAACTTGTAGACAACTATGAAAATAAGGACTGGAAGCTAATGTTCTTGAGTGTTGTGGTTTTTACCCCAATTTTTGAACCACATGGGGTGGTTTATATTTACCATTGATTTTCAAAACATTCAGGTAGGAAGTTCCTTGCCTTCTATGGATCTCATACACATGCTTCCATGGTAAAATTATTGTATTGGAATATTTGATATCCAAACTTTTTTTTTCATCTCATGTTGGTGTTTGTCTGTATCCCAAGATATTGTTATGATGTTTTTTCCATTATAATTGTTGATATGGCTAGATTATCCAAAATAATATTTGATTTACATATTATATATATGATGATGCTATATTTATAAGGATGTGTGATATGGTTATTATCATGTTATACATTTTTCTTTTTTTACTTTGGGGGATTAGTATTTTGTATATGTTATATGTGTCCATCATGGTATGAGTACTCCTTGAGGGGTGCACGCATGTTGTGATATGGTGATGATGGTGGTGCATGATATCCTTGTAACATGGCCTCTACTCAATCCCTTGTGAATTTTTGAGTATATGTATAATAATTGATTCCTTGTGAATTTAAAGTATTAATTGATGCCTTTTGGATTCTGAGTATGTTATGTTTACTTGATGCCTTATGGATTTCAAGTATTACCCGATGCATTATAAATTCTGAGTAGGTTACTCACTCGCTACCTTTTTGATTTTGAGTGACACACCAACAAACTTGTGGATGGTTTTAATCCCAATTGACATACATTAAATCATCCAATATTTAGTAGAACCAAATATGACTGGGGGTTTGTGTCATCATAGCTAGTAAATGATTTCCTGGTTTTTGAGTGTATGTTTATACCACTACACATTTTTTATAATTATGGAATACACTTGTTATACTTGATAAAAATAGGTTGACCACACATTAGTGGTTTCCTACTGAGTTTTGAACTCACAAACTACTTGGTAATTTTAGAACACTTGTAGATTTCATGGCTAGAGATCTGTTGAAGGGAAAGGGCCCTATAGTGGACAATTGTGTAGTGATGCACAAAGCTGGAGCTGGACCAGATAGATTCTAGAGAATTTTCTATTGTTTATTAATTTTTTAATTTATTTATCTACTTTTATTCTCTAGATAGAATTAAAATTTAGGGAGTGGAATTTATTTATGGCTTGAATTCCATTTCATACATTCTCATGTAACTTGGTTTATTATATTGTTATTAATTATTTATTATGATATGAAATAATACTAAGGGTATAGTCTCCCCAGAGAAAAACATAGACAATCACTGCTAAATGGAAACCTATTGCATATGAGGAGGTACAAATGAGGTCATATGTCACTTTTGATTGGGCCTAGTAGTTCAGGATGGAATGTTAAAAAATCATTGTCCAATGCTAATACCATATTGGTCCAATTAATATACTACTAAAATAAATAATTTTTGAAAATATTTAAATTAATATAATTTGAGTGAGCTATAAATTTCTATGATTTTTGTAGATAAATAAAACGTATTATAGATATTTAAAAGGATTATATTCAAATTTCATTTTTTATTGGTTTCTTTAAAGTCAAATTAAAAGAATAGTTCGAAAATCTATATTAATGATATTTTATAGAAAAAATATTTTATTAAATTAATTAAAAATTGTAAAAATATATAAAGTGAACAATTAGTAAAATATATGGTCAAAAATTTCATCCCATGGGAATTTATGAGTCAATAGTTACCTTATAAGTAAAATTACAACTGTTTAAGAGTGACAAAGTTAGTACTATGGTTAAGATTAAAATGAGTTAATTGAGGTTTTGATCCAACAGATATGGATTAATAGACAAGAGAAACCTATAAAAGTTATATTATCTTATATTATTACAACCAAATAACAACATATCATTTAATATATTGATATTTGGGAGTATTTTTCATGATAATTACATTAGTATAATTTAATATTTTATGAAATTCCAAAAGGGCCCCTCACCAAAATTATAAAAGGGAACCTCTTCCCTGTACTTATTAATTTTTTTTAAAACATCTAACTTGACCGAACCCCATAAAAATCCATCCTAAATATCCTTATACACATTATAACTGCTATGGTCTTCCCTAAATACCGACCATATAATCCTTAACAAGATATCCAAAGGAGTTCTTTCAAATAATAGGTAATCTCTATAACTAATCACTTTCATTACAATTCTTCTTTTACATTCCCTAAATCTATGATATTTATCATGAAGTAATAATTTTAGTATCCTATATATATTTAAATGTTTTTATGATTATTAAAATATCATTATCCATCCTATTTCATATCAAATGGGAAGGGAAAGTATTGCTCGTGCTTACGTATGGCTTACCATCTCCATGTAGTGGTACAATTAATTTCTCATCACCATTTTATATAGATGATTATTAATGTGGTTTTAATATTTATATATTATATTTATTACATAATTATTCTTCATTAATGATAATACCATATTTACCTTATTATGTTCCAATCTGTTGTAAAATGATAATGTTGCTCATGTATATGTGTGGATTACCACCTCCATGAAGTGATGTGATTTGTTTTTCATTTTTCTTACTTGTATAGTAATAAGGATAGATTTAATGAATATATTAAATAAATATATATATTATTTAATTGTTATTTAATTTTCTTTCATCCCATCTATCAAAAAAATAAAAATAGTGCTCACGCATACATACGATCTACCATCTCCATGAACGATGTAATTCATTTTTATAACTCTATATTTTAGGGATTACTATATACTTATATATAAATATAATGAATATATATTATATTAATATCATGAGTAAAATTATATAAATTATGTAACCATGATTAAAGTAAAAATACCAGGACTTCCAAACAGAAACATGGATGAAAAACAAAGCAGGTATCACCAACAACAGTGATTTCAATAAACATTTGTTAATAAACAAGTTATAAAATATCATAAGTAAATCAAAATTTGTATGATTTATATACTATTATTATTTTCCTATAATACATTTATAATAAATTTATATTTATTGTACAGGAGTTTCAATCACTTATAAAGAAGGACAAGACCTGTGATAAGATATTTATATTTCAAACCTATTTTAATCGGGATTGTTTATTCTTGAATTTCTATTGAGGAAATTATATAATTCTAACCGAATAAATCCCTTTAATTTTTTTTATCTTCTCACCATTTCTTTATAATACATGTTTTATTTTCATTTTCATCAGTTTAAGTACTCAAAATACCAAAATAATGTTTTTAAGGAAAACCAACCACATTTTACTATTCGGTAAAGAATATTTCTCATCCATTTCCTTATTCCCTAAAACTTATTTCAATAGTTTTTTTAATATTATATAATTACTATTTAAATTAAGTTTGACCCTTTTTTACATTTTAAAAAATGTTTTGAAAGGAATATTCTTTTTCTTTTCTGACTAAGTTACTTTTAGACCTTTTAATAAAAATGTGAAAGGAGTTTTTCTTTTAACTTAAAGGACTTGAATGGAATTTCTCACAATCCGGGCCTCTAAATTATTTGAAGCTTCCATTGTAATTTTCCATATTTATCTTCAAAGAAAATGTTTTCCATAATTTTTTTAAAAATATTATATTTGAAATAATTTATTTCAAAATAGAAAGTAAATTTTCCTTCTCAATGTTTTTAATAAGAGTTTTGTGTTATTTAAATTCATCAATGACAACGACCTTTAGTTTTGCTTCTGTTTTACTGGGAATATGTTGTAATGGTAAAATAATTATTATTTACCTATCTGTTTTATGATTATAATGATGAAATGTTTTTGAAATCCATTTATTTTAGTTGGCTTATGCTATGATGGATTTATGACATGTTTTTAAACCCAGTTTTTTTGCACAGGTTATGACATGATGAGATGATGACTATTTTATGATCTTATAGAACACATATATATAGTTTTAATCTTTTGATGGGTGATAAAAAAAACTATATATCCCTCCAATGAATTAGTTAAATTATTATATATCATGAGATAATTAAGGAAAACAAATTGATGTGCTCGATATACTATGGAAAAAAAGTTGAAGTTATTGATCCGTTATGGAAAACAAATCAGTGTGCTTGATCTGCTATTAGAAACAAGTTCATGTATTTTATCTATTATTAGAAACAAGTCGATGTGTTTGATCTTATATGGGAAATATTTTTTATGCCTAATCCTTTATGATTTGGTAGTACCAATAGTTAACCTTGACATGTGAAGTGGTTTATATACTTATAATGGTGCCACAAATATATAACATGAAATTACGATTCATGATTGATTTATGATTTTTTATCAATATTATGATTCATGTATTTTGAAATGATAAGGCTTTATTCCATGAATCAAATTTATGATCTTTGATATATTGGCTATTAAATTTGTATGTGATGGTCATGATCTCATATACTTATGTTTATCTTATGATTTCATATGTTCATAGATTGATTACTATAATTTTTTTACTTACTATGAAACTATGATCACCATTTATGATTTTTCATATCCCCGGGTTATAATGAATGTTTTTAAGTAGTACTTGTATATAAATACCACTGAAAGGGAAGATATTTGTGGGAGATGTTGAATATATTTCATGAGATAAGAAGATTGTTTATTTAGTCTCTCAAGATACTAAAACATTATAGTAATTGGGAATGTGTTTATAAAATGTAACGAATATTCATCTAAAAAGATATAATATTTATGTATGAAAATCTTATGTCATTATATTTACCATAAAATAATCTTAGCTAGAATAATTTAGTGGATATAAGGCATATGATAAATTCTACCAACATGGAAGTTGAATTTTTAAAGTTAATCAAATGAAATTTTATTCAATAGGTTTAATACCCTAAGTAGAATTCCAAAAAAATTCTAATTAAGAAGAAAAATTGTAAAAAAAAAATTAATTTCATGTATTTGAACTACCACTGGCCAAAGGATGATTTCATTGTACCAGGTAGGGAACTGATAATCGATGAAGTGGATGGTCTCTAAGAGGGGGTAATTTTGGACGGGATCTTCTTAAAAAATTCTTACGTGCCTCCAGAAATTTCAAATTTTGTGACTGTTGTGGGAGATGGTGCCCATCCACCAAGGGGTAAGGATTTGGGGTCTTCACCAGTGTCAAAATCGGAGGATGGTAGGGCTTCACCAGTGTTTTCTTCGTGGTCTGATCAAAATGTCTGTTCAAGGGGGAGATCCTTCAAAGAGGTGCTCACTGGAGTTCCATCACCAATGATGGAGGTTCAATTAACATATATCATGAGTATTTCATTGGATACTCAGTTTTCTATGAGAGTGGAAGGCTTCCCTTTAGTGGATCTATCGGTGATGGAGCTCATTGCATCTTCATACTACCATCACATGTCTCTTTTGGAGAAGCTCGGGTATGAGTGACTTCCATTATCCTTCTTCAAAAAAATTCTTAAATCATGGGGGCTTGAGTTTTTTGTGGCATTTTTAGTGATTTCTAGGTACTCCTTCTATATTCACCTCTTCTCATAGGATGATTTTTTGAAATCTTGGTCGTAGGAGGGTCGTATGTGTAGATCATAATGCATCCTTCTATACATATGGTCATGGGATATTCACATCAACAGAGACTAATGTTCAGTGATCTTCTAGGTGAATTAACTAGGTTTACCCTTTCTTTTACTCAGTCCTTCAATCAGTCAAAGTGTGGGTGATGCCTTGGGATTCTTCTTTTACATAGACAAAAATACAAGGTGTTGTAGGTTTCTTCAACAATGAGATTTTGAGATGAATTAGATCTTTTTATGGAACTCTCATCATGTGTTCTTATTCAATACGGGCATGTATTTTCATGATGTAAATAGGTGTTTTATTAGGTGACTTTATATTTTTCTATTGCTTGTCATCTACAGGGCCACAACACTGAATTTTTTCTATATAGTTATGTCGGGAGAAATTCATCATTTCAGGTTGTGGGATTGGTCTCTATCACTCTCTCTCAAGTTACTCAAAATGAGGAGGATCCTATTATCGCCTCTTATGTTCCTAATGAATATTTTCTTCTAGAATTTCTTCAAATGGATTCTACTACGTGTGGTATGGTGTAATCTGGTGGATGTGAGAAAGTCAGTGTCTCTTAAAATCATGAGTCTCAGGAGGATAGATCTAACATTTTCTTGGCTAATTCTTAGTCGGGGATATTGAAGGGTGGTTTACAGGATGAATTTTCTTTGGGCCAGGTTGCTTCGATCAAGCTGGTGGTCAATGAGCATCAAGATCAGAATCACCAAGAAATTCTTAGAAATCCTATGTAAGGGTTATTAAATGATTTTATACAACGCATTTCTTAAATGGGAAAGACAGTGTCGTCTAAGCTTCCAATTAATGATCAATAGAATTTGGATGAATATGTAGGGAAGACATAATCTATTTTGGTTAAGGTTTTGGTTTCTTATGTGGTGTCTTCTATATATTAAATGGTTTCCCTTTCCAATGGTTTGGTTGTGGCGTGATCTCAAGTTTACAAGGAACCTAGAACCCCCTGTTCGAACAATCAAAAGAGAAACTATTTTATAGATCTTGTGGTTGATGATTGTGAGAATATTATAGATCTTTATGTGTCAGATGAATCTATTATAGCAAATCTTTTGGCCATAGTTGAACATTGTGGTCGCATTACATGATCAAAATAAAAAAATGAACCTGAGTACAAATCAGAGTCCAAGACTTATATCATGGGACTCAACATTGTGACTGTCTGTTGTCATAAATGATATTTTTCATTATATGGAATTTTAGTGGTTTGAAGGCTCAGGATAAAACTATATATATTTCAAGTGAAGTTCGTAGGTATAATTATTCTATATTGGAAGTGTTGTAACTAAATTTTCATGGACAAATTATTGGGAGCTATTTAAGGAGACTATGATTCTCAGAAGTAATTCATGGTGGCTGCACCATGACCACATTTGTATTTTTTGGGAAAATAACTTCATTGTGGAATGTTTTTATTTCACAAATCAGTGTATTATCATCAATGTTGGTATTAGCAGTGTTAAATTTGTTTTCTCCTTTGTTTATGCCAAATGTGATTCTTTGGATAGGGGAGGTTTTGGGGGACATATTTTGGTGCTTTAGTAAGGGACTATTCCTTCATTCATTGTAGGATATTTTAATAATATTGTTGATAGTTCAGAGAGGAAAGTAGGGGAAAGATATCTTAATAATACATGTAGAGTTTTATAAATTTCATGATGAATAATAGGGTTCTGTACATGGGATTCTCAGGGGACCCATTCATGTGGTGGAATAACCAAAAGGATAGGAGAATAATTTTGAGTAGGCTAGATCATTTCAAGTAAAAACCTTAGGTAATTAACTATTTCCCTCTTTAAAGTTCAATTATCTCACTAGATCATTGTTGAATCATTCTCCACTCTATGATAAACTAATAAATGCATAAAAACAATAAGAGTTATCTTTTCACTTCTCTTCAATTTGGGTTATGGATGAAAGTGATTGTCAATTAGTGAAGAACTCTAAGGTTATTCTAGTGGTGGGGGTGGGGATGGGACTATATAATTTTCTTATTCATTTGAAGATCGATATTATGGAGTGTCTATCAAAAATAAGGTTTATATAGTATAATATATAAAACCTCAAAAAAGTAATTAATAATATAGAGGTGAGGCTACAATCTTAATGGAATGATGATCTCTTTCCTCTCATGGTTATAAAGATGAAATTCTTGATTAAGATTCTATTATAAATTGAAATTATTTCAAGGGAAAATCAAGAGCTCTATGGCTTTGTGAGGAAGATAAAAACACTGCCTATTTTCTATCTTCTTTGATGGAATGGAAGGTGGCCAGGATATTCAATATCTAAATTGAAGATAGAACATATACTAAATATGTGGAGGTTTTTAGGGGAATTTAAAAGGATAATTTTTTCATCTAATATAATGGATAGTGATTATGGATGATGGAAGACATCCGGATGTGAGTAAAAATGGTCAGTTTCCACTAATTATTTAAAGACAGGTAGTGGATAGTGGAAATGTTTTATTGAAGGTGGAACTAATTGAAGGAAATATCAAATAGGTAGTGTAGAGTTTATATTCCTAAAGTGAACATGTCCCAGATGTCTTAAATAGTTTTTTCTTTAGGTCTACATGGACTATAATAAAGGATCGTGTGGTTGGGGCTATCTAGGAATAATTTAGAGGTCGTTCTCTCCCTAGATCTATTTGTGCTTCTTCTGTGGTATTGATCCCAAAGGTCTAGGATCCCACTTATTTTAGTCATTATAGGCATATATTATTATGTAAGTTATCTTATAAGATACTTACTTCTATCTTGAATAAAATTATTGGAAAGGTCCTTCCTGGTATTATTTTTTATGAACATCAAGGATTTTTAAAAGGAAGAAACATTCAAGGGATGATTGGAATTTCTAAAGAGATGACTAAGGACATCAACAAAAAAACCATTTGCTCTAACATTATAATTAATGTGGATATGGATAAATACTATGACTAGATGGAATAGAGATTCATTTATAAATCCATGACTCAATTTGGTTTCAAGGATTGAGAATGTGACTTATTTTTTAGGTGATACACTTCTCCTGAGATCTCAATTCCAATCATGAGGAAACGTTTTAGCATCTTTAAGATAGTGTGAGGTCAAATGAAAGGGGATCCAGTATCACCAAGCCGTTTCACCTTAGCTCAGGAAGCTCTAACCAGAAACATCATACATGACTTAGCAGTTGGTAAGATCCTTCCTTAAAATAATAGACTCAGATCAGGTATTATATCACATATTATGTTTGTTGATGACATATTGCCTTTTATTGATGGTGATAAAAAAATAAATCAGTGGTTTCAATAGTGTAATGAAGGATAATGGTGAATAGAGTAGGCAACAGTTAAATCATGTCAAAAGCAGTGTGTATATATCCAATTATTGGGATCACATGAGGATAAACTGAAGTCTTTACAAAATGGGAATCCAAAGGGGAATATTTCCCATGTTTTACTTAGGGGATCCCATATCAAATAGTAAGATAAAGATTTTGTTTTTTGAATGTATCATTTGTATGATATCAGTCATCATTTCTAACTGGAAAACTATGTTCTTATCCTTTAGAGGGATAATTACTCTTGTGAATAGTTTTTTGACTTCTATTCTTGTACACATTTTTTATGTCATTATATATCACAAAGGAACTATCAACACTCTTGAAAAGATGATGACATCATTTATATGGGATGCTAATCGGGAAAACAAGTGTCATTGGAAATCCTGGGGAATCATGGAGAAAGCAATTGAAGAGGGATGTATTAATCTAAATAGTCTTGAATACACCATGCATCATATGCAGGCATGGTTGGTGTGTGGGGTTATTCATGGAACTTCCCTCTAGGAAACGTTCATGTTAGACCGATATGGGGATGATTGGAAATGATGGGTAGATAATATCGAGAGACCATCTAATCTAGAGAGAAACATTCTTGAACACTGGTATATCTTGAAAGTCAAGGTTCAATGGGTATTGGGATATAGTGATATTAGGTTCCGGGAGGACAATTGGGTGTGTGACATTCAATTATTTCATGGGTGTCCAGCCCCAAACATTTCCTTCTCAAAATAAATAAGACACTCATGTTTGATTTTTAAAATGTTATCTATTGAGTAAAATCATGTTTTTGAAAAAATCAAACTTGATAAGAAACCCGATATGTGTGTTTTCCCTAAGATGACGTCTGGACTCTTCATCACCAAAGCCTTATATTCCTTGGACCATGATAAGGTTGTCATTTATACCTGGGTCAGCAAGTTATGGTGGAAAGAAATCCCATATAAGAATAGTTTCAGGGTTTGGAATGTGGGGCATCTTGCATTACCCACCGATGAGAATATTCAAATAAGGGGTGTTGTCATGAAATCAAGATGTTGGTGCTACGAGAACTCCATATGGGAATATTCCTGGAATCTGTTTTCTCAGAATGAGTGGGTGGCTTTAATTTGGGATTATATTGGACAATATATGTGGATTACTATATATAGAGATTCCATGGATAAATTTCTGGATTTTGGGTTTCAAGGGACGGAATGAAAGTGCTCTGCCATTAAATTCCACTAGTTGGTTTTTTTGGTGGTATATAGGGTTTTGTGGGAATAATGGAATAGAGTTAGTGAGCATCATCGCTACTCACTTCTCAACATCTGGGTGTTTGTCAATGCAATGGTGGCAGATCTTATCTCTCTCATCTTGTGATGAAGGATGTTATAATATCTTATTGGACTTCTTCTGTGGAGTGATATAATGGACTAGGTATGTGGATGAGATTCTCTGGGCACTGGATTTCTTAGAATCACCCCAACACTGGTTTCAAGCTGAATATCAATGAATAATGTTTTCATATACTAATTCATAGAGGTGGGTTGGTTCAGGATGTCAAGTTATTGATGCTTCTTGATTTCAACTCCTTCTATTACTCAAGTAATTCTCTTGGGATCGAGGTCAGAGATATTCTCAGTGGGATTTCTTTGTAAAGATTGTACAATATTGGTCTTGCTGCAATGGAATCTAACTCTGAGATTTTGGTATAGGCACTCAAAACTAATGTCAGCATTTCATGGGATCTGATCTACCACAATGGGAGGTGAAAAATTCTCATTGGGAAATACCTGAAGATCACTTACACCTAGAGGGAAGGTAATTGTTCAGTTTATTGTCTTAATATTAAATGTATTCCAAGTGAAAGTATTATTATTTTTTTATGACCTAGGTCAATTATACTTGATTACATGTCTTTTTTATGTAGTGGTGCTCTTGGACATGATCATTACCATCCACCTTGAACGTAATTATTAGTGAATAAAATAGTTAACTATGATGATGATTATGGTCTACAATCCCTCTCATTTATGGTTAGGTACTCTGGATATATTTATATTTGAATGTATCTATAAGATGTATAATTCAATACCTTTAGGTAACCCTAATGTATTTATTTCTGATAAGTAATTTTTTTTGTATGAAGAACCTTGGAACTACTTACCAATATACCATGAACCATATTTTCAAGTCCTTCATGAAAAAATTGTAATGTTATATGTGTGGTCAATTAATAAAGGTTCACTAGTTTCATGACCATATGGATGAACTAGAGGTAATATTATCTAAATATTGATCAAATTACTAGAATAAAAACTCACATAAATTTGCATTCGGGGTCCCGTTAGGGAAATTTATTAGTTTTATAGTCTTTCGTTATGGTATTGAAGTTGATAATTAGAAATCTAGGGTGATAATTTATATAATCCCTCCTCAAAACCTTCAAGAGTTGATAGGTATTCAAAGGAATATCTCTTATATTAGGAACTTCATAGAAATCCTCACTAGAAAATGCATGTCCTTCATAAAATTGATAAAGAAATGTCTCAATTATCAATGGAATGAATATTTTCATTGGGATTTCAATAACCTCAATAAGTATCTTATACACCCTCTAGTATTGATGTACCCATATAGAGACTATGGAATGGTCACCATATTCATTTCTTTCTTAGAAGAATGATTCAATAAAATATAATATCTATAACTATCTTAGTAGAAAAATGTTGTAAGTTGAGACCTTATATATTGATGTTGAGACGAACTACCATTCAATGATTTTTACAGTGAAGAAGCTTCAGTATTATCTATATAATTATGAGGTCCACCTGATTTATCATGTGGATTTAATCAAGTGTATCCTTGGTCATCCTATGTTAATAGGGTTATTGGCAAGATGTGTTGTTATCCTATAGAAGATAAATATCTATTTTGTATCCAATATAAAATTAAAGGATAATCTCTAGTAGTTTTTTAGGTAGCACACCCTACCCTAGTGGAATCATCGATAAACACAGAGTTCCCTGATGAAGAGGTATTCTCCATTAATGAAACATTCCAAATAGATGAAATGTATATTGATGATGATTGAATAAATTTAGCTAGTATAATGATAGAAAATTCAAGACATTATCAGGTTGTCTTGGGAATTGTGTTCATTTTCCTAATAAATATAGTCATTCATTATTTATTCCTTATCTTAGAGGGGTGTTCAAATAATGAAAAAAATAACATAATCTCATTACATTTTTTGAATCATATTTGAAGATATTGATAACCCAATTAAAATTTAAAGGTTATTTTGAGTTGGTAATTAAGAAAAGTAATAGAGACAATACCATCAAGAAAGAATAACGTGTACCCCTCCTCAACTATGTTCAAGATTTGATGTAACAATTTCCTTCAGAGCCTATATTTTCCTATGTTTTTCACTCACATAATTCTTAATCATATAGAGGATATTAATAAAGTCATTTCCATTTCATATCAAATAACTTACTAGAACTCAGAGACTAAAACAGAAATTAGTTGGATGTCAACCATAGTAGATTATCTTCATAATAGATCTCTTTAATAGGATCATGATAATAATGGGTATATCCTTTAGTGATAAATAAATTTCATCCTTTATGTTGGTTTAAATTATTAGAAATTTCTCTACAAATGAGTCTTTTATATGGTACTCCTTAAATGCATTGAATAATAAGATACCATCACCATTTTACTTGATTTCAATGTCGGTGCCTATGCTGCTCATAAATTAGAGATCAAGACCTTCTACCAAATTTGTAGACTTGGAAATTTATAACCATCATTGATATATGATTTCATGGAATTCACCAAGAAATTCCATGAATTTAAAATATATTCTAACATCATTAATTAACCCTCAGATTTATTCCATGCTGGTAAAGACTCCTATTCATTCTCTGGATGGGGGATAGATTTCATGGGTTTATACCCCTGAGCCACAACATGGTCATTCAAATTTACCCTTACTGTTACAGACTTATTCTAAAAATGGGATGAAATTTTACCCTAAAAGGATATTGGGAAGATGTTTTAATTAATTTCATAATATCTAACATCATTACTTGATTTAGAGTCCCTCGTACAATCCTTATAGATAATTATGCTAATTTCTACACGTATGAGCTAAATAATTATAAAAGGAGTACAAAATTTAGTCTAATAACTTATACCACTATAATGAAATAGTGAAAAAATAGATTGAGGAATTTAATAAAACTATTTCCAATATTCTTTATAAAATGGTAAATAATGACAAAAATTCTTGTATAAATAAACTCCAACATGATGTATGGGATTCTCGCACCACAACCAATAATTCCACATTATTGACCCTGTATTAACTTGTATAAATAATAGAAATGTTTTGATAAATTGAATAAAGACAAATAGTCCCAAATTAAACATGAATAATAGTAACTAATTATTGATAAAAGATTACACACACTAAATAACCTTGAAGTTCATAAAAATTAATGCACATAAGCATTCAATAAGAAGGTATACCTCTGAATATTCATTCAAGAAAAATTATTATTAACCTTGAGAGTAAAAATGATATCTATAAAGAAGATCGCGAATCTAGAACATAAATGAGAGGGTCCTTATATCATATAAAAGGTCTACTCTAATGGATAATTTTCCTTGATTATAATAAATAGAGAACGTATTATGCTTGTCATTAATACAAGGTTTCTCAAAGAATACTTTACATAATGTTATGTTGTGATTATAAATTATTTACCACATGAATTTAAACTACATAATACATTTCCCATTTCATAAAATGTTAAACTTCATAGCATGAAGTTCCTTCCTGTTTCACCCATGAATTACTTGGAGTTTTCTATTTCACCTTACCTTGTCTCCTAACTTGAGATCCTTATCTATGAAGGAGTTCTTTGTTTATAGTCTCCCCATCCATAAGAATGTTTTAAGATAAAAATTCCCCTATTTTAATAACTATGTTAGAATTAATTATTGTTCTTACAATATATATTGATTCCTAGATCTCATGTATCGGGTCCATGTATAGGTTTTATCATCCAATTCTTCAATCTATCCTAGTGTTTTTTATCACACTCATTCATGATGGATCTTATATAATAACTTGACACTAAGATAGATTAATTTCATTATGGAAGGATGTGTAGTTACATCTAGGTTTCCCACCTCATACCTAGCCAAAAATTCAATTTTCACCTAATTTTTCCCCTACTATCCTAACACTTGGGTTTACTAATTCATGTTGGGGTTTCCTTCATGAACCGTGTATTAGGATTAGAATTTCTATATCATATTTAATAACAACATGTTTCATGATTATTATTCTTACAAGATACAATGTTATTCTTGGGTTTCCCAAACCAATCCTAGTTCCAAACTCCATTCCTTACAATTCCCTATTTTTTATTGGTGTTTAGACCTTCAGTAATTCAATTCAGGCCAAATTCAATATCCTTATGCTAGAATGGAACCATTTAATTCTCTCCCCTAAAGTTGATCCATATTTATTTAGATACTATATATTCCAAGAACTATGTTTTTCTTTATTCCTATTTTCATAGGATATGTAATGAAGCCCAAATATCCCATTATTGGACCAACCATAAATTTTATCTATATAAAAACCCCTCCCAATATATGGTCTCTTTATTCATGTCAGGCTTTTATATATTTGACTCTATGTTAGGATAAAATATATTCTTACTAGAACTATGTGTTTATTTTTTCTTGTTATTATAAAATATGATGTGATATCTAAGACATTTTTCCTAGACTTAACTACAAATCCTCACTTCCACTCCTCTTTAACATATTTTAACTGCCCAATATTATACAGTTTTGAGTTATATTTTTCAAATTACCCTTCAAAAATTATTTTATCATATTAGATACTTTTTACCATGACCATTTGAATAACCATAAACATTTCAATTTTATTTTTAATTAGTATATAATATTCCAAAAGGAACCATATATTTGGTAATGGAATTTACACCATGTATTTGGCCCACCAAAATAAAAGTTGAAGAATGTACTTATCCTATGGATAGGATCCTTTAATCATATATTCCCTTGAAATTATTTAAATGTTACCCATCATTTATATATATTCATCGGTCATCCTTTTCATGATTATTTAATGTCATGGTAACAGAAACATCATTAGATTGTGTTTTGTGGTTATCCAAACCAATTCATTATTATTTCTCAATTATTCAGCTCAAACAAATCAATTTATAATTTTTGTCACTCTTATCCTTAGTTGGATGGTGCTTAAATGATTTTAGTAATTAAGAATACTACATTGATTGTTACATTTTCTACATTGGTCTAAGAACTATGACCTTAAATTGTATGCACCTTTCCCTAAGACCTTCTATGCCACGACTCATACCCCGGGGCCCATGCCACGACTACACGAAGCCCACCTCCCAAAGTCCAGGGGATGGAAACTATCACCGAAGGCATTATCCATCAAGTGGGAGGTATTTTCCAAGAACCTACACACACACACACACACACACTCACAACCCCAACCTAGATGGTGAAACATAAAAAAAATGCATGCATCCACTAAGTAAGCCACAACAAGAGTACAATAGCAAGTACACGGGGTAAATCGGGCCAGTATACAATCCCACCAAAGGAAAAAAAGAAAACAAGTAAAACCCAAGGTCTCTAAAATGAATCCATTGAGAACCCTACCTAAAGGGTAGGTGGAGGGTAGCTTCTTGAAGTCATAGGAGTGTGCCTTGTATGTATGCTCTCACTGAACACCACTTGGTCTTGGCCCTACCTAGACTCTGTCAAAGCGTCGGTCATCTGCACAAGACATGATACATGCAGGAAAAGCCAATACATGGGTGATTAAAACAATACTTAGTAGGGGACCCCAAAACCAAAAAGGTAAAGCATAAGAGGGAAACCACAAATAAAATGAACAGTCAACTCTACATAGATATATATCCATACATATACCAAGAACATCTAGATATAATCATCTCACCCACTAAGAAAACATATGGTCCCAACCACATAGCCAACTTTAGGATTCTCAATGAAGGCTCAAGTCATAACTCATAAACTATGATATCACACTCTAAGAGCTCATCCATCTCTGATGGAACACATCTGAGAGATTCACTCCATTGGAAACATTATACTAGGTCTAAATCTAGTGCCCATCACTAGAGGTTTAGTAATCACAGTAATGCGCCCCCTGTATGACTATGGAAACCCAAGTGGAGAGGCCCTCTCTCACCACTATACACGTAAGAGGGATCCCCACTCCTAACCATCTCATGAAACCTCTGTCTCTCCTATAAGGAGTTTCCCACACTTCAGTCTATATAGGGAGCACTAGCTTTTATCTAGGTATCATTTTCATTAAGTGGGTGGGGCCTATCCTCGCTATTATGTCCGACAGCCGAGATAGCTCCAATCCCCCCATTGAGGACTGGAACCCTTACAGGTAGGGGAGTACTACTTGGTGACTAAAGGACATGTTCCCTGGTAAGATAGGGTATTAATGACTCTATAACTTCATGTATGGAGAACTCGCACCCTAAAATAGCTGGGGAGCACTAACTCCTATCATAGAGGACCCGCACCCTACACAGTAGGGGTAACAACTCTATTAAATCATATGTGGAGGACCCATGACCCAAAAAAGCAGGGGAGTACCAAATCCTATCATAGAGGGTTGTTACCATACCCGTTAGGTGAGTACCAACTCTATGTACATTAGGTTTATGAAGGACCCACACCCTAGAATAGCAGGGTAGTACCGACTCCAATCATAGAGGACCTACACCCTACCCAGTATGGGAGTACTAACTCTATATGTATCAGATGTGGAGGACCCACGTCATAGTCCTATAGGGGAGTATGGAATCCACATATAGAGTACCCACTCCTTGTTCCCAAAGGGGAGTATTTTACGATCATTAATTTCTCTGGGAACCCACACCCTAGTTCTTCATGGGAGTATCACCCCCAGAGGAAGATACCCAAAGAAAAAAAGAACATGCACCCATGATGTGGGGAATCCCGTCTCTACCTAAGAAGAACGGTAAGGAGTACCCATGCCCTGAGTCATCAAGGGAGTAAGCTTCCTAGCATCTCTTCATAAAAACAACCATGTTTCTGTTCAAAGTATGCTTGTACCCAGAGATCCTACACATGAAACCAATAGTCAATCCTTTAACTTCCTTAAAAAACTCACTTAGGGTATCTCAATGGTATTTTCTTGTCTCAAGGGTCTCAACCCCATATACGGATCATCAATCAGACGCTCTGTTTGAAAGTTATGAGTGTTTTGGAGAAATAGGGGTCAGATGGGCTCGAGTCTGGTCAAACTCGGTGGGACTGACCAGATCCAATCCGACTCAAACCCAATAGGCAAGTCCCGTTGGATCGTGGGTCCGGCCCGTTGGGCCTTGGGTCCAGCCTGGACCGCTTGGCTAGGCATTCCCCACCAGCACAAGATCAGACTGCATTAGAGAAGGGTGGCTCCTCTAGCTCAAACACGGTTTTTCCGCTTCCACTTCTGGACCAAGCGCTACCATCTAGTGTCGCCAACCCGACCAACTATTCTACATGAGCATACCAGAAATACCTCAGGTGGCCCAATCGCGTGCGTCCAATCATGTGGTGTCGTCGCGGTCAACATGGTGGTTCACTACGTCCAACAACCCTACAGTGGATGTTTCGGGTTCTTCCAACTACCACTACAGGCGGCCATCCACCGCTGCATCGGCATGTGGTCGTCATTGCATACCATCACCAGTCACTGCTGGCATGCCAGCGCGCTATTATACCGACCACCGAATGCATTATGGTTGTCCGTTCTTTGAATCTTAAGGTGTTCCAGAACCCTCGGGTTGTGTTCTTCATCATATGGGGTTCAAATCTCTCGTGTGATCTATTCTGCTAGAAAAGGCCAGGTTGTTGGTATTTCACACACCGCTTCGTTCCACCCACCATCGGTTATCATCTCACCTTCATTGTGTCATGCTCATCCTTGATCTATGATATTAGATCCTTGCACCAATGAAGTTTTTGCAATGATTTACCATTCACCAATGTACAAAGAACTTGAAGAACATGGGGGAAAAAGTCACAATAATCAACCTGAGGATCGAACCTCATATGTTTGTTCTTTTGGCCCTTGACCCAGTCCATTAGAATTATCAATAAAATGAAACAAAAATCATCCCAGAAGAATGATCAATTTGTGGTTCAACCTTTCTGTGGTTTGATCTATGATTATCATTTAAAACCAATAATGGGGGAGGATTTACTTCAAATAATAGCCCCAACCTGGATCTTGAATATCCTAAAGGCATAGATTGAAGTAGTGTCACCACGTCGATCCTCATTCAACCAGCATTCATCGATCTTCAACTTCTAGTGTCTAGTTCGATCACATTCGTTGATCCCACCATCATTGGTTCTTTTCCAAATAATCCTTTAAGGCTTCTCAACAAAATCCAATGTCCTCCCCACCCCAACAATGGGGCCTTACTAAGCCATTAAGTGGCGAATCGTGATTCAACATTTTCTTTTACACTGCATTTAAAAGTTTCTACTTTGTTTCATTAATGAAACAGTGTTTTGGTTTCATTTCACTTCACATCGTTTCATTTCAATGGTTTCAATAGTTCAAAAATAAAATAAAACAACCATTTTTTTTATTTTAACTTTTTCTTAAAAAGTCTAAAAACTATCTTTTCTAGTTGACCTAATCTAGTCGATGTTAAGTTCATTATTATGTAATGTCTATATTCATGATGCAACGGTGCACTCATATTTTCAATCCGAGCGCCCATTTAGAAGTTTCCAAAACCTCACATGCACAACACTTTAATTTTCTTAAAAAAACTCAAAAAACTAACTTTCACCATCAACATGTTCCAGTCAAGGTTATGCTCTTCCATAGGGAAACAATCCCTCAAAATATCAATCATACTATTTTATTTCCAATCATAATTATCGTTTAGGAGTTATCAGGGTTTAAAAATAAAATAATTGTTAATTATTTTATTTACGGCTAAAAACTAACATCCACTTTTGACCCGCGCCGGCCAATGTTAGGCCTTTTTTAAGAGAATCTCGACGTTCTGAGTTCAATGGTGCCCTTAGATTTCTGATCCCATCACTGGTTAAAAATATAACAAAAAATCACTCACACGTTTAATTAATAAAATTAAAAAAGTTCAAAATTTTATTTCGGCCACTCCATGCCTCAAAATTACGTGTCATCTCAGAGCCTAGTCTTATAAAATTAGAATTTAATTTTTTAAATAAATCACCGAATTTTAGGCCATTACATTCTATATTATCATTGTATTCTACATTCATATAGGTTTTAACTTACCCTCATCCTTATATGGATTGAATTTTATTTTTGGTAAAAATTGAATGATATTAAGCTTCAGCATTACTTTTTGAAAAGTTGTATGAACTCAATCATCAGAACTATTTTATCTTGCCTTTAATAACATAACCCATTGAAGGAAAGTGACATGGTGCTCACCAAGTTAAAAACCAATAAATTAAATCCTAGGAATACATCAATTCTCTAGTTTCTAGGCTTGTCCCTTTCATATTTTATGGAAACTTTATAGCACTTAAAAGAGAAAAGAGTATAAAACTTTTAAATTGAAGACCCTAAAAATGTGTCCAAATAAAAATATGATTTTATTCTTATTAATTCATTCCCTTTAATGGGTTATAAAAATGATAGGTTTAAAAATGGGCAAAAAATATGTAAAATGTTGTTTAGATCACTATTTAACCCTAGAAAAAGTCAAGCTATGCAAGATGGGTGTACAAATATATAAAAAAATAGAACACCTTTTTATTATAACCCATGTGGGATAAGCTGATCTATGTGAAATTCAGAGAGATATAATTTTATGGTACTTGAACACTTCTTTATCATTAACTCACACTTTTTAAAACCTCTTCATGATTTGTATTTTACTATATTCACTCATTATTTATTATAAAAATGGATTAGCCTTAGCTTATATTTATGGTATATGAACTATGTATCAAACTAATATATATCTATTTAGGATTTAATACCTTAGATATAATGGATTAATCATTTTTTATCATTGATTCATGTCTTTTGACATTATGATTTACTAGACCCATTTTATATAATGTTCAGAGGGATTTAGTTACTATGATTTTACTTCTTTTTGTGTTTTTGTGTGTTATTTGGATTTAATATTTTGAGTAATAAAAATTTTACAAATCAATGATAACCGAAGATAAAATAATTCTCACTGATTAAAAAATAAGAAGAAGCATCCAAATCTTAGATTTTTTTCTTAATTTCTAATAAACAAGTAACATGAGAATATAATTGGAAGGCTAATAAATCATTAATTATATGGATTCTTAGAGTTATATCATTAATTTCACCAAGTCATTTGTAGTAAGATAGTGGCTAGATAGTCTCCCAGTTTCATCATCCTCATCAAAATTCTTTTTTTATCTCTTTTAGCAGCATCTTTTTTAGGTTCCTTGGATAGTTAACTAAGTCACTAGTATTATTTCACTATCTCATTAGGATTGAGAAAACATTGATAAAGGTTTATCACCATGTATATCCCATATTTAAATTATTTTTTATGTTCATTCGCCACTATAGTCTATTGAGTCTATTCTCAAAGTGTCGTGGCCCTAAGATCTGTGGAAAAGGAAATGGTTTTGATCCTTGAAATGTCTAATAGAAACTTATGTGCCTAATATCATTCAAAAACTATTATATATACAACAACATGGACTTAAAAATATTCAAATACATCATACCCTAATGTGTTGAATATAAAATGGAGATTGGGTAGATTTTCACATAGCACTTTTATAGGGATATCATAGATTAACATACAAATGTTTTGCCACACTATTTGTCTCATTGTTCATTAGAGGAAAAGGGACTTATGATCTGAATTAGATATATTTAGAGAGACTGAAACATAATCTAGTACTGATTCACTCAGAGTGTATACAAAATCAATGTTTTAAAAGAATACGTATTCCTCAAGAAATTATAAGACACCGGTGTGGAAGATTAATTTTTCCATCTCTCAACTGCTTCAGGTGGTGTCACTTCAATTAGTCTCAGGAATATGTATACAAATCGATTAGTGAATATGAGAGTAGTATGTGGGTAGTGTTAGTATCTAACTTCACTATAGGATGTTAATCTCTTCTGCTTTCATTATTCCACAGGATGGTCTAACTGGAACATTATCCACCACTTTTATTGATTCACCATCTACCTTATGGGATTCTATAAGGTATATTATTTCTCTCTCTACTACCATTACATCAGCTCGAATTATAAATGTATCATCCCTAGGAGAACCTCTTTTGGTATCATTATTTGATTCTCTATACACATCAAGTAGGAATACTAGTGACCTAAATTTATGATCGATAGAAAATTAATCTTATAAGGGTGTGAAAACTATATTCTCTTAGTAAATTATCCAAAAATGAACATTCATTAGATATGGAGATGTATAAACTCAAGAAATAATTTTTTTGAAAATAAAATAAAGTAACAAAATAAGAATTACTAAAAAATATTATGCTCTTACAAGTCCTTGTTAAAGTCATTAAACTCTTTGAGTGGTGAGAATGATCCTGGGTATTAATCTCTAAGATCATTCTCAATTCTTCCTCCAGCTCTACAATCCTCTCCAGCCTTATAGGGCCTATTATTGAAATATGATTGGTGTTATCAAAACATTTTTTCAATATAGTTAACAAAAAACCAAAAATATCCTCCTTTTGTGTCCTATAATAGTTAGTAAATATAGGTTTTTATGCCTCCTTTACTTCATTATAAAACCTCAGGTGAGTTATATGAATTTCTAACCTCGCGATGGAAGGATCTATGGTTATTTTTAAGGAAACCTCTTCAACTACTAGATCTTGTTTCTCAAAAACTATAGAGTTAACCTGGGATTTTGTAACTAAATTGAAAATATTGGTAGGATCAAAATTGAGTAATGAGGCCTCACTTTTAGTATATGAAGCTCCTACCTCATCATCATGTGGGGTGGTATAATCCCAATTCCCCTCTTCCTCATCATATTCCCCATCAATACACATGGTACTATATTCAAAAAACATTAATTCATACTCTAAAAAGTAATGAAATAGGGGATATAACAGGGTAATTGTATCTATTTTACTGAATAGGGGTACATTAATCAATGGAAATCATTCTTCCACCTTATCATCCTCTTATCATGCCTCATAAGGTTCATTCCTTGATAAGCGAGTCACTACAATCATGAAGATATGTGATATCTATATTATAATGAGAATTTAAGAGTGTACTTTAAGGACAAGACACTATTTTATATGAAGATATTTATATAAATTATATTGGTATTTATTCAATGTATGATCAAATATGATGGACTATTTTACCCAAGATCTAGTTTAGATGATACTAGAGCTATGAAAAGTATATAGAATATCTCTCCCCTCTGTATCCAACATAATTTAATAACTAGGTGATGATTACTTTTCCATCGGACTTACCAACTTCGTTACACATCCAAATTGGGTTCTAGTCATGGTATATTTAGGAGAAGTTGGTGGATTTCATTCCACCTCCCCTCATTTTATGAAGAAAAAACCCAAATATGTTAATTACAACCCAAAGTATTATAAAGAATAATATATTAATATGGATGTTTTTTCCATACATCTTTATAGTCAAGGACATCATTCCATTATTCATAAATAGATTGGTTGATTACCCCTTCAACATTGCCATTGTATAGCATCTCTCGCATGTGTCCTTTGATCTGAACTCTATTATTGGTGGAATTAACCAACATCTCTAATTACCCAATGTATAGGATAAACTATGATGGATTATTTTTGACATTGATGTTGGTAGAATCATTAAAATTACATATTTATGGCATCCGTACATCACCTTGAAATGATTTACATAGATCCTTAGCTACTTCAACAGTTGTCCTTCTAGCCCAAAACTGGAAAGAATTTATGTATAAATAAATCAATGAGGTGGTTGGAGGATCCTTCAAAGGCCAAGACTATGTTTTAATCCCTTTCATCTTCAAATATTTTCCTAGACTTATATCTCACAATAGTGTGTTGCCTCATCACCTTCAAAAATAATGCCTCACCTTAGGCTCACACTCCATTGGTTCCTTAGTTGTGGTCTATGAAGAGGAATATGTGCTTAGACTACCCAAATGGATAAATTCATTTATTAATGATTTGTCCTTTAGAGGTTTTTTAGTTTCTTAATTTCCTTATTAATATAATTTGAGTATAAAATCATAGAAATATTTTATGCTAAAATATTATGAGGATAATACATGATTCATGCATAAATATATTTTTATGTTAACCTAATACTAGTATCTAAGGAGTTCAATATAATTTTGATATTTTTGTCTTCCTATATCATCATCGACCACAACCCCTAGCCACTATAGGATGTTTCTCTATCATATAATATTCAAATGGTGTTGAGACCTATCACTATATACACGAAAACAGGTGATCATATCAGTGTATTGTGTAGATATATTAATTGATATCATAATAAATCTTCTCTGATAAAACATAGTCTCTAAAATCTATTATGTTTGATAACCTATATTTTCCCCCATTGTCATCATATATTATTGTTTTGGCCAGAATTTATCCACATGGGAAGAAATTCAACATTGAGTGTATCCTCAGGGTCTTGATAACAATCATATTTTCTATTGATAGAACCCAGATGCTAGATGTGTCTTAAATATAGGGCCAGAATCTAAATATTGGATTCATGAGTGTATTAGGGAATTAATAAATTTTTAAGTTCACAATTATCCAACTATATAACACTTGGAACAATCCAAAAATGTGAAGTGGGGGATTTCCATAATAGATATGTAGTGGGAACGGGTATATCCTTGTTAGCGCTGGCACTTCCAAATTGATGGTCTTATCCCCCTAAAACCTTATCTTCATTAGATATTTATTTGGTTTTACACACATGTGTGAATAATGGATTCAAAGAATACACCTATTAATCCACATGGACAAGAAACTATTGAAATGGAATTGGGTATTCATATCTGGTTTGACTCAATAGCCACATCACTCATACTAGCACCCCTCCAGTTCAACTTAGTAGGTATCCAGGGTTCCCCTTTTCTGTATGGTAGAAAACAATATTGTTCATTGGTAGTTTAGTCCATCAATGTGCATAATTTGGAAGAAATTTATCAATTTTTCAAAATTTATGTCATTGCATGTGTGGTCATTCTTCTTTTTAACTTTATTAGATTCCTTTAGTAAAGAATATTCTGGTAGTGGTGTCTACTCATCATCCCCCCAAGTAGCCTTCGGTGGGAGAAATTCATCAAAAATCTCTTTGAGGATCAATACAATGAAAATATTATACATGTCCCATAGACTATTTCATAACTCTCCATGTTCTAGATGGAAATTATTATTTTGAAGACTTCAAAAACTAGGAAATTATGAGATAATATTATCATTATACTAAATGTATATCTATGATGTCCAAAGGAATTCATATATCACCATGTCTCAAAGATAGTGTTTTAACTATACACATGTTTTTCTAACCAAATATTTCCACATCCATTAGAGATTTAATTTTTCTCTGTGGTGAACATAAAAACCATAATTCCAATGTTAAAGCTAATAATTAAACATCTTAATGATAATTGATGTCATTAAAGTGTGTTTCAAGCTTCGGTTGGGGTCTTTTGGATATCTATGGTGAATTTTATTAATCACATAATTTAATCTTGGTACATGGAGGTTTAATTAATATTCAACCCCTTTATTAAAATGTTTTATCATTCTAAGCTTGAATAATCGGTAAACTAAGATGGTGGAATTTTGTGTTCTATACATGGGATATTAGCATCATTCAGTAGTTATAACCGAACAAAGGTATAAAATATAATAATGGGAAATTATAATGATGATTGAGAATGGTTTTTACAAGAGTTGACATATATGGTTTAAATTGTCAAAATTTCCTCAACTGAATGTTCTCAATCATCTCTTTGATAGGAGCTATTGAAACTTTATCAAAAAAATTATTTTGAAGATTCGCTTATTTTCTATAGAGGATTCAATGGGGTTTAAACAATTATTTTAAATATATTGACATCAAGGAAATAGGTCTTCTAAGACACTATTATAGAGAAATGTATGAAGATAAGTGGATGTAAATTTTACTACGAATGATTTTTTTTCCTAGCTTGGCATGTTTAGGTTGTAGAACCTAGGTCATCAGTGCCTAGCTTCTCACACTCATCCACTATCCCCCAATAGCATGTGTCATGCTTCCCACACCCAGTTTCTCATGCTAGATTTCCAATTCTCAGTTATGTAGAAAAAAGAAGTATAGTTATATGGTGTGTAACTTAGGAGAAAAGATAGATTCAAGTCTATAGGTTCTTCCCAGGTAAATAGTGTGATTTGATGAATTGTGCCCTTATTTTTTATAGAGGAAGAATATGTGCCCCTAACTTATTACATCGATTATTAATACCAAATAGTTTTTAAGTCTATGTTTCCCTTATTGTGGGTTCCTACCACTCTAAATTGGATTCAAATTTCAAGCTAAATTCATGCTCAAGCCATGTATACCTTGTAATTTGATCTTATTCTTTCTGATGAGACCCAATTTTATAGGGGCACTTGTTAGAGCTCAAATTGGATTAACTAGAAATTCCCAAAATCCTATAGAAAAATAGAAAAAGAAAAATGGATAAATAATATATTGGTGCTCATTCTTCATTATATTATTTAATTTCATGCCTTATACCCAGTTCTAAGTCACATTATGCACCATGTTCCTTAGGAACCCGTACCTTGTGAGTTATTCAAAGGAGCTAGGTTCCTAAGATGATTAACAGTAGTTACATAGATACTTAGTTCCCATTTCCTATATAAAGACCACCTAGCCTCCCATTTAAAGTGTAGAGGAAAGTGGATAGTTTCTAAGAACATGAAGTAATCAATTACACACCCTAACCTTATAGGCTTCCCCTCAAGTGATTTTCATGTCAAAACCTTGAAGAAAGTAATGAAAATAAAGGGTACTTGTGTCCTTTTATAATTATAACCTTCATAACAGACCACATGAAATAGGTTATCATTAAAAACATGGTGAAGGAACCTTCCCAAGAAGTGTTACAAATATATAAAGGAATGGTTTTGAGGCACCCATGTTATCCTTTAATATAAATATTATAGGTTCTTAGATGCTATATTTGAACACACATTCACCCAAATACCCCATATGGGGTTCCACTCAACCTATGAGGTTACCTAAATATAACACCTAGACCTTAAAATTTAGATTTACACCCAAGTAACCTAACTAGGTGAAAATTCTCCCAACTCATCTAATTGAGAACTCATTCCCCCAATTCATCAAACTGTGTTTCTCTTCACACATTTATCCCACTATGAGTCTTTCCTAACTTCAAATATCATCCATCATTATACCCAAGTTTTCTCATCCAAAAATGTGATCACTATCCAAAATGAAATCCACTTGGGTACCCCATTTACCAGGATCTTCTATTTATACTAAATTAGATTCCCAAATGATCTTTCTAACACTATATATTATACCAAACCTTTAAATAACCTCGTCCACAAAGGCCTCCTCGATAGCCCCCAAGGTACATTACTAGGTTATGTATTCCAGTGTGCTCCCTTTGATCATGTATTCTTATGAAAATATAAATCATGAATCCTATAATATATATATATATAACTCATTGCCTTCTCTAACTAGTAGGGTCCTCAGGATATAGTTAATCATGTATACAATTGAAAAGAGGGATTCTCCCATTTAGAGGAACAATGGAGTTTTAACTTACTCATCCCTCTTAGGTCATCAAACATGGATTTTCTATAAGAACCATATCCAACAAGCTCTTGAATGACCCTTTAATTATCTTCCTTGATCTAATAAAAGAGACATGAATACAAATTGGTTTCTAATATATTGTTATCCCTAATTTTTTCTTCAATGTTTCATATCACTAAAAATCCATTCATCCTAACCTCCGACCTAGTTACTAAAAAATAAAATATGAACATAAATGAGCCTCAAATATGGTTTAAGACCCATTATACCATCACTTAACCCATCCATGATTTCAAATTAGAATGGGTTGGTTATGTGTAAGTCCAAACTGAAACTTGTGATAGGTACTTATTCCTAATAATCCATTCTGTATGACTTTAAACTGCTTGGAATAAGTCTTAGTCCTGTGAACTTAAAATAAAAATCATAATATTCTTGAATAAATTACCATAAAATTAACATCAATAGTTATAAATTCATGACCATAAAATACACTTTAATGGCCCTGGATTCATAGAAATAAAAGGAGCTTCAATATTCTTGTATGAATAACCACAAAGGCACTTTAATATCCTATAAACATGAACATAAAATGAAATTAAATGGTCATGGATGAACAAACATAATAGGAACTTCCTTAGTATAGGATGAATAATGCTAAAAAGAACTTAATTGACCATGATAGTGAAAAATTAAATGGAATCATCATGGTCTTTTCCATATAACTTTAAAATGTATGATGTTTCTCATTAAAAGGTGTCAAAATAAATGGTTTTTTATTCTATTAATAGGGTTATATATGTCACACCCCGACCACGATTTATTTTAATTTAATTATTTCTGGTCTTTCTTTTGATTTTCGGTTTGAATTGGTTCTAGTTTAAAAGGGGTTTGGGATCTTATACAGGTGCGCGTCCGTACATGCGACCGTGTGTAGCGCCAAATCGTATTTTGGAAGATGTTTTACTATTAAATGTGTTATTATTTGGTTGCGCAACCTTGCGCCCGATCGTGCACTTTTCCAGACCCGACGTGAGTTTTTGTGTTTTGATGGTATACTAGTGTTTTGGCTTGGTAGTGTCTGGCACGCGGGTGAGGAACGGGTGAAGCCACGTGGCTTCGTTAGTCGTTCGTGCGCCCTTCCCGGTATGTGGTTAATTAATTAAGTACCAGGGTAAACATTGAAGTGTTCATAAAATAAAATAATGGACAAATAAAATAATATTATTTAAAAGTTTTCTTAATAATAATAATAATAATGTTGGGATTGTTATTATTACAATTGATACTTTAATTTGGTCATGGATGTTGAACTAATTTATATTTATAGAATTATTAACTTATTATGTTTTTTATGGCCTATGTTTCTTTTTTTGGGTTTTATTTTGTTTTCAATTTCTTTTATTCTATTTCTATTTTTTTCATTTTCTTTTTATTTTATTTCATTTTTTTTCACATTCATTTTTTCCCTCCTTTGAGCTCCCCTCTCTCTGCGCGATTTCCCCCTCCCCTAGTTCGCACAGCACTCTCCCCTCCTAAACCATAGCCAACCCCCTGCTCGGTCCCTTCTCCGGTGAACCTCATCATCGCTCACCCCTCCCCTCACTTCCCACCAGTTTCACGGAGGACTAGCGCATCTCCCCCTCTGGCGTGGCCTCCTCCAGCACAGCCTCCAGCGGCGCAGCCTCCAGTGGCTCAGCCTCCAGCGGCGCGACCTCCCCCGGCGCAGCCTACTCCAGCACGACCCCCCTCCGTTGTGGACCTCCCCTTCGCCCCTCCTTGTCGGACCGACTACCACCCGAGGCTCCGCCTTCCTCTCGGCCGGACCACCTAGAAAACCAGCATGTGCCGCCCCGGCCTTGCGCCGCACCGCCCCTCCCCTTTACTCCTCCTCGCCGGACCAGCTACCACCGGACCACTCCGCTACCCGGCTGGCCTACTCCTACGCAGCAAAACCCTCATGCATAGCACCTCTCCCCTTCCGGTTTGGCACCTCCTCACAACCCCCTAGCTTGGAACCCTCCTTGCCGGCTTTCAACAGGTTCAGCGCACCGGACCACTACCGCACATCCCTCCCCTTTGTTCAACCGAATTCTTAGCGGCCTTCTCCTTTTTTTTCAGCATTTCTCAAACCACGACACCCTCCTCCGACCTCCGGCCAGCAATTCAGACTGCTCGTAGTAAGTGCGCTATACCTCAGTTTTTAGTTCTTTTAATTTGATTGAATTACAATTTAGATTTTGGATTCTCATTTATTCCGATTATTGTGTCACTGATCTGATTGCTTGTTTTAAGGATTAATTGCATTGTTTGTGGTGTGTTTGTCATGTGGCAGAGTTTGCATATCGCGTTTGAAAAGTTTCGATACCGAAGGTGTGTTTCCGCATATATGTGTTTCTTGACAAATTAATTTTTCTTATTTAATTAGTTTAGTGTACTCATTGATTATCTTTCTTGGTGCGAATATAGTTTCACTTAAGGTTTAATATGATTTAGATGTGTTTCATAGTGTGTTCATTTAATATGAATGTTCTGATTTTGTGAAAACCCGTGCTGAGCTTTTCGTAGTGTTTTATAAACTTTGATGTGGGTTTATTATGTCACGCAAGTGCTGAAAAGTCTGTTTTATCATGTTTTTGGTGTTGCGTCATGGTGCGCTTGGTATTAGGAAGGATGTTTGAGTGATTTGTTGGTATAAACCTTTAATGTGATATTTCAAATGCTTTATAAATTGTTTAATTGTTTAATTACTTTATTAAATTGTATGTATAGTGAGTGGTCCCTTCATCAGGGGTTCGAGTCATCAGCAGTAAGGACCTGTGTATATGCATAGGCATGAAAATGTATATGTATGGAGGTGAAGCGGTCTCGGGTAACCCTTTTCAAAAGCTATGTGTTTTGAGGTAGGTTTCCTATGCCTATGCCTTTAGTTAGAACTTCATAATTGCTTGATTTCTTTGAAAATATGTTATATGTATGTATATGTTATATTTACATGTTATGAAATCTGGGTGTATTTGCTAATAATGGTTATGCATTTCTTTTGGGAAAAAAGTAATGTATTATAAATGCCATTTAGACTTTCATAAATTAATTTCATCATTTTAAGAAAGAGTTTCAATCTTGTTTTTTTATATATGTAACATGTAGATTGTTAAATTGGGATTTTTTTTAAAAGGTTTTGCAAGGAGTTTAGATGATTGTTTGTTCAAAAATGAAAACTATTATTTTTGAAAGCACAAATCCTGTTTGGCCCTTTTTAAATGGTTTGTAAAATTAGAAAAACCCCTCCTAAGGAAAACCCCTTGGTTTTATAAAATGACTTGTATGTTGAGTGTACGAATATGTGTCTAATGTTGGGGCTTATGCTTTATGTAATGTGAAAGAGGGGAATTCTATTAATGTGGGAGAACGGTGGTGAGCGGTTTAGCGAGTTTTTAGGATAAAGAAAGTGTGATGTTCATTTCTTTTCTTTTGATAAAATCTCACCACCTTTTTGGAATAGAGCACAATGGTAAACCCGGGTATCTGGGTGGGTGACCAGGACTAGTACGCTAGATGACACGGCAGGGGTCCGTCCCGGTTTGTCTAGCAGGATTGGTGCAACAACACTAACTAAACATATGAATTTCTGAGGGTCGTGTTCTTCTAAGCCACGTTTTCTGAGGGTCATGGTCTTCTAAGCCACGTTTTCTGAGGGTCGTGTTCTTCTAAGCCACGTTTCACTGAGGTACGAGGTCTCTAGTTTCCCACTTGTTCTACCTACCTATAGGGATTTCCCATGGTTCTCATTTGTGACATGCTACTAGCGGTGTAACTTTCTTTTCAGTTGTTTCATACTTGATTTCTCTTTTTGTGAAAACCATATTTTAATCCAAATCGGTTTCTTTTCATTTGAAATGTTAATGCATGCTTGGAACCTATTTTGAAAATGTAGTGGGAGTGAAAAGATTTACTTGAAAATGAAAACTAGTTACTCGGATTTGGAAAGAAGGAAAACATTATTTTATTATACCTTATTTTTCAAACTGGAATGATTGGATTTCTTACTTAAGGCAGTGGCATAGGACGTGGTTACATTTTGGCTTTCCTACTGAGCATCTCGGTGCTCATGCCTACTTTACTTTTCAGTTGCAGGTTTCAGTCTTGGATCGCACTTGGGAGCAAGTGTAGTTGACGTACCATGGTGATCCACGGGGTCACCTGAGGTATGTCACGTTTGTCTATTCTTTTTTCTGCTGCCACGTAGTTTAGTTATTTTTCCTTTAATTTATCTACTTGTTTAGTTTATGTTTATTCATCCTTTTCATGGGCTAAAATCGTTCCCAACTAGTTTATTTTGATTCCCGGCACTAGTTACCATCCCGTGGGGATCGAGAACGCCCTTCGGGCCATGTCGCGGACCGGGTCGGGTGCTAGGTCGGATTATGCACCGGCCTGGTTCGTGAAAAAATGGTATCAAAGGGAGGTTTCTTTTTGTTCTTGTTATTCAGTATGTCAAGTAGATCAGAGATAGGATTGTCGGTACTTGATTGGTAGGTGTGGAAAGAGCGTCACGAACTCTTTCTCGTTCCGATCCTCGAGTAACCAGGGGTAGTTCGGGATCCAAGTTTAATCTTTGGTCTTTGTGGATGGGGGATGACAATAGGAGTAAACCGGTACTGTGCGCGGTCTCACATGGAGTAGCGACCCATGTGATGCCTGAGAGTATGGTTCGACACTCTTAGTGGTCGGTGCTTGCCTAGGGCATGGTCTGCTAAACCATGTGTCCGGGTTAGACACGACCACTAGTCCTCTACCCAGGTGCTTTAATTCTTGTGATGTCTTGCTTCAGTTTTTGGAATTGGCGTGAAATTGTTGTCCTTTAAAAAGG
This sequence comes from Viscum album, assembly GCA_963277665.1. Classification (NCBI taxonomy): domain Eukaryota; kingdom Viridiplantae; phylum Streptophyta; class Magnoliopsida; order Santalales; family Viscaceae; genus Viscum; species Viscum album. The sequence continues at coordinate 1,599,239,291 of OY728130.1, read as the reverse complement.
GCAGCAGACTTTGCTACTGCTCTTATTTCATTTTGCGTTGCGTTTCTCTTGGATCTTGTTTTTGGAATTTGGCGTTGATTTTTCAAAGTTGAATTTCTAAAGGGATGTTTTGGGTCATCTGAAATTGAAATGGGCTATTTTAGAAATGGAAAGCATTCTTGAAATTTGCCTTCAATTTTTGAAATGGTTTTGAAAAGAAAAGGGTATTTTCTGATATTGAGAATGTTTTGTTTTGAAAGCGGAGTAGCCTTGTTTCTTTCTAGTGGTATTCCTATGGGTGATCGCATGTGCATGTGGACTTGATTAACGAATAGTGGGTGGATCGTGTGGACGGGTGCCTGAGTGGCACGAAAATGCATACTTGTGAGGCACCATGGAATATCATTGGTGGTTGATTGATCTCTAAGGTTTCTTCTTCTTTCCTAGAAAGTGGTCCTTTTTCTTGAAAGGGTTTTCGTGCTCAAATGGTTTTGGAAATGGAAAAAAAATGACATCGCTTTTAGAGTAAAGATAGATTTTTAAAATAGATTTTGAGCTTATTGTGCAGGGCTTGGTTTTTCAAGTGAGTGTTTTCTTTGAAAATGAATTTATGTTTTAAATTGGAATTATTGGATTTGTTTCTGGAATGTTGGTATTTGTTTTGTGATGTGTTTGGATTTGTGGAAGGTTGTTTTGTGTTTCTTGTTTGGGATGTTCCCCTAGAAACGTTCCATGGGTTCTAGTAGGTCTCTCTCAGTTCTTGGCCCGACCCAGACTCTCAGTGGAGTGGAAGAGTTAGGTTATGCTCGGTGGTGTCGACTGTTCATAGACGTCGATTTCAGTTGGATTTCGTTGAGTGTTTTGGGTAAGTTGGAAGTGTCTCTTGTTTTTTAGGAACTCTAGATGTTTTGTATGCGTAAGTTGTCTCGATTATGTTTGGAGGAGCGAGACTAAACCGGAAAACTGTGATAGTTCCGTTTTCATTGTGAATAGCGACGCCATGAGCAACCCTCAAGACTAGTCTCATTCCGCGGTTGTACCTAAGTGAAGGCGAAGGAAAGTGGTGGATCTCGTAGGTGTTTGACCAGTCAACAGAGGGTGAAGGAGGTATGTTGACCTTTCTGATGAGCTGGTTTCTTGTTTCACAGAGGGTGTATGTAACAATCAGTTTAAAGCTCGGAATAGTTGTTGGTCCCATTTATACTGTGGTAAATGAATGTTCTTCATTCGATGAAGAGTGTGAACCAAAGGGACTTGTTCTTGGAGTGCCCCTATCTTCAGTTTGTGTCGCGTGTTTGACAGACCGCTCAGTCCCCTATCTCTATTGTGGTCAATTAGACACTCTAGGTCGTTCGCTGCAATTCTAAGTTGGTATGTTAATATAGTGGTCGCGCGAGACACGAGGCGAAGTATGCAGGCTGCTTTTCCAGTGGAGGATGTTCCAGTTAGAAGTGGTCAGCTTGTGACTGTGAGGCTGGAGATGCTTCAGACATCAGTGCCCCAGCCATAGGTCTCGGGGTGAAGCTTGCGTGCAGTCAGAACTCGTCAGACATGGGACGGGCTTGGTCCGACTTTAGTCTGCAATGTCGGGATGGGGACAAATTGAATTTCACTATTGTGGTACCCTCTTCGAAGGTGCCATTCTTGTTGTGAGGGGAATGGAGCCCTTTTCTACTTGTCGTGGTCTTATTTTATGGGATTTCCTCTTGGGCCTTAAAGAGGTTTGAAAAACCCCATATTCTTGTAAAGCTAGTGGGTGTGCTTCGTGAACCTTCTTACGGTCGGAGATACTCATGTCTTGTGGAAACGTTGTGTGCCTGTCTGGTTCATCTCCTGGTTAGGGGTTTTTGCTATCAATGCTATCTCAGGTGGCAGAGTGTTGTCCACTGTAGGAATGATCAGTGCGGGTCGGCCCGTGTGGCGGGTTCACGATGAAGGGTTCAATCGGTTTTTCTTAAAGTAAACTAGGAATACCCATGCGGGTTTCGTGGTGTTAGGAAATTTTAAAATGGTGGGGAGACCCTGTGCGGGTCTCGCCGATGTCCCGTCTTGTGTTAGTTTAACATAGGGAACTCTGAGGGTCAAGCCAGTGTTAGAGTTGTCTGGGTTTGGGAGTCATTTTGGTTTGGAGAAAAAATGTTTGCTAAGAACCCTAATATAGTGGGGAGACCACCATAAGACGGGCTTGTGGAAGGCTCTGTTTTCAAAGTGTGCTTGGCGGAGCAACCTCTTGCTTCTGCTCTACCCAACCTCGACCATGTTAGTTGGATAGCTTAAGTAGTGGGTCGCTTGACGAGCATTCTTGGAGATCTCGAGTGGTCCTGATGATCCCTACGTTAGGGATTGGGGTGTTCCATGTTGTGGTTGTGTTTCAAGGTGAATTCCTTGTTGTTGGTCATTTTTCTTGGTGATTCTAGTTTTGAGATCTTTGATGTTTCAGGTCATCGACATTTTAAATGCTCGGTCTTTGGGTGATGGAGGTTTTGTTTTAAGAATCTTCACGGTATCGCATGGAACCTTTGGTTGACCTGGTATTTTGGGACTTTCTGGGGGCAGAAAGTGTCATGGTGGGGAGAATTGTCACACCCCGACCATGCTTTATTTTAATTTAATTATTTCTGGTCTTTCTTTTGAGTTGTGGTTTTAATTGGTTCTATTTTAAAAGGGGTTTGGAATCTTATACAGGTGTGAGTCCGTACGTGCGACCGTACGTAGCGCCAAATCGTATTTTGAATGATGTTTTATTATTAAATGTGTTATTATTTGGGTGCATGACCTTGCGCCCGACCATGCACTTTGCCAGACCCGACGTGAGTTTTTGCGTTTTGATGGTACACGAGTGTTTTGGCTTGGTAGTGTCTGGCGCGCGGGTGAGGAACGGGCGAAGCCGCGTGGCTTCATCAGTTATTCGTGTGCCCTGCCCGGTACGTGGTTAATTAATTAAGTAGCAGGGTAAACATTGAAGTGTTCATAAAATAAAATAATGTACAAATAAAATAAGATTATTTAAAAGTTTTCTTAATAATAATAATAATAATAATAATGTTGGGATTGTTATTATTTCAATTGATACTTTAATTAGGTCATGGATATTGAACTAATTTATATTTATAGAATTATTAACTTATTATGTTTTTTATGTCCTATGTTAACATTTTTTGGGTTTTATTTTGTTTTCAATTTCTTTTATTCTATTTCTATTTTTTTCATTTTCTTTTTATTTTATTTCATTTTTTTCACATTCATTTTTTCCCCTCCTTTGAGCTCCCCTCTCTCCGCGCGATTTCCCCCTCCCCTGGTTCGTGCAGCACTCTCCCCTCCTAAACCATATCTGACCCCCGCTCTATCCCTTCTCCGGTGAACCTCCTCGTCGCTCGCCCCTCCCCTCACTTCCCTCCGACATCACGGCGGACCAGTGCATCTCCCCCTCCGGCGTGGCCTCCTCCGGCATAGCCTCCAGCGGCGTAGCCTCTAGCGGCGCAGCCTCCAGCGGCGCGACCTCCCCCGGCACAACCTACTCCGGTGCGACCCCCCTCCGGCGTGGACCTCCCCTTCGCCCCTCCTTGCCGGACCGACTAACACCCGAGGTGCCACCTTCCTCTCGGCCGGACCACCTAGAAAACCAGCATGCGCCGCCCCGACCTTGCGCTGCACCGCCCCTCCCCTTTACTCCTCCTCGCCAGACCGGCTACCACCGGACCACTCCGCTACCCGGCTGGACTACTCCTACGCACCAAAACCCTCACGCGCAACATCTCTCCCCTTCCAGTTTGGCACCGCCACACAACCCCCCTAAATTGGAACCCTCCTTTCCAGCTTTCAACAGGTTCGGTGCACCGGACCACTGCCGCACATCCCTCCCCTTTGTTCAACCGAATTCTCAGCGGCCTTCTCCTTTTTTTCAGCATTTCGCAAACCCCGACACCCTCCGCCGACCTCCAGCCAACCTTTCAGACTGCTCGTAGTTAGTGTGCTATACCTCGGTTGTTAGTTCTTTTAATTTTATTGAGTTACAATTTGGATTTTGGATTCGCGTTTGGTCCGATTATTGTGTCACTGATCCGATTGCTTGTTTTTAAGGATTAATTGCATTGTTTGTGGTGTGGCTGCCATGCGGCGGTGTTTTCATATCGTGTTTGTGAAGTTTCGATACCGAAGGTGTGTTTCCGCATATATGTGTTGCTTGACAAATTAATTTTTCTTATTTAATTAATTTATTGTACTCATTGATAATCTTTCTTGGTGCGAATATAGTTTCACTTAAGGTTTAATATGATTTAGATGTGTTTTGTAGTGTGTTCATTTAATATGAATGTTCTTCTTTTGTGAAAACCTGTGCTGAGATTTTCGTAGTGTTTTATAAACTTTTATGTGTGTTTATTATGTTGCGCAAGTGCTGGAAAGTCTGTTTTATCATGTTTTTGGTGTTGCGTCATGGTGCGCTTGGTATTAGGAAGGATGTTTGAGTGCGTTGTTGGTATAAACGTTTAATGTGATATTTCAAATGATTTATAAATTGTTTAATTGTTTAATTCCTTTATTAAATTGTATGTATAGAGAGTGGTCCCTTCCTCAGGGGTTCGAGTCGTCGGCAGTAAGGACCTGTGTATCTGCATATGCCTGAAAATGTATATGTATGGCGGTGAAGTGGTCTCGGGTAACCCTTGTCAAAAGCTATGTGTTTTGAGGTAGTTTTCCTATGCCTATGCCTTTAGTTTGAACTTCATAATTGCTTTCTTTCTTTGAAAATATGTTATAAGTATGTATATGTTATATTTACATGTTATGAAATCTGGGTGCATTCGCTAATAATGGTTATGCATTTGTTTTGGAAAAAAAGTAATGTATTATAAATGCCATTTAGACTTTCATAAATTAATTGCATCATTTTAAGAAAGAGTTCAAGCTTGTTTTTTTTATATATGTAACATGTATATTGTTAAATTGGGATTTTTTTTTAAAGGTTTTCCAAGGAGTTTAGATGATTGTATGTTCAAAAATGAAAACTATTATTTGTGAAACCACAAATCCTGTTTGGCACTTTTTAAATGGTTTTTAAAATTTGAAAAACCCCTCCTAAAGAAAACCCCTTGGTTTTAGAAAATGACATGTATGTTGAGTGTACGAATATGTGTCTAATGTTGGGGCTTATGCTTTATGTAATGTGAAAGAGGGGAATGCGCTTAAGGTGGGAGAACGGTGGTGAGCGGTTTAGCGAGTTTTTAGGATAAAGAAAGTGTGATGTTCATTTCTTTTCTTTTGATAAAAGCTCACCACCTTTTTGGAATAGAGCACAATGGTAAACCCGGGTATCTGGGTGGGTGACCAGGACTAGTATGGTAGATGACACGGCAGGGGACCGTCCCGTTTTGTCTAGCAGGATTAACGCAACAACACTAACTAAACATATGAATTTCTGAGGGTTGTGGTCTTCTAAGCCATGTTTTCTGAGGGTCGTGGTCTTCTAAGCCACGTTTTCTGAGGGTTGTGGTCCTCTAAGCCACATTTAACCGAGGTACGAGGTCTCTAGTTTCCCACTTGTTCTAGCTATCTATAGGGATTTCCCATGGTTCTCGTTTGTGACATGCTACTAGCGGTGTAACTTTCTTTTCAGTTGTTTCATACTTGATGTCTCTTTTTGTGAAAAAAAATATTTTAATCCAAATTGGTTTCTTTTCATTTGAAACGTTAATGAATTCTTGGAACCTATTTTGAAAATGTAGTGGGAGTGAAAAGCTTTACTTGAAAATGAAAACTCATTACTTGGATTTGGAAAGAAGGAAAACATTATTTTATTATACCTTATTTTTCAAACTAGCATGATTGGATTTCTTACTTAAGGCAGGGGCATAGGACGTGGTTACATTTTGGCTTTCCTACTGAGTAGCTCGGTGCTCATGCCTACTTTACTTTTCAGTTGAACGTTTCAGTGTTGGATCTCTCTTGGGAGCGAGTGTATTTGATGTACTGTGGTGATCCACGGGGTCACCTGAGGTATGTCACGTTTTGTTTATTCCTTTTTCCGCTGCCACGTTGTTTAGTTCTTTATCCTTTTATTTATTTGCTTGTTTAGTTTATGTTTATTCATCCTTTTCATGGGCTAAAATCATTCCCAAATGGTTTATTTTGATGCCCGACACTAGTTGCCAGCCCGTGGGGATCGGGAACGCCCTTCGGGCCATGTCGCAGACCGAGTCGGGCGCCGGGTTGGATGACGCACTGACCTGGTTCGTGACAATATAAGTATCCTTTCTCATGGGCATAATCCATGTTCCACAACACTTACCACCTCCATAGATGGTGATAAATTCTAGGGATCCCAACTATATGTCTTTAAACTATAGCATAACTAGCCAACAGAGAGGAATATGGAAAATGTATCATACATATAGATAAATAAACTTTTATGAATGAATATTTCCATATAAATATGTGGTATCATCACTTTCATAATATGGGTAAATTATGTTGTTACTGGGAAGGATTTCAGTAACATGTATTAAATCCATAACTAAGACCCATACTAGAAAATAAAAACCTTTATGAGATGATTTGACCTCCCATCCCATCAATTCCAATGTGAAATTTAAATATTCATTAGTTTATCCTAACGGCCTCTAACCTATATAAATTTGATCTATGGCCGAAATAAAAAAAGGAATGAACTCATTGATAATAATGAATCAACAACAATAAAATACTCATTTTCCCACATTATACATCAAACATAATCATTAGGCTATTTACACATCTATTATCAAACTCCATGGAAAACCCATCAACCTATGGACAATAAATAATTATTAAGGAAAAAATAGCTACTTCCACACTCATAGACTTCTTCCCTCATCATTTCCAAATCCACCATGATGTTTTCAACACCATTATATATGGTGTGACTTCCCTTCATAAAAAAAATTAAAAACCATGACACTATTTCCCAAAGATTTTCCAAGACTCGTACCAACTCAAACACCCTTGAAAAAACCTAATATTCCTCCTTGATTGATAATAAAAACAAAAAACATTCAATATATGGGGTTATGATTCAAAATTTTCATTACTTACAGACATGGGTTTCAACCGTCTCCCACGTTGAGTTTTTTTGAAATCCATGTGGGATTTGAGGCCTATAAACATCCACAAAGACCACATAAAAATATAAAAACTATTATTTCACTCTAAATACTAGTGATAAATTCATGGTGTAGAAAAAATGATATTAAGAGATAATTTTATGCTCAATATGCATACCACTTAACTTCAACTCTAGTAAAGACTTGTTTTAAATATCAAAAACTCCAACAAAATCACCCCAAATTTATTTATATTGATATTACATCAGATCACTTCCATTGATGGTATATACCCACATCCTGTATAATAAATTTCCCTTTAGGTGTAAATTTATTCCTTTATATGAGAATACTATACTCTTTAACTCCGCTTGATGAAAAAATCTCGGATACCACTATATTTAGGTAAGATAATTTCACAAATTTTGCCCCTTTAATAGTGAACCAAAATGGTAAGGCCTTTAAATCACTGAATACTCATGTTAAACATTAAAATTACATAAGGATATTAGATTTTATAAATTTATCAATTCAAGGGAGGTGATTAACCACTGAGATTCAATCGATGATTCTCAAAAATCATTGTGGATGATTCTTTTGTGAGAATATGTGAAAAATGTTGATTTATACCAACATAGTCTATCTTAATAACACCTTCTTCTACATAGTATGTAATTAAATGATACAAGATTTCAATATTATTTTTATGAGAGTGTTATAATAGATTATTAATCAATTTAATATAAATTTTTAATCACAACAGAGCACTAAGGAACCTTAACATCTTCACCAAGACTCTCATGTTATTTCTCCATACATAGAAACTGATTACATAAATTCATAGCTCAAATATATTATTATTCAGTTGTGATAATATATTTTTCCTCTTACGTATTTTTCATTTATCTAATAAAAAACTTCTAGAAAAATAAATCTCCTTCATATGTGTATTTTCCATCCACAAAATTTCCAGACCATTTTTTATAATAAAAAAATATAACAAGTATCAACACTTTCCATAATTAAACATCAAACCATAATCAATAACTCATTGAATATACCTCTTGATTCATTTTATAACTGTGGGATATTCTTCCTTTGGATTACTTTGAAATAGATCTGTCAAATATATAGAATAAACCTTGTCTAATATTATTATTAATAAAAAATTATAAACTTCAAATAATTATCTAGGATAAGTTAAGATCTATATCCACAATTCCCATATTTATTCTAAAGTTGTTATCTAAAAATAACTGAAGTTGAAAAATATTTTCAATCATGTATATTGAAATTTTTAAGCAGCTCACCTATATATTTTTCTTGATAAATAAATAAATAACCCTCTTTTTTACTCATTTACATCCCTATAAAATATGTGGTCTCACCAATCATGGGCATGTTGAATTACAAAGTCATAAATTTTTAAAACCCTCTTAATAAATACATATTACTTTCACAAAAAATTATATCATCAACATAAATGAGTAACATTAAATTAAATTCATTAGATGATATCACATAGATTTTTTCATCGAAACCAACTATCTTGGATTTTAGTATCTACAATAATGATCCCAAATAAGCATATAAAAATATAGTTTCTTATTATAATCCATGAAAAGCCTTCTTATAATTTTTTCACCTTTGATTCATCATTGCTGATTTTAGATCCCACTATTTTTCAAATATACACATTCTTCTTGATCACTCCATTCAAGAATTTCATTTGAAAATCCATTTAATAAACTTAAAACCATATTTGAATTAAAACCACCAAGAATAATTGTATTAAATGTGTTATGATTTTTAGATACTTAATTTATGTTATGATTATTTGATTCTTGAAGGAGTAAGTTCAAAACATGGTACTTCGACTAAATGAGTCTTGTAGTAGTAGAAGACTGGAAAAGATAGGTTGGTCTAGATGTTTATGTTTTTGAACCACATGTAAGATTACAATGACTGAATGATAGAAGTTTATAATATCTATCTCTCATTGGGTTTTACTTACAAAAATATTCATAAGTTTGTTTGGTGTTTTTCAAAGGTTATGTTATATTATTTAGAGGGATGTGTGTGATTAACTTACACTATTCACTAAAATATAGTTTTTTAGGTGGGTTACTTCATGGTAAATTAATGGTGACCATGATCAAGGATAGGATCTCTAGGAATCATAGAATGCATTTGGATAAGTCAACTAGTTAGGCCCCACTAAAAATAGTTGGTGTGGGATCACATGTGAATGTAATGGAAATAATTAAAAATTATAATATTTCTTATTCCATTAGAAAAAATACTGCAGTAGTGTTCTTCTATGGAGTATGGAATAATTTGTAAACATGTAATCTCTTATATTATTTTTTTAGTTTTTGTGTGTGTTAATTCTTGGAGTGTGGATTGGGGGAGTGTTTTGATTGAATGTGAGTATGGTATTCTTATTTATAAATTGTGGTATATTGTTTCATAAGTTCATTCATTTGAATAATTTTTAACTGTTGTTCTAAACTTAAAGTCCTAATGGTTTATTCTGGTCATAGTGGTTTTATACCCAAAAACTGGTATCAGATCTTTTGTTTCACCAAGGCTCAGTGAACTCAGCCACAAAATCATTTGTATATTCATTTCATTACACTATTTTATTATAGTGGGAGTTATCAATTTCAAAGGAATGGATTTCGAAGAGAGAAAGTACAAGATTGAAAAAATATGTAGGACATACATTTGATTCTAGAGGATGAATATGGAGGATTAACTATTCCAAAAGGAACCAATGCATTCATTGAATTAAGTAAAACAAGAAACATTTGATAAAGAGAAATGGTAAAGGCATTATAAGATGTTTCTTGGTGTGATATAGATATTATTTATGAGGAATGTTGACTACAACATTCAGTAAGTGAAAACCACTATGGAATTTAAAAAGTCTCTTATTGATATGTATAAGAAGAAAAAATTAATGAACAAAGTTTTCATGATTCAGTGGTTATTTAACATGAGAATTTTATAAATATAACTAGTATTTGATCTTTTAAATAACTTTAACATGATCTATAGTTATTTGGAATAAGCAAGTGTGAAGTTTTTGGATCTAGTGTGGGATTTTTTATTATTTTCATTAGTATCATAATAAAGGGATATAATGGTTATCATTGTCATCAATTCTAGAAATAATACTGTTCTTATTTTAGAGGAAATTTTTTATCTCATTTTGAATTATGAAATTGGGTGGAGGGAAGTCAAAGACATTGGAGGAACCATGTTCAATGTGAATGGTATAGGACATTCCATTCAATGTAAATATCAGAAGAAAGAAAAAGATAAGATAGATAATATTGGAATTAAATTATCCATACTGAAAACTGTATGTTGGAATTATAGGAAGAAGGGTAATTTAAATAAATATTATAGGGATAATAGAGAAAAATTGGTAAGTTTCACTTTTGAAAGTCTCACAAATACCATAGTTGAGGGAGAAAGTATTTTATTACTCATTATAAATAATCCATTACAATCATGAATGTAACGCCCCGACCCCAGTTACCCAGAGTCGGTGCATTATTACATAACATTGGTATGATCACAAGAAAGATCAAATCTCGAAAGACCGATTGGTTTAGTAGCCTTGGAAATACTAGATATATTCATAAGTTTTACATTACATCATAAAATGAAAAACTACTACAACAACATAATGTCTCCATAATCCACACTCATATCCCCATATAATATCCCTGCAGGTCATTCATAATTTACTTCTTCACTTCCTGGGAAAAATAAAACATAGAAAAGGGGTGAGCTCAAATGCCCAGTAAGGATAACAATATAGCGGAACATTCAAAAATAAGCATAAACATTTAAGGCAATGTATAACTAAAACAAAAGCCTTTCAAACATGAACTTTCAACATGGTACGGCATAAATAAAATGAAATAATGCCATTTACTTATTCACATGGATATTCTACTAATCGAATAATCACATGCAAAAATCAATAACCACTTTCATAATGTTGGAATGCATAATGCCAGACTATCATAACCACATAGCCAAGGCCTCGTGCCAAGACTACAAATAAGATTTTGTCAAGGCCTTGTGCCAAGACACTAGTTTGTCTCATGAGACCTACCGATGCATCGAGGAGCTATAGCGGGCTCCACCCGTCACTTATTAAGTCCAATGCATTCCCATATGAAAAGGTTTAAACATAACATAAACATTCGTATTAAAACTAGCATACGAAATGTCAATAATTTCACCATAAACTATGAATGGTATAAAAATAGCACATCCATAGTCAAACATATCACAAAACCTTCAATAAAATATAGAAGTTTTGTATCATAATAAATCAACTTCAAATAATCTTAAAATCCATCAAAGGATGTTGACGTAGATGAAATCAAAATTCTTTTTAAAGAAATATCTCCTTTTATTTTGAAATCATTTAAGATCCATATAAAATAAAACATTTTCTTTGAAAATATTTTTATAAGCTTGTAAGGAAAGCTTTGAAGATTTTATAACGGCGTAAAATAACCGCACCCGCCGTATAATTTAAAAAAAACATTCTTACCTCAATTCTGTCGAAAAGGTTAAAAAGAACCTTGTTTTGAAAACGACGGAAAGATTCCTTTATAAACCTCTTATAAAAAGTCAAACAAGGGTATAAATGACTTTAACCCATATTCTTGTAAATAGTAAAAATATTTTGAAATACATTTTTAAGAAACATGGATGTGGATGATAAAGATATCCCAGTAGATTATTACGTATAAACAACCTCGGATAATGAAGAGATTGTGAAATAACCCTTACCTTGTACTTTTTCCTTGGTTGGGGTAGGTTAACCTCCTGTATAATGGTGAAATAATTGTTACTAAATTATACAAGAATCATATACATTAATATGATATCATATATGATCTTTTAATATCGATTTATAATAATATCTTAGTATTATCGTTGTTTCGGGAGTTAACTTACTTGTTTTCTTTTATATGTTTTGTTACGTAAGACCTTTTTGTAAAGGATAGGTTGTATATTATTCATATCCAGAATGATATCAAGTCCTTAAACATCATTTTTAAATCATCAAATGATAATTATACTTGAATGGATACGATGGAGAATGAATCTCATCGCGTTCGTGGAGACGGTAGTCCGTACGTACGCACGAGCGACAATATCATTATTTGATATTAAAATAATATATAAATGGATGGTATATCATATATATACAGAATCATTAACATGTTATATTTATTATTTACATGAGTTACACATCATTATTATACCCATCCAAATAATATTATATTGAATAACAATTACACCACGACGTGGAGACGGTAGTCCGTACGTACGCACGTATGGTGACATGTTATTCAAAGGGTGGATAGAATACTGAATATGGTTGTACCATATTTATAATAACATCACAGTATATGTGAGATACTGGAGTTATTATTTTAGAATGGTAAGAACAAAGGAAGAAGAAGTGGAAGAAGAAATGAACTTGGAGAAGGGTGGTGAAATCATTACCTCTTCTTCGGGTTCTTCCTTTTGATTTGATCAAAAGGGCTCCTTAGGTTGGCTTTCTGATCAAACTATGGCCTATAGGTTGTAGTGAGGGATGTTGGGAGAGTATTTGGGCAGATTTTGGCCGAACCAAAAGGTTTGAAGGTGTAAAGAAATGAGAAGGAGGAGTGCCCTTTTATAAGAGGGGTGAGGGGCACCTTTGGAAAAGCTAGAAATATTAATTTATAATAAATTCATATTCGGTTTCTAATGGCTCCAAAGCTTATTATTCAAAGGTTAAGGTGGGGATAGGTCGTAAAACACTCAACCAATAGAATTTAGACAGGTTTGGGTACTTATATTAACCTTATCTTTAAGTATTAACTCTAAGTTAATTAGTTTCACTTTTACAATGTCTCTTTGTATTTTTATATAATATGGTTAATAAACTTACTATATACATCCAAGAGACCCACAAGTGGTCCATTAATGATGAACCTATCATGATATAAGTCTCTTGGACGAACCTTAGATTTTTAGGAATTTAATATCAATTAAGAATATAATATTTGTTTTAAGAACTCTTTTATGTCAATTTTGACACTATTCAATAGTTGATTTTTTTGAAACTCATAACAGATTGATTACTTCAAAAAAAGTTAATTACATCAATCCTAATATATCATATTATCCTAGAAAATTAGTTTAATTCATTAAAAGTTTCATATTATATTTATTTGGGTATTTATAATATCAATTATTTTAATTTTTCACTATTATAGTAATTACTGCATCATCATTGTGTCATAAATAAAATAAATTATTTAATGTCTAAAAATTATAAATAAAATATAATTATGTAGGAAATAGTTTTATCTTTCTAATGAATATTTATAATCTAAAATCCAACTTATATAACTCTATGTAACAATTATTTTGCTAAACGATATATGCTTGTGTCATTTTTGTATTCATTTTGACTTAATTAAAATAAAGTGTCATTATCACTTACAAGTGGATCCATGGGGTCCCAAAATTGACAAAAAGATGCCCATGGTCGACCATTTATCAACCAATAGGGTTAAGAAATGTTTTATGGTAATTTAGTATTATTATAATATTATTTTTTTAACCCTTATTTACCGGATTTACCATCAACCATGGTAAATAAAATATTTACCGCAGTAATTATTCAAAATGTCTAAAAATAAAAGTTACCTATTTACACAATTTGAACATCCTGATTCCAAATATGGAATCCATTTTCATAAATTATAAACACAGAAGTTGCCGAAATTAATTTAAAATTAATTCCTGTTGTCAAAACAAAAGGCGTGTTTTTAAGAGATAATAACTATCAAAAGATTGACACTTGTTTATGTTCGGTTTAATTGTAAAATTATGTCCAATGACCAACATTATATTAAATATTAAAAATATATTCTAAATATACTTTAAAACCACTCAAATTCATAATTTATCACTATTAATTATTTTGATTAAAAAAGTTGTTTTTAATTAAAATTTAGTAATTTTCACTATTCATCAAAATATGAAAGTTATCCGAAAAGTACCAAAATTTCACCTTAGGCTAAATTTGATATTCCGAATCCAAAAATGAAGTCCATTTTAAAATATAAAATATATATAACTTCAAAAAGTAGGTATTACTATTCATAACAGCTAGTTTGATTGGTTACGGTGTGTTAGAACTCGAAGTTGCGTACAACACACGCTACTGTTTTATTCAAAGGAAAGCGTACCGTGGAAGCTTGGGATGTTTCATTTTAAATTTTTTGATGTCTCCATTTAGTCAAAAAGTTTAAAATATTGTATTTAAAAAGGTTTCACTATCAAAAGTTGATAAAAGTTCAATACTGAAAATGAATCTGTTCTTGCATTATGATTAAGAAACTCATAATATGGATTCTAAAATTATAAGGATTATATAAAGTTTAAAATTTAGTTAATACTATTCATGACCTCTTTTAATGGCTTTTTTTTTGGTAAGTCATGGTGAAATTGAACTCGGTGTTGCGTGTAGTGCAAGTTATTAAATTATTTTGAAGAAATAACACACTATGAAATCTTGGGGTGTTACATTCTCCCCTCCTTCAATAAATTGCGTCCTCGCAATTTGAAATTGTTCTTCGAAAATAAAAGGTTGAAAGTAGAAAATATATTTGTGGGAAAACCCACATTGGAAATTGGGTTACTAAAATTTAGTCTTAATATGAGGAAAAGAGAAATCAAAGGGTCACCACCAAATTATGATCTCGATTAGGAGAACATTGGTGGAAATTGGAGACATATAATCGGAGGAAAAACGTAAATATTTATAGGTAGTGATTGAGGTCATCAATCACAAACAAGTATAAAATTGAGGTCCTTAAATTCATCAATCTATGATGAATTGAAATACCATCGGTTCAACAAAACATAGGGTATTAGGATAACACATTTTTGACGTTTCAAAGTATCCTAGTTGAAATCCCACATCGAAAAATGAATTAATGAGGCCTCTATTTAAAATAAAGAGTCGAAAGTATGAAGATTACCGAAAATAACACATACTAGGGTTCCATGTAGTAAAATATGGATATGGAAGAAAAATCTAACCATCAATTATCTGATGGAGAGTGGTAGAGAACATGGCTATAAAAAGGCCAACAATCCCAAAGCCAAAAATTAGTGATGATTTAAGGTACCATCTAGGAAAACATTTTTGTTCAAAGTTTCTTTTCTTAATATTGAGGAATTTATTTATGAGATTGGCTAAGATCATAAGGAGATATACTTACTTTATAATTAGAGTTTTATCCATTAATAAATTTCTACCACAAACTCATCTTTCACTCTAAAAGATAATAGAATGTAAAAAAAATTCTATTTACACTATTCGTATAGGGTTCTAAAATAAACGAATTTATAATTCATCTACATGATCTTTTAATAAAAACTACATTATTTAATCCAGGACATCTCATGGTCCAGTGGTAGGTGATACACCCTTGTCGCCCTTCGGTTGCGGGTTCAAGTCTCGCAGCCTTGCCGGACGCGACGGGTTGCCGCCCGACCTCCGGGTTGTCCTTTTATGGCAATCCAAAATAATCCAAACTAAACTATCCAAAATATTTCTGTCCAAACTCACAGTATAACATTTATAAGGAAGTTAAACATAATATAGATCCTTTTTACCCCGTAATATCATATGAATACCTTCATCATGTATTACCATATTCCTTATTGATTACATTCATGCTCCCTTATTCAATATAGAATGCTGGATATACTTCATTAATCCAAAAATGTTTTAAACCCCAACAATGATGGAATATACAAATCATTAATTAGCTTCAAGGTAGTCAATAATATCCAATATAATTTATCCAAATCAATCATGTATTATTCTAAAATCACCACCTCGGTATCTGAACCATATTATGGTTTATCTTTCTCTCAACCATATATTTTCCAAACATTTAACCTGCTACTGAGTCACTTTTCTTTGTTCCACACCATCTCAAGTCCTTAATGAAATTGTACTGCAGTACAATCCTTATATACTCCATAATTATTATAACAAGTACATTGTTGATACAACACTCAATTGACATAATCAACATAAGAACTCTAATCATTCCTCTTCATCTGTAGTAGTATCATAACTTGATTATTATCCAATAGCATCATTTGCGTCATAGTCTGATGACTGGGACATAGGTTCGCGTAGTGTCCAAACTCCTTTCAAATGAAGCATTGTACATTTGAAACCATTTTCTTACCCTTGTAGTCACGTACTTTGTGCCCTTTTCCTCCACACTTATAACAAACTCCCATTCCTTTCAAGAAAGTTCCAGGGTGTTTCTTTCCACAGTTACCACATATGGGAAAATTCTTCTTTTCCCTCTTCCCTTTATCCATCTTTCTCTCTTCTATCCTTTTCTTCTCTTGCTTCCCTTCAAATCCATAGGACTCAGTAATCTCTTTACTTATCATATCAATACATGATATTATTTCTTCATATGATGATAATACATGGGAGACTATTTCTCTTATAAATTCTAGCTTAAGACCATGAAAGATATGATCCTTCCTTCTCTTTGGATCATGTGCATTTCCGGAGTTCTCATTCCTTCTACTGGGCGCCATTTCTAAACAATGGCATAAACTAGATCAGTTTATGAATCAAAATACATAATCTCATACTTATAAAACACTTAACATAAATTGAAATATTTATGGATATAATCCATAATCATAAATTTGTTTTCTTTGAGAAAGTATATACTCATAAACCCTTCATAATGATTTGTAAAGAAAATGAGAGTTATCCTAAGCATATCCCCCGGGAGTGTCGTAACCAAGAGTGCAGCAAGGCCCGTTGTCGTGCACCAGTTCCCGTTCGAGTCTAGCTCAAAGCGGTGTTTTCGGGTTTTACCCCTAGGTACATATGTGCCAGAGCCGCCTCTACCTGCTCATATCCAGACAGGGATGTATTGCTCGGAAAACTCACAAAATCTCTACAATACTAAAATTCTAGGAAGTTCTTCTATACTAATCTTCAAAGTTCATCTTAGGTCTACGTGCTCTAATCAGAGTTTATATAAATCTAGCTTCCAAGGTTTGTACTAAAATTCCTCTGATACCAACTGTAACGCCCCGACCCCAGTTACCCAGAGTCGGTGCATTATTACATAACATTGGTATGATCACAAGAAAGATCAAATCTCGAAAGACCGATTGGTTTAGTAGCCTTGGAAATACAAGATATATTCATAAGTTTTACATTACATCATAAAATGAAAAACTACTACAACAACATAATGTCTCCATAATCCACACTCATATCCCCATATAATATCCCTGCAGGTCATTCATAATTTACTTCTTCACTTCCTGGGAAAAATAAAACATAGAAAAGGGGTGAGCTCAAATGCCCAGTAAGGATAACAATATAGCGGAACATTCAAAAATAAGCATAAACATTTAAGGAAATGTATAACTAAAACAAAAGCCTTTCAAACATGAACTTTCAACATGGTACGGCATAAATAAAATGAAATAATGCCATTTACTTATTCACATGGATATTCTACTAATCGAATAATCACATGCAAAAATCAATAACCACTTTAATAATGTTGGAATGCATAATGCCAGACTATCATAACCACATAGCTAAGGCCTCGTGCCAAGACTAAAAATAAGATTTTGTCAAGGCCTTGTGCCAAGACACTAGTTTGTCTCATGAGACCTACCGATGCATCGAGGAGCTATAGCGGGCTCCACCCGTCACTTATTAAGTCCAATGCATTCCCATATGAAAAGGTTTAAACATAACATAAACATTCGTATTAAAACTAGCATATGAAATGTCAATAATTTCACCATAAACTATGAATGGTATAAAAATAGCACATCCATAGTCAAACATATCACAAAACCTTCAATACAATATAGAAGTTTTGTATCATAATAAATCAACTTCAAATAATCTTAAAATCCATCAAAGGATGTTGACGTTGATGAAATCAAAATTCTTTTTAAAGAAATATCTCCTTTTATTTTGAAATCATTTAAGATCCATATAAAATAAAACATTTTCTTTGAAAATATTCTTATAAGCTTGTAAGTAAAGCTTTGAAGATTTTATAACGGCGTAAAATAACCGCACCCACCGTATAAGTTAAAAAAACATTCTTACCTCAATTCTGTCGAAAAGGTTAAAAAGAACTTTGTTTTGAAAACGACAGAAAGATTACTTTATAAACCTCTTATAAAAAGTCAAACAAGGGTATAAATGACTTTAACCCATATTCTTGTAAATATTAAAAATGTTTTGAAATAAATTTTTAAGAAACATGGATGTGGATGATAAAGATATCCCAGTAGATTATTACGTATAAACAACCTCGGATAATGAAGAGATTGTGAAATAACCCTTACCTTGTACTTTTTCCTTGGTTGGGGTAGGTTAACCTCCTGTATAATGGTGAAATAATTGTTACTAAATTATACAATAATCATATACATTAATATGATATCATATATGATCTTTTAATATCGATTTATAATAATATCTTAGTATTATAGTTGTTTCGGGTGTTAACTTACTTGTTTTCTTTTATATGTTTTGTTACGTAAGACCTTTTTGTAAAGGATAGGTTGTATATTATTCATATCCAGAATGATATCAAGTCCTTAAACATCATTTTTAAATCATCAAATGATAATTATACTTGAATGGATACGATGGAGAATGAATCT
The DNA here is from genome assembly GCA_963277665.1 of Viscum album. Lineage (NCBI taxonomy): Eukaryota > Viridiplantae > Streptophyta > Magnoliopsida > Santalales > Viscaceae > Viscum > Viscum album. The sequence continues at coordinate 1,599,220,446 of OY728130.1, read as the reverse complement.
CATCGCGTTCGTGGAGACGGTAGTCCGTACGTACGCACGAGCGACAATATCATTATTTGATATTAAAAAAATATATAAATGGATGGTATATCATATATATAAAGAATCATTAACATGTTATATTTATTATTTACATGAGTTACACATCATTATTATACCCATCCAAATAATATTATATTGAATAACAATTACACCACGACGTGGAGACGGTAGTCCGTACGTACGCATGTATGGTGACATGTTATTCAAATGGTGGATAGAATACTGAATATGGTTGTAACATATTTATAATAACATCACAGTATATGTGAGATACTGGAGTTATTATTTTAGAATGGTAAGAACAAAGGAATAAGAAGTGGAAGAAGAAATGAACTTGGAGAAGGGTGGTGAAATCATTACCTCTTCTTCGGGTTCTTCCTTTTGATTTGATCAAAAGGGCTCCTTAGGTTGGCTTTCTGATCAAACTATGGCCTATAGGTTGTATTGAGGGATGTTGGGAGAGTATTTGGGCAGAGTTTGGACGAACCAAAAGGTTTGAAGGTGTGAAGAAATGAGAAGGAGGAGTGCCCTTTTATAAGAGGGGTGAGGGGCACCTTTGGAAAAGCTAGAAATATTAATTTATAATAAATTCATATTCGGTTTCTAATGGCTCCAAAGCTTATTATTCAAAGTTTAAGGTTAGGATAGGTCGAAAACCACTCAACCAATAGAATTTAGACAGGTTTGGGTACTTATATTAACCTTATCGTTAAGTATTAACTCTAAGTTAATTAGTTTCATTTTTACAATGTCTCTTTGTATTTTTATATAATATGGTTAATAAACTTACTATATACATCCAAGCGACCCACAAGTGGTCCATTAATGATGAACCTATCATGATATAAGTCTCTTGGCCGAACCTTAGATTTTTAGGAATTTAATATCAATTAAGAATATAATATTTGTTTTAAGAACTCTTTTATGTCAATTTTGACACTATTCAATAGTTGATTTTTGTGAAACTCATAACAGATTGATTACTTCGAAAAAAGTCCATTAAATCAATCCTAATATATCATATTATCCTATAAAATTAGTTTAATTCATTAAAAGTTTCATATTATATTTATTTGGGTATTTATAATATCAATTATTTTAATTTTTCACTATTATAGTAATTACTACATCATCATTGTGTCATAAATAAAATAAATTATTTAATGTCTAAAAATTATAAATAAAATATCATTATGTAGGAAATCGTTTTATCTTTCTAATGAATATTTATAATCTAAAATCCAATTTTTATAACTCTATGTAACAATTGTTTTTCTAAAAGATATATGCTTGTGTCATTTTTGTATTCATTTTGACTTAATTAAAATAAAGTGTCATTATCACTTACAAGTGGATCCATGGGGTCCCAAAATTGACAACAAGATGCCCATGGTCGACCCTTTATCAACCAATAGGGTTAAGACACATTTTAGGGTAATTTAGTATTATTATAATATTATTTTTTTAACCCTTATTTACCGGATTTACCCTTAACCATGGTAAATAAAATATTTACCGCAGTAATTATTCAAAATGTCTAAAAATAAAAGTTACCTATTTACACAATTTGAACATCCTGATTCCAAATATGGAATCCATTTTCCTAAATTCTAAACACAGAAGTTGCAGAAATTAATTTAAAATTAATTCCCGCTGTCAAAACAAAAAGCGTGTTTTTAAGAGATAATAACTATCAAAAGATTGACACTTGTTTATGTTCGGTTTAATTGTAAAATTATGTCCAATGACCAACATTATATTAAATATTAAAAATATATTCTAAATATACTTTAAAACCACTCAAATTCATAATTTATCACTATTAATTATTTTGATTAAAAAAGTTGTTTTTAATTAAAATTTAGTAATTTTCACTATTCATCAAAATATGAAAGTTATCCGAAAACTACCAAAATTTCACCTTAGGCTAAATTTGATATTCCGAATCCAAAAATGAAGTCCATTTTAAAATATAAAATATATATAACTTCAAAAAGTAGGTATTACTATTCATAACAGCTAGTTTGATTGGTTACGGTGTGTTAGAACTCGAAGTTGCGTACAACACACGCTACTGTTTTATTCAAAGGAAAGCGTACCGTGGAAGCTTGGGATGTTTCATTTTAAATTTTTTGATGTCTCCATTTAGTCAAAAAGTTTAAAATATTGTATTTAAAAAGGTTTCACTATCAAAAGTTGATAAAAGTGCAATACTGAAAATGAATCTGTTCTTGCATTATGACTAAGAAACTCATAATATGGATTCTAAAATTATAAGGATTATATAAAGTTTAAAATTTAGTTAATACTATTCATGACCTCTTTTAATGGATTTTTTTTTGGTAAGTCGTGGTGCAATTGAACTCGGTGTTGCGTGTAGTGCAAGTTATTAAATTATTTTGAAGAAATAACACACTATGAAATCTTGGGGTGTTACAATGAATCATTTAGTTCTATATACTAGATAGAGATCATGTTGAACTATATTTCTTGAAGATTTGGTAAGGTTATTCTAATAGATGATGTGGATCTTGATATTCTAGGAAAAGGATATGTGAAATTCATCATATCAAATAGATGTTTTTCAGATCTGTATGTATTTTAGCTGATACCATATTTAGGGAAGAAATTATATTCCATTGGAAAGATGGATGAAGTTGGATTTTGTAAAAAATTTATAAATAGGTTGTATAATATCATTCAAGGATCCATGGTGGTGGCCAGAGGTGTCAAATATGGAATGTTGTATCTATCAGGAAGCTTAGATGAAGTAATGATATTCAAAATTAAAACTTTTAGAAGTTTGGTGTTGTGGTATTATTATCTTGGGAACATTAGTGAGAAAAATATATAGATCTTAGTTGATAAATGGATAGTAAATCTCAGTCGCTTTCATGAATTTTTAAATATGTGAGAGTTTTATTCTAGGATATTAGATAAAGTTATCATTTTTCATAAATTAAATTACACATAATTCTTGGAATTCAAATATCATAAAATGAAATATTTGGGGGAATAATCCAGTTTTTTCTCACATATGATCATTTTATTATATTAATTTCATTGATGATTCAACACAGTAGGTATGGGTGTACTTTTTAAGCACAAATATAATGTATTTTATTTTTTTATATAAATCCATGTTAGAGAATGAGGTTTGAAAAAAACCTTAAGTAGTTAAGGTCAAACAACATAGGTGAGTAGAGTATTAGAAAATTATAGACATTTTTATAGAGGAAAGGAATCAATTTTTAGAAGACTATACCAAGGATGATGGAACAAAATGGTGTGGAAGAGAAGATAAATTAGAAGAAAAATGGGAAATATCATTGTATGAAGTTTCATATAAAGTTCCCAAAGGATTTTTTTGATGAATTCATTAATTGTTTAACATATCCCATTAATAGACGTTCTTCCACACCGATGGAGTAGAATATTGTTGAACAGTTATGCTTCATAAAAACTATTGATCTATCTCATCTAAAGGTTTTATAAATTACTTCATATAACTAAGTTGATGTGAAGGATTTGTATACGCTTTATGTAAATTCTTAACCATGTTTCATTGTTAATTATAACAATGAAAGTAGTGGGTTTTGACTTTGGGATAACAAAAAATGAAATATCATTGGAATTATAAAAGTTCGTTCAAATGATAAGGTCCTATAAAAATACAAAAAATTAGTGGAAGATGGATTTTATAATAAATAATAAGCTCAAAATATCCATTTTTATTAGAGTAAAATATAAAAATTTCATAAATTTCAAAAATCATGAAAATTCTAGAAGATCCAAAAAGGCCATAAGTAAATAAAATATCAAAAACTATATAAGATTAGAGGAAGATATTCATAAGGTGAAGTTCTTGGAGTATTGTTTCTAGAAATATCATAACCATAGGTGGAGTGATGGAGTTCTACTAAAATCATATAACTACTTCATATGTTTAAAACTAGTATGAATTTCTTACTTATTACAAAATAAGGAGATATTAAAATTCTAAAATAAGTTCCAAGTCTTAGTTATTTTGGAAATTTTGAGTTATCTATTAAATATGATATATATATTTTACATGTTAATGGAACTTAGGAGTTAGTGGAATTACCGTAAGTAAAGAAAGTACAATGGAAAAGGCGGTTATATCGGTTGAAATAGGAAGTATATGGTAGTCAGCGGTATAAGGAAAATTTAGTTATTAATGGGTTTTAATAGAAGGAAGGGATATATTTCTTCAAAATATTTTCCCTAGTTTCCAAATATATAACCAGATGAATAGTGTAAAGTCATGTAGCTTTTGAAGAATTATATCTAGAATAAATAGATATAAAAACGGCATTCTTTTACGATTATTTAGAGGAGGAGATATTCATGAATCCATGGGAATATTTCATTGATAAATGTATTGAAGGCATATTATGAAAGTTAAAAAGAATCATGTCTATATTAAATAATTTTAAAAGGTAATGGAACCACAATTTTGATGCCCTTATAGTTGATAAGGGGATCTTTCAGAGAAATGTTGATTATTTATCTTATCAGACATTGTTTAAAAATAGAATTTTGGTTATTATTATCTTATATATAAATGATATTATCTATACATAGATCATATTAAGAAGTTAAAATATGATTTATCCAGAAGGGTTGAGATGAAATATCTTGGAAAAGTCAACCGGATTTTAGGTTACAGATCATGAGGTGCAGAATGATTGGAACATTTATTTTTTTTCTCAAACATAGTAAATCTAAAAGATCATCAAAAGATTTTGAATCATCAAATTCAAACCTATGACCACCCCATTGGTTGGAAAATTCATGTTATCCAAATATAAATAACCTAAAAAATAATATTTGATGGCATATATACTGATCATTTTCTATAATTTAGTGTTTATAATATTGATATGTGTGATTATTTGTATGAGGATACACAATACTCATATTTTTATTGTTATTTATAAGTTTATGGTGAGTTCAAGAGAATTTAATACTGAAGATATGACATAAAATATTTGATATAATAAAGTTTTGAAAGATATATCCTTTTATTTCAAAATATATTATCCATTATAAGGAAATATTGATACAAACATTATGGGGATATTAATGCATGGAAGAGTTCCACAGGGTTGGTGTTCTATTTTTTAAGGACAACAATAAATTTTATATTAAGACTATAGCAGATAGTCTCGCTTTCAAAATTTATATAAGTGTATGATGTCATAATAGAAACAAATAATGAATTTATCTTGGTGAACTGATTATTGGATGAAAAAAATAATAATTTAGAAAAGTGGGTTATTGCTTAGTGACATTCAGAGCATGATTTATATAGATAATAATGCATTACTTAATTTATGAAAAAAACACATAGAAATCAGTTTCCTTTCATCTAGAATTTTCCAAAACATGGGGTGTTGTAACAAAAAAAATATTGTTGTAAGTTAGATTATATCTAATAAGATGACCAGGGCTTTAATCCAAGAAAATATAAGGAAAATTTATGCCTTGATTTGACATGGGTAGTTGGAAGAAGGAAATAAAGAAAAACTTTGTCTCTATGTAGGTAGATGGATTTGTCTATGTGTTGGTGGTTTCTTTGAATATTGAATAATAGTCCTAAATTGGTAAATTATTAGAATTTTTTAAGACTTATTTCATGTTCTAATTATTTTATTCTAGAACAATAAAGTTTGAAACTTGGGACTCAAACATGGGTGGGATTGTGATATAAGAATACTAGAAAAAGAATAATGGAATGGATATTCATGTTCCTGAACTAGGTGGTAAGTGAACATCAATAGATGATGATAGTTTGGAATATTTTCTTCTCATAAGGTTTTACTCCAACGGAATTATATAATATTTGTTGTGTTTTTCAAAGGTAATGTAAGATTCTTTAGAGGAATACATGACATTAAATTTCACTATTCATTGGAAGATAGTGGTTAAGGTTGTTCAATAAGTAGTAAATAAAAGGTGATCATAATCAGTAGTGGGATCTCTGAGAATATTAGAACATTATGGAACCTTTCATCCAATGACGATCTACTATAAATAGGAGGGTTGGATTCACATATGAATGTAATGAGAAGAAATAAAAATTCCAATATTTCTTTTTTGTTGTTATAAATAAAGTGGCATTGTTATCTGATGGATTTTTACTAATTTATAAACTAAAAAACTCTTAGGTTATTTCCTTTAGTTAATTTGTTTCTCTTGTTTGTTTTTTGTAGAGTTGCGAGTTATGTAGTGTTATGATTTATTGTGGTAGTTGGGATTATTTTTTCTTCTCAGTTCTAGTACATTACTTCACGGTTTCATCTATTTTTAGAAGATCCAGACTTTTTTACATGATTAGAGTTTTCTGGTTTCTTCAAGCCATAGTGCTTCAAGACATAAAAGAATTAAGTCTTCCAATTAGTGTGAATTTATCTTCCCTAAATATCCATTCGATTAGATTATAGCCATTGAAAATTAATCTTCCCTTTTTTTAGTCTACCTTTCTATGCTCATCGTATTTGTTTTTGAATATCCATCTAATTATAACGGCATTTTTTCCTTCAGCCTAATCAAAATCTCTAATGTTTGGTTCTTCTCTATTTGAACTAGATCCTCATTCATGGATTTAACCCAGGAACCATCCATTTCTTCAACATTAAATAATGATGGTTCTATCTAAAATAATAGAGTAGTTTACTTTATATTCCTCTTAATTTTTCTAATAGTTTGAATGTTACTAGTTCTACCTAAGATAATAGATAAATTTTCATTATATTCGTATACTTTTTTTATTGGAGTATATTTATCTTAATTTTTTTTTTGATATATTAATATCCACACTTTGTTCTTCTTTCTCGAGTCTTTGGTTGTCTCTCTTCAGTAGATTCTTACTCCTATGATTCACCTCGGAATCCCCATTAAGTTGGGAATTTTGAAAACCATCATAATTTATTTCAAAAAATTATTTTTTAAGGAAAAATTCATTCAAATATGAATTTATATATTTATTTATAGCTTCCTATTTAATAGTTGTAATACCCCATGTTTTTTGGAACCATATTCTTTCTATAAAATGTATTTTTATAATTATAAACTATTTTATTATAATTGTTCAATGAAATTGATATAGATAAGGTAATAATTCACACAAGATAAGAATTAAACATACAACACTTTATTCATTTATAGTTAAACATTATAAGAAAATCACATGAAACTAAGTATTACGAACCATATATTTTTACACACCACGTATTATTACATCATTTAAAAGTGCATAAATTAAAATGGTAAAATGAATAAAAAATTCAACACTATAAGATCTCATGGATCGTCTCTATCCTTGAGGATCAGCCATACCCAAAGAAAACATATAATGATGAATAAAATCATGAAATAATAAATCATATTGTGATATTTAAAATGAAAACTATAGATATGATAAGTGTGACTTAAGAATTGTGAATGTAATGATTAACTTTAGTAAGGATATATATAGAAACGAAATACCGTCATTATAAATATGGCTTCCAGTAATATGGTTGTCATATATATGGTTACTAGATATAAATGTATCAAATAGGTACACTAAATTCATGTATTTTTACTAGTAAATTTAAAATAATATAATTCACGAATAATAAATAATTAAATAAAAATATAATATTAAAATATTATCTATATATGTATATTTATGTGATACATATTAACATTATTATTATTAAAGTATGATATAATATAGTTATAATCCACAAGGAAACATATTAAGGTAATATTAAAATTAAATTTTTACAATGATAAATAATAAATGGTATTTGGTAAAAATTATTAAATATAAAAGTAATATTTTTAAAAAAACCTATATTTCTAGTAGTATATATTTTATCCTAATAAATTAAATTGTCCAATTTTAAAATATTATTATATATAAACTAATATATTAACATTCTTTGTAACACCCCAGGTAAATAAAGAATATGACATTTCATATTTATCCATATTTGTGAATAAAATATTTAAATGACTTTAAAGGGGACGCTATGCTCGATGGCGTACCCAACACGCAACAACGAGTTTCTTGGGAATCTTACGTTGCACTCCAATAATAAAATAATATTATTTTAAATGGTAGTTAACATGTAGCCGTTTTAATGGCGGGAATGGATAGAAATAACTAAAATATGATTATATATGTTTTTAAATGTTTTTACATTTATCAAATAAAGGATAGAGGCTTAAAATACGGAAAGAATTCAATTTTAGGCATATATGCCCTAGTTTTCACTAAAGGTTCACTTATCACCTTTTGATGGCGAACCATCATTAAATATAGTTTTGTTCACTCTTATACATTATATTGGACCAAATAAAACTCTTCTTAAGAATTGGGACATCAAAATTTACTTTGTGTAAATTTTTGGTATCTTTCCGATAATGTTCATTTTTTTAATGAATAGTGTAAAATGTTGTATTTTAATTCAAAACCTCTTTTTAATCTAATTTATTTATATGATTAGATTATATTTTGAATTTGTTTTAAAGTGAAATTTGAAAAAAAAATTACCATTAAATCCAATAGTGGTCGTTGGAATTAATTTCACTTTGAAATCAGACTTAAACTAGTGTTAATCTTTTGATACTTATTGTTTTATAAAAACACGCTATTTGCTCTGACAACGGGAATTAATTATTAAATTAATTAATGAGACTAATACGTTTTGAATTTTGTAAAACGGACTTCATTTTTGAATTTGGAATATCAAATATAGCTTAGGGTGAGGTTTTGGTATTTTTCTGAAAAACTCCAATTTTTGATGAATAGTGAAACCACTAAGTGGTAATCAAGCAAACTGATTTTTCAGTTAAATGAAATTTTACCACTAATGTGTATTGAATTCTGAAAATCTTACATACATGGTTTTCATTAGTATGTAAAATGTGGTTCAATGGGATGAAAATAATTTTTTGGTGAGTAGTAACTTATTAAGTTTTTAATCACGATTAGTGGTAATTAGTGTAATTTAAGGTAAAAATGATATTATAAGAATGTGAAAACACCATGACACTTGTCCTACACCTATTGGGTGAGTCATGGCCGACCAAGACAAGCCATGGGCCAACTTGGGGACCCCATGGATCCACTTTGGTTGGGAAATGACATAAATAACATTTTATTTAATGTAAAAGTAAAAATGACACAAACATGATATGTTTTACTAAAACAATTTTTAAGTGGGGTTATACAAGTCATATTTTTTATTATAAATAGTCATTGGAAATCTACAAATATTTCCTACATCATAGTATTTTTTTTATAATTTTTAGACATTAAATAAATTAAATTATTTATGACATAATAATGATGCAGCGATGACATCATTATTTGACGATTTAAATAAAATGGAAAGATAATGTAAAATCTATGAACTAAACATGTCCAAAACTTATTGTATGAGTGGATTTAGAAGCCTTATCACGTTATCCACGACTTATAGCAATGTGGGACCTTTTAAAACCGAAACACATTTTCAAATAAAGTAATATTTCTTACTTTCCAAAAGTGCCCCTCCTCTCCTCTTATAAAAGGCCCCCACCTCTACCTCTTTTCCCACACTCCTCAAGCCTTTGGATCGGCCTAACCCTGCCCATTTACTCTCTCCACATCCCTCTATTCATCCTAGATGATTACCTTTGGGCATAATACTTTCAAAGGAAGCCTTTAGGCTCAAATCAAAAGGAGTTACACTTTTAAAGGTAATTCATTCTCTCATGTTCATTTGGTTTATTTTGCTTCTCCAACCCCCTAAACTCTTTTTATTTAATTATTTTGTAACAACACCAGTATCTTCAATATACTAGGATGTTGTTATAAGATTTATTCGAGCTAAACTCTCACACAACTACATCAAATGGTTAAAGAACATACGCTTTCCGTGGATGGGGAAATTCTGCCTCTCGAAACGATGATTGTTCAGTACTCATTTAACACCTTCAAAGGTGGCCATTATGATGTCACTATTTTTATATATGATATATAATATGTTAATGTTTTAATTATTCTTCTGTATTTTTCATTTGTGTCTTACCTTTATGTCTTCCATTATGGGTATACGCGATATCTTCATTTAAGGAAGTGCGGACTACCGCCCCTTCAAAGTGATTTAATTCATTAAATACCATATGTGGGACGTATAAAGGATGGAAATATGATATTATATATGATATTATACTGGAATTATAATATACCTTTATATAATTATGATTCCATTCTATAAACAATGAAATAGAAATGGAAGTAGCGTTCATGCGTACGTACGGCTTACCGTCTCCATGAACGGTGCATTTCATTTCTTACCTCTAAATGATTATGTAATGTTATAAATGCATGCATGTACTGGATATATATTACATATATGATATATACATCATGAATACAATTATTTTTATAATAAACATTTGGCCACACGAACAACATGTAATTGTAAGAAGTCCACTTTCGACTTAAGAACCAAATACCGACAAAATGAACATTATTAACTTGAATGATTACATAATGTTTATAACATGTCAATAATTGATATAAAAGGAATAATGAAATTGGAAAAGGTTTTTAAGGAAGTAGAAATTAACTCAAGTTTATTTTTCAGGAGATTAAAGAATGATCGAGTCAAGTCGGACCCGAGGTAAGGGATCCTACACCTTTCTTTCTTTTTAAGTACACTCTTTATGTCATTACTTTTATGCTCACATTTCTTATGATTGGGATGTTATTTTATATTACTCCTACTGTAATTATTATTTTCATATGATGAGAGACCCTATTTCCTCTCATAAATCATTTTTGGAAGTTTTGAGTGGCGCCGTTAGGCTGCCGAATTTTCGTAAGGGATTTTTCATCTCACATTTATTCTCGTGAGATTTATGCTACATTTGCCACAAATTACATTGAGTGGTGTATGTACTGCCCATTATTCTACTCTTTGTGTAATATACTTTCGTTTATGAGTATTTACATCAATGATCTATTGTCCTTCTTTCATGGGGTGTATGTTTTGAAAGATACCCAAGTCGGTAAGGGAACCTTTCACCCTCCTCTTTTTTAAAAGACTTCTTTTGTTGGGTATTTTAATTTACATATTGTTATTTTGGGATATGTTCTCATATATCCTTGTTGATGTAAATTTTATGTCCAACTGATGATATACTCTTTTTATCTCTCATCAACTCTTTTTGATGTGATGTCGTTAGGCTGTCAAGGGAACTTTTTAACCCAATTTCGATTTCTTTGGGTTCAACATGTAGTCATTGAATATGTCATCCATTAAATATGTGTGAATGACCTTTTATTGTTTTACACTTAATATCCACTTATATTGGGTGTATTTATATTTGTCACAAATATTTTTAAGATTGATTTGTCCTTAATTTAAGGATACATTCTTTATAAGGGATTTCGTCACATTTGACATTTCTATTGAGAGTTCATTGTTGTTATGCACCAATTCACTCTTATATGGTGTATATACTGTCCTTTGGAGTATTATATCATGAATCCATTTATTCTCATGATATTATAAAGTTCTGACTAAATGTTATTCCTCAATTATTGTATTCAAGTGTCTCTGATTTTGGTAAAACCCCTTTAACCAAAATATTGTTTTAAATGTTTTAATTATTTGTTCTTATTAATATCCATGTTTGAAAAATGGTTTTAAGGATTTATTTATATGGATATTAATGGTTTAAAATTTTAAGCTTCAAGGTGGTATGGGACACTTTGATTCAAAAATCTCTTTATTAATTATTTTAAATGGTTTTGGAAATGGTTTCTTTTTGAATGGATTCAATATTTCAATATACTAAAATGTTATATTGTGATTGAAATATGGAAATGTTATGTTTCATTTATGCATGTTTTATGTGACACATTTATGTTATGGTTCTTGGGAATTGTTATGAAAACGGGTGGTTCCATGATAAACTAAGGGCGGGTGAGCCCGTAATAGCTCTCCAATGCATTGGGTAACGCGAAGGAGTAAAACATTAAGGTTTCTCCGAAGAGATTTAGGGAATATACTGTGATGGGTATTCCATACGTAACCAAGAGGGTTACTCCCTATGTAAGAATGTTATGAATGCCTCAAGTTTCCTTTATGTCTTATGTTTTCTATGATTTATTCAAGATTTGATGAGGTATGATAAAGTGCTTATGTTTTATGGGTAAAGTATGAACTCATTCTTATGTATATGTGTACCCATGTTTCCTTTCCATATTTTTATATCCCTTACTGAGCTTTTTGTTCTCATCCCAAGTTTTTTAAATGTTTTTCACAGGTCAAGGGAAAGGTACATGATATGATGATAGTGTCAAGGATGTGTCAAGAAAGAATCCGTGTTATATTTTAAATATGTTTCCGTTGATGGGAAGAATGAATACTGTATTTTTTGTAACCACTTTGTTTAAAAGTGGAATGTAATGCAAGTTTCATAATCTAATTCTCTAAAACTCTAAACCTGAAAAGATCCTCAATGTGTAATCTTGTAATAACTCAAGATTAAGTAAGGTTTAAGGTTGGGGCCTTATAGTTGGTATCAAAGGTCGGTTTAGATAACTTTAGAGGTTAGGGTATTCTTTAAGCATAAGTGACATTACCATAATGGTTAGGATTTCAGAAAGAGTCCTAGTTTTAGATAAAGTGAATGAGTAAGTGTATCTTAGTGTTTACCTTCTTCATTAGTACATGATAGTTTTGTTGATATACTCACACTGACATTTCTATTTTTAGTGAATGGATGGATCTAGCAGTCACCAAAGAGACAATAGGTTTGAAGGAAACTGTGGTGGTTCTCTGATTAAGATACTAGATAAAATGGAGGATTCAATGAGGAAAGTCGTGGTTGTTCTAAACCAAATATCAAGGAGTCATGATCAACCACTTCAACCTTGGTGAGTTCTCTAATGCATCATGTACGAAATGGCCAACTCGATGTGGAAATTCAGGTAATAATTATTAAGGTAACCATTTGGGTTTATATGATCCTTACTTTTGAGGTAATTATGGGTTACTATATGTTATGATGGAAAATGAAAGGCATGAGATAAACTTGAGGTTAAAATATGTTATGATCATCTTTGAAGATTTTATCTCATTTTGGGGAATGTTTTAAGAATTATATAGTTTTGGAAAAAGGACAACACGCAGACCGTGTGACTACCCGTCGCGTCGGACAAAGCTGCGGGAATCGAACCCACAACCAAAGTGCGACTGGTATTTATCACCTACCACTGGACTACGTGAAGTCCCTGGTTAGTTTGACTGATTCTTTCTAGTTATATGATTTTATGAATTAATAGTAAGTTGATTTTGGGATATTTATGAAAATGATTAACCTATCATGGAGGATATGTGATTAGGATAATTACTTTTCAATGCGAGACTTTAGGAGCGACTAATGTTGTTTGGAGATAAATGTTACGATTTAACTTGGAAGACTATGTGACTAAATACTTCAAATATTTGGGTTTCAATCTTATATTGGTTTACTTTGAAGAATTTTATGGACAAATTATTTATCGGATGGTCCTCATTGAACTTTGGGTTTTGTTGGAAAAATTTTGGAGATTAAGAATAGATTTTCTTTTTATAAGGGATTATCTTTTTCTGGATTATCTGATCTTGTACTAGCCTTTATGGTTTTGGTTTTGGTTAAAGTATAAAGACATGGGATGTATATAGTTCTCTTTTGTGGATTAGGTGATTCTCTAGAAGTTGATTATAATACTCTTAATGTGAACAAGTCTTCCTAAATACTCGTCTTTTGGAGAAAATATGAGTTTGTGTAAGGAATCTAATAAAAGTTGAAAGTCAATATGATAAGTGATTATGTTCCCTTATGAATAAATTCCTCAATAAAAAGTAACTTAAAACAAAAATGTTGTCTATTAACTTTTCCTACTGGGGAACCCAACACCGTTTAACCCATCACAAGTTTGTGATTTTCTCGTGGTTAACTTTCTCCTAAACATGTTTTCTATCACTCTCCATCAGAACATGACCCTTTGTTTTTTCCTCCATATCCATATTTTCATACTTTGAATCCTAGTATGGGTTAACTCGGGTGACCTTTGTACTTATCTCTCTTTATTTTAAAGTGTTTGTTTTACCGACTTTTGTTCCGATGTGGGACTTTCAAGGATGTTTCTAAGCACAATTTTAAAATTGCGAGGATGCAATTCCCAAAAGGGGGGAAGGATGTAACACCCCAGGTAAATAAAGAATATGAAATTTTATATTTATCCATATTTGTGAATAAAATATTTAAATGACTTTAAAGGGGACGCTATGCTCGATGGCGTACCCAACACGCAACAATGAGTTTCTTGGGAATCTTACGTTGCACTCTAAAAATAAAATAATATTATTTTAAATGGTAGTTAACATGTAGCCGTTTTAATGGCGGGAATGGATAAAAATAACTAAAATATGATTATATATGTTTTTAAATGTTTTTACATTTATCAAATAAAGGATAGAGGCTTAAAATACGGAAAGAATTCAATTTTAGGCATATATGCCCTAGTTTTCACTAAAGGTTCACTTATCACCTTTTGATGGCGAACCATCATTAAATATAGTTTTGTTCACTCTTATACATTATATTGGACAAAATAAAACTCTTCTTAAGAATTGGGACATCAAAATTTACTTTGTGTAAATTTTTGGTATCTTTCCGAAAATGTTCATTTTTTTAATGAATAGTGTAAAATGTTGTATTTTAATTCAAAACCTCTTTTTAATCTAATTTATTTATATGATTAGATTATATTTTGAATTGGTTTTAAAGTGAAATTAGAAAATGTTTTTACCATTAAATCCAATAGTGGTCGTTGGAATTAATTTCACTTTGAAATCAGACTTAAACTAGTGTCAATCTTTTGATACATATTGTTTTATAAAAACACGCTATTTGCTCTGACAGCAGGAATTAATTATTAAATTAATTAATGAGACTAATATGTTTTGAATTTTGTAAAATGGACTTCATTTTTGAATTCGGAATATCAAATATATCTTAGGGTGAGGTTTTGGTATTTTTCTAAAAAACTCCAATTTTTGATGAATAGTGAAACCACTAAGTGGTAATCAAGCAAACTGATTTTTCAGTTAAATGAAATTTTACCACTAATGTGTATTGAATTTTGAAAATCCGACATACATGGTTGTCATTAGTATGTAAAATGTGGTTCAATGGGATGAAAATAATTTTTTGGTGAATAGTAACTTATTAAGTTTTTAATCGCGATTAGTGGTAATTAGTGTAATTTAAGGTAAAAATGATATTATAAGAATGTGAAAACACCATGACACTTGTCCTACACCTATTGGGTGAGTCATGGCCGACCAAGACAAGACATGTTCCAACTTGGGGACCCCATGGATCCGATTTGGTTGGGAAATGACATAAATAACTTTTTATTTAATGTAAAAGTAAAAATGACACAAACATGATACGTTTTACTAAAACAATTTTTAAGTGGGGTTATACAAGTCATCTTTTTAATTATAAATAGTAATTGGAAAGATAAAAATATTTCCTACATCATAGTATTTTTTTTATAATTTTTAGACATTAAATAAATTAAATTATTTATGACATAATAATGATGCAGTGATGACATCATTATTTGACGATTTAAATAAAATGGAAAGATAATGTAAAATATGTGAACTACACATGTCCAAAACTTATTGGATGAGTGGATTTCGAAGCCTTATCACCTTATCCACGACTTATATCAATGTGGGACCTTTTAAAACCGAAACACATTTTCAAATAAAGTAATATTTCTTACTTTCCAAAAGTGCCCCTCCTCTCCTCTTATAAAAGGCCTCCACCTATACCTCTTTTCCCACACTCCTCAAGACTTTGGCTCGGCCAAACCATTCCCATTTACTCTCTCCACATCCCTCTCTTCATACTAGAGGATTCCCAGTGGGCATAATACTTTCAAAGGAAGCCTTTAGTCTCAAATCAAAAGGAGTTACACTTTTAAAGGTAATTCATTCTCTCATGTTCATTTGTTTTATTTTGATTCTCCAACCCCCTAAACTCTTTTTATTTACTTATTTTGTAACAACAACAGTATCTTAAATATACTAGGATGTTTTTATAAGATTTATTCGAGCTACACTCTCACAAAACTACATCAAATGCTTAAAGAACATACGGTTTCCGTGGATGGTGAAATTCTGCCTCCCGAAACGATGATTGTTCAATACTCATTTAACACCTTCAAAGGTGGCCATTATGATGTCACTATTTTTATATATGATATATAATATGTTAATGTTTTAATTATGCTTCTGTATTTTTCATTTGTGTCTTACCTTTATGGCTTCCATTATGGGTATACGCGATATCTTCATTTAAGGAAGTGCGGACTACCGCCCCCTCAAAGTGATTTGAGTCGTTAAATACCATATGTGGGATGTATAAAGGATGTAACTATGATATTATATATGATATTATACTATAACTATAATATACCTTTATATTATTATGATTCCATTCTATAAACAACGAAATAGAAATGGAAGTAGCGTTCATGCGTACGTACGGCTTACCGTCTCCATGAACGGTGCATTTCATTTCTTACCTCTTAATGATTATGTAATGTTATAAATGCATGAATGTACTGGATATATATGACATATATTATATCTACATCATGAATAAAATTCTTTTTATAATAAACATTTGGCCACACGAACAACATGTAATTGTAAGAAGTCCACTTTCGACTTAAGAACCAAATACCGACAAAATGAACATTATTAACTTGAATGATTACATAATGTTTATAACATGTCAATAATTGATATAAAAGGAATAATGAACTTGGAAAAGGTTTTTAAGGAAGTATAAATTAACTCATGTTTATTATTCAGGAGATTAAAGAACGATCGAGTCAAGTCGGACCTAAGGTAAGGGATCCTACGCCTTTCTTTCTTTTAAAGTACACTCTTTATGTCATTCCTTTTATGATCATATTTCTTATGATTGGGATGTTATTTTATATTACTCCTACTGTACTTATTATGTTCATATGATGAGAGACCCTATTTCCTCTCATAAATCATTTTTTGAAGTTTTGAGTGGCGCCGTTAGGCTGCCGAATTTTCGTAAGGGATTTTTCATCTCACTTTTATTCTCGTGAGATTTATGCTACATTTGCCACAAATTCCATTGAGTGGTGTATGTACTTCCCATTATTCTACTCTTTGTGTAATATACTTTCGTTTATGAGTATTTACATCAATGATCTATTGTCCTTCTTTCATGGGGTGTATGTTTTAAAAGATACCCAAGTCGGTAAGGGAACCTTTCACCCTCCTCTTTTTTAAAAGACTTCTTTTGTTGGGTCTTTTAATTTACATATTGTTATTTTGGGATATGTTCTCATATATCCTTGTTGATGTAAATTTTATGTCCAAGTGATGAGATACTCTTTTTATCTCTCATCAACTCTTTTTGATGTGATGTCGTTAGGCTATCAAGGGAACTTTTTAACCCAATTTCGATTTCTTTGGGTTCAACATGTAGTCATTGAATATGTCATCCATTGAATATGTGTGAATGACCTTTTATTGTTTTACACTTAATATCCATTTATATTGGGTGTATTTATATTTGTCACACATATTTTTGAGATTGATTTGTCCTTAATTTAAGGATACATTCTTTATAAGGGATTTCGTCACATTTGACATTTCTATTGAGTGTTCATTGTTGTTATGCACCAATTCACTCTTATATGGTGTATATACTGTCCTTTGAAGTATTATATCATGAATCCATTTATTCTCATGATATTATAAAGTTCTGACTAAATGTTATTCCTCAATTATTGTATTCAAGTGTCTCTGATTTTGGTAAAACCCCTTTAACCAAAATATCGTTTTAAATGTTTTAATTATTTGTTCTTATTAATATCCATGTTTTCAAAATGGTTTTAAGGATTTATTTATATGGATATTAATGGTTTAAAATTTTAAGCTTCAAGGTGGTATGGGACACTTTGATTCAAAAATCTCTTTATTAATTATTTTAAATGGTTTTGGAAATGGTTTCTTTTTGAATGGATTCAATATTTCAATATACTAAAATGTTATATTGTGATTGAAATATGGAAATGTTATGTTTCCTTTATGCATGTTTTATGTGACACATTTATGTTATGGTTCTTGGGCATTGTTCTGAAAACGGGTGGTTCTGTGATAAACTAAGGGCGGGTGAGCCCGTAATAGCTCTCCAATGCATTGGGTAACGCGAAGGAGTAAAACGTTAAGGTTTCTCCGAAGAGATTTAGGGAATATACTGTGATGGGTATTCCATACGTAACCAAGAGGGTTACTCCCTACGTAAGAATGTTATGAATGCCTCAAGTTTCCTTTATGTCTTATGTTTTCTATGATTTATTCAAGATTTGATGAGGTATGATAAAGTGCTTATGTTTTATGGGTAAAGTATGAACTCATTCTTATGTATATGTGTACCCATGTTTCCTTTCCATATTTTTATATCCCTTAGTGAGCTTTTTGTGATCATCCCAAGTTTTTGAAATGTTTTTCACAGGTCAAGGGAAAGGTACATGATGTGATGATAGTGTCAAGGATGTGTCAAGAAATAATCTGTGTTATATTTTAAATATGTTTCCGTTGATGGGAAGAATGAATACTGTCTTTTATGTAACCACTTTGTTTAAAAGTGGAATGTAATGCAAGTTTCATGATCTAATTCTCTAAAACTCTAAACCTGAAAAGATCATCAATGTGTAATCTTGTAATAACTCAAGATTAAGTAAGGTTTAAGGCTGGGGCCTTATATTCTTAAATTATAAATTTATATTAAATAATATTAAAAACACTTAATGTTTACAAAACATCATTTTTTTAATAAAAGCATTTTTATTTATATTTTTAATTTTAATTTTAAAAACCAAATTTATAAATTATAGAAATAAAAATTAAAAAATTTAACTTATATTTTAATCCATCAATTTCATAATTATCTTAGCATTAATTTTTTGTAATTTTCTAAAAATATTGATTTTTATGATCATATTACAAAATACCCTTTTTATAAAAAAACATGACTTTTATGACATAATTAGGATATAATCATAAAAAATAATTTTTTAATTCCTTTTTATTGAAAAATATATTTTTTATAAGTAATATTATAAATTTAAAAACAATGGTTTAATTTTCCAACCTATATTTGGCATTTTAGATCTTAAGTAATATTTTTCTCAAAAATTGCTTTTAAAACATTATATATTTGTTATTTAAAAATTAACTTTCATCACTTTTGGAAATTGAATATAATAAATTTTATTTAATACTTTTAATTATATTCTACAATTTATTTCATTAGTACCATTAAATTTTTTGGCATAAAAAAAGAATTACTTAGGTAAAAATAAGTTATTGCGGTAAAATCCAACAGGGTAAAATTGGTAAACTATAGAGGTACAAGGTCTAGCATGATAATAAATGCATCTAATTGAGTTTTTGAGGTTTTTATTGAACATACCTTATCTTCACTCCATTATTTTAAATTTTATAGTCTTATTAACATTTGAAACATGTTCTCTCTTTATATTAAGATAAATTATTTACAAGAATAACATTCTCACAACTTATAAAAGGTTTATCTCACCACCCATTTAACAACACTTCAAAGTTCTAGTTTCCTATTTAAAATATTCCATTTTTTCCATGAAATACTATCTCACTTCCTTTATATTTTTGACATGGTATTTCGGCCAAAGTCATACCTTTCCAAGGAATTATCCAAGAGAAAACTCAAGTTCTCAATGTAAGTAGTAAGTTTCCCAAAAAATTATTTATTTTTAATATTTATATTTCAAATATATTTTCTAATTATTTAATTATGAATATTTTATTTGTGGTATATTTAATTTTTTTACATTTTGGGAATAATAATTAACCACTTTTCTACTTTCTCATTAAAGAAAATGAAAACGTCTTTCATGAATTTGTGCCGACTACAGACTCTTGGGAGTAACATTTCATATTTTTCTTCTAGTTTCATTATTATTTATTAAAATCCATAAAATATTATTTATCTCATTAAAAATATATAAATAATATCAATATTCATCTATGGTAAGGAAGTTATTTCAAAAGAAACCACTTTCATAACCATACTCATCCATTAATTATAGTGTTTTCATGTTTGGGTCTGTCTGACCACTTACGTGAACAATTTTATAAAATAACATCAATGGATGAAAATTAAAACATAATTAAAAATAATATATTCTATGAATTTTGTTCTATAATTGTAACATTAATTTTAAACTCATTAATTAAGTTGCCAACATATGTTCATTAAAAACCACTGAAACATACTCATCATCGACTTCATCTTTAATTAGCATAACCAAAACTCATATAGAATGAAATTATAACATTATAAGTAATTATAAATAATAAATTATACAACCTTCTATAAATTTGGGATGATTAAATTTTTTATAATATCGAATAACAACATCGCTATTGCAAAACTAGTTCAAAACAATCCAGATTTCCCACACCTGATATTAAAGACATATAGTAACTAACAAACAAAAATGTGGAGAATAACTATAATTTAAGTGTATAAAAGGTTATAGAAATGAATAAGATTCATAAATAGGTGATTAATATAGTTATTTTTTTATAGGAGATTTATGTGCATTAGTGGAAGTCGGGAATTAATGTAAGGGGTCATTTGTCTCCAATTTAATTTCTTGAGACATAATTCTTATTGTGCACCATGATATATTTAATATGATATGATTACTAAATAATGAATTTATTTTAGCATATTCATATTATTCATGAGTTTTCAAGAACCCTATCATATTATTTCTTAAAATGGATTTTAATTCAAAATATATCAAGGTTAAAAAGGTTATTGGTCCCTATTTCCAATTTCATGAGACATGTTTGATATTGTGCACCATAATTTATTTTATATGGTGTATTCACTACCCGATTTCCTTTAATTATAATGTATATATTTCATTTCATGATATTGGAATGTAAATTTCATGGTAACCCTTTTATTTTCTCTTTTATTCTTACATTACCATCACTATAAGGGTTTCTTCTTCAATATCAATTTCAAATCCCCAAATCCATATATATTTCTTATTTTCTAAGAACCACTTTATGGTTGAGTTTGAACCACAGAAATATCAAGACAAGACACCCAATACACCCAATTAAAAAAATAAATAAAAATACCCACCATCATCTTTCAAGTGATCCACATCAGTGATTCAAATTAAAAGAAATATAGACCTCAATGCCTCTTGTTGCTAACCACCCAGAGCAGTGCACCCTATCACCTTCCCGTGACTACCTCTATACATCATTTATTTTTCTAATAAACCATTTAAAACACATATATTACCCTCGAACTATGAATCACTTTGATCCACAAATCCAAGCGTGCAGATTGTCATGATCTTCCACCACACCCATGGAACCGGTGAGGTTCCACCGAAACCCAAACAACAACATCGTACAGGACTAGTAGCACCATAAAAATCAAAACCACACTAAATGAAGGTCAACTAGAAATGATGATCACTTTCATGGATAGGTCATCCATCACCATATCTTACTAGCCATTAGGGGTTTCCAGAAGCATTACAATGACTGATACTAGCATGAACAACGTCAGCAAGGCCGCACCACCAGAAACATTAAAACCCACACAACCACATCCCAAAAACTCATTGAGATTAACTACCCCATAATTTAGTATAAATGGAATGGATAAACAAATAGGAAATATCATATTGAAAAAAATAGTTCATCCAATGATTTTTTAACTTTGGCATCAAAAAATTCACTGCAAAGAAAGCAATGAATGTCGATCGAGCCTCCTGGAATACCTTCTCCTCTCGCTCAATGCATCTCAAATACACCTATAAACCATCACACTAGATTGAACTGTGGTGGAGCAATGGACCCCTAATCTAGAGCAGAGATAGAATCAGACCATGCCTCAATATGGAGGGACAACCAACCTAAACCAACTTTCTCTTCCATTGAAATTAGGAACCAATTACTTCAATGATGAAACAAGTGATCCTAAAACTTCAAACCATCATGAACATCAGAAACATACTAAGAGAATCTACAATCCTCTACAAAAAATAGGAAAACCAACCAGAGGTGGATATCCCTACAATAAATAGGGGTGATAGGAATGGGGAATCATGTGGAAGAAGAACACTATAACATATTCATTGTTTAGCAGTGGTTTTTTTAGCAGCATTTTACTAAACCACTGCTAAAAACTTTTAACTGATTTCTTGGTGGATTTTTATGAACATAATAATGTTTTTTTAAAACAACACATTTTCCCCCATGCCTCTCCATTCTCCCCCGACACTTCTACCTCGAGCTCCCATTTCCCTCAACCCTAAACCCTAGCACCACCGTGCATCCCCACTCACATGTGCTTGGGTATCAAATGATCCCTCTGATCCCATGCCCCTTTATCCCTTTTTAGTGATACATTCACATCCCCCCAATATGTCTCCCCCACTATTTCCTTTATCTGAGTTGTTGTCCTCACCTGATCCCTCTCTCTACTATTTCCTTCACTCGAGCCCACGCCGGAGGTGATGTTACATAGGTTTGATTTATCTCTTTCTTTTAATTTAGAGTTTTAGTCCTCAATTTTTTATATAGATTTGGATTACACTATGCTAATTATTTCCCATTATACATTTGGTCTATATTTTTATTTTATATTTTTAATCGTTATTTTTTTAATATGCATTTATTGGATCTGTTTGAAGTATGAATTAACTAATAAATTTCCATGATTTTTATGCATTTTTATATGGTTTTCATGGTCAATAATCAAGAGAAATGTAAATTAATACTCAAAGAAATAAATAAAAATTTTCAATTCTATTAATAAATTATTTATTTTATTAGAATATAAAATTATAAATATGAGAATACCAAGTAATTTTAGTTCAAAAAAGTGATAATGTCTAATTCTAGTTGGATGTCATGCAGATAAATACTTTTACAAAAAATCAATTGGATATGAATTAAACATTATATTAAACCTAATACCATAATTTTTCAAGGATATGGTATTCAATAATTTAGGAAAAACAATATGTTAAGTGTAAGACAATTTCATGTTTCATTATTTCATATGTTTTTCATGTATATTTTTATATCATTTCTTAGATAAATTGAAATTTTTGATGAATTTTTATTACTATATTCATGATTTATTAGAAATTATGAGGAATGTTTAATTCCATTAAAAAATCATTGAAGGAAATGTCATTGTATGGTTAAATTCTAAATCTATTTCTTGTAAAATGTTTAGTAAATTATTAATAATTATTATATTCTTGAAGGAAAAAATTTAAAATTATTTTTATTTAGAAAATTGACATTTTTTCATTATGGTTTCATTGAATATTATAAGATATATCTTTTGAATGGTGATTTAGATTGTAAATATTATACTAAATATGAAAATTAATTGAGTAAATTGAAATTAAATGATTTTTTATTATTGTTGTTGAAAACTGTTTTAATTGAGGTGAATTTTTTGTGTTTTAAAATTTTAATAGAAACCACTTCCATATGGGATATTTTTTTGGTAGAGGATATGGGTTGAGATATAATTTATAGAATTATTTCTCAATTTTGGGAAATAAATCACCATCCAACACCCCTTTATATTCCCATCAATTATCTATTCAGTCAAAGAATTTAAATTTTAATTAAAACATAAATATATCTAATTCTAAATAATTCCACATTACTAGATTTTACCATTATCCCTTTTCCTAATTAATAATAATTATGTGTTTTAATTTTTTTTAATACAGCGTAGGCATATTGTGATACATATGGATAAAAGATGGATCATATTACTAAGGAACACCCCACAGTATGCAAAGGGTTTGGAGTAGTTTTTAGATTTTTCAACTTCCAATCAATCCATTTATGCGAGAATAATATGTCCATGTTGTAAATGTAAATTTAGAATATGGTTGAAGAGAGATGAATTTTATGAACAAATGATTTCGAAAAAAATCTCTCCCCAATATTTTTCTTGGATTTGGTATACAGAATCGAACGTTACAGGAAGTTTGAACACTGATTTCAATCAACAGAATGAGCTCCCAATGTCATCGAAAATGGAAAATGAAATAAAAAAACTTATAAA
Organism: Viscum album; assembly: GCA_963277665.1. NCBI lineage: Eukaryota > Viridiplantae > Streptophyta > Magnoliopsida > Santalales > Viscaceae > Viscum > Viscum album. The sequence continues at coordinate 1,599,196,107 of OY728130.1, read as the reverse complement.
TGATGAATTTGGCATTGTAAGACAACAAAATCAACATCAAAACATATTAGAACAACTAGTTGAGGGTGATAAAAATAGAAACATAGCAGGTGATGTTTTTAGGACTATAGGAAAATTAGATCAATATTGTAACATATCATTGGAACCTTCTATCGATTCTATAGAGACCAATGTAAGAGAGAACTTTGCTGAGCAGAAAAATCTGTTTCACGGTTTATTTCATGATGGAAATCAATAATTATACAGTGTATGTTTTAAATATTCAAAACTTTCTTTTCTACTGAAGTTGTAAAAATTCCTATGTGGAATTACAAATAAGGATATGTCCATAAAATTATAATTTTTTCATGATTAATTTCATGATAAAAAGATCTGAGAGTCATTTTATGATATGAAAAAAATTTCTAACAAAATTGGTCTGAATTGTACAAAAATAAATGTTTATCCCAATGATTGTATACTTTATTGGGGAGAGGATTCAAGCATATAGGATTGAAAATATTTTCTTCTTCAAGATGGAATTTAATTGGTAATGTTGGAAGTATAAATTAAGATAATACTATTAGTAAGAAGAAAAGGAACACACATGCAATGTTTTTTCATTACATTCTTTTAAATCCTTGATTTCAAAGATTATTCTTGTCATCGAAAACCACTGAGCACCAAAAGTGTCATTATATAAATAATAATAATGATGGGTTAATGAAACATTCAAGATATTCATAATCATGGAAGAGATTTGATTAATTACATCAAGATTAATCATATAATCCTAGGAATATAAAATTCGGTTTGGCTGCCAATGGATTCAACCCATTTGGGACTTTGTGCACCAGTTATAGCATTAGGACAATTGTTTTGATCCCTTATAAAATGCCTCCATGTATGTGTATGAAACAAATGTATTTTATCATTTTGATGATTATTCCTAGAAAACAATTCTTGGAAATGATATTGATGTATACTTGCAGCCTCTAGTTGAAGAATTACAGGAGTTATGGAGCAACGATGTGGAGATATATGATGCATCTTCTAAAACAATGTTCTAAATGAAAGTTTTGATAATGTGGACCATTAATGACTTCATTGGACTTGGGAATATAGTTGTTTAGAACACTTACATAGGATTGGATTATCTTAATTATAACTTTTACTTTCAGCATGAATGACTACATCGTAGTAAAAAATAGTGTTTCTTGTGTCGTCGAAGATTTCTTAATGCATCTCATAAATTTCTGTTGAACAAGTCAAAATTAAATGGTTTCATTGATTGTAGACCACCTCTAAATTTTTTGAAAGGTTTTTAAATTTTAGAATTACTTAGAAATGTAGAAATAGAATTTGAGAAGGTGAATATTTTGAATGATAGTGGTAAATGATTTTGATGTGCATCATTAAGTGAAATTGAAACGAAACAATAGAAGAAAAAATCTATATTCTTCAAACATCCATATTAAGGATTTAATTTGTTGCAAGATAATCATGATGTTATTCATATTGAGAATAATTTTTGTGATAATTTGATCTTCACATTTCTTAATAAGAATATAAAATTGATGGACCATCTCAATTCTCATAAATACTTACAAACAATGAATGTAAACCATGACCTTTGTCCAAATAAGAATGGAAAGTACACTATGGAAACTTTTGAAATGAAAAATAGGGATAAAGATACATTGCTTATAATTTTAAAACTTGTAAAGGTTGCTAATGGGTTTTTCAAGTAACATATCAAGGGTTTTTGACATAAATCATCATAGGTTATATAGATTTAAAAGTCACAATTCCTATATTTTGTTATAGTAGTTATGACCATTGGCATTGCAAAGATTATTACCTGAAAATGTAACTAATATTGTAATCTTATTTTTAAAATCCTTTATACAAATATGTGATGAAACACTAAAAAACATTCTCTTTACAACTAACAAGAGAGGTTTCTATTGACATTTTGTGCAATGGAGATTACATTTCCTCCATTTTTTTTACTTTTATGATGAATTTAACTATGCAATTGGTCGAGGAAGATAAATTTTGAGGCCTCATACATTATTTATGGATGTATAAAATTGAGATATTCTTTATTTATATGTTTTTTACCTTAATTAAACCATTATTGGCACTTCATTAAATAGAAAATTATGTTTTATTTATTTTATTTCATAGATATCTTAGGCATTTTAAATCACACGTGAAAAATAAATCTCAACCTTAAGGCTCTATTTATGAAGGTTATTTGGAAGAGTACTGTATTACCATTTATTCTAAATACTTGGATGATATTTAGACAAGATTCAATAGATTTGGACGTCTTGATGACACTTTGAATCAATCTTAACTACATGAGAACTCAAAAATATTTCCTCTTATTTTCTAATCAGTTGGGAGGAGCTCAAATGTTACACTAATAGAAATAAAATTATTACATGAACATAGATATGTTCTACTGAATAGTGAAATTGTAGATCCATTTATTAAAGAGTTCAGGATACAAACAAAGAGACGAATGAGTGGATGAACATGAAATGAGAATGATATAACAAAATTAGTTAATAAAAATCTTGTAGAATGGTTTGCGTATCATGTAAGTTCGTAAATATTGAAACAAATATGGATATTTAGATGATATATATATTTTTTATATTTAAAAATGTAAATTACTTTTTTTATATCATGAATACTGATACTCGAGCTAATTTTTCATAATATTTTAAGTTTCTGGCTCGAGGTCCACTAAAACAGGCTATAAAGATTAATGCTTACAATGTGAATGCCTTTAAATTTCATATAGTCAATTTGGAAGAGGGTTTGAAAACATAGAATAATGGTATATTTATGGTTTTCAAATTGGGAAACTATGTAAAGTTAACTGATATTATTGAATTAAACTACCATGGTCATTTTTTAGTCATTTTATTCAAATGTAAGCGGGTTAATATTATCAGGGGTGTTAAAAGAGATTCCTTGAAATTTACTTCTGTGAACTTCTCCCGATTTATGGATTTCTATGTTCATGAATTACATGATCTATATATCTTATCATCATAATAAATAATTATATATTATGTGGACGATGTTGTGGATAAAGGGTGGATTGAAGTTGTTCATGAAAAAGAAAGAGACTTGTATGAAATGGTTGATAAAGTGGAAGACTTTACCTCTAAAATTGAATCCCATCAACAGTAAGAAGAGAACTTATTTATCCATCATGATTTTGAAAATATTAGTCTTTAAATGGTGGATGAAGTAGATGAAGTAATGATGGATCAAAAAATGACAATATTGAAGGACAAAATGATTATATGTGTAGTCGTCCATTCATTTATCAACCACTTGTGTTATTTCTGAAGTCATTCATTATCATAGATGTGTATATATTTTTTGTCAGTACTAAGCATATGTTATGATTTATAATTTTTTTCTTCTACACAATTTTTTTGAAATATATGTTCTAAAGTTAATTTTATTTGATTAAATGATAGGAATGCCAAGTAGTAAGAGTTTTACTGATCTCAGTTGACTTCCAATCTATATTCCCTTGACCATACTAAAAGATGACGATATATCGGTCTCCCTCCCAATATCATATGGGACACCCTCTACTTTCCCCCAACACCATCTCTCTCAACCTCCATTTTTTCATATTTTGGAATAACCTTCATCAGCGTCCCATCAGTAGCCCATCCAATGCCTCCCCATTGAGCAAGCTCAGTATCAAGGGATCTGGTCTTTAATTATATTTTTTCATAGTGATATTGGAGGGTGATAGTTATATGTACATATTTTAATATAAATAATGTTATTTTTTTATAATACTAATTATTTTCTCATAAAATATGGAAACAATGCTACTATGGACTGAAATATGAAAAGTCCATATGTTTGGAATCTAAACTGACTAAATATAGTTGTCCAATTTTACTATTATGGGATCTATACGGATGATGTCGTAGGATTATTTGGATAAATTCTATGCTAGCTAGAGGTGGATCTAGTTTCCCTTATGATTGTGTGTGGTGATTGGAGGTTTATTCCTCAATCATGGAAATATTATATTTCGATTTATAGACAAAGGTAATTTCAATACATTATTGTGTAATTGAATGTCATTATATTGTTAAATTATAATATTTTAAAAATGAATCTATTCGTATAAATGTTTTTTCACTTTACTGTTGTTGATCTTATAGTAAAAGAGTAGACATTGAATAATTTGGGTAATAAATATAATTATTTTAAAGTGAGATTATGGAATTAATTCAACTATAAATCATTTAGCACTCATAATTTGTATGATAAGGTACATAAAGGGGTACCTATAGATAAATGGTTTTTTTTGTTGATACCCAACATCATGAGAATCACGTGGTATTTAAATATATATTATTATATTAATCTCATTTTACATTTATAAATTCATATGACAAGGATGTGAAATTTCATACATTAATATTAAATTACATATTGTTTATTTCAGGATGTTTCAAGAAAGAATGCCTTGAGTTGATCTAAGAAAATCATCCCTCACATTGCCAGGTAAACAAAATCCAGAATCTGATCGACTCTAGGAATATTTCCATTCATTTAAAAAAATTTAAGACAACATTATTTATTTCATATATTAAATTTTTTATTTATCTTTGTTTAATGAATTCACATGATTTAAGGCACCAAATCTATGGAATAGAATTTTGGTTGGATGTTTATAAAAAAATTTATAGTATTTTTGTTAATAAGTCTTCCAAATAAGTTGGGGTATGAATTCATTTTTCATAGTAATAACGTATTTTCAGTTGTCACTATGTTAATATGTATTACTTAAAATATGAGTCATATTTTATTTATAGGTAAAAATTAATGAAATATGGGATTCTAATCTTCTGCAATCCTTCTGAGTCTCTTAGGATGACCCATTTGGTTAAGTCCTTGGGAAGGACCATCCTGGACGAGTGTGTGGGATGGGTTTGGGACCATTACCATCAAATATCTTTCCCATCCCATCAATTATTTTAGTTGCATCTACTCATGTTCTAGTCACACCCTGTATTTAAATTCTCAGATGGATTTCCTTTCTAAGAAACTTATAATTCAGGAACAGGGGAATCATATATGCACTTTTCAGAGATCATTGATTGATTTATATTATAAGACGAATGGATCTTCCCCTATAGTTATTGGATCAATGGATCGTGGTGATCAGGTAAATAAAACAACTTAAAAATTATTTCCTCCGATGGCGTGAAGGCATTCATTTTTTTATTGATTTTGATAATCCCCCTTTCAAGGGGTGAGGTGGAACCCTTACAAGGACCATAGGTGTAAGTATTACATGGTGCATATGCCTTAGAGGAATTAATTTCCCGTAGGCCTCAAACATTATATACAACCCAGACTAACTACATGGAATTGCTCCTCCCCAGCATCTTCATCATGAAATCAGCTCTCCACCTTTGCATGGTTGTTCAGCTAGGCATTCCCATGCATGCATAGGCTTGTCCTAATGGAAGGTTCCATATCCTCTCATTCTTGAAATTCATTTAGATTCTACTATGGTGAAATCTCATTTCTCATCCTCCTTTAAGAGCTTATTCCTTGTAGGTTGTCTGTTTTGCATCTGCACTTAAGGTGGCCCGAAGGCATTGAGGTGGCTCAAAGGCCTTACTGACCTAAAGTCCTGGGTGGCTCGAAGGCCTTGAAGGACTCAGGGACCAAATCGGTAGCCTGAAGGGACAAAAGGTGGAATAGTACCAGCTACTACTATGTCAAACAAGGGGTCAAGCAAAGTTCATCGGTTAGTCAAGAAAATTTCATCGGGTAGTGATTAGTGTTCTCTTCGGATTTAGAGATGATTTAAAACAAAAATTGTGAAAAAAACAACACTAATTTAGTGATTAATAAAACATGTTTTTGTTTTCAATAGAGATATCTATATTTCCTTTACATTTTGGAATAATCAATCTCAAAGTACTTATGTAATTTCTAAAATATTAAGGTAATTGGTAAACATAGAATGTTATGATATAGTTATTCATGAATTGTGAAATTAATATTGATATTGTAATTAATAGTAATAAATTTATTTAGGTGATGGTTTGTATGTTTTGTTTACATTGTGAATTCTTTGTCTATTTTCTTCTAGGGTTAAGTGTTGTTCTCGGGCTGTAGATTCTGCAGTTACTTTTTTTTTAAAAAGAAGCATATAGTGGTGGTTTAAACTCCCAATGAACATGAAATATTAATATTTTTATGTTTTTTTAGCCACTTATATATAATGTTGATTTTTTAAGTGGTGGTTAAAATCACTGTTATATAAAGTCTTTATTACTTAGTAGTGATTTTTTTTGTTTTTCCTGGTTTTCTAGTCATAAAATATTAAGGATGTAGTGGCGGTTTAAACCATTGTTAAATCCTCGAAATTTTCTTGGTTTTAAACTGCTACTAAAATGAATCAATCCATATAGATATATAAGTTATGTAATGGTTAGAAGAAACCACTTCAAAATTGAAGGAATCGTCGTAGGTTGGATGCCAACACCAACTTTAGGAGTGATTTTTTGAAATCATCGCAGAAAAATTTGGAAGCAGTTTTAACTATAGTCCAATCAAACAAAACTGGTACAAAAAGGTGATTTTATTATAGTGGAAGAAACATTAGAGTGGGAGGTGATTCCAAAGAGGAAGTGCATCGGTCCCCCCCCTCCAAATCATTTTGTAATAAGAACCCTATCTGGGCATGGGGAGGATAATGCCACTACTATATAGATATTTATTTGATGTTTTTTATCTCAGTTTCAAATTGAGATTATCGTTGAGGCATAATCCATCAGGGGAATTTATATTTTATTTCTTTCTAAAATCACAATATTTTTCTTATCATATTGCTTTTTATTATAAAATGATATTTTATATTATATAAATGATACATCACTACCTCTTTCTTTCCTAATCATTCAATGCTTATGAATGTAATTTTTCTTCTAAATTCTTTCCTATATGAACATTGTGTACTTCTATACTTTGATTGAATGGTGTTAACTTAGATTTCATACATCAATTTATTAGGGAAGTTATTAACTTAACTATATATGCATTACTCTATATGGTGTTAGTTTGGGGGATTTTTACATGGAAATCTATTCCATTTATTGGTTTGGAAATATTAAAAATTCATGTACTTGTTATTTCAATATGCATGGTTATTGATTTCTACAAAATTATGGTTATTTAATGTAAGAATTATTCATTCCATAAAATGATGAATGAGTTATATCTAATTATTTATGTTTGGGCCTATAATATCCTCTCGATGCATTGGTAGGTCTTATGAGGCAAAAAATCTAGGTTATTTTGGTATATGCCTACAAAAAAAACAAAAAAAATTCCTAGACACAATGTCTTAATGGAATGATCATGAAATCTAGGATTGTGATTTATTATCCTAAGTCATGGAATTTTTTTCTACATTTTAAATTCATCACTATGGAACAAAATATTATTACCCTTGTGATCGATTTATATCCATTCACTAGTACAAAAACATTTTTTTACATCACCATTTTTCAAGTCAGTTTTTGAGAACCGATGTGAAAATATCTAAAAATCGATTTTTCACGCCGGTTATTATATAACTGACGTAAAAATACATTTTCGCAGATTTTTCACGTCGGTTATATAAGAACCGACATTAAAAATCCATTTTATCTGATTTTTCACGTCTGTTATTATATAACTGATGTGAAAAATCAACGTACATCACTTTTCCACATTGGTTATTAAATAACCGACGTGAAAATTCCTTTTCTAGGAAGATATATTGAAATTTTCACTTATTTTTCACGTCGGTTATTAAATAACCGACATACAAAATTGATTTTCATGAATTTTTCACGTCTAACTGACGTGAAAAATGTTTACAAAAATGTAGTTCATTTCTCAAGATTTAATTTGACAGGTCACGGAGCTCAAACGGAGATACGGATTAAACGTTATGCCTTTCAGAAGTTGATCATCTCTAAATGATATCTTAAGGATGTTCAACTTCTGAAGGCCATAACTTTTAATTCGTAACTCTTTTTGAGCTCTGTGACCTGTCAAATTAAATCTTGGAAAATTAACTACATTTTTGTAAACTTATTTAATGTCGATTATTAAATAACTTATGTGAAAAATACCTTTTAACGTCGGTTATTAAATAACCGACGTGAAAAAGTCATGAAAATCGATTTTTCATGTCGGTTATTTAATAACCGACGTGAAAGAGTGACGAAGATTGATTTTTCATGTTGGTTTTTTAATAACCGATGTGAAAAATAAGTGAAATTTTTAATATCTATTCACGTCGGTTATCATAAAACCGACGTGAATGAAAATTTTAATATCCCGCGAATGCGAAATTTCAATTTTTTTGCATCGCGGCATCGAAAATTTGAATTGCCGCCTAAAATTTTTAATACCGCATTTTCTCATAGAATCTCAATTATATGTTTCCATTATATACCCATCCTAATTTTATGATCATTTATTTCAACCATTATCATTCCCCCAAATCGACTCTTTTTCTCTCAAACGTGAATCAATTATTTCTTCTTTCCGCGATCTCGTCAAGGTATATTTAATCATACATCCATGGTTTATGGTTTTTATGATTTGTTTTCTTAATTAATATACCATTTTACGATCATTTCATTCAACCATCATCTTTCCACCGAATCAACTTGTTTTATCTTCAACGTGAATCAACGATTTCTTATTTTCGCGACCTTGTCAAGGTATTTGTAATTATTTTCCCATGATTCATATTTTCTATGAGGAATTTTCTTAATTGATAAACCATTTAACGATTGTTAATTTATTATAATGATGGATTATTCTTTATATCATTATAAAACTACAAATCCCCTTACGGATTCAAAAATTCCTTCTTATATGAAGATACGGTTAGCTCATTCAATATTTCCTCAAAAAAAATATCAAACTTTGGATGGTCATAACTTTTGATCCGTAAATCCGTTTGAGATATATGACCTGTAAAATGAAAGCTTATAAAATTTTCTACAAGATAGTAAACATTTTTTACATCGTTTATTTAATAACCAACATTAAAAATAACTTTTAACGTCGGTTATTAAATAACCGATGTAAAAAATGGCTTCTTATCACCATTTCCAGAATGTATTTCACGTCGGTTTTTTAAAAACCGACATTAAAAATTATATTACCCCATTTATTACATCGGTTATCAAATAACCGATGTAAAAAACGTATTTTTAATGTCACTCGCAATAACTTCACCTAAAAACCGATGTTAAAAAGAAAAAAATGACGTTAAAAAAGGTTTTTGTACTAGTGATTATTACCCATAAACATATTATGCTTTCAGTTTCATTTTATCATGGAATTATTTTTTACTATCTATTAAAAACATATTATTTATTCTCATCTTATTTTCACTTATGATCTATTATTTCTATCAATTATGTTTAACCTTACTAAGTGTTTGATCTCCCCCTTCTTATCTTTCCATTTCCTCGGGTTATGAAGAAAAATATTACACGTGATTTTTTCTACAATAATGGAATGTGTGGATAATTTATGGGAGATGATAAAGAATTATTATAGATTAAATAGTTTCTTATGTAGTTATAAAAAATACATTTTTTTGTGAAATACATAGGATTTATTATTTAATGATGTGCCTTAATTATCTAAAACTATGAGCTTAAAAGGTGATGGGAATTTATGTAATGAAATATTTGTTATAAGTCGTGTAATTATGATAAGATCACATATGTGGGTTTTCATGGTTGGTATAAGATAATTGATTATATAAATTTGGATATTATAATGTTATATTTTTTAAGATGTAAATTTCATCATGGTTTGATAAGTCAAGGTCAATCATAATTTCAAAGGAAGAGATAACCCTTTAGGTTAGTTGAGGTAATATCAGATATTTTAGGTAATCAGATAAGATAACTTTAGTGAAAAACATATGTATGAGTCTAAGGGATATATCTAAATATAGGATAACATATCAATGTTTTTTTAAAGTAAATATTCTGCAGTTATCATAGAAATCACTTCATAGTCTAGATATTGGGAAGTGGATGTGGTTGTGGAATAAATGCACCTCTCGATAATCACCCTGAAAAAGGTTGGTTGGGTATCAATCAAATATTCAATCTTGTTCATTGTGAGTGGGCCTACGACTGTACACATATCTAGACACTCTTAGGGGATATGATTTGGTTAATTCACATTCTCTTTATGAACCATTATGAATCATTTATATGAAATTTTAGGGTGTAATATATTCCTCAAAAGGATAAAGAATCTAATTGGAAGATGAGAATGGATAACCTTTGTAACAACCCAACTATATTTAATAATAAATTTCATACATTATTAATATTAAGGAATTATATTTTATATATTTATATTCATTATAACAATATTGAGTAATTTTCCACTCAAAAAGAAAATAGTTTTATTCTTATTAAATATGTTTTCATTTATTGTAAGGTTTTACTTGAAATATTAATTTATGAATTTTATAATTTAAATTTTAAAATATTAAATTCATTTTTTAAATTATCATTTCAGAATTATACTATTATTATATTTTGGTATTTTTCTAAAAAGACTTATTTTCAAGGAATAGTGAAAATACCAATTTTTGTAAACCTAACATTTATTTTCAATAAATAATGTAATTTAAAAGTAAAATTTTATATTAAATTAATATATTTATCCTTTAATTATAAATAATAAAACTAATTACATATGAATCATCATTATACCTGATTTTGGTATAAGTTATCTTTTGGAATTAAAAACACATATTTCTAAAAATTGTTTTTCGTTGCGTTTTACATTTTTATTTTAAATTAACTTCTTAAAGTTATAGAAATTTAATATTTAAAAATATATTACATGTTTGGAATCATGGGTTATAAATTATTAAATAAGTCTTTTTAATTTTTTTTATTACGATTAGTAACCGTAGTAAATATTTGTTACCTCGGTAAAGGTAAATCTGGTAATTAAGGATAAAAATAATGTGATAAGACCTAAAAACTCAATAAAATATGTATTTATTTTAATTTATAAGTTTTCTTCAACCATTAATCTTATAGTTTTGAAACTATTGAAATTTATTTCCAATTTTATTTGATAATGACCTTAATATAATTTTAAGTAATGGATAAAAATAAAATGCCACTCTCTTTATTTTAATATCTGTAAAAAATTTCATAGTGATAAGAATAGGTTATTTGTGGTTATAAATTCTTTTTTGAAAATTAATTATTTTTTATCATAGTAATTTATTATTAATTTTTAGTGATGAAATTAGTACTTTAAATGCTTACGTAATACTGATGTAGTGCTTGTACAAGCAGAAGAATAATCATTTAAATGATTTTAAAAACAATAAAAGAAAAAAAATAAGTGATTTATAGTGACCTAAAAATTTTATAGATCAATATAACATATTAAGGATATTTTAAAGGCTTATATTCCATTTCAATTACTATAATTATTTCATTAATTTCAAATTGAAAGAATAGTTCCAAAAATTATATCAATGATATTTTATAATAATAAATATTTTATTAATGATTTAAAATTAATAAAAATATTATCCTTAGAAAATTGAATGGGATATTTTTGGGAATATAAATAATTATATATTTATGGCTTAATTTTACTTTTAGAATAACTTTTTTAACACTTATTATTTTAAAAACTTTGATGACGTAGTAATCATAAAAAGGGTTAATGGGGACTAAAACAAAGTGATAAGGGTTAAAACATCACCTATAATTTCCAAATTTTATTTTCTGAGATTATTTTCCCTAATAATAATCTTATATTCTAAATATATCAATTTAGTTATATATTTAACTGAAAATTATTTTATATTAATTTAATACTTTAAGTAATTCCAAGAGGTCCCCTTCCATCACTTATAAAAGGGAACCACCTCTCCTCTCTTACTACCACTTTTTGATCACTATATTTCCATTAATATCAACCCAAATCTCTCCCAAAATTTACCAAACATTTCTTATAGATCATATTCTTACCAAAATACCAATCCTATAAGGCTTAACGTCTAATCCGAAGAGGTTATACAAGGTGAACTTATAAGTCCTAACTGACATATTTTAATTTTATTTTTTCTTCAACCTCCCTATAATTTTTGTCCATGTAAAAATAAGGAAAAAAGTATCTTCAATATTCTAAGATGTTTTTATGTTAATTTAATAACCTATATCCAACTCTTTAAACCATAAAATGGGAAATGAAACTATCATTTTTGTGTATGGTAAATTATTGCCTCGTGAACCGATGTAATTGGTTTTCCATCACTACCTCTCAGGATTGGTTATAATGATGGATTTAATATATATATATATCTGTGTGTTTGTGTGTGATATAAATTAAATATGAATCATTATGTAAATTTTATATATCATCGAATTTTTTACCTTTCAATCCATTGAAAAAGGATAATGTTGTTCGTGTGTACGTGTGGATTACCACCTCTAGGGGGTGATGTGATTCGTTTTTCATGAACACATTACATAGATAGTATATATAATTATATTTAGAAAAATAATATTATTTTTATGATATAATCATTATTCTAAAAATATAAATAAATTCTTACTTTATTTCTAGATAAATAGTTAAAATAGAAAAGATATGCATCCATATGTATGGTCTACTGTCTCATTGATTATAACATAGTTCATTTTTCATAACCATATTTCATGTTTGATTTTTAAAGTATAATTAATTTAAAAAAATCAATTATTTTTCATTATTATTCTATATATTATTTAATAATTATTACTTTTCCCATAGTCAACTTTTTAGGTCATTTTAGACATATGAGCTAAATATCGTTAAAACATTTGATGTGAACTTAACTAATTAAGTAACTGTATATAACATAGTAAAAAATAAAAAAATTCATAATAAAATTCATAAAGGTTATCAATAAATTTAATAATTATCATATTTTAATTATTCAGGAAGATGGGTAACGTATGTGATGAGTCGGACTCGAGGTAAGGGACACTTTAACTTAAAACCACATTTTAAATGTTTTAACAATTTATTGTCCAAATATTTTTATTCCATGTAAATATTCATAAAATAATTTATGTATTTATTTATATGAACATATACTAATTATAAAATAAATTTTATGTCAATTTTAAATTTATTTCATAGCTTTTTAAAACAAATATTTCTACGCATTTCATACAGAACATTTTGAATTTATTTACAAAAAGAAAAATGATTGTTCTATTTTAAGATATATGAAATCAATGACATTTCCCACCACCACAATATTATTTGATGATTTTATTCCTTTATATGATTACATTTTTTCATTTAAAGAAAAAAAATCATCCATTTTTTAGGTACTTCAGTATTGAAAATGTGTTTTTAAAAGGAAAGGATATTTTGATATCCGAAAGTGTTTTACATATGGGTTCAAAAGATTTATTTAAATGTTTTATGATAAGAAAGAAAAAACATAAAAAAAATATTCATGATAGGGTACTTGAGTATTATATATGATGAAGGTTTAGTCTGATATAGCTTATATAAATTGATAATCTCGATACATCATATACGAATGGGTGAGCAGGATACAGCTTATACAAATTGGTGAGCCTAGTGCAATTTATTTGGTGTGTGAGACAGATGTATCTCTAAAATTCATTGGGTAATATTCTTTATCCTCAAATACAAGATGTATCGAGTTAACTATTCTTTTTTCTTATATAGATTTAATTGGGCACAATTTACTTCTAACATGGGTTATCAATATAAGGCTTTATGTTTCCTACAAGAGTTTTGATTTTCATTCTATGGGTTTTAAAGGTTTTATTTGAGGAAAAATATGTATTTTCATGTGTTTATGATTTATTTCATATTCTCAAAGAATATTATGATAACATTAAACATTTTATGGGTTTTTATGTTTTTCTCTAGAATAGAGTATTTCAAAATTTTATATCCCTTACTTGGGTTTTTTGTGCTCATTCCATATTTATAAATGTTTTTAAAGGGTTTATGGGTGAGTAAGAAGAAAGAAGTAGTCAATTTTAAAGTCATGAATATTTTTTATGAAAATAAAATATATTTCCTTTTAAAAGTTTCGTATTGTGGGAAAATTGGAAAATGAGTAGAAGTTTAAAATTTGTAGCATATGTGTTCATTATGTAATATTTATGAAATAATTATATAGAAATATAAACCATAAATATCCAAAAAATGTAATATATTAAATCCTAGACTAAAAACTCAATATTATATAATGTTTTAAGGAAATATACTTATAATTAGTATCATAAAAAAGGTTTAAATAAAAGTATATATTAGAATAATGTTAATATAATACACTTGAAATATTATACATTATGGTTATGTTTAAAAGATATAAAATTTAAAGATTACCATGTTACTTCATTTAATCTATGTATTTTCATAATGGTTTTCCACAAAGAAAATAGGGAAGCTATAGTAGAAAGGTATCAAGAAGAAAATACCCTTCTATATCAGCAACCTTGAATATCTTGCATTATATTTCCCAAGTGATAGATCAATAGACAAATGGTATAAATGGTGGTGGAATACATGTCAAATGAAAACTAGATTTACCATAGAGGTACATGTCGATATTTGAGCATTTCATAAAAAATCACCCTTTATTTTTAAGTTAAACTTCAGATCTAGTGATATCATAAGTATGTATCAATTCTTTAAAAAGGATATTTTAAGTTTAGGGATGTTCAAAACATTAAAAGGTAACTCATGACATTTATTATTTTTAAGGTGAAGTTTATTAGTGATTGTAATTCGTTAATAATACCAGAGAGAGAAAAGATTTAGTTTCCATAGAATGGAATACACATAATAATATTTTACTAAAGAAATATTTCCCTTAGATTGTTTTACAAAAAAATCAAGAAATACTTCTTGAAATTGAGGTAAGATGAATATTTATTATCCATATATGAAAAAAAATTAAAAGATTGGATAGATAAGAACCAAACTTTATTCAAAACATTGAAAGTAAAATTAATATATTTTACTCGGGATTAAAACCAATATTTTGAAGAGAATTGGCCCCACAAGATTTTAAATGTTATGATTAAGTCTTTCGATGAGTATATAAAGTGGAGATGGATTTTATTGAAAATCATGTTCCTTGAGATGATAGGAGTGGGAAGTGGTCAATGTGGTAATAAATTGAGAATAAGTTAACTAAGAAATATAGAGAAAATCCCCTAATATGTTCAAATTGTGGTAAAAACATTTTAGTTGATTTTTTAAAGGATCTAGATATTTTTATCAGTGCATTAAGTTTAGTCATAGGGATCGTGAATACAAAGAAAAGAGTCATGAGTAATCTAAGAATATGGTAACAGATAGGCAACCAATGGTGAGATGTTTTAATTGAAATTAGTTGGGGTGTTATATTAACATGTGTATAAAGTAAGCTACACATGGTGAAAATAACCAAGACTAAAAGCAAAAAGTTATGAAAAAATCATTTTCTACAACTACCATTGATGTTGGGCCATTTAATATAGTGTTGACAGGTATATTACTTGTTTGTTTGAGTTATAATGATGCCCTGTTTGACTCTTGATCTATAAATTCCTTTATTTCTGAGAAATTTTTCAGTAAAATAGGAATATAGGCCCCTGGAAATAATATAGATATCTTAGTGAAAACTCTATGTGGAATTAACAAATCAACCAATATTTATGGGAATCATCCTATTTTTATCAGTGGGATGGTCTTTCCTTCATATCTTGTTAAACTGCCTGTAGTAGAGTTTAATATTATTTTGGGTATTGATTGGATTTTAGTTTATCATTTTAATATAGAATAAAGATCTAATAAAGTTATATTCAATGATTTCATAACTTTGATAACATATTAAGAACAAGATGAATTGATTAGATATCACAGTGAAATTTTTCTAACTCATATTATTGAAAACAAAGATATTTTTCAGATTAATGATTTTCCTATAGTGAATGAATGTTTGGATTTAATCCCTAATGATTTACCTGGTATTATTCATGATTATTAGGTTTAGTTTACTATTTATTTAGTGTTTGATTCTAATCCAGTTTCAAAAACCACTTATCGAATGGCTCAATAGGAAATTTTATAACTAAAAAAGTAGTTACAAAAGTAGTTATATAAAGGTTTTATTCATCCAATTACTTCATCATGGGGTGATCCTATTCTATTTGTTAAAAATAAATATGGTTCAATGTATATTTTTATTTATTATAGATCCTTAAATAATTCTACTATTAAGAAAAATTATTATTTGTCTCATATTGATAATTTGTTTGATCAGCTCCAGGTACTACAGAATTTTTCAAAAATAGATATTAGGTTAGGATACCATCAGTTTAAGGTGAATGATGAATATATTCCAAATATATAGTATTATATTTTATATGGGAATTATGTGTTTTTGGTTATTCCCATTGGGTTTTCTAATTCACCAGTTATATTCATGGATCTTATTAATAGAGTTTTTCACAAAAATTTAGATAAGTTTGTGGTTGTGATAATTGATGATATATTGGTATATTATAAATTTCATGATGAAAATTAAAGTTACCTAAGTATTATATTGAAAACCATAAAAAATAAGTTATATGGAATATTTAGAAAATATGAATTTTGGTTCCATCATATTTTTTTCCCTGGGTATATTTCTTCTAAATATAGAATAAATATTGACCATGTTAAGTATAAATTTGTTAAATAATGTTCAAGACTTAAAAATTTCGTATAAAATCATAGTTTTATTATATTATTGGATTTCCACCATCAGTCTATTGAAAAAATTTCTTAGTTATCTATCCCACTAACTAAGTTAACTCAAAAAGAAGTTAAATTTATCAGGATGAAAGAGTGTGATGATTACTTCCAAGAACTAAAAAGAAGATTTCTGAAAGTTATAGTTTTGAACCTATCTTATAGAAAAATATTCTCATCTAAATTAGTGCTTCATTCATGGGAAATGGTTGTGTTCTAATTAAAAATGTTCAGGTAATTGTTTATACTTCACGTTAACCAAATCCTCGTAAGTTAAATTATATTACACATGTTCTGGAATTTGGTATTGTAGTTTTTACTTTTAAAATTTGGAGGCATCATTAATAGGGTGTAAAGTGTGGCATATATACTAATCATAAAACTTTTAAGTATATATTCACCTAGAAAGAGTGGAACATGAGTCGGAAAATATAGTAGAAACTAATTAAGGATTATGATTTCACAATTAATTACTATTCTAGAAAGTAAATTGAAGTATTAGATGCTTTGAATCGAGAAGATAATGCATCATTATCTATACTATATTTGGTACAAGATCCTTTAGTAAATGATTTAATGAATGATATCCTATAAATTGTGAATATAGAAATTCCTCTATTTTGTTTCAGGCTTTAATGAATTCAATATTATCATGCATAATTAAACTTTCTCAAATGTAAAACCATGATTTTTAAGGGAAGGTATAACTAGTAAAGAAATGTAAGTTACAAAAATTATAATATTGAAAATAAATGTTTTTTGAGTTTTTAAAAAGGTTTTGTGTGCGGGTTATCACCCAGTTAAAAAATGAATTTTTGAGTAAAGCTCACAACACTACCTTTTATATATTAAAATAACTAAAATGTATAGATACCTTCAGTAGTATTATTGGTGGGATAGAATGAAGAAATAAATTTCATATTTTCAAATGAACTATTTGACATGTCAATGGGTTAAATTCAAACAAAAATTACTAAAAGGGGTGATCCAGCCATTTCTACTGACAAAGTAGAAATGGGTATATATATATATATGAATTTTTTGGTGGTATTACCAGATAAATATCAAGGAAATAATGATATTTGGGTCATTACTGATCAAATAGATATATCAATGCATTTCATTATCATTTGAGATACTATGTCCTTAGATTAGATCTTTCTACTATATCTCAAGAAGATATTTAGGATACATAAAATTACCCTCTCTATTTTTAATTAATTTTATCCCATGATTACTTCTAATTTTTGGAAAGGAATTTGTAAGTAGTTGGGTACTGAATTAAATTTTAGTACATATTTTTATCCTCAATCTGATAGAAAGTCTAAGTGAATGATTATGGACTTGGAATATATGCTTAATTATTTTTCAATGGATTTACAAAGAAATTAGAATCATTATTTTAATTATTTTATTTTTCCTAAAATAAAAGTATTCATTTCAGTATACATATGGTGTTTTTTGAGGATTCATATGGAAAGCAATGTCATACTCTAGCTTATTGGGATAAAGTAGGTGGAAGGAAGTTGTTAAGACTATAGTTGTTGGAAGAAATGGTTGATAATGTGAATATGATTTAGAAAAATATGAGGAAGTATCAAAGCATTAAGAAACATTATGTGATTAACTAGAAAAAATTTCTTTCTTTAGGTAGGTGGTCATTTTTTTAATGTATATCCATGGAAAAGTGTTATGTTTTTTGGAAAAAAAAAAGATAATTTAAGTGTGTATTTTATTGGAATATATGAAATCCTAGATAAATTTTGATTATTTTCTTACTGAGTGGCCTTTCCTCGGAGTTTATCTTAGGTACATGATGTAATCCATGATTTTATGTTAGGAAAATATGTGTCAGATTCATCTCACGTTTTGATCCCTAAAGTAGTTTAGTTGGAAGAAAAAATTTCTTATAAGGAAAAGAAAGTTCCAAATCTTGATCGTAGATAGAAATTGTTACATAATATGTTAATTTATCATGTTTAGGTTGTGTGGAAATCTATATGGTTGAATAAGTTATATGAGAATCAAAAAAATGAAATTAAAGAAAAATATATCCACTCTGTTTAAGTGATGAATAAAATTATGAGGACATAATTTCCAAAGTGGGGGAGAATGTTAAAACCTATGTAAATTTAATAATAAATTCCATTCCTTATTAATATTCGTGAATTATATTCTATATAATTATATTCATTATTAGAATATTAAGTAATTTTTCAGTCAAAAAGGAAATATTTTTATTCTTATTAAATTAATTTTCATGTATTATAAAGACTTATTTAAAATAATAATTTATAAATTTTATAATTTCAATTAAAAAAATGAATTTGATTTTTGAAATATTCATTAGAAAATTAGCCTAGGGTGAAATATTTTATTTTTTATCAAAAATTGGTTATTCATTGAATATTGAAAAATACAAATTTTTATAAAACTATAATTTATTTTCCTTAAATAAAGTATTTTAAATGTTTCATTTGATATTAAATTAAAATAATCATTCTTTAATTTCAAATAAAATAAATAATTATATAGGAATCATCATTATTTTTTATTTTTTTATAAGTTCATTTTTTGGCTTAAAAAGTATTTTTCTAAAAAAAATCATTGTGTTTTGTTAGTTTATCTTAAATTAATTTTTTCCACTTATAGAAATTGAATCTTATTAATTCCATTCCTAGAATCATGAGTTTAATATTTTTTAAATAGTTTCCTTTTATTTTTGCTCATTATGAATAATAACTGTGGTAAATATTTTTTACCTCGGTAAGGTTAAATTTAATAATTAAGGTTAAAAATAATGTGATATGCCTAAAAATATCCCTAATAATAGTATTTATTATATTATATTAGTTTTTTATACCATTTATAACAAAGTTTTTTCAAAAAATATTGAAACTTTCACATGATAATGTCCTTAATATATTTTTAGTAAATAATATAAACAAAATGTCACTCTCTTTGTTTTAATATATATAAATTTTTTCATATGGATAAAAAGAATTTGTCAGATCTTATAGTTTTCTTCTTGAGTGATGTCCGTGTTGTGTTTTAGTTGAGCCCATTCTTGTGGTCAAATAATTTTTCCCAAGTTTATGTATAGAGACCCGAAGCCTGACGTACATGGACATTACATTACTTTTGCGGAATACTTAGTACAAAACAAAAACACACACACAAGGATCGTAATAGTTTAGTGTCTTTGGAAACTTGGAATAAAATCTTCTAATCGTGGTGAAAGATCTTCAACATCTCCCATAAAGATCTTATTTTTTTTACCTAAAACCTTTCTTTATATCCTAGGGAAAAGAAAACATAAAAGGGTGAGCTCAAATGCTCAGTAAGGGTAAATAAAAGAAATATCAATCAAATCATATTCATAAGAACATAACATTTTGGAAATCTTAACCTGCAAAAGAGAGCATAATTTCATAACATGGGATAAATCATGGTAGTGAAATGTAATCAAAATAATCATAACTTAAAACATGAAACTTTGTGGCATTCACACATAATCATAGAGAATCATTTCTTGTTATTCAAGACTCATTGCCAAGACTATCTTAGAGGACAAAGTCCCTTTCTTAACCGAGTCACCCTCGTTTCAGTCCTGTTTCACTGAACTGGTATAACCTACCGTTCCAGCCATGTCTATCTCATGAGATATAAATCTTTACCCAATGCATTGGAGGGAGATATAGGTCCCACCCATATTTTAATGAATCCTTTCTTATGTGCGCCACATAATCATAAACCATACATCACATGTAACAAAAATGGGATTCTTGAAACATTATGACATCATAAAACAAATCATATAAGGTAAATGACTTCAGAAAAATAATTCCCTCACAACATAATCAAATCAATGTAATAATAGGGATAAAAACAGAACCCTATATTATCTTAGATGGAAAATAATTTTGATAAAACATTTGAACTCCATTCTTGAGGAAAATATCCTTTCTACTTCAAAAACACTTTTCTTTTCTTGACATGTCATACAATTACAAACTAAAATAAGTTGATTAAAAATAAACTTGAAAACTTATACAGGAAGCTTCTTGGAAATAATGTGTTAAAAATCCATTCATGCCGTATAAGTTAAAAAAACATTCTTCCCGTACTTTTGTCAGAAAAGTCAAAAAGTACCTCGTACGAAAAACGACAAAAGATTCCTTTCATATCTTTTACTAAAATCTCACCGAAGGGTAAAATTTGATATAAACTATTGTAGAAGGATATAAATATTACATATTGGGGAAACATGGATGTGGATGATAAAATACACCCCAGTAAATACCAAAGTATAAACAATCTCGGATAAAATGAGATTGTGATATTTCCCTTACCTTAAGTCCGATTTGCTTAGTAAGTGTCCGAAACTCTTGTATAATGATTTAAATAATGTCATTAACTTATTACAGAATCATATTCATTGTTATGATATCATATATGGTTCACTTATGACTTTATATTACCCGTTCTTTTGTAAATTCCATGTTAAAGAAGAGTTTTGGGTAAAATCGTTTCATTTATCGTAGGTGTTTGGACATGTTATTCTTGACATTATTATTACTTTTATCATGATTTACTTACTTCCAGAATATAAAACATGATTTATATATCATATATATTCAGTATATATATATAATAGATAGATAATTGAAATGAAACACACCGTTCATGGAGACGGTAGTCCGTACGTACGCATGAACGCTGTTTTCCTTTCCTTATTGTCTTGAATGGAAGTAAGTAGATGACATACATATATACATAAATGCAGTAGCTTTATAATGTCATATATTTCATTATTATTGCTTATATATACTTTATAATCATTCTTAAATGGTTAACATGGAGAATGAATCTCATCGCGTCGTGGAGACGGTATTCCGTACGTACGCACGAGCGATGATATTGTTCCCATGATCGTGGAATTGTATTTAAGTGTATTTATACTATTTCAGTATCAATATCACTTTATAATAATTATATATAGTTACTCACTACACCATTATACCCATCCTTGTAAGGTGATGGTGGAAAATATATTACACCACGGCGTGGAGACGGTATTACGTACGTACGCACGCGCGGTGATTTCATTTTTCAGTAGGATGGATAGAAGGTTAATTAGGGTTGTTTCATATTTATAATAACATATCAGTATGTAAGTAATACTGATGTTATTACTTTATCATGAAACAACTAAAGAAGAAGAAGTTGAAGAAGAAAGAAATTGAAAAGATCGGTAATGGATATTACCTCTTCTTTTAAACGCCTCTTTGAATCCTCCACTTAGGGAACTAAGATTGGTCTTTGAAGAAGACCAGGACTTCTAGGATTATTCTAGGGAATTGGAGAAGGGATTTTGTCAGGGGTTGGCCGAGCTTGAGTGCTCAAATTGGTGTGAGGAGGAGGGGGAGGAGGTGCCCTTTTATAAGGGAGGAGAGGGGCACCTTAGGAATATCTCAAAATATTATTTTATATTAAAGTCAAAATCGGTTTATAATGGTTCCAAAGGGTCTTATTTCGAAAGTAAAGTGGGTATGGGTCGAAATCCTATCAACCAATAGGATTTAGACAAGTTTAGGTTATTATTTTAACCTTATCAATTAGATTTAACTCTAAGTTAAATAATTTAACTTTTACCGTGTCTTTTTGTTTTCTTACACCATATGGTTAATACACTTACTATAAAATGCCAAACTAACCCCAAATTGTTTATTATTAATATATATATCTATATCTAAGTCATTTAGCCGAACCTTAGATTTTTAAGAATAAAATAACAATTAATAATATAATATTTGTTTTTAAAACTATTTTGTGTCAATTTTGACACTATTTGATATATGATTTTTGTGAAAGTAATAAAAGAATTATATGTTCTAACAAAGTTGATTAAATAAACACTAATATATCATAGTAACCTATAAAATTAGTGGAATTCATAAAAAGTCTCAAATTACATTTATTTGAGCATTTATAACATCAATTATGTTAACATTTCCTTAAAAGGGTAATTACTGCATCATCGTTGTGTCATAAATAAATTAATTTATATAATGTCTAAAAATTATAAATAAAATATCATTATGTAGGAAATCTTTTTATATTTCTAATGAATTTTTATAGTCGAATTTATCTTATGTATAACCCCATATTAAAAATATTTTAGTTATTAAACTTTGATTTTAACTATTTTAACTATTCATTAAATAAAATAATATTAAATGTCATAATCTAATCCAAGTGGACCTAAATGGTCATATTATATTTATAAGGTTGTTTTTGGTCGAATTACACTTATCCAATAGAATTAGGACATGTGTTAGGGTAATAGTAATATCATATTTACCCTTAGTTACCCTATTTACTATTAACCGCGGTAAAAAAAAGTAAAAAGTTACTATTCACCAAAAAATTATTTTTATCTCATTGAACCACATTTTAATTACTGAAATCAACCGTGTCTCTCGGATTTTTGAAATTCCACTCATAGAAGCGGTAAAATAAAATTTTATGAAAAATTCAGTTTTTTTAACTACCACTTAGTGGTTTTACTATTCATCAAAAATTGAATGTTTTCAAAAAAAATACCAAAAATTAGGCCTAAGCTATATTTGATATTATGTACTCAAAAATGATTTCTATTTTACCAAATTCAAAACATATCAGTTGCATTAATTAATTTAAAATTTAATTCCCGTCGTCAAAACAAATAGCGTGTTCTTAAGAGATAATAACTATCAAAAGATTGACACTTGTTTATGTCTAGTTTAAATGTGAAATTACATCCAATGACCAACATTGTATTAAATTGTAAAAATATATTCTAAATATACTTTAAAACCAGTCAAATTTATAACTTGTCACTATTAATTATTTTGATTGAAAAAGTTGTTTTTAATTAAATTTTAGTAATTTTCACTATTCATCAAAATATGAAAGTTATCCGAAAATCACCAAAATTTCACCCTATGCTAATTCCGATATTATGAATCCAAAAATGAATTCCATTTTGAAAAATAAAATTTACAAAATTTTAAAAAGTGGTTATTACTATTCGTAACGGCTAGTTTTAATAATATTTTAATAGCATATTGTTGTTTAGTGAAACTCGTTATTGCGTACTATACATGCTATCGAGGAAGGTCGCGATTGCGTGAAATGAAAGGAAAGTCAAGGATGCGTGTTGTGCAAGCTCCTTTTGGTGTAGCGTACAACACAAGACATTAATGAAATTAAAAATAATATTCTTCATAAAATCTCGGGGTGTTACATTCTACCCCCCTTAAAATGAATTTCGCCCTCGAAATTCGTCGGGGTTATAAATGGTTTAATATTCGAAAGTTTCTTTAATCGAAACCCACATCGTAAAAAAGAATACCAAAACCAATCTTTAAAAACAAAAGTATGAAACGTAACGGTTACCCAAATAAACTGGGTTTCCACATAGGTGAAAATATGGATATGGAAGAAAAATCTAACCATCATGTTCTGATGGAGAGTGGTAGAGAACATGGCTATGGAAAAGCCAACAATCACAAATCCATAAATTTGTGACTATTTAGGGTACCATCTGATTCATCAGATATAAGATTACTAGGACAACATTTTTGGTTTTCAATATCATTTCCCTAAAGTTGATGAAATTGGAATTAGAAGAAATACTTTCGTGATTTTGGTATAGTCTCACCGTTTGTCGTTCTTTGGACAATTTCCACTTCATCTCTTGAAGTTGAATTTGTCATTTGTGATGTGTTATCAGATCATGTGATAGAATTTTGGGTCATTCCATCTCTTTCAAACAAAAGGTTAGCAAAAGTTATAAGTCCATGTTATGGTTAATCGTATATGGTTCCAAAAATGAACTTATACTTCATATATCATACTGATTCATAAAATAAAACTAGTTTCTACTAACCAGGGACTTCCTGTAGGCCAGTGGTAGGCGATAAAGGCCAGTCGCACTTCGGTTGTGGGTTTGATTCCCACAGCCTTGTCCGAAGCGATGGGCTGTCGCCTGTCCTGCAGGTTGTCCTTTTTCTAAAACTATATTACTATAACATCCCATCAATAATATCGAAAAAAAACTTCTATCCTTAAACAATACTAACTTATGTCCAACATAATCCATTCCAATCTTTAGGCTTATCCATAATACTGCAGTCCACTCTCATAACATAGTGAAAACGATCACCAGAGATTTAATACCATCGTTGATCCGCATATATCATAAGATATGTTTTGTTGGTCACATTCCAAACATTCAATGTCCTTAATCATGTATTCTCTTGAATACCCATTGAACCTTAGTGAAAACATGAATGTAGTTAAAAGTTAACACCTTCCACATACCAAAATCCTCAAAATTATATATACTCAAACCATGATATCACTTAGTCCTTATATCAATCATGAGCTCATGAATACTGTTAAACGTTTCATTTTCTCATTTTCCCTTCATTATGCGCATATCATATTATTTCCAAAAATATCTCAATCACTTTGAATACCACATTAGACCAATACATAAATATTCCAATACTCCATGATACAACATTATTTTGGAATCCCTTTACATAAACACTTAATCATTCCACCACATCGTTGTCATATTCAACATCACCAATAGTGATCGCATGTGACTTCCCTTTGTCCTTTTCCTTAAGTGGTTTCTCATGTTGATCATCACTAACCCTTGGATTAGGGCATTTATTAGCATAATTCCCCATTTCCTTGCACATGAAGCATTGAAGTGTTGGTGGTGCGTTCTCTGCAGTGTTTGCTTTATTCACATCATTAGAAACCTTTTTTCCATTACTTCGACACTCAGCTGCTCGATGACCTTCTTTTCCACACTTAAAACATTTTCTAGTCCCCTTAAGACAATCTCCACCATGCTTCTTTCCACACTTTGTGCATAAGGAAACATTCATCTTCTTTTCACCATAATTCCGAGATTTCTCCTTGAACTCCATCTTTCATTTCTTGTCAAAACAATGAGATGGATATGTAACACCAACTTCCATTTCTACCTTGATAGCACAACGCACAATTTCTTCATAGCTACTGAAGTCTCTTATAGCTAATGACCTTAGAAGTCTTGGTTTGAAGCCACTGAAAAATCGATCAACTTTACTTTCAGGTTGGATGATAATGCCAGATGTATACCTTGCAATTCTTGTAAAATTCGCTTCGTATATACCAACAGATTCATCATCCTTTTGCTTCAGTTCAAGAAACTCCTTCTCCATCTTTTTTCGAAGAATACGAGGGAAGTACTTATTGAAAAATAAGTTCTTGAACTTGTCCCATTCCATGGACTCAATTTCATCTCTTGGCGTTGTATTCTTGATAAGATTCCACCATTGATCAGCTTCACCTTCCAAACGATATACTGTTAAGATGACTTTATCATGTTCAGAATATTGAAGAACTGAAAATATATTTTCAGTGGTACTGATCCATTGTTCAGCAACAAGTGGATCAGAAGACCCACTGAAAGAAGGTGGACGTTGCCTCATGAAGGACTCAATAGAATATTGTTCCCTTCTCTGCTCATTTGGAAGTCCAGAATGATTCATAGCTTGTGTAAGTATAGAAATAAGATTTTGCAATCCATCTCCCATAACATTTGTTTGTTCAGGAGGACAATCATTGCATTGTCCATTGCATTGATCAACACGGTTCCTTCGGGTTCCAGCCATCGTCTAAAACCCAAAAAGAATAGTGTGAGAGGCAAAAATCATGATAGGGAAAACAACATAATAAAGGGGGAGTACCTTCAATATCTAACATCTTAGGTTTAATTCTATGATCGTTAGCGTAATTCTAGTACTATAAACTATACGTATACTTAACCTTAGATACATCCCTAGACATACCTTAGAAATATCTCTAGGGATCTCACTAAAGTTCTCGCATCCTAGTTTCCAAAGGTTGACTAAACCGTTCCTCTGATACCAACTATAGAGACCCGAAGCCTGATGTACATGGACATTACATTACTTTTGCG
Source organism: Viscum album (assembly GCA_963277665.1). Lineage (NCBI taxonomy): Eukaryota > Viridiplantae > Streptophyta > Magnoliopsida > Santalales > Viscaceae > Viscum > Viscum album. The sequence continues at coordinate 1,599,169,205 of OY728130.1, read as the reverse complement.
GAATACTTAGTACAAAACAAAAACACACACACAAGGATCGTAATAGTTTAGTCTCTTTGGAAACTTGGAATAAAATCTTCTAATTATGGTGAAAGATCTTCAACATCTCCCATAAAGATCTTCTTCTTTTTACCTAAAACCTTTCTTTATATCCTGGGGAAAATAAAACATAAAAGGGTGATCTCAAATGCTCAGTATGGGTAAACAAAAGAAATATCAATCAAATCATATTCATAAGAACATAACATTTTGGAAATCTTAACCTGCAAAAGAGAGCATAATTTCATAACATGGGATAAATCATGGCAGTGAAATGTAATCACAATAATCATAACTTAAAACATGAAACTTTGTGGCATTCACACATAATCATAGAGAATCATTTTTTGTTAGTCAAGACTCATTGCCAAGACTATCTTAGAGGACAAAGTCCCTTTCTTAACCGAGTCACCCTCATTTCAGTCATGTTTCACTGAACCGGTATAACCTACCGTTACATCCATGTCTATCTCATGAGATATAAATCTTTACCCAATGCATTGGACGGAGATATAGGTCCCACACATCTTATAATGAATCCTTTCTTATGTGTGCCACATAATCATAAACCATACATCACATGTAACAAAAATGGGATTCTTGAAACATCCTGACATCATAAAACAAATCATATAAGGTAAATGACTTCAGAAAAATAATTCCCTCACAACATAATCGAATCAATGTAATAATAGGGATAAAAACAGAACCCTATATTATCTTAGATGGAAAATAATTTTGATAAAACATTTGAACTCCATTCTTGAGGAAAATATCCTTTCTACTTCAAAAACACTTTTCTTTTCTTGACATGTCATACAATGATAAACTAAAACAAGTTGATTAAAAATAAACTTGAAAACTTATAGAGGAAGCTTCTTGGAAATAATGTTTTAAAAATCCATTCATGCCGTATAAGTTAAAAAACATTCTTCCCGTACTTTTGTCAGAAAAGTCAAAAAGTACCTCGTACGAAAAACGCCAAAACATTCCTTTCATATCTTTTACTAAAATCTCACCAAAGGGTAAAATTTGATATAAACTATTGTAGAAGGATATAAATATTACATATTGGGGAAACATGGATATGGATGATAAAATACACCCCAGTAAATACCAAAGTATAAACAATCTCGGATAAAATTAGATAGTGATATTTCCCTTACCTTAAGTCTGATTTGCTTCGTAAGTGTCCGAAACTCCTGTATAATGATTTAAATAATGTCATTAACTTATTACAGAATCATATTCATTGTTATGATATCATATATGGTTCACTTATGACTTTATATTACCCGTTCTTTTGTAAATTCCATGTTAAAGAAGAGTTTTGGGTAAAATCGTTTCATTTATCGTAGGTGTTTGGACATGTTGTTCTTGACATTATTATTACTTATATCATGATTTACTTACTTCCAGAATATAAAACATGATTTATATATCATATATATTCAGTATATAGATATATAATAGATAGATAATTGAAATGAAACACACCGTTCATGGAGACGGTAGTCCGTACGTACGCATGAACGTTGTTTTCCTTTCCTTATTGTCTTGAATGGAAGTAAGTAGATGACATACATATATACATAAATCCAGTAGCTTTATAATTTCATATATTTCATTATTATTTCTTATATATATACCTTAGAATCATTCTTAAATGGTTAACATGGAGAATGAATCTCATCGCGTCGTGGAGACGGTATTCCGTACGTACGCACGAGCGATGATATTGTTCCCTTGATCGTGGAATTGTATTTAAGTGTATATATACTATTTAAGTATAAATATCACTTTATAATAATTATATATAGTTACTCACTACACCATTATACCCATCCTTGTAAGGTGATGGTGGAAAATAGATTACAGCACGGTGTGGACACGGTATTCCGTACGTATGCACGCGCGGTGATTTCATTTTTCCGTAGGATGGATAGAAGGTGAATTAGGGTTGTTTCATATTTATAATAACATATCAGTATGTAAGTAATACTGATTTTATTACTTTATCATGAAACAACTAAAGAAGAAGAAGTTGAAGAAGAAAGAAATTGAAAAGATTGGTAATGGATATTACCTTTTCTTTTAAACGCCTCTTTGAATCCTCCACTTAGGGAACTAAGATTGGTCTTTGAAGAAGACCAGGACCTCTAGGATTATTCTAGGGATTTGGAGAAGGGATTTTGGCAGGGGTTATCCGAGCTTGAGTGCTCAAATTGGTGTGAGGAGGAGGGGGAGGAGGTTCCCTTTTATAAGGGAGGAGAGGGGCACCTTAGGAATATCTCAAAATATTATTTTATATTAAAGTCAAAATCGGTTTATAATGGTTCCAAAGGGTCTTATTTCGAAAGTAAAGTGGGGATGGGTCGAAATCCTATCAACCAATAGGATTTAGACAAGTTTAGGTTATTATTGTAACCTTATCAATTAGATTTAACTCTAAGTTAAATAATTTAACTTTTACCGTGTCTTTTTGTTTTCTTACACCATATGGTTAATACACTTACAATAACATGCCAAACTAACCCCAAATTGTTTATTATTAATATATATATTCTTATCTAAGTCATTTGGCCGAACCATATATTTTTAGGAATAAAATAACAATTAATAATAAAATATTTGTTTTAAAAACTATTTTGTGTCAATTTTGACACTATTTGATATATGATTTTTGTGAAAGTCATAAAAGAATTATATGTTCGAACCAAGTTGATTAAATAAACACTAATATATCATAGTAACCTAGAAAATTAGTGGAATTCATAAAAAGTCTCAAATTACATTTATTTGAGCATTTATAACATCAATTATGTTAACATTTCCTTAAAAGGGTAATTACTGCATCATCGTTGTGTCATAAATTAATTAATTTATATAATGTCTAAAAATTATAAATAAAATATCATTATGTAGGAAATCGTTTTATCTTTCTAATGAATATTTATAGTCGAATTTATCTTATGTATAACCCCATATTAAAAATTTTTTAGTTATTAAACTTTGATTTTAACTATTTTAACTATTCAGTAAATAAAATAATATTAAATGTCATAATCTAATCCAAGTGGACCTAAATGGTCATATTATATTTATAAGGTTTTTTTTGGTCGAATTAAACTTATCCAATAGAATTAGGACATGTGTTAGGGTAATAGTAATATCATATTTACCCTTAGTTACCCTATTTACTATTAACCGCTGTAAAAAAAGTAAAAAGTTAATATTCATCAAAAAATTATTTTTATCTCATTGAACCACATTTTACTTATTGACATCAACCGTGTCTCCTGGATTTTTGAAATTCCACTCACAGAAGCGGTAAAATTAAGTTTTATGAAAAATTCAGTTTTTTTAACTACCACTTAGTGGTTTCACTATTCATCAAAAATTGAAAGTTTTCAAAAAAATACCAAAAAATAGACCTAAGCTATATTTGATATTATGTACTCAAAAATGATTTCTATTTTACCAAATTCAAAACATATCAGTTGCATTAATTAATTTAAAAATTAATTTCCGTCGTCAAAACAAATAGCGTGTTCTTAAGAGATAATAACTATCAAAAGATTGACACTTGTTTATGTCTGGTTTAAATGTGAAATTACATCCAATGACCAACATTGTATTAAATTGTAAAAATATATTCTAAATATACTTTGAAACCAGTCAAATTAATAATTTATCACTATTAATTATTTCGATTGAAAAAGTTGTTTTTAATTAAAATTTAGTAATTTTCACTATTCATCAAAATATGAAACTTATCCGAAACTCACCAAAATTTCACCCTATGCTAATTTCGATATTATAAATCCAAAAATGAATTCCATTTTGAAAAATAAAATTTACAAAATTTTAAAAAGTGGTTATTACTATTCGTAACGGCTAGTTATAATAATATTTTAATAGCATATTGTTGTTTAGTGAAACTCGTTATTGCGTACTACACATGATATCGAGGAAGGTCGCGATTGCGTGAAATGAAAGGAAAGTCAAGGATGCGTGTTGTGCAAGCTCCTTTTGGTGTAGCGTATAACACAAGACATTAATGAAATTAAAAAGAATATTTTTCCTAAAATCTCAGGGTGTTACATTATGGGTAGGATCGGGGGTGTTTTGGGGTTCGGGGCATGAGAGAGGGGGAAAAGGAGTTTTTTGGGCACGTTGAACGGTTTCTGCACGGTTAGTGATAATCATGTAAATCAACCCAGGTAACCATGAAAAGGTGGAATTTTTGGATAGTAGTAGCTACACGGTTTTTCAAACTGTGCGGGTAAACCATGTGGTCCAAAAAAATTGGAAAAAATACAAAATTTCCATTATGGGATTTTAAAGCTCACTTGGGATTTCCTCCTTTCTTCCGCTGTGGAACCCTATTTGCATCCCAAAAATCTCAAGAGCTCCCATGGATCAATATCCCTTATCTCTAGCAGATTTGGAGTCTCGTAGGCTGCAGATCAAAGCTCTCGGTAAGTCTAATCTTCCTCTTGATTCTCTTTTATATATTAGGGTATGTGGTTTCCCCTCTCTCCAACCAAATCTCTAAAACCCTCCCTTTTTTGGTGAGTTTTAGGTTGACTCCTGAAATTGTGGTTGAATATGGATCTATGGCCTCAATTAATAGTTAATTCATCGTCATATTCGAGGTAGGCTATCTAAAATTATTATCCCATTGTTTTATTTTAGATTCAGGCTTGGAATTTTGTGTTCTTGATTTTGTTGGAGGGTTTGGTAAAGGGGGTGTCTATGTGACTAATTAAAACCATCAAGATCCCCATGGGATGCGTAGTGGATCACTTGACCATGTTAGGAAAACCCATGGGGTGTGCTGGCATTCCCAGGTCTATAGAGTGGCAAGGTTAAGTGAATGATTTCCTAATAATAATGTGGAACCTATGAAGAACACATTTTTAATGGCTTTTTATGTTGTAAATGGAATTATTTTAGTTGTGGCTAGGGTGATAGGGGCACATGGTGTTGTTTGGAATGACATGAAAAATTCGAAAATTGGGTCAAATGATATTATGTTGATTTTCCAATGAATTTTTGGTTAGAAATACCTAGGAGGATTAGTGCATATTAAATGGTGAACTTGTAATTGGATAATGGAGTGAAACATGGAAGAATATGTGGAACGGATTAATTCATGGGATTATGGGATATACCTAAAGGGTTGAATATAATAAAATATTTGTGCCTTGTGAGATAATAATTTTACTTATAGTGCATAATTGTGGAAATTCTTGTTGAAACGCGCGACCGATTGTCGCTTATCGACCGGTCAAAGTTCTGGTGCTCTGCTGATGTGTATAGCAGCACTCAGGTCGAATCCTCTGCAATGATACTTTGTAATAGTCATTTGTTTTTAGTGGATTGTATTTTGATTAGGGGGATTTGTTTGTAGAGCTTAATTGAAATTATTGACTCAATATAATTTATTTAAAAAATTGATAAATATTGGGGTGAGTTCATTATTAGGGAGTTAAGATTGTGATATCCTTGAGCTTTGCTTTATATTGCATATAATTAACACCCACTTCACAGGTTGATGTCGATTAGATTTCAAAAGTGTTAAAGCTTTAATCCAAGCCTTAACTTAACTAGGATTCTAATCTCAATGAGTACATGTTTATGGTGGTGTATTTATGGTTCCAATAATCCATGGAAACCACATGCTAAACAAAATATGTCATTAATCCATGACATATTAAGTCCAACATACACAATGTTAAATTAATGAATACTCATCGAGCAAATACTCTCAATCATTTAACATCCCTAAATTTTGACTCACCCCAATGAAATATTTACTCAGCCATTTGGGTGTTTAATATTCTATTTATAATAATTATGATGATAAATTAAGAATAGAAGAAAAGTAAATGGATTAGAAAAGAATGGTACGTCGAACACACACACACGAACAATAATGATAATTAAAAACAGATTTTCGATTGAATGAGAAAGAAAAATAAGGGATGCGTATTCAAATGTATTTAAACTATTTTAAAAACACTAATATTAAACTACAGAAGGTGGATGAGAATAAGATTTATTGAAGAAGAAACTTTCATTAAAATAGAATTACAAACAAAGAGACTTACAAGATTACAGAAACGAAGAACACGAAAGTAAGTGAAAAAAAAGAGAGGAGGAAAGGTCTCTCAAGTGAAAACTTCAGTATGGAAGGTCCTCCCAAGCCTTTGGGAAAGCTTTGGTCATGCCAATATTATCTCCTCTCTTCTGAAATTCCAACCCCTCTCAAGGAGAGAAGGGGAGAGTATTTATATCCCAAGGAGTGGACTATTTGCATTTCAATCTGTTCCTCCACTTTTATCATCATGTTGGCTATACAGACAACCGAATAGCGAGAAATATCCTTCTTAAACGTTGTAGATAACAATGTTTTATGACACCTATCAGAAATTTGAGTCATTTGGACATATGTATCCAAAGTTATGGCCAGTTGATTAAGAAATTTTAATCTGTCCATTTCAATCTAGTCTTTTTGATGTTCAAAATGTGAAAGGGTTTTTGAATAGGAAGATGCCCACAAAACCGAATTATTTATTCAACAAAGTCAGCCGCCTGTATCTTCTATTTCACACTGCAAAATCTCAGCTAGATTTGATTCTTAAATCATGGTATATGTCATGAATACTATACTGATTTTATTTCTCAAACAAAATGGTGGGCTGGACTTCAAAGAATATGTTGGGCCACTTGTTCTTAGATTTGGGCCCTGAAATTTTTATCCATGCTTCTGTTGGGTAATCAGAGCATATGGTAGAGTTTAATGAAATTTGGGCTTCGGGATTTAGACCAGGAACTCAATCATCATGGCTGTTCCAGTTTCTTCACAAATTCAATAGGTCGTCTTGTGTGGAAAATGTGATCCTTCAAATGGTAGAATTGGCCCATGATCCCTTCTAAAGAAATGTTTTATATTAAATTAGGAATCCTAAAAAACAATAACCATACAATTTAGATCAGTAGGATGAGATTTATAAATAAAATATTAAACTGACTCAATTGGACTACTTCTAAAATAGCTCAAAAATTATACTTAGTATTAAAACATTAATATTTCACACAAATTATGCACATTTCATATAAAATAAGTAAAGGGAGTATATAATAAGTCCTAAAAATATTAATAACATAAAATCCCCCACACTTAGTTTTGTTCATGTCCTCATGTGCAACAAATATAAAAACATGAAAAAATCATTTTCACTCACTAACAGATATTAAAATTTTGTTTTCTCCAATGAGTGGAGGTTTAGACTATTTCACTCATCCATTTTGAAATCCACCACAAGTTGTTACAGAAACAATGTTCCAAAACTAATTTATTTTTTCATGCTCAAATTTAGAAATGGAAAATGTGGAAACTCAAAACTCACACCTCTCAAGATGATAAAATTCATTTGTGGAGGTTCACTCTTTCACCAACCAAAAGTGAAAATCTTAGAGTTTGAAAGAGCTCTCAGCTTTCAATCCTTATCCAAAGTCCACAAGAATCAAGAGGTATTCTTAAGGGGTTTTTCAATAGCTATGGGATGGTAGAAATATAATTTCCAATAGAGAAGAATAATATGGTTAAAACACAAACATAGAAAAAGAAATGCACGCTTTTTTGAAATAAAACATGGAAGGAAATGAAAACACATATTTACGAGGTAATGGTTGTGTGAAGAAATACACAATAGAGGAAGAAAATATGAAGGAAATGAGAAGATAGAATATTTAAAAAACACAAAAATTCTCCCAATAAGAATATAATGCAAGTGTTCTTTTTTTTCTTTTCCTTTTTTTCTTTGTTTTTTCGAAAGTTGACCTTCTAATAGATCTCACACTCATATCCCAACCCATGTTTGATCTCCTCATTACACTAATTTTAATAGTTATAACGAGATCAATGATTGAGGAAGATTTATTTTTGACCTACCCAAGACACAACCCATTTTTTCAATTTTTTTGTTTTTTTCATAATTTTTTAATTATTTTTTTGATTTTTTTTGAACACTTGTCAATAACATTTACAAAATTACATAAATAAAATTACATTACATTCCCAAAAATAGACTTAATGACAACCTCTCCCCCACACTAAAATGGATGCTTTCCCTCAAGAAGACACTACTAGAAACCTTACTTTTCCCAACGCTTCTATACCAACGGTTTGTAAAAACCGTTGGTATAGGTCCTTTTTCCCAACGGTTTGGCCAAACCGTTGGGAAATCCCACTTTGTGGCCACTTTTCCCAACGGTTTGCCAAAACCGTTGGGAAAGGATATACCTATCCCAACGGTTTTCCAAAACCGTTGGGAAAGGTCCCCTGGAAATCAACCTACACCCCAAAAAAAATTCCAGAATCAAGAACTATACCAACGGTTGTCAAAACCATTGGTATAGGTCTATACCAACAGTTTTGAAAACCATTTGTATAGGTCCTGATAATTTTTATCATATATTCGTACCTAGAACATTATACAAACCAAAATTTAAAATAATTATTAAAATACATATATATATTTATGTAATTATGTTAACAAAAGTCATGTTAGGTTAGTGGTTAAGTCGTTTAATGATAAAATAGGGGTCCTGGGATCAAATCCCAGTGAATGTTTTTTTTTTGAAATACATATACCAACGGTTCCATGACCGTTGGTATATATTTTCATATTACTTATACCAATGGTTTCCAAAAACCGTTGGTATAGACCTATCCCAACGGCTTACTTGGCTATGGTTCTCCAAACCGTTGGTATAGGCTATACCAACGGTTTGGAGGCCTATACCAATGGTTCCAAACCATTGGTATATGTTAGTTTTCCAGTTGTGAGATGATAACACGGTGAAATCAACAAAGGGTACCCATAATGAAATCCATTCCCCCCCCACACTTAAATTTCAAAAAATTATGCAATGAAAATCCATGTTGATATTGGGTGGGAAAAGGTATTGGGCTTGTAATTTGGCTATCAAAGAAAAGGTTTTCATAGGCTCGAAGGGGCTTTCAAAATGAGGATTAATGTAAGGGAAATGGGAGGCTATTTGGCTATTGTGATATGCATGTGGTTTAGAAAATACCTCTATCATATTAATGCACACTAAAGTAAAAAATTCAGCTCGAAGGTCCACAAACTCAAGACTCACAAATGGGGGTGAAAAACAAACATTTTTAAAAGATGGCCATAGGTGGCCTTGGCATGAAAGCAAATGTTGTTCCTCACAGTTTGGGAAAATCATTTTCCAAATCAAAAATTGAGCATTTAAAATTTCTTAATTTTGACACAAAATTATTTATCCAAAGTCATGATGAAAATATAAAATTGTTGAGATGAAAAAATATCTGTTAACTCTCCAAAATGGATGGACAAACTTTAAAAACTCGATGGTGAGTAAGCATGACTCTTGATTGTTCTGTATTTTTTTAAGTGATTTTTTTTTAGTTTTTTAGGTTTTTGTTTTTGTTTTTTATAAATATACACCCACTCAAAACAAAAATAGTAAAAGAAATGGTTTGATAAAGAAAGTGGTAAAAAAGCAATAGAGAGAAATAAGTAGAAAGAGGTAGAGAGAGGAAGAGATAGAGAGAGAGTTAAAGGGAAAGAGGTGCCCCCTGGTTTGGATATGGCGGGTCACCATCTCCGTCTAGTGGTAGGTCGACTGGAGAAGTTGGGGATCCAGTGGAAGTCTATTTTCTTCCAGGACTGTGGTAAGTTACTTAAAAAAGAAAATTCATTATTAATCTAATGAAAAACTAAAAAGAAATTTAAATTTCATAAAAGCAAAACAAAACATGGGTTGCCTCCCAAGAAGCACTGCATTTATTTGTCTATAGTTGGATAGTTTCTGTAACAACCCGAAATTTTGAATAAATCTTATTTCCTAATTTTATGTGTTATTTTATTTTATACTCAACAAAAATGTTTCATTTGATAACATGAGTATAATTAAAATGAGACTGTTGGGTTTTGACTATTATTTGACCATTGGTCAATATGACCGCTGGAAACTAAATGTTTTGATTACTATCTCTAAATACAAGCAATCTTTGTTAATTAATATAGAAAGAAGATTCGATGGACTCACCCAGTAGTCTTGGACCGATCGAAGCCCATCTAACAGAACTTGGGAAGGAGGTAGCACCACTGGGCTTTGCTCTGGACCAAACCCAAGCTGAACTTCATCGTGTGAAGCTAGAACGGGATCGCCTTCGCGAGAAGTTCAAACTGATAGAAATTACGACTCGTGCGATGTTGGCCGAGCCTCCCTCGGATTCTCTCACCTTAGCACACCTTACACTTAGGTCCTATGCTGGTGTGATAAGGGGCTATATAAGGAGACCTTAATTGCCTTGTGCAATCCTTTGTTTTAAATAAAAAATTTGGATTTCTTCTTATGATGAAGTTTATGAATTTTCAAATGTCCAGATAAATATAGTATGCATATTTTTGATAAATTTTAGAGAAAGGATATTTTAAAAATGTTTATATAAACCTTAAATAAATAAAAATGTGTAATGATTTTCAAAAAATGGTCTTCTACAATTATGTTCACTACGAAATTTCGAGTCTAATAAGATCAACTTGATTTTTGATGAATAGTAAATTATGAATAGTGATTTTATGCTTAGGATTAGTAATGTGACCAAATGGATTAGTAATCTCACTTAAAGAAAGTATTAATATAATCTAGGCACCTTGATTAAGTAATGTGATTCAATAAAATGGTTAAATAACGGTTTCATAAATTATTATTCAAGTATTAGTTTTTTTGGGTGAATAGTGTTTTTTAATTAAAAATTTAATTAAAAATATTTGGAAAATTATTTTTATAAAATGGATTTCATTTTTGAACTCAGAGCACCGATATTATGCTATGGTAATTTTTGGGGTTTTTTCTGAAAAAATGAATTTTCGGTGAATAGTGTTTTTATTTAAAAATTAAATTAAAAATATTTAGAAAATTATTTTTATAAAATGGAGTTCATATTTGTAATCAGAGCGTTGATATTTGGTTAAGGTGAAATTTTGGGATTATTCTGAGAAAGTTGAATTTTCGATAAATAGTGAAAATACAGTTTTTAAGTTACGGGTGTCTAATGACATCATTAAATGATGTATTAAGTATGTAATAAATATGGTCAACTTATGAATAGTAAGATAAGGTATGAGGTGTCCCAAGTGGCCAATACCATGGGCAAATACCATGGGCAAGCCCATGGTTTTGCCAAAACCACTAATGAGGTGTCCCTTGGCCATTAATGCCTTATCCCCTCACTTTCCCTATAAATACCAAGCCATCCTCTCGTCCATTCAACTCCCCACTCTCCCCCAACGAAGTTCTGGTCTCATTACCTCCCAAGGAGTCCTCCCATGGTTCCCCCAAGCCCTCAAGGTCCCAACCTTTGAGTTTTAAGAGTTATGTTTTAAGGTAAGGGATCTGACCTCTCTCTTTCATTTCAAGTAATCTCTTTTATGTCATTCCTTTTATGCTACATGTTCTTATGTTGGAGGATGTTCTTTTATACTTCTCTTACTGCCCTTTTTATGTTCATATAATGAGATATCCCCTCTTACTCTCATTATTTCGTTTTATGAAGTTTTAAGTGGAGCCGTTAGGCTGCCGAAATTTTTGTCACAGATTCTTTCTCCCTTCTCATTTCTCAAGATCTATTTTCATTGAAAGTATTTCAAGTTCCTTTTTATTATGTTGGGGTATGATCTCTAAATTTATCATACTTATCTTTTATGATCATATGATGAGAGACCCCATTTGATCTCTTCAATTCAGTATTTTGAAGTTTTAAGTGGCGCCGTTAGGCTGCCGAATTTTTAAGTGGTTCTTCACCCTTCTCGTTTTGAAGTTCTACTTTCATGTCAATTCTTTCATGTTCCTTTTTGTTATTTTGGGGTATGATCTCTATATCTATCATACTGGAATCTTATGTTCATATGATGAGAGACCCCATTTGATCTCTTCAATTCGGTATTTTGATGTTTTAAGTGGCGCCGTTAGGCTGCCGAATTTTTAAGTGGTTCTTCACCCTTCTCGTTTTGAAGTTCTACTTTCATGTCAATTCTTTCAAGTTCCTTTTTGTTATGTTGGGGTATGATCTCTATATCTATCATATTGTACTCTTATGTTCATATGATGAGAGACCCCATTTGATCTCTTCAATTCAGTATTTTTAAGTTTTAAATGGCGTCGTTAGGCTGCCGAATTTTTAAGTGGTTCTTCACCCTTCTCGTTTTGAAATTCTACTTTCATGTCAATTATTTCATGTTACTTTTTGTTATGTTGGGGTATGATCTCTATATCTATCATACTGGACTCTTATGTTCATATTATGAGAGACCCCATTTGATCTCTTCAATTCGGTATTTTGAAGTTTTAAGTGGCGCCGTTAGGCTGCCGAATTTTTAAGTGGTTCTTCACCCTTCTCGTTTTGAAGTTCTACTTTCATGTCAATTATTTCAAGTTCCTTTTTGTTATGTTGGGGTATGATCTCTATATCTATCATACTAGACTCTTATGTTCATATTATGGGAGACCCCATTTGATCTCTTCAATTCAGTATTTTGACGTTTTAAGTGGCACCGTTAGGCTGCCGAATTTTTTAGGGGATTCTTTCACCCGTCTCATTCTTTTCAAAGTTCTACTTTCATGTCAAGTCTTTCAAGTTCCTTTTTAATTATGTTGGGGAATGATCTCTATATCTATCATACTGAACTCTTATGTTCACATGATGAGAGACCCTATTTGATCTTTTCAAATCATTTTTTTTGAAGTTTAAGTAACGCTGTTAGGCTGCCGAACTTTCATAAGAGAAATCTAATTTTTGTCTTCCTTCCATGTTTTTCATTTCAAATGGTATGTCCTTTAAATTTCATTACCATGATCACGTATCCTTCTTATTCTGTCCATCTACTGTTTTATGGGTCATTTATGAATGTTTTACCCATTTTCCCTCTCTTTTTAATGTCTTCTAAAACCTCGTAACATAGCCGTTATGCTGCAGAAATTTCGTCTCAAAATGTCTCTCTCTTTTTCTAAAGTTCTTTTATATTATTAAGTGAATACTAAAAGCTCTTTCTTATAAAGGGGTATTCCCATATATACCAAAATGTTCTATTTTAAATTCTGGGATTTACATACATGAGACCCACCTTCCTTTTCTGTGGGTTTTAAAGTGATGTAAAGATCATGTCTTTAAAGCAGTTTTTAAAACGTTGTGACTATGAAATGAAACCCATTTATTTTATGCTATATGGGTTATTTATGAAATGTTTGATGATGATATATGTGTCTCACATGATGATAATGATAAATTTAAGGGTGCGCCCTGATAGTTCTCCAATGCATTGGGTAAAGACTTAATCTCTAGAGATGGCCATTTTTAACGACGCCTTGGTGAATAACCTTGGTAATTTTTAATGACACCTTGGGGATGGACCTTGGTGAAACGAAATTATTGTCAATATTAAATGTTGCAGCCACATCTTCAAGTTATGAAAAATGTTATTTTTATTATGAAATGCCTCATGATTTCTTTCTCATGCCTTAAAGTTCTTTTCATGTCCTTATTGAAGTATCTCAAGTTCACATGTAAAATGTTCATCTTGTTTCCCTTAATGGACCTTTTGCTCACCCTTTCTTTTGATGTATGTCCCCAGGTTATGAGATGCAGTAATGAACCTAGGATGAACATAAGGAGAAGCCTTTCAAGTGTTTAAGAAGAATTTTTTATGTTGTTTTCATGTATTATGTTCCTAGTTTCCAAGACACTAAACCTTAAAGATCCTCAGTTTTGTGTAATGTAATGAAAGTTTATGTTATAAAAAGGCGGGATGCTATAGTTGGTATCAAAGGATGCTTTAGTTATTTGTGGAAATTATGATATGAAAACTCTTGGAAGAACCCTATAGAAAAGTTAAAAAATAGTAAATCTTCCTGGTATTTTGGTGAGTATTGAGTAAGGGGTTGCCAAGCAAATACATCCCTGTCTGGATACGAGCAGGTAGAGGTGGCTCTGGCACAGATGTACATAGGGGTAAAACCTGAAAACACCTCTTTGAGCTAGACTCGAAAGGGAAATGGTACACGACAACGGGCCTTGCTGCACTCTTGGTTACGGCACTCCCGGTGGATATGCTTTGGTAAATTCATAAGCTTAGTATGAACCATTGTTAAAGGAACAAAGATAAAATAAAATAAAGATTCACATAAGAATATATGATCATGGATAACCTAGATGGGAACCTAGGGGATCACAAGTTAGGGTATACTTTTCTTCTACAAGTTATCCTTATATGCTTTCAGTTCCTTTTCATGATTATTGGTTAAGTACTTAAGCCCCTAATTATGCTTTCTCTTCATAGTTAATGGTGGGAAATGGAAGAACATTTCCAAACAACCAATGTGATAGGAAATGCGACCATTGTCATATTAATATGACAGGGATGATTAGGGGATTAAAATATGATTATTATTTTGGAAGTTGTTCACTATTTTGGGGACCCTATATGATCGAGGTAAATAGATTACTACGGTATTTTCATTGAAGAGTAGGGTTGACTTATATTTTGAAGAATCGATGAATTTAAGGTGGAATTATAGTAATTTAGGTTACTTATGGAAATTATTAACCTATCTTGGGGTAAATATGTTTAGGTTAGTTACTTTTTTTATAAGATGTTAGGAGTGGTTGATGTTGTTTGGATATGAATGATAAAGTTTACCTTGGAAGACTATGTTATCAAATCCTTCTTGTATTTGGGTTTCAATCTTAGTTTGGTTTATTTTGAGGATTTTTTTAAGGACAGTTATTTATGGAATGGACTATGATGAACTTTCGGTAGTACCATGGAACTTTGAAGATTTAAAAGTAGTTTCCATTCCTATGGGATTATTTCTTTTTGAAGAGTTGTTTTACCTTACCCTTTCTGTTTTTTGGGATAATGTTTAAACATAGAAGAAATAGATAGTTAATCTTTTGTGGATTATGAAGATGATTCTTGTGTTTTGATGAGACCAAGTAGTTTTGAATGCTCATAATTTGGAGAAAAGATTAGTTTTGGGTAGAAAATTATTAAAGGATGAAACTCTACATGAAGATAGGTATATTTTCTTAGGTTTTTGTTTTATGTTGTAAATGAATTCCTAAAAATTATGAAAAGGAATGTGAAACAAAAACGTTGTTGGTTTACGTTTCCTACTTGGTAATCAAAGACCGTTTACACACATCATAATTTTGGGATTTTCTTATGGTTAACGTTCTCCTAATAATGTTCTCTATCACTCTCCCCCAGAAATTGACCCTTTGTTTTTCTTCCATGTCCATGTTTTCCCCCATGGAATCCTAGTATGGGTTAACTCGGGTGACCTTTGTACTTCCCTTTCTTTCTCTTAAAGTAATAGTTTTACTGAATCTTTTTCCGATGTGGGGCTTTCAATGAAATTTCAAAACTCAATTTTAAAAATTACGAGGATGCAATTTCTTAAGGGGGGAAGATTGTAACGACCCGAAATATTGAATAAATCTTATTTCCTAATTTTATGTGTTATTTTATTTTATACTCAACAAAAATGTTTCATTTTATAACATGAGTATAATTAAAATGAGACTGTTGGGTTTTGACTATTATTTGACCATTGGTCAATATGACCGCTGAAAACTAAATGTTTTGATTACTATCTCTAAATACAAGCAATCTTGGTTAATTAATATAGAAAGAAGATTCGATGGCCTCACCCAGTAGTCTTGGACCGATCGAAGCCCATCTAACAGAACTTGGGAAGGAGGTAGCACCACTGGGCTTTGCTCTGGACCAAACCCAAGCTGAACTTCATCATGTGAATCTAGAACGGGATCGCCTTCGCGAGAAGTTCAAACTGATAGAAATTACGACTCGTGCGATGTTGGCCGAGCCTCCCTCGGATTCTCTCACCTTAGCACACCTTACACTTAGGTCCTATGCTGGTGTGATAAGGGGCTATGTAAGGAGACCGTAATTGCCTTGTGTAATCCTTTGTTTTAAATAAAAAATTTGAATTTCTTCTTATGATGAAGTTTATGAATTTTCAAATGTCCAGATAAATATATTATGCATATTTTTGATAAGTTTTAGAGAAAGGATATTTTAAAAAAATTTATATAAACCTTAAATAAATAAAAATGTGTAATGATTTTCAAAAAATATCCTTCTACAATTATGTTCACTACGAAATTTCAAGTCTAATAAGATCAACTTGATTTTTGATGAATAGTAAATTATGAATAGTGATTTTATGCTTAGGATTAGTAATGTGACCAAATGGATTAGTAATCTCACTTAAAGAAAGTATTAATATAATCTAGGCACCTTGATTAAGTAATGTGATTCAATAAAATGGTTAAATAACTGTTTCATAAATTATAATTCAAGTATTAGTTTTTTCGGGTGAATAGTGTTTTTTAATTAAAAATATTTAGAAAATTATTTTTATAAAATGGATTTCATTTTTGAACTCAGAGCAGCGATATTATGCTATGGTAATTTTTGGGGTTTTTTCTTAAAAATGAATTTTCGGTGAATAGTGTTTTTATTTAAAAATTAAATTAAAAATATTTAGAAAATTATTTTTATAAAATGGAGTTCATATTTGTAATTAGAGCGTTGATATTTGGTTAAGGTGAAATTTTGGGATTATTCTGAGAAAGTTGAATTTTCGATGAATAGTGAAAATACAGTTTTTAAGTTACGGGTGTCTAATGACATCATTAAATGATGTATTAAGTATGTAATCAATATGGTCGAATTATGAATAGTAAGACAAGGTATGAGGTGTCCCAAGTGGCCAATACCATGGGCAAATACCATGGGCAAGCCCATGGTTTTTCCAAAACCACTAATGAGGTGTCCCTTGGCCATTAATGTCTTGTCCCCTCACTTTCCCTATAAATACCAAGCCATCCTTTCATCCATTCAACTCCCCACTCTCCCCCAACGAAGTTCTGGTCTCATTACCTCCCAAGGAGTCGTCCCATGGTGCCCCCAAGCCCTCAAGGTCTCAACCTTTGAGTTTTAAGAGTTATGTTTTAAGGTATGGGGTCCGACCTCTCTCTTTTATTTCAAGTAATCTCTTTTATGTCATTCCTTTTATGCTACATGTTCTTATGTTGGAGGATGTTCTTTTATACTCATCTTACTTCCCTTTTTATGTTCATATAATGAGAGATCCCCTCTTACTCTCATTATTTCGTTTTATGAAGTTTTAAGTGGCGCTGTTAGGCTGCCGAAATTTTTGTAACAGATTCTTTCTCCCTTCTCATTTTTCAAGATCTATTTTCATGTAAAGTATTTCAAGTTCCTTTTTATTATGTTGGGGTATGATCTCTAAATTTATCATACTGATCTTTTATGATCATATGATGAGAGACCCCATTTGAACTCTTCAATTCAGTATTTTTATGTTTTAAGTGGCGCCGTTAGGCTGCCGAATTTTTAAGTGGTTCTTCACCCTTCTCGTTTTGAAGTTCTACTTTCATGTCAATTCTTTCATGTTCCTTTTTGTTATGTTGGGGTATGATCTCTATCTCTATCATACTGGACTCTTATGTTCATATGATGAGAGACCCCATTTGATCTCTACAATTTGGTATTTTGAAGTTTTAAGTGGCGCCGTTAGGATGCCGAATTTTTAAGTGGTTCTTCACCCTTCTCGTTTTGAAGTTCTACTTTCATGTCAATTCTTTCAAGTTCCTTTTTGTTATGTTGGGGTATTATCTCTATATCAATCATACTGGACTCTTATTTTCATATGATGAGAGACCCCATTTGATCTCTTCAATTCAGTATTTTGATGTTTTAAGTGGCGCCGTTAGGCTGCCGAATTTTTAAGTGGTTCTTCACCCTCCTCGTTTTGAAGTTCTACTTTCATGTCAATTCTTTCATGTTCCTTTTTGTTATGTTGGGGTATGATCTCTATATCTATCATACTGGACTCTTATGTTCATATGATGAGAGACCCTATTTGATCTCTTAAATTCGGTATTTTGAAGTTTTAAGTGGCGCCGTTAGGCTGCTGAATTTTTAAGTGGTTCTTCACCCTTCTCATTTTGAAGTTCTACTTTCATGTCAATTCTTTCAAGTTCCTTTTTGTTATGTTGGGGTATGATCTATATATCTATCATACTGGACTCTTATTTTCATATTATGAGAGACCCCATTTGATCTCTTAAATTCAGTATTTTGAAATTTCATGTGGCGCCGTTAGGCTGCCGAATTTTTTAGGGGATTCTTTCACCCGTCTCATTCTTGTCAATGTTCTGCTTTCATGTCAAGTCTTTCAAGTTCCTTTTTAATTATGTTGGGGAATGATATCTATATCTATCATACTTAACTCTTATTTTCACATGATGAGAGACCCTATTTGATCTCTTCAAATCATTTTTGTTGAAGTTTAAGTAACGCCGTTAGGCTGCCGAACTTTCATAAGAGAAATCTAATTTTTGTCTTCCTTCCATGTTTTTCATTTCAAATGGTATGTCCTTTAAATTTCATTACCATGATCATGTATCCTTCTTATTCTGTCCATCTAATGTTTTATGGGTCATTTATGAATGTTTGACCCATTTTCCATCTCTTTTTAATGTCTTCTAAAACCTCGTAACATAGTCGTTATGCTGCAGAATTTCCGTCTCAAAATGTCTCTATCTTTTTCTAAAGTTCTTTTATATTATTAAGTGAATACTAAAAGCTCTTTCTTCTAAAGGGGTATTCACATATATACCAATATGTTCTATTTTAAATTCTGGGATTTACATACATGAGACCCACCTTCCTTTTCTGTGGGTTTTAAAGTGATGTAAAGATCATGTCTTTAAAGCAGTTTTTAAAACGTTGTGACTATGAAATGAAACCCATTTATTTTACGCTATATGGGTTATTTATGAAATTTTTGATGATGATATATGTGGCTCACATGATGATAATGAAAAATTTAAGGGTGCGCCCTGATAGCGCTCCAATTCATTGGGTAAAGACTTAATCTCTAGAGATGACCATTTTTAACGACGCCTTGGTGAATAACCTTGGTAATTTTTAATGACACCTTGGGGATCGACCTTGGTGAAAAAAAATGATTATCAATATTAAATGTTGCAGCCACATCTTCAAGTTATGAAAAATGTTATTTCTATTATGAAATGCCTCATGATTTCTTCCTCATGCCTTAAAGTTCTTTTCATGTCCTTATTGAAGTATCTCAAGTTCACATGTAAAATGTTCATCTTGTTTCCCTTACTGGGCCTTTTGCTCACCCTTTCTTTTGATGTATGTCCCCAGGTTATGAGATGCAATAATGAACCTAGGATGAACATAAGGAGAAGCCTTTCAAGTGTTTAAGAAGAATGTTTTATGTTTTTTTCATGTATTATGTTCCTAGTTTCCAAGACACTAAACCTTAAAGATCCTCAGTTTTGTGTAATGTAATGAAAGTTTATGTTATAAAAAGGCGGGATGCTATAGTTTCAGTGGGTTACCCATAGTTTGATGGTGGCCACCGTATCTTTTCAACTCCAGTGTTCTTCCAGAAAAACATTTCCTTTGGGAGGCTCGATGATTCATTGGATAATTTTATCCCTTCCTTATTTCGATTTCAATTCAACGGGGTTAGAAAGAGAATATGACTATACTCCCTTTGGTATTCCATGTGAGGAATGATTTTATCCACATAGTGATGATTTTCTATTCTTGGAAATTTAGGAAGATGTCTCAATTATGATGTTTCATTTATGTAAGGTTAAGATAACACGAAAGCAGAGTATGATATCCCAATTGTTTTTGACTCATTTATTTCAGTACTTACCGATGTAGAGTAATGAGGATCAGTGGAGTCATAAGACTGAATAAAATTTTCAATATCCTTTATTTCAATGTTATTCTCCAAATAATGGTCAATTTCAACCTCACCAATGATTACTTTATCAATTAGGGAACAAATTTCACAACCTTCAATCTCATTGGGACAAGATAAACACATTTGTTTACGGTTCACCTCACATATAACAGAATTTTCAGAATCATGGATAGGAAATGATGAATGTTGGATAAACTGATCTGAATCAAAAAATGAGCATTCTAGTTCATTTTCCACATTACCATCCATGTTGGGGCATTGGAGGTCCGAGGTGAGATGATATTCTAAAGAGTTTTCAAGATCCTTTATATCAATGGAGTTTGTATTTGTAATGTCAACATTAATTTCTCCATTTATGACTTGGTTAATGAGGATGCAATATTCACAAACTCCTCTATTAGTAGAATATGAAGAACATGTTGGATTGGGATTCAACACACTCTCAGAGAGACTTTCAGAAGCATGGATAGAGAATACAGATTGATTCTCTAATGGGTATCGCATGGTTTGAAAAATGTTAAACTTGACCAATTGGTCACCAAATTCCATGGATAAGATTCCATCATGGACATCAATTTTGGTTTTAGATGTCATAAGGAATGGTCTTCCCAGAATCATTGGAGATCGAGAAGAGTTCATCTCACCTTCCATGTCAAGGACATAGAAATCAGCAGGGAAGATAAGATCATTCACACAAACAAGGACATCCTCAATTATTCCCTCAGGACTGTATGTGCTTAGATTGGATAATTGAATAAAAAACCCATTGGATGTAAGGGACCAAGACCAAGGTTGGAGAATATGGATTTAGGCATGACATTAATTGAGGCTCCTAGGTGTATGAGTGCATCATCAAAGTTTGAAATTCCAATTTTGCATGGAACTGTAAATGTCCCTGGATCTTTTCAATTAATCGGTATGGACTCTTGGGTTGCAACATTTTCGAAGGTCCTAAGTTGCCTCTTATGGGTACACAACTCCTTGAGAAACTTGGCATACTTAGGAATTTGTTTTATTTCATCTAAGAGGGGAATGTTGACTACAACACGTCTAAACATGTCGAGCATTTCAGGATCGGGTTCAAAGGACTTCTTTGGATTAAATATGGATTGAGGAAAAGGAATTGGGTTTCTAAGTGGAATAGAAAGAGATAAAGGAATGATTTCAGGTTCCTTTTCAAGTTTATTTTTCTTTTCATTTTCTAGGTCAAAATTCAAAGGAGGGTTGGAGGACTTATCTTGAGGCATATCAATATTCTTTCCCGATCTAAGTGCAATTGCACTTACATTACCCTTGGGGTTTAGTAATGGTTGAGTTGGAAGTTGGGAAGATTTTTATGGTCTCTGCTGACTAATGTGGGATGCAAGTTGACCAATTTGGGTTTCAATGTTATTGAGGCTAGAACGGGTGAAAGAGTAAAGATCTTCCACTACACTTTCCCATGGTTTCTTAGAATAAGAGGCTTGCACCAAATTGGGATTACCTTGATTTAGTTTCTTGGGAAAGCGATTGTATTGGTTTTGGAATTGGGAAGGCTCACTAGGATAATGGAATCCAGGAGGAGGATTGTTCCTTTGAGGTTGAGGAAGAAAAGGATAAGGTTGTTGGAAGTTACCAACACCTTGACCATATTGAAACTGGTTTGGGTTTTGAGGAGGGAATTGAGGGGGAGGAGAGATGGGATTACCATACCTTAGGCCTTGGTTATAGAAAGAAGAGAATGGATCAAAGTGAGGTTGGGGGAAGTTTCTAACAAACTGACCTGATAGTTGAGGGTTGGTGTTCTGCTGAGCATATGCTGCATTGAGCTCCATTGGTCCAGATGAATCAGATTGATAATCTTGAAGTTGTGGACATTTTTCTATTGGATGATATGAAGAGTTTCAGATTCCACAATTTTTGACAGGTCCAGGAAACATTGATTGTAGAGAAGATGAGGTTGGGAATTTGGATGCCATAGCTAGTTGCCGCACAAGACCTGTAAGTTCACTCATCCACTCAGTCATCTTGTTCGGCTCTATGGATTGATTATCTTGGGCTTGTTTTACTTGATCATGTGCTCGAGTATGGAATTGTTATTTGTTTTCAGCCATGTTACTTATGAGATCTCTTTTGATGCAAGAGTTTTATCAACAATAGAACCACCACTTGCGGCATCTATGAGAGTTCTCTCCATAGACAATTACCCCTCATAGAAGTATTGGATCAAGATTTGGTCAGGTATTTGATGGTGTGGACAATTTGCAACAAGCTTTTGGAACCTCTCCCAGTATTTATGGAGTGATTCACTTGGGAACTGACGGATACCACATATTTCCTTTCGGATAGAAGCAGTACGAGAAGTAGGAAAGAATTTCTCTAAGAAGAGTTGCTTCATGTCATTCCATGTGGTTATGGAACCAGGAGGTAGGTAGTATAGCCATGACTTAGCAGTGTCAGCTAGGTAGAAAGGGAATGCTCAAAGTTTGATTTGTTCTTCAGAAACCCCTTGAGGCTTCATGGCAGAGCACACTACTTGGAACTCTTTAAGGTAGAGATGTGGATCCTCACCGGCTAGCCCATGGAAATGAGGAAGAAGGTGAATCAAACCCAATTTGAGTTTGAAGTCATCCTCTATGTTTGGATATTGAATACTAAGAGGATGGTAATTCATATCAGGGTCAATTAGTTCTTTAATTGTTTTATCCATAGGATTGTCCATATCTAATTCAATTGGTTGGACGAGGACTGGTTCTTGAATTATTTGATTATCTCTTATGTTCCTCCTAAGTTGGTGAATTGTTCTCTCAATTTCAAGTTCAAACAAATGTGAGGGATTGTTTGGAAGGCTATGGGGAATTCAGGGAGATTTTTGAAGAAAGAGGAAGATGGGGTTTTCTTTGTGTTTTTTTCAGTGTATTATTTTTAAGAGGAAGATGGGTTTTTCTTTGTGTTTGTTTTTTCAAAAAAAAATTAAATTTTGTTTTTTTATTGGGTTTTTTGACAATAACAAGAAACTAAGGACTACTTAAAGCACCATCCCTAGAAACGGTGCCATTTCAAATGCATGGCCAATTGTCACCTATAGACCGGTCAATGTTCTGGTGCTCTACTAATGTGTATAGCAGCACTCAGGTCGAATCCTCAGTGATGATACTTTGTAATAGTCATTTGTTTTTAGTTGATTGTATTTTGATTAGGGGGTTTGTTTGTAGAGATTAATTGAAATGATTTATTGACTATAATTTACTTAACAAATAGATAAATATTGGGGTGAGTTCATTATTAGGGAGTTAAGATTATGATATCCCTGAGATTTGCTTTATATTTCATTTAAATTAACACCCACTTCATAGGTTGACGTCGATTAGAATTCCAAAGTGTTAAAGCTTTAATCCAAGCCTTAACTTAACTAGGATTCTAATCTCAATCAGTACATGTTTATGGTAGTGTATGTATGGTTCCAATAATCCATGGAAACCACATTCTAAACAAAATATTTCATTAATCCATGACATATTAAGTCCAACATACACAATGTTAAATTAACGAATACTCATCGAGAAAATACTCTCAATCACTTAACATCCCTAAATTTTGACTCACCCCAATGAAATATTTACTCAGCCATTTCGGTGTTTAATATTCTGGTTATAATAATTATGATGATAAATTAAGAATGGAATAAAAATAAAGGTATTAGAAAATAATGTTACATCGAACACACACACACGAACAATGATGATAATTAAAAATGGATTTTCGATTTAATGAGAAAGAAAAAGAAGGGATGGTTATTAAACTGTATTTAAACTATTTTAAGAAAATTAATATTAAACTCTAGAATTTGGAAGAGAATAAGATATATTGAAGAAGAAAATTTCATTAAAACAGAATTACAAACAAAGAGACTTAAAAGATTACAAAAATGAAGAACAGGAAAGTAAGTGAAAACAAAGAGAGGAGGAAAGGTCTCAAGTGAAAAATTTAGTATGGAAGGTCCTCCCAAGCATTTGGAAAATCATTGGTCATGCCAATATGATATCCTCTCTTTTGAAATTCCAACCCTCACAAGGAGAGAAGGGGAGAGTATTTATATCCCAAGGAGTGGACTGTTTGCATTTCCAATCTGTCCCTCAACTTGCATTGACAAGTTGGCTATTCAGATTGTCGAATCGTGAAAAATATCATTCTTAAAAGTTGTAGATAATATATTTTTCCGAACCCTCTAAAAATTTGGAGTCATTTGGACATATTTAGCCAATGTTATGGTGGGTTGATTAAACAATTTTAATCTGTACATTTCAATCCAGTCTTTTTGATGTTCAAAATCTGAAAGGGTTTTTGAATAGGAAGATTCCCTCAAAACCAAATGATTTATTCAAAAAAGTCGGCCACCTATATCTCCTATTTCACACTACAAAATCTAATCTCGATTTGATGCTTATGTCAAGGGATATGTCATGAATACTATACTGATTTTATTACTCAGACAGAATGGTGGGCTAGACTTCAAAGCATATGTTGGGCCCCTTGTTCTTAGATTTGGGCCCTGAAATTTTTATCCATGATTATTTTCGATAATCAAGAACATATGGTAGAATTTCATGAAATTTGGGCTTTGTTATTTAGACCAGGAACTCAATCATCATGGCTAGTCCAGTTTCTTCACAAATTTGGTAGGTCATCTTGTGCGGTAAATTTGATCCTTAAAATGGAAGAATTGGCCATGATCCCTTCTAATTAAATGTTTTATATTGAATTAGGAATCCTAAAAATCAAGAACCACACAATTTGGATAGTAGGGTGAGAGTTATAAATAAAATAGTAAATTGACTCAGTTGGGCTACTTCTAAAAATGCTCAAAAATTATACTTAGTATTAAAACATCAATTTTTCACACAAATTATGCACATTTCATATAAAATAAGTAATGGGGGTTTATAATAAGTCTTTCAAATATTAATAACATCACTTGTTCAATGATAAATTGGCCAACTGGGTTAATATATGTTAATTGATGAATAATGTCTAAGGAATAGGGGTTTTCTAATACACTTAGGGGTTAAGGCCTGATAATGGTAATTTGGATAAATGGATATGAATTTTAAATGGTAAATGTATTAATGGTTTATGGAATATTATTAATTACCTTGTTGTTTGTTATGTATTGTGATCTCCAATGGCATTTTTTTTCTTGGTTGTGTTATGGTATGGTTATGGTGATAGGATTAATAAGAATTTTCACATGGCTTGGTAGAGTGGGGTATTGACATGAGGCTCTATGACCATAGGTCGAGTTATACTGAGGCCCTAATCTCAACCCTAAAAACTCATGGGTTGGGGAAGGGGATGGAGTCTCTATTCCCCTAATGGTTTCATCCACTCAAAATAAAGCTTCGAGGTGAGGATAATGTGTTTATGTGATATGTGTCACCCTAGTTAAATATGTAGTTGACTTATTTCCCCTATTCCTAGTGATTTATTACCTTGGACCCACATATAGATGATGTATATTCCCAACCCAAATAGCATGTGTTAAAAATGGATTATGTGATAAAGATGGTATAAAAAATGGAATTGGGATAAATGCTAGTCATGAATTAAATGTACCTTGTTATCCAATGTCACTCAAAGTATCCCTTGTTTACTTACCATTTATTTTTTACTTGAATGTATTATCTATTAGATTGGATATTTTGTAGACACCATTGGCGGTGGTCTACTAATTTTTGTACTCACACCCTTCTCAGGTCGTTGTTGGGTACTCGAGCAGATTTATTGGTTGCAGATCAGGACAAGGGAAAAGGCCATACACTAGGATGTTGATTTGGGCTCAGGATGTACATGGAGAATGACTTGGACTTAGAGTATGGACATGTTGGGTGATTTGTACATTTGTATTATTTTGGGTTTTTTTCACTTTTCACTACTCATATATCATGACATTGTTAATGTTGATTTATGGTTTGTACCTAGTTGGGTGATGGTTGGATTGTATATTTATTGGTATTTTTAATTTTTACACTATTAATTTTTTGTTCTATTGTGGCTTACTCTGGTAAACAGGGTCTAGTCTCCCCACATGACTCATTAGACCCTCATCGCTAGTCGACGACCTCTAGCGTATAGGGAGGCATGCTTGAGGTCATGTGATGACTCGGCTCGGGGAACTAGGTTACTGGATCCTGGGTCGGGGATATTACAAAGTGGTATCATAGGAGTTATTTTATCTTTGTTACTATTTTTTGATGGTAGATAGGAAATTAGTACAGTGTCAAGTCTTGGTATTGATCTTGTGCCTGGGAGTAGCTAACCTAAGTATTAGGGAAAACCCAAGTAACCCAGGGTGGGAATTATTGTTCTTGATGTGTGTTTTCAAAGTTGAATGATATTTTACCATTAGGTGATGCACATGTTGTGTGATTTGACTAATTTATGAAAAATTTTCTCATTCTAGAATGGCATGAGGTCATTCATTCATGCATCATTTTAGGAACCTAAGGATATATGTGGCATGCATCATTATAGGCACACACACGGGATGGGTGTGTGGGGCCTAGAGAGTAGAATGTATTTTACTTCCGTGATAAATTTGAAGAAGATGATGCATAATAATGGTAATCACAGTGTGTTAATGACAATAATGCAAATGAATAGTTAAGGAATATCTTATATAAAGAAATATTGTGACCGGGTAAAAATATTGAGTTGTGATAAATTGTAAAGGTTGATGCTGTATCTAAAAGAGAAATATTACCCAATAACGATAAAAGAGTTAATGAATTTTGCCTAATTAAAGGTGTAAATGAGTTAAAATTATGATTTTATCAAGTTGTGAAATGAGAAATGTTCCTAAGAGGAAACAATCGTGTTGTAAAAGAATAATTTTTTTGGAGAGATGACCAATGGCTTTTCTTGGTTGTGACTCTAGTCTAGGGAGTAGGTATCATTCAACATTCATGGTGACCTATGAGAGAGGTCATATGGGGTTTCTCGTGATTTTAGGTGTGTTTCGTACATGTCGATGTTTTGACTTTAATAGTGGAACTTAGAGTGTTTCATGGTGCGGGTTTGGCCTAGAGGGCTAAGTGGGAAGGTTGGTGGTTGGGGGTCCACTCGAGTTGTGGTTACACGATGATAGTCTTGTAAAATTATATGTGACCTCGTGGGAGGTTATCCCAGTGGTTCAGGTTCTTTAGAATATGAATCATTGGAGATGCTTCAAAGGTGGTGTCAATGCATACTAAGTACCACCAAGTTTTAGTAAATGGTATAGGTGTAATTAGTAAGGGCACCCTAGTGTTTATAATAAGAGTTAAGGTTTGTTTCAAAGGGTTGTATCATTTGGATTCTTGACTCACTTGTCTAGATGAGGATTAATGGAGGTCTTGAATTTTTTTTTGAGCATAAGAGACAAGGGTGACTAAAGTGTAGTTATATTCTTTTTCGTGATGGTGAAACCTGCGGTGAGGATGGTAAGATGGCATAACTTGTTTTTATGAATGTTTTGGTTGTTGGGTAAGATGAAGAGTTCATCTCAAGGATAATGAGGATGAATGACCAATATACATGGATAGGTATGTAAAAGTGTGATGGGATACACATAGGTAAAGGTTGATTTGTGGGGGACCATTGGTTTTATTGGTGTGGAAGACCATTGTTCTTCAATTGTTAGCTTTCTTGGACACATAGTAATAATTCAAGTGATGTGGTGGAATTAGTTTCAAATGAAACATTGGTTCATATTTTCTTAGATATTTGGTCATGGAGCAATAGTGAGACTTGGTTGGCATTCACACCTGAGCAGTGGTGGTTAAGTGTTGATGAGATGTGTTCAGTAGGGGATCCTGATATCATTTCTAGGTCCTGTTGTCCCATAGTTCGACATCATAAATGGATAAGTTGGTGTTTTTAGTTCTTCAATAACTTTCTATCATACCTCATCTAGTGATGATCCTACCTAATATCCTGATATCATCCCAGGTATGTTGAGAAACTTTGGCTTTCTACCAAGATAAATGAAGGTGTTTGGTCGGATGATGGACATCATGGAGTTTACACTCATGGAAATGGAATATGTGGAGCTTGATGATGTATGTACACTCTCTATGCCATTTTTTTAGGTCCTCAAGATGGACCAAATGTTGAAAAATTACATAGGTGTCATTCATAGAAGCCGGAAATAGGCACTGGGTGACATTCTTTTTCTTCTTTTGGGAAAAATCAAGATATCCATGTCTATGTTTTTGGGTTTGGCTTGTGATCAAGTTTAAAAAACAGTGGTTAGAATCCCTCATAGAGAGCAGTGGTAATAACACTCTTAAGGTGGGGAGTGATAAGTCAGTCCTGGATGTGGAGAGGAGAACATTGAGTTGGTGTAGTGGCATTGGGATTCCAATGACGAACTCGTGAGGTGCATGTTAGGTTTCATTGAGAGGAAATGTGGGCCTTAGATGTGGTGACTGATGAGAAAAGTGTTGGCTTCACACTCAGGGTGGTTCCAAGTGAATCTTGCATTGTCTGTACTGAAGTCATAGGAGGATGTGGTTGGGTATGACAATAGGTTGTTATAAGAGAGGTTGGGTTCTATAACTCCAATGAAGATCGGGGTTATACTCCGGTAATTTTTCTTTGGGTTGTTTAAGAACATCTTGAATTTGAGGGAACCTTTTCCATTTGATGTGATGTTATATCAAGGGTGAATCTCGATAATGGTATGGATAGAAGTAATGTCATGATGATGGAATTATGCCAGAATTTAGGGAATGTCCTTAGTGGGTGTGTGGGATGATAATGATAGTATTCAAGTTAGTAAGAACCTTAGGAATGTGAGAAAGGGGTAGTGTATCATCAATGGAAGGTGGGTGTTTTGGGAAAAAACGGATGGGGTGGTCTGACCTGAGATGGTAAACATGAATGGGTGTGGTGAGAGTGACCCACCTCTAGGTTCATGTTGTGGTAGAAAGTGCCTTATTGAAATGATGTTTTGCCTTAGTGAGGTCAAGTTGATCTTAGTCCTTGAATGGATAGTATATTAATGTCATCCCGAATAGATTTGACGGTGCATCTAGATTCCAATTTAGGGTAATTCCTTATGGATTTTTGGGTATGGTGAGTAGGAACATGTCAGGTGATGTGAAAGATGATTTGAGATTCGAGTGATCTTTCTTCGATAGTGGTGAATCAATGTAAGTTGTGAAATGTGGTCGAAATGACCATGCATTATCATTTGGGATATATTGAGTTTTTTTCACCATTATAGTTGGGGGAAAATAGAGGAAAACGACACCATGTGATTTGGGTCATGAGTTGTGAAGAGGATTGAACTGATGGGGTTCCAATTGATTCCTCAGCAATGGGATGATGTAGTGTGAAAATTTATGCCTACTTTGAATTCGGAATTGTTTCCCATGTTTTATCTAAGATTTTCTAGTGGTTGGGTATGGTTAAAGATGGTGAATCCTTGAGGAGTATCAATTTCATATTGCAGGTTGTGGTGCGTAAGTATTGTTGGCCAAGACTGTGTCTTGGTTCACTTTTTTGGTAGATTTGTAATGTTCAATAAGAAACTTTGGGAAGTGGAAATGGATAGGCATGCCTAGTGTCATGATCTCTTAATGAAGAAACTAAGTGATTCTTGGGAAGAGAATCTTGAGTATGAGTCGTTATAAGGTGGAGAGGTTGTAAGATTTTAGATTTTACTTCTTAAGTGATGTCCATGTTATGTTTCAGTTGAGTTCACTATTGTGGTCAAATAAGTTTCCCTAAGTTCATGGGAAGGCTTGGGGGTGCTCTAGGGCTTCGAGGCATAAAAGTGGTGGGAAAGGAGTTTTTTTTTTGGAATGTTTCACGGTTTGCGCACAGTTAGTGCTAACCATGTGAATCATCCCAGGTAACAGTGAAAAAGGGGGATTTTTGGACAATAGCATGCCCATGGTTTTCATACAGTTTGGAAAACTCTGGCCTAGAAACGTTGGAAAATTTACCGAATTTATATTATGGGATTTTAAGTCTCACTAGTGATTTCCTCCTTTATTCCTCCTTGGAAACCTCATGATGTCCAAAAACACTCATAATCTCCCATGGATCAATATCCCTCATATCTAGACCGTTTGGAGTATCGTCAGTTGTTGATTGAAGCTCTAGATAAGTCTAATCTTCCCCTTTATTCTCTTTTCCACATTAGGGTTTATTATTTCTCCTCTCTCTATTCGAAGCTCTAAAACCCTCCTTTTTTGGTGATTTTTAGGTTGAGGCTTCAAATGGTGGTCTAATCTGGATATATGGATTCGATTATGAGTGTGTTCATCATCAGATTCTAGGTAGGTGGTCTAAAATTATTATCCCGTAGTTTTATAGTAGATTTTAGCATGGAAGTTTATGTTCTTGTTTTCCCATTTTTATGTTATTTATCCAGTTGGAGGGTATGGTAAAAGGGGTGCCTACGTGAGCAATTAAAACTCTCACGATCCCCATGGGATGTGTATAGGATGGATTGACCATTTTGAGGCCACCCATGGGGTGCTCCAGCATTCCCAGACCTAGAGAGTGTTAGGTTTAGTGAAGGATTGATGAATAATAATGTGTAACCTATGAAGAATATATGTTTAATGGTTGGTTAAGTTGTAAATGGAATAGTTTTAGTTGTGCCTAGGGTAATAAGGGCACATCGGGTTACTTGGAATGATATGAAAAATGGGAAAAATGGGTTGAATTAGATTATATTGATTATCTAATGAATTTTTTGTTATAAATGCCTATGAGGATTAGTGCATATTAAATGGTGAACTTGTAATTTGATAATAGAATAGAAAATGGTTAAATATGTGGAATGCATAAATACATGAGATTATGGGGTATGCCTAAAGGTTTGAATATAATAAAGTGGTCGTGCCATGTGAGATAAGAATTGTACTTGTAGTGGAGAAGGGGGTAAATGCTTGTGAAATGATAAACAGGATAAATGGGTTCATATATGGTAATTGATGAATATTTCATAAGGCATAAGGGTTCCTGAATAAAAATAATGGGTTAAGGCATGAGAAGGGTAATTTGGACAAATGGGTGTGAATTTTAAATGGTAAATGTATTAATGGGTCATGTTATAATATTAATTCCCATGTTGTTTGTTAT
Organism: Viscum album; assembly: GCA_963277665.1. Lineage (NCBI taxonomy): Eukaryota > Viridiplantae > Streptophyta > Magnoliopsida > Santalales > Viscaceae > Viscum > Viscum album. Next base: position 1,599,138,125 of record OY728130.1, on the reverse strand, counting down.
TCATTGTGACCTTCAATGGCATTGTTTATGCTTGGTTTTGTTATGGTATGGTTGTGGTGATTGGATAAATAAGCATGTGAACATGGCTTTGTAGAGTGGGGTATTGATATAAGGATATATTTACATGGGATGAGTGAGACTGAGGCACTAAACTCCACCCAAAAAATTCATGGGTCATAAAAGGGAATGGAGGCTCTATTACCCTAATGGTTACATCCACTCGGACTGAGGATTCAAGGTGAAGATAATGTGTTGATGTGATATGTGTATCCCTAGTGAGATAGGGACTTAACTTATTTCCATTATTTATAGTGACTTATTGTCTTGGAACCATGAATATATGATGTATATTCGTAATCCAAAGATCGTGTGTTAAATATGGATTATGTCATAAATATGGTATAAGAAATTGAATTGGGATAAATGTTAGTCATGAAGAAAATGAACCTTGTTGTCTAATGGCACTTGAACTATCCCTTGTTTACTTAAAATTTATTTTGTATATGCATTCACTGTCTATTAGACTGGATATTTCATAGACACTGTTGGTGGTGGCCTACTGAGTTTTGTACTCAGACCCTGTTTGGGCCGCTATTGGGTACCCGAGCAGATTTCTTGGTTGCAGGTCAGGACAAGGGAAAAGGCCCTACACTAGGATGTTGCTTTGGGCTCAGGATGTACATGGAGAAATATTCAGACCTAGAGTTGGGACCCATTTTGGGATTTGGCCATTTGTCTTATTTTGGGTTTTGTTCACTTTTCACTACTAGTATATCATGACGTTGTTAATGTTCAATTATCGTTCATACCAAGTTGGGTGATGTTTGGATTGTATTTTTATTGGTAGTTTCATTATTCCAACTATTCATTTTGTGTTATTTTGTGGATTACTCTGGTAAAGTTGGTATGGTCTCCCCACATGACTCATTAGAACCTAGCCACTAGTAGGCAACCTCTAGTGTATGGGGAGGCGCTCTTGAGGTTATGTGACGACTCGGCTTAGGGCACCAGTTTAGTGGCTCTTGGGTCTGGGAAATTATAGAATTTATGTCAAATAATAAATTATTATTTTAAATAAAATTTATTTCTTTCATGGTAAATTATTTTTTTATTTATTTATTTTTGATGAAATAATTACCCAAAATTCTTAGGTAACGCTGACATAGTGCTTATGCAAGCAGCAAAATAATCTAGTAAATGATTTTAAAAACATTAAAATTAAATTTTTTTGGTGATTTATAGTTTCCCATGATTTTTATAGATTAATATAGAATATATCTATGTTTGAAATATTTATATTCAATTTACATTAATATAATAATTTCATTGAAGTAAAATTAAATGAATTGTCCCAAAAATGATATTAATGATATTTTCTAATATAAAATATTTTATTAAAGTATTGAAAATTCATATAAATATTATATTTATCTAAGTGAAAAGTTATATATTTTATAATATCAACCATGGTCTATTTATGATCCACTTGTCTTTTTATAAAAAATATTTACTATTATAGTATAAAAAACATTAATGTTGTTAAAATAGTCAAAAAAATTAATGTTGTGGTAAACATCACCTAAATTTGTAAAAATTTTATTTTGTGATAGTATTTTGACTAATAATAATACTATATCATAAATATATCAATTTTGATACATTTTTACATGAATATTAATTTATACTAATTTAATACTTTAAGTAATTCCAAGATTTCCCCTCACCTCACTTATAAAAGGTCACATCCACTTCTTTATTCCTCACACCTTTTGAGAACTATATTTAAGCCAATAAGAACCTAGATATCTCCGTAAATTCACTCCCCACATACTAGAGTTCCTTTTATCACCAAATTACCAAACCTAGAAGTCTTAAGGTGTAATCCAAAGAGGTTGTATACGGAGAAGGTATAATTCCTAACTGGCATATTTCAAGTTCATTTCTTCTTCCACCTCTGTCAAATATTCTTTAAACATGATAAAATAATAACATTGGTGTCTTACATATATTTATATATTTTTATGTTAATTTATTTACTTATATACATCTCTTTCTAACATCAAATGGGAAATGAAACCATTGTTCATGTGTAAGGGGGACCACCGCCTCATGAACTGATATAATTTGTTTTCTATCAATTAATTTCACAGTTGTTTATAATTATGGATTTAATGTATAGAAAAGATATTCATGAAATATTTACTATTTTAGAAATATGATCTAACATCTAATTTCTTATGTTTCTATTCATTTAAAGTGATTACATCATTCATTCATACATATGGATTACCTCCTCCATGAACTGAGGTGATTCATTTTTCATGAACACATCACATAGATGATATATATATAAGTGTATTTTAAGACATTATATAATATATGTGATATAATAATCATTATATAAATTTAAAATAATATTTACCTTCTTTCCATACTATTCATTGAAAATGGAAACATTACTCATGTACATGTGTGACCTACCATCTCTAAGACTATAACCGGGTTAATTTTTCATATCCATCATTCATGATTGGTTATAAAAGTATAATTGATTAATAAAAATGAAAATTATTTCATGATTTTTATTCTTTATATGATTTAATAATGTCATCATTGACCATAGTCATCTTACCAAAGTCATTTTGTACATATGATCCAAATATCGCCGAAACATTTCATGTGAACTTAATTGATTTAGTAATTGTATATAACATGGTAATAAATAAAGTAAAAGTAATAATAAATGTGAAAATTATTCTTAATAAAGTAAATAATTAATATAGTTTTATTATTCAGGAAGATAAAGAATATCCATGATGAGTTAGACTCTAGGTTATGTACACTTTAACTTAAAATAACATTTTAAATGTTTTAATGATTTATTTTTAAAAAAAATTTATTCCTTGTAAATATTCATAAAATTATTTAATATATGTTTTTATATGGTTATAAATTAATTATAAATGAAATTTTATATCTCTTTTTAGTTTTTTATTGATTTTAAAAAAGGAATATTTCTATATATTTTATATTAAATTTTTATACATTCTTTAAAAAGGAAAAAATGAATGTTCTATTTTAACATATAAGGTTTCAAAGGATTTTATCACCAATGAAAATGTTATTTTATGTTTTTATTAATTTATATAATTCTTTGTTTTCTTAAAATAAAATCCATTATTCCATTTTTTTGTAGGTTCTTTAGTTTTAAAATTAGGGTTTCAAAAGGATAGGGTATTTCGATATCTAAAAGTATTTTTCAAATGATTTTAAAAGAATTTTTTCAAGGTTTTATGATGAAAAGGTGAAAGAATAAAATGATTTATCCATTATATGGTACTTGAGTATTATATATTATTATATGTTATTCAAATAAGTATTATATGAATGGATGATCATGATACAATTTATACAAGTGGGTGATCCTCATATAACTTATATGAATAGGTGAGCTCGATATAGCTTATATGGCATGTTAGCCCGATATAACTCTCTATTGAATTGGGAAATTTTCATTGTCTTTAATGTTAAGAAGGAGGGAGTTAATCAGGGAGGTTTTTTATATGGATTTAACTAGGATCTATTTAACACAGGTTATGAATATATCAATCTAAGTTGTCTATACAGGTTTCAATTTTCTTGTTATTTGTTTTCCAATTTTTTTTTTAAAAAGTGACTTTTCTAGGGGGTTATGATTTATTTCATATGATCAATGAATATTGAGATGAAGTAAAAAATTTATGAGTTTTCATGTTTTTTACTAAACTAACAGATTTCTCATTTTTATGTCTCTTACTAATCTTTTTGTGCTCATCCCGCATTTTTAAATGTTTCTCATAGATTTTAAGGATGAGTAAGAATAAAGAAGAAGTTGGGTTAAAAATCGTGAAGATTTTTCTTGAAAAAAAAAACTTGTTATATTTTAAAAATTTATATTGTGGGAAAATTGATACTGAGTAGAAGTGTCCAATTTATAATATATGGGTTTTTTTATGTTAGATTTATGACCTAATTCTCTAAAACACTTACCCATAAAGATACTTGAAATATAAGGAAGTGAATTCATGACTAAAAAATCCAGACTATATAATGTTTTAAGGATGGTTCCTTATAACCTAGGTTGAAATAAGAGAGTTATATAATAAACCAAGTGTCAAATAGTTGATATAAAAGTATCATAGATTGAAATGAAGGTATCACTGGAGAAGACACCATAGGATTAATCCTTCATATTCATATGATCATTTACTCTGATTCGATTACATATTATTATAATAATTTTGGTTTTCATATTTGTTTAGAAATAGGATCTTGAAAATTAAGTTAAGAAAGGTGTGTATGTATAAACTCTTTATATTTAGGTATAGAGGCATATTTGGAATAATTATTTAATAATCTTAATATATGCATATTATGAGATAAAACATATTTTACCTAGTCTTCCATAAGATGGTAAGTTTTTTATCTCTTAAAATATATATCTTGAGTCATGATTATCATTAGATACCCATAAGTATTATTAATAGTAAATGATGAATAAAAATGTAAGGATGAAATTTATTCAACAAGGATAATGTAATTTCATGGGTTTTTAAGAAGAATATTATTTCCATAGAGTATATGTTTATAATTATAAACTGTATTTTCTATTTTTTAAATGGAATTGAAATATATTTGGTAATAGGTCATGAAATATAGGAATTAAACTAACAACACTTTATTTGTTAATACAAAATCATTTCATCAAAACCATGTTAAACTAAGTATCATACATCATGGATTACTACTCACTATGGATTGATACATCTTTCAAAAGTTTATAAATTAAAAGGGGGGAAATAGGTAAGAATAAAAAATTTAATACTGGGAGATCTCTTGTTTTATATTTTCCCTTGAGTATCACCAATAGCCAAAGAAAATAAAAAATTAGAAAGAAAATCCTAAAAGGAGAAAGAATATTGTGATATCTAAAATGAAAATAATGGATATTAAAAGTTTGACATAAGAAGTGTGAATAGAATGAATGAGTTTAATAAGGTTGTATATAGGAATGAAATTCACAGATGAGACTCATCCCGGTTGGTGAGGACTCTTAAGTGCATCCAGGCAACCCCAGGATCAAATCTAGGGGGAGGCATAATTTCTTGTCTATAGCAGACTATAGAAGCACTATAGAAAACTGTAGCAGACTGTATTAGAATGTAGCAATACTGTATAAATATTGTAGTAGTAATGTAGTAGGTACTGTAGTAGGTACTGTGTGGTACTATGCGGTATTGTGGCGGGAACTGTCTGGCACTGTAGTAGTTGGGAATTTTCCCCTGTTTGGGCCTTCGGGCCACTGATTTGGTCCCAGAGTCCTTTAAGGCCTTCAGGAAACCCAAGACTTTGGGCCAGAAATGTAACGCCCCGACCCCAGTTACCAAGTTTCGGTTCATTATTACATAACATTGGCAAGATCACAAGAAAGATCAAGTCTCAAAAGACCGATTAGTTTACTATCCTTGGAATAACTAGATATATTCATGAAGTTTAAATTACATCATAAAATGAAAACTACAACAATATAGTCTCCATAGTCCACACTCTTATCCCCTCACACTATCCCTGCAGGTCATTCACAAAATACTGCTTCACATCCTGGGAAAAATAAAACATAGAAAGGGGTGATCTCAAATTCCCAGTAAGGATAACAATATAGCGGAAACTTTCATAAATAAGCATAAACATTTAAGGCAATGTATAACTAAAACAAAAGCCTTTTAAACTTGAACTTAGGCATAATATAGAAGAAATAAAATGTAATAATTCTATATACTTATTCACATGGATATTCTACGAGTTGAATAATCACATGAAATATCAAAAACCACTTTCATAAAGATGGAATGGAAAATGCTAGACTATCATAACCACATAGTCAAGGCCTCATGCCAAGACTACAAATAAGATTTTGTCAAGGCCTTGTTCCAAGACACTAGTTTGTCTCATGAGACCTACCTATGCATCGAGGAGCTATAGTGGGCTCCACCCGTCACTTATTAAGTCCAATGCATTCCTCATATGAGCAGGTTTAAACATAACATAAATATTCATATTAAAACTAGAATAAGAAATGTTAATACTTTATCCATAAACCATGAATGGTATAAAAATAACACATCCTCAATCAAACATATCAAAAAACCTTCAATACAATATGGAAGTTTTGTATCACAATAAATCAACTTCAAATAAGCTTAAAATCCATCAAAGGATGTAGACATAGATGAAATCAAAACTATTTGAGAGAAAATATATTTTTTTTAAATCATTTAAAAGTCACATAATTATAAAATAAAACTTTTACTTTGAAAATTTTCTTATAATCTTGTAAGGTAAGCTTCGAAGATTTTATAACAGTGTAAAATAGCTGCACCCGCCGTATAAGTTAAAAAAGACATTCTTACCTTAATTCTGTCGAAAAGGTTAAAAATGACCTTGTTTGGAAAATGACGGAAAGATTACTCTATAAACCTCTTATAAAAAGACAAAAAAGGGTATAAATGAATTTAACCCATATTCTAGTAAATATTAAAAAAATTTTGAAATATATTTTTAAGATACATGGATGTGGATGATAAAGAAGTCCCAGTAGATTATTACGTATAAACAACATCGGATAATGAAGAGATTGCGAAATAAACCCTTAACTTGTACTTTTCCTTGGTCAGGGGTAGGTTAACCTCCTTTATAATGGTGAAATAATTTGTATTAAATTATATAATAATCATTTAAATTAATATGATATCATATATGATCTTTTAACATTTCTTTGTTAATAATATCTTAGTATTATCGTTGTTTCGGGTGTTAACTTGCTCATTTTATTTTATATGTTTTGTTACATAAGCCATGTTTGTTATGGATAGGTTGTATCTTATTCATATAAATAATTATATCAAGTCCTCAAACACTATTTTTAATCATCAAATGAGAGTTATACTTGAATGGGTATGATAGAGAATGAATCTCATCGCGTTCGTGGAGATGGTAGTCCATACATACGCACGAGTGACAATATCATTCTTTTGATATTAAAATAATATTTAATTGGATGTTATATCATATATTAAGATTCATTATCATGTTATATTTATTATTTACATGAATTACACATCATTATTATACTCATCCAAATAATACTGTTTTGAATAACAATTCCACGACGACGTGGAGACGGTAAGTCGTACGTACGCACGTATGGTGACATGTCATTAAAAGGATAGATAGAATACTGAATATGGTTTTACCATGTTTATAATAACATCACAGTATATATAATATACTGGAGTTATTATTTTAGAATTGTAATAACAAATAAATAATAAGTGGAAGAAGAAAGGAACTTGAAAGAGGGTGGTGAAAACATTACCTCTTCTTCGGGTTCTTCCTTTTGATTTGATCAAAAGGGATCCTTATATTGGCTTATTAATCAAACTAAGGCCTCTAGGTTTAATTGAGGGAAGTTTAGAGAGTATTTGGGTAGGTTTTGGCTGATCCAAAAGTCTTTTAATGTGTGAATTAGTGAGAAGGGGGGTGTCTTTTTTTAAGAGGGGTGAGGGGCACCTTTGGAAAAGATAGAAATATTATTTTATAATAAATTAATATTAGGTTTATAATGGATCCAAAGTGTATTATTTAAAGTTTAAGGTTGAGATAGGTCGAAAACCACTCAACCAGTAGGTTTTAGACAGGTTAGGGTCACAATATTAACCTTATCTTTTAGTTTTAACTGTTAGTTAATTTGTTTAACATTTACCATGTCACTTTGTATTTTTATATTATATAGTTAATAAACTTACAATTTACATCTAAGAGAACCCCAAGTGGTCCATTAATGATACACCTATCATGATATAAGACTCTTGGCCAAACTTTATATTTTTAAGAATTTAATATCAATTAATAATATAATATTTGTTTTAAAAACTCTTTTATGTCAGTTTTGACACTATTCAATAATTGATTTTTGTTAAATTCATAAATACTTTATTAATTCAAGAAAAATTCATTTAAGAAATAATATATTTTCATTTTAAGCAATAAGATTAATTTATGTCATCAAAACTTCAAAATTATATTAATTTTAACATTTATAATACCAATTATTTGATTCTTTCATTAATAAGGAAAATACTGCATCATTATTGTGTCATAAATAATATTAATTATTAAATTTCTAAAAATTATAAATAAAATACCATTATGTAGTAAATATTTTTATCTTTCTAATGAATATTTATAGTCGAAAATCCAACACATATAACCCTATGTAAAGAAACGTTTCTAAAAGATATATGCTTTTGTCTTTTTTGTATTTATTTTAACTTAATTAATATAAAGTGTCATTATCACTTACAAGTGGATCCATGGGGTCCCAAAATCGACCCAAAAAAGCCCATGTTCGGACATGTATCAACCAATAAGGTTATAACACGTTTTAAGTTAATTTATTATTATTATAATATTATTTGTTTACCCTTATTTACCGGATTTACCCTTTAACCATGATAAATAAAATATTTACTGAAGTAATTATTCAAAATGACTTAAAATAAAATTTACCTATTTAAAAAAAATTTACATCCTAATTCCAAATATGGAATCCATTTTTCCAAATTCAAAACACAAAAGTGGCAGAAATTAATTTAAAATTGATTCTCGTTGTTAAAATAAAGAGCGTGTTTTTAAGAGGTAATAACTATCAAAAGATTGACACTTGTTTATTTCCGGTTTAATTATGAAATTATGTCCAATGACCAACATTGTATTAAATGGTAATAATATATTCTAAATATACTTTAAAACCACTCAAATTCATAATTTATCACTATTAATTATTTCTATTAAAAAAGTTTTTTTAAATTAAAATTTTGTAATTTTCACTATTCATCAAAATATAAATGTTATCCGAAAAGTTCCAAAATTTTACCCTAGGATAATTTCGATATTCTGAATCTAAAAATGAATTCCATTTTGAGAGATAAAATTTATAAAATTTCAAAAAGTGGGTATTACTATTCATAATGGCTAGTTTGATTGGTTGTGGTGTGTGTTAGAACTCGAAGTTGCACACAACACACGCTACTGTATTATTCAAAGAGAAGCGTACTGTGGAAGTTTGGGGTATTACATTCTCCCATACTTTAAATAATTTAGTCCTTAAAATTTCTAGAATATTATTGCATAAAAAGACTCGGTTGGTTCTTCATCATAAGTTCCTCGGGTTCCCACGTTGCCTCTTCCTTCTTATGGTTTCTCCATAGAACTTTTACTAGACAAGTCTCATGGTTTCTCAACTTTTGTTCTCTTGTATCAAGAATCCTGATGGGATATTCACAATAAGACAGATTGGGTTCCAGTTCTAATTCCTCATAGGTGAGTACATGCGTTGGTTCAGGCATTTATTTCCTCAACAGTGATACGTGGAACACATCGTCAACTTTGGAGAGACTTGGCGGCATTGCCAAACGGTAAGATACAGCCCCAATTCGTTCTAGAATTTTGAAAGTTCCGATGTACCTGGGACTCAATTTACCTTTCTTACCAAAACGTATAACTCCCTTACATGGAGATACCTTCAAGAAAACATGTTCTCCTACCTGAAATTTCAAATCCTTCCTTAAGTTATCAGCATAGCTCTCCTGCCTACTTAGAGCTACTTTGATGTGGTTTTGGATTACCTTCACCTTTTCCATCATTTCCTCCACCAGTTCTAGGCCTATAGGTTTTCTTTCACAAACGTCATCCCAACAGGTTGGTGTGCAACATCTCTTTCTGTACAATGCTTCATATGGTGCCATTTGAATACTTGAATGGAAGCTATTATTATAGAAAAATTCTACCAGAGGTAAATATTGATCCCACATACCCTGAAAGTCAAGTGAGCATGATCTCAACATGTCTTCTAAGGTTTGAATAGTCTGTTCTGATTGTCCATCTATTTGAGGGTGGTAGGTAGTGCTCAAATGAAGTTCAGTATCCAAGTCCTTATGAAGACTCTTCCAGAATCTTGATGTAAAACGGGGATCACGATGCAAAACAATTGATAGGGGTACTCCATGAAGTCTCACAACTTCATTAATATATAGTCTTGCTAGACATTCCAATGGTAGATCTTCTCTTATGGCAAGAAAATGTGCTGACTTGGTAAGACGATCAACAATAACCCATATTGCATCGTTCCTTCTAGGAGTCTTTGGTAGCACCATGACAAAGTCCATCGTAATATTGTCCCATTTCCACTCTGGTATGGGAAGATGTTTCATGACTCCTCCAAGTTGTTTCCTTCCAGCTTTCACTTGTTGACAAACCATACATCTTGATCCAAAATCAGAAATCTCCCTCTTCATGTTGTCCCACCAAAAATGTTCCTTCAAATCTTTATACATTTTGGTGCTCCCAGGGTGTATAGAGAAATTGGAGCTATGATCATCATCTAATAATTCCATTTTCAGATTTGGTATATTGGGAACACAAAATATCATCCCAAATTTCAAAATCCCTTCTTCATACACAAAGTCTCTCAATATCCCATCTTTTACATCTTTAATCTTCTTTTGAAATTCTTCATCATTGGTCTGAGAACTCTTAATCCTTTTTAGTAAAGATGGTTTGGAAACCATTTGAAAAACCATTGATGTTTCACCTTCCATGGTTATTCTCATGTCTATATTCACTAGATCCATGAAAATTGGATCCATTTTAATTCTCATATTGTTCAAAACTCCATGATCTTTTCTTCTCAAAGCATCTCCCACCTTATTTTCCTTCCCGAGGTGGTAGTGTATCGTGCAATCATAATCCTTGAGTAATTCAAGTCATCTCCTTTGCCTCATGTTGAGTTCTTTTTGTGAGAAAATATACTAAAAACTCTTGTGATTAGTATAAATGTCACATTTTTCACCATAGAGGTAGTGTCTCCATATCTTTAAAGAAAAGATCACAGCTGCTAACTCGAGATCATGAGTAGGATAGTTTTGCTCATGAATTTTCAACTGTCGTGATGCATAGGCAATAACCCTATCCTTCTGCATAAGGAAACAACCAAGTCCTTTCTTCAATGCATCACTATAAATAACAAACCCATCATTCCCTGATGGTAGAGTCAATATAGGAGCATTGACTAATCTTATCTTCAGTTCTTCAAAACATTCTTCACACTCTTTTGTCCAAACAAATTTAAACCCTTTGCGTGTGAGCTTTGTTAATGGGTTAGCCAACCGGGAAAATTTTTGGATGAAACGTTGATAATAACCTGATAAACCAATAAATCTATGTACCTCAGTTATACTCGTCGGTGCAGGCCATTCTTGGATTGCCTTGGTCTTAGAAGGATCAATAGAGATTCCTTCTTTAGAGACAATATGGCCAAGAAAAGAAATCTCTTGAAGCCAGAATTCACACTTGCTAAACATCCTATATAATTCATGTCTTCTTAGAGTCTTCAGGATAATGCGCAAGTGATTTTCATGATCTTAGTAGCTTTTGGAGTATACCAAGATATCATCAATAAATACCATCACAAAATCATAGAGATATTCCTTGAAAACTCTATTCATTAGATCCATGAATACAGAGGTTGCATTAGTCAGCCCAAAAGGTATTACTGTAAACTCGTAATGCCCGTACATGGTTTGAAATGTTGTCTTCGGAATGTCTTCCTTCTTAACACACAACTGATGGTATCCAGATCAAAATTCATTCTTTGAAAATTATTGAGCTCCATGAAGTTGGTCAAATAAATCATCAATGTGAGGTAGGGGATACTTTTTCTTTATTGTTATAGAATTGATCTCCATGTAGTCAATACATAACCTCATAGATCCATCTTTCTTTTTAACAAAAAGAATAGGGCCTCCCCATGGAGAAACACTAGGGAGAATAAATCCCTTAATACTCAATTCCTCTAGTTGTTTATTTAGTTCAAATAGTTCCACAGTGGCCATTCTATAACGGGTCTTCGATATAGGCCTTGATCTAGGAATTAAATCATTGGAAAACTCAACTTCTCGTTCTGGAGGATGTCCAGGTAAATCTTCTGAAAACACATCTACATATTCTTTCACAATAGGTACATCCTCTATTTGAACATTCCTTTCCTCACCCACTTCATTTCATTCTCTTCCTCCCCAATAATTGAATTTAGTTGAGCTAATGGGGGTGTATCTAGATAAGAATTAGGTGGTAACGATTATTTTCTAAAGATAAGTTGTTCCTTATCATCATTATCAAAAATTGTAACCTTCTTCTTCTTACAATAAATCTTCGCATCATGGTCCGAAATAAAATCCATACCGAGGATTATATCAAACCCAATCATAGGTATGACGATGAGATCAGCGGATAAAGAACATTTATGTGCTCTAATGGGGACTGATTCACAAAACTTTGTCGCAATGATACTTCCCTTAGGTGTTTTATCTAACAACTCCCATTAAATAAAATTAGAAATATCTAATTTTCATAGCAAACTGGGAAGATATGAAACAATGCGATGATCCAGAATCAAATAATGCATTTTCTAAACTTGAGGAAACCATTAAATTACTTGTCACCATGTCTTTCGGAGCTTCTACCTCAGTAGTAGTGATATCATAAGCTTAGCCTTGATCCCTTGGCCTTTTCTAACATAAGTTCCCCTGACGCTTAGGAAATTCATTTGCATAATGTCCCATATCCCGGCAATTATAGCATTGGACATCGGTAGCTTCCTTCTTCCCCTTGCAATCACGAGCTTGGTGGCCTTTTTCACCACACTTGTAATAGACTCTCATTCTTTTAAGAAAGTACTGGGGTGTTTATTCCCACATTTACTACAGGAAAGATATTAAACTTTTCCCTTCTTCCCCTTATTTACATTCCCAGATTGATTAGCAGATCTCTTCTTCTCTTGCTTTGATTTAAAGTCATAAGACATAGAGAATTACTTTTCTGTCTTGATAGCACATGAGACAATGTCTTCGTACGATGAGAAGGATTGTGAGACTAATGCTCGACGGAGAAATGGTTTTAACCCATAAAATAAATGATCAATCTTACTTCTTGGGTTATATATATAATCTCCAGTATACCTTGCTAACCTTGTAAAGTTAGCCTAATACTTTGCGACATTCTCATCCTCCTTTTGTCTCAGACTTAGAAATTGTCTTCCCATATCTGCTCAATGGTCACGGGGAAAGTATTTTTCTAAAAACAAATATTTGAACTCCCTCCATTCCATATATGATACTTCATCATCTTCCTTCGTTTTTTGAATCAATGACCACCATTGATCAGCGTCTCCAGTGAGGCGGTAAATTTCCATGATAACTTTTTCCTTTTCACTACTCCTCAAAGGCAGAAATATTTTCTCTAGGGAATTTATCCATTGCTCAACTACTAAGGGATTTGTATTCCCATTGAACGTTGGTTTTTGTTTCCTCATGAAGCGATCTAACATTGATCCTCCACGATGCAGATCAGGGTGCTCCATACGGGTAAGGTTATTATTCATAACCTGAGTGAGTTGTCTTAGTATGGTGATTAGCTGATCAACACCAGTTGCATCACCAGCTCCATTATAATTATCTTGAGTAGGAGGGAAATCCCTACATGTAGTGCGTGCATTGATACTTGGTGCCATTTCTGAACAATGGCATAAACAAGATCAGTTTATGAATCAAAATACATAATTTCAAACTTAAAAAACACTTAAAATAAATTGAACTATTTGTGGATATAATCCATAATCATAAAAATGTTTTCTTTAAGGAATTATATACTCATAAACCCTTCATAATTATTTTTAAAGAAAATGAGAGTTATCCAAACCATATCCCCTGGGAGTGTCGTAACCAAGAGTGCAGGAAAGTTCGTTGTCATGCACCAGTTCCCGTTCGAGTCTAGCGCAAAGCGGTGTTTTGGGTTATACCCCTAGGTACATTTGTGCCAGATCCACCTCTACCTGCTCGTATCTAGACAGGGATGTATTTCTCGGAAAACTCACAAAATCTCTATAATACCAAAATTCTAGGAAGTTCTTCTATATTAATCCTAAAAGTCCATCTTAGGTCTATGTGGTCTAATCAGAGAGTATCTAAATCTAGCTTCCAAGGTTTGTACTAAACTTCCTCTGATACCAACTATAACGCCCCGACCCCAGTTACCTAGAGTCGGTGCATTATTATATAACATTGGCAAGATCACAAGAAATATCAAGTCTCAAAAGACCTATTAGTTTAGTATCCTTGGAATAACTAGATACATTCATAAAGTTTACATTACATCATAAAATGAAAACTACAACAATATAGTCTCCATAGTCCACACTCTTATCCCCTCATACTATCCCTGCAGGTCATTTATAAAATACTGCTTTACATCCTAGGAAAAATAAAACATAGAAAGGGGTGAGCTCAAATTCCCAGTAAGGATAAGAATATAGCGGAAACTTTCATAAATAATCATAAACATTTAAGGCAATGTATAACTTAAACAAAAACATTTTAAACTTTAACTTCATCATAATATGGCAGAAATAAAATGAAATAATTCCATATAATTATTCACATGGATATTCTACTAGTCGAATAATCACATGCAATATCAAAAACCACTTTCATAATGATATAATTCATAATGTCATACTATCATAACCACATAGTCAAGGCCTCCTGCCAAGACTACAAATAAGATTTTGTCAAGGCCTTATGCCAAGACACTAGTTTTTCTCATGAAACCAACTGATGCATCGAGGACCTATAGCTGGCTCCACCCGTCACTTATTAATTCCAATGCATTCCTCATATGAATAGGTTTAAACATAACATAAATATTCGTATTAAAAATAGCATACGAAATGTGAATACTTTCTCCATAAACGATGAATGGTATAAAAATATCACAACCATAGTAAAACATATCAAAACCCTTCAATAAAATATGGAAGTTTTGTATCACAATAAATCATCTTCAAATAAGCTTAAAATCCATCAAAGGATGCTGACATAGGTGAAATCAAAACTATTTGAGAGAAATATCTCTTTTTTTAAATCATTTAAAAGTCACATAATTATAAAATTAAACATTTACTTTGAAAATTTTATTATAATCTTTTAAGGGAAGCTTCAAATATTTTATAATGGCGGAAAATAACTACACCCACCGTATAAGTTAAAAAAGACATTCTTACCTTAATTCTATCGAAAAGGTTAAAAAGGACCTTGTTTGGAAAGTGACAGAAAGATTCCTTTATAAACCTCTTATAAAAATTCAAAAAGGGTATAAATGACTTTAACCCATATTCTAGTAAATAGTAAAAATGTTTTGAAATGCATTTTTAAGAAACATGGATGGGGATGATAAAGAAGTCCTAGTAGATTATTACAAATAAACAACCTCAGATAATGAAGAGATTGCGAAATAAACCCTTAACTTGTACTTTTCCTTGGTTGGGGGTAGGTTAAAATCCTTTATAATGGTTAAATAATTGTTATTAAATTATACAATAATAATTTAAATTAATATGATATCATATATTATTTTTTAACATTGCTTTGTTAATAATATCTTAGTATTATTGTTGTTTCGGGTGTTAACTTACTCATTTTATTTTATATGTTTTGTTACATAAGCCATGTTTGTTATGGATAGGTTGTATCTTATTCATATCCAGAATGATATCAAACCCTTAAACACTATTTTTATTCATCAAATGATAGTTATACTTTAATGGGTACGATGGATAATGAATCTAATCGCGTTCGTGGAGACGATAGTCCGTACGTACGCACGAGCAACAATATCATTCTTTTGATATTAAAATAATATTTAATTGGATGTTATATCATATATACCGAATCATTATCATGTTATATTTATTATTTAAATTAATTACAAATCATTATTATACCCATCCAAATAATAAGGTTTTGAATAACAATTACACCACGACATGGAGACGGTTAGCCGTACGTACGCACGTATGGTGACATGTTATTAAAAGGATGGATAGAATACTGAATATGGTTTTATCATGTTTATAATAACATCATAGTATATATAATATACTGGGGTTATTATTTTATAATGGTAATAACAAATAAAGAATAAGTGGAAGAAGAAAGGAACTTGAAAGAGGGTGGTGAAAACATTGCCTCTTCTTCAGGTTCTTCCTTTTGATTTGATCAAAAGGGCTCCTTAGGATGGCTTTTTGATAAAACTAAGGCCTCTAGGTTTAAGTGAGGGAAGTTAGGAGAGTATTTGGGTAGTTTTTGGCCGATCCAAAAGGCTTTGAATGTTTCAATTAGTGAGAAGGGGGAGTGCCTTTTTATAAGAGGGGTGAGGGGCACCTTTGGAAAATCTAGAAATATTATTTTATAATAAATTCATATTTGGTTTATAATGGCTCCAAAGTGTATTATTTATATTTTAAGGTATGGATAGGTCTAAAACCACTCAACCAATAGGTTTTATATAGGTTTGGGTCACTATATTAACCTTATCATTAGGTTTTAACTCTTAGTTAATTAGTATAATATTTACCATGTCTCTTTGTATTTTTATATTATATAGTTAATAAACATACTATATACATCCAAGATACCCCCAAGTTGTCAATTAATGATACACCTATCATGATATAAGTCTATTGGTCGAGCCTTAGATTTTTAAGAATTTAATATCAATTAATAATATAATATTTGTTTTAAAAACTCTTTTATGTCTATTTTGATACTATTCAATAATTGATTTTTGTTAAAGTATTAAAAACTTTATTAATTCAAAAAAAATAATTTATGTAGTCCTATAATGTCCTATTAAGAAATAAAATTAATGTATGTCATAAAAATTTTCAAATTATATTAATTTTAAGATTTATAATATCAATTATTTGATTCTTTCATTAATAAATAAAATATTGCATCATTATTGTGTCATAAATAATATTATTTATTAAATTTATAAAAATTATAAATAAAATACCATTATGTAGGAAATCTTTTTATATTTCTAATGAATATTTATAGTCGAAAATCCAACATATATAACCCTATGTAAAAATTGTTTTGCTAAAAGATATATGCTTATGTCGTTTTTTATTTATTTTAACTTAATTAATATAGTGTCATTGTCACTTACAAGTGGCTCCATGGGGTCTCAAAATCGACCCAAAGATGCCCATGGTCGGACATGTATCAACAAATAAGGTTAGAACATGTTTTAGGGTAATTTATTATTATTATAATATTATTATTTTACTCTTATTTATCGGATTTACCCTTTAACCAATGGTAAATAAAATATTTACCAAAGTAATTATTCAAAATGTCTAAAAATAAAATTTACCTATTTAAACAATTTGGAAATCCTTATTCTAAATATGGAATCCATTTTTAAAAATTCAAAACACAGAAGTGGCAGAAATTAATTTAAAATTAATTCCTGTTGTTAGAACAAAGAGCGTGTTTTTAAGAGATAATAACTATCAAAATATTGACACTTGTTTATGTCCAGTTTAATTATGAAATTATGTCCAATGAACAACATTGTATTAAATGGTAAAAATATATTCTAAATATACTTTAAAACCACTCAAATTCATAATTTATCACTATTAATTATTTCAATTAAAAAAGTTGTTTTTAATTAAAATTTAGTAATTTTCACTATTCATCAAAATATAAATGTTATCTGAAAAGTTCCAAAATTTTACCCTAGGCTAATTTAGATATTATGAATCCAAAAATGAAGTCCATTTTGAGAGATAAAATCTATAAAATTTCAAAAAGTGGGTATTACTATTCTTAACGGCTAGTTTGATTGGTTGTGGTGTGTGTTAGACCTCGAAGTTGCGTACAACACACGCTAATGTATTATTCAAAGAGAAGCATACCATGGAAGCTTTGAATATTACAAGAAAGCCCTTTGATCCACCTCATGGCCTTCAGGTCACCTTAAGTACAGATGCAAACCAGACAACCTACAAGGACCAAGCTCTATAAAAGGATGAGCAAGGAGCTTTCACCACAGCAGAAGTTACACGGATAGCAAGAATGAGAGGGTATGACACCTACCATTGGGAAAGCCTATTAATGCATGGGATATCCAAGTCTAATAGCCATGCGATGGTAGAGAGCTGATTTCACGATGAAGATTCTAGGTAGGAGCAGTTCCAATTCGTTAGTCTGGGTTGTATGTAATGTTTGAAGCCTACGGGCAATGAATTCCTCTAAGGCCTATGGTCCATGTAATACTTATGCCTACAGTCCTTGTAAGGGTTCCACCTCACCCCTTGATAAGTTAATTATCAAAAATCAATAAAAATTTAAGGCCTTCGGGCCATTGGATGGTATATAGGAATGAAATTCAAACATTCTAAATACAGTCATTGGACATATAGTCATTATAAATATGATCATTGGATATACATATATCCATTAGGTATACTAAGGTCGTGTATTGTTAGAACAAAATTTAAAATCAAATAATTCATGAATAATAAAAATTTAAATAAAAATATAATATTAAAATATTATAAATATATTTTTTAATCGTTATAAATTAACATTATTATTATTATTAAAGTATGATATGATGTATTTATAAAATAAAAATAAATATATTAATGGATTAGAAAAATTATATTTTTATAAAAATAAATAAATAATGGTATTTGGTAGAGATTATCTAATATTAAAGTGATATTTTTCAAATAACTTTTTTAAGGTGTTATATATTTTATCCTAATAAATATAATTGAATAATTTCAAAATATTATTATATGTGAACTAATATATTAGAATTATTTAATTTTTTAATATATATTGAATAATATTAAAAACACTTACTTTTTTAAAACATAATTTTTTAATAAAAAAAATTAATTTGAATTTTCATTTAAAAGTTAAATCTATAAATTTTAGAATTTTAATATTAAAAATTAAATTCATTTTTAAGTATATAATTTTATAATTAGATTACTATGTATTTCTTTTGATTTTTAGGAAAAGATTTATTTTTATATAAATCATGAAAACTGCAATTTTTATAAAACCATGATTTTTATGACATAATCATGATATAATCAAAATATAAAAAAAAATTAGTTCAATTTATTGAAAAAATATGTGTCTTTTAAGAAAAATTATATATTTTGGCACATTACATTTAATTTAAAGTCCTATATTTTATATCTTAGAACATAATTAATATTTTTCTCAATATGTTTTTAAATATGTTATAAATATATAATATTAAAGTTAATATCATAAATTTCAAAAGGTGAATTTAATAAAATAGATTTAATAATTTTAATTAAAAAATTCAAATTATGTAATAAATACCATTTTATTTTTTGTCATAAAAATGAATTACTTGGGTAAAAACTAGTTAACGCTTTAAAAGTCGAAAGGGTAAAAATGGCACACGAATGGGTAAAAGGCCTAACATGTTAAAATTGTATTTATGATTTATTGGTTGAGTCATTACTCATCAAAACTTATATCCAATACATTATTATCCATTTTTTATTCTTCTTATCATGTGAAACATGTTATTTCTTTATATTAAGATGAAATATTTACAAAAATATCATTCTCACCCCTTATAAAAGGGGCCTCTCACCACCCCTCAAGGAACACTTCAAAATTCTAGGTTCATCTGAAAATATATAATTTTTCTTTCCCATATAATTTTATTTCACTTAATTAATCTTATGAACATAGGATTGTATCCTAATTCCTCCCTTTTCATGGAATCTCCCAAGAAAAAACTCAATTTCTCAACCTAAGTACAAAATTTTCCATAACATTGTTTCTTTTCTATCTTTGAATTTCAAATATATTTTTTAAAATCATGTATACTTAATTAAGTATTTATATTTTAATAAAAATTTGTATATTTTGGTAATAATAATTAAACACATTTCCCCTTTTCCATTAATAAAAATTAAAACATCATTGGTGTGTTTGTGGGAACTACCGTCTCCATGAAGTAATATATCTCATTTTTCATCTAGTTTCTATATTATTAACTAAAATATTTTAAAATTTGATCCTAAAATTTGGAAATATATAAATAATATAATCATTCTTCTCTAAAAAAAATATATTACTCCAAAATAATCCACTTTCATAACCATACTCATCCACCAATTATGGTATGTTTAGGTTTGGGTCAGTCTTACTGCCTACTTAAACAAAGATAAAAAATAATAACATAGTTAAATATGAGAAATTCATTAATTACAATATATGATATGAAAAAGTTAATAATTATTTTATTTTGGTTCTCTGATGGTAACATTAATATTAAAATCATTAATTAAGATACCAAGATTCATTTATTAAAAACAGAAAACATGCTCGTTTTTGATTTCATCTTAAAGTGTTGTAACAAAAAATCCCATAGAATGAAATTATAAAATTATAACTAATTATAGGTAATCAATTATAGTAAATTAAATTATCTTTTAACTAAGAAATTTAGGATAATAATTAATAAATACACTGGTATTATGAAACTAGTTCAATACAATGAAGATTACCCACACTTGATATTGAAAATGGATAGTAACTAACTAATATAAAAGTGGAGAATAATTATAAATAAATCTTATAAATGTTTACGTATAAGAATAATGTTATGAAATAGGTTATTAGTATTTTTATTTTTATTTTTCATGATATTCAAGTACTTCTATGGATGTTAGTAATTAAGTTAAGGGGTTCTTCATCTCAAATTTATTTTATTTAGATATAATTATTATTGTGTTCAATGATATCTTTAATATGATATGATTACTAACTAATGAATTTTTTTAAAAGTAAATGTAATTCATGGGGTTTTAATATAAATTTCATTTTCTTTTTTAAATGACTTTCAAGTCAAACAAATATGAAATTTATAAGGTTTATTTTTCTCTATTTTTAATTTGCTGAGACGTGTTTGATATTTCACAACAGAATTTATATTATATGGTGTATTAACTGAAATATTGAATTAAATTATAATAAATATCCTTAATTTCATTATATTTTAATATAAATTTCATTGAAATCCTATTATGTTCTGCTTATATTCAAATTACCATCACTGTAAAGTTTTCTTCTTCAATCTCAATTTCAAATTAGGATTTTTTTAAAGATAATTAATTTCAGGAGTTTATATGATATTTATTTATAAAACCCCCCATTATTTTATTATCATATGGTATTTTATGGGGTTATTATGAAATATTTTTTTTCTATCAAATAAATGATCATCATTTCCTTTATCATTTCTAATCATTTAATGTTCATAAACAAAGTTATTATTCTAATGTATTTCCTCTATGAACAATCTATATTTCCATCATTTGATTAATGGGTATTCACTTACATATTGTATGTTAATTGATTTGGGAAATTATTGACTTAACCATATACCCCTTACTCTATATAGTGTTAGTTTTAGGGATCTATGCATATAAGTCTATTCATTTTATTAATTGGGTAAATATTGAAAATTCATGTACTTATTATTCCAATATAGATGTTTATTGATTACTAATGAATATTGGTTATGTATTGTGTATCATATTGATTAATTCATATTATGAATCTATTTAATTTAATTTATGATGATTGGTTCCAATAATAACCCTTCAATTCATTGGTGGGTATTGTGAGACAAACCTGTATGGGTATTTTGGTGTATGACTTCCCCAAAACAAAATATTTCTTATAAAATGGGCCTTGGTGGTAAGGTCATGATATATAAGATTAGTATGTATTGTTTTAATGAATATAATTATCTATCTAGTGTTTTTTAATTCATCTTTAAGAAACTAGTTATTGTTTTCCATGTGATCAATTTATTTTCATGGATATCTATGGATATATTATGATTTCAGTTTAATTATATTATAAAATTATTTTTTATTATATATTACTTATATATTATTTATGCTCACTTATGATCTATTATTTTCATCTCTTACATTTACTCTTATTGATAATTTAATCTCACCCTTGTTGTGTTTCTATACCCCCAGATTATAAAGAAAAGTATTACACATGATGAGTCTAAATGAATAGCATGTGTTATGAGTTAATGGATAATGTTAAAGACTTATTATGGATTATATAGTTTCTTATATAGTGGGTAAAATGTACATTAGTTGAGAAAGACATGGGATTTATTAGTTAATTATGTGTCTTAATTCTCCAAAACTCTAAACCTAAAATGTCATGGGAATGTATGTAATGAAATATTTTCTAAATTCATGTAATTATGAGGTGATCATGTTTGGGGAATGTTACAATGGAGCTGTCACATTTCTCTCTATAATTTTAGTAAACCTCTTATTAAAACATTTATTGGTATTTCTCTTGGTTGATTATCCTAAGAACACACTTTTTTCAATCATATCTCTATATTTTATTTAACTAGATTAATTATTTAAGATATAACACTTAATTACAAATTCCCTTAAGTGTTTAAGTGTTGGATTCCTTCCATGAAACATATCGTATAATAGAATTAACAAACCCTATTTTTTGTATATATCATCTCTTGTATTGCTTCCTTCCAGTAATGAATTTCAATGTTACTCTTAATTTGTAATATATTTTCCATGTTATTTTTTATATGGTTTCTTATTTCTAAAAAAATCATTTTTATATAGTGTTCTCACGGTTAAAACTCTATTCTTGATGCCATTCTTCTCAAAATAATTTTCCACATCAATGTAAGTTTACTTGGTACCGCTATCCAATAAAACTATTTTTATAAATCTTCCGTATTCATTTTTATCTCTATTACAAACTCTTTATTCATTCAATCACCTATTTCTTCATTTGAATAAATATAATATAACCCATCCTATTATTATTAATAAATAGAATGAAATGTATCCCACTGCATGTCTTATATTTTGTTATTAGACCATATACAGTGATAAGGAATAATTCATGAAATTTTTATTCCATATTCATCTTTAGTATACAGGAATTTCTCACCATATTCCCTCTTATAAAATCATCACATGTATTATCCCAATCAACATTTAGATTAAGAATATTGATCATATCCTTTAACGTTGATAAATTACCCATGCATTGTTAATGTATGTTCCTAAGACTTTAGTTCTACAATGTGTTCCCATCTTCCATCATAAGTAGGTAAGTGGTGTCCTCCATATCCACATTATACAGGTTTCCATACCTTCTTTAACCCTTCATCGATGTGTTTCCAATATTTTATTTGACAGAGCATCCCTTTTGATCAAAATTGGATTCGAGTCTCGATTCACAAAGTTGAATGACTACCTGTGAGGTTTCCGTAATCCTCATGGGGATTAAATTTTAGAAAATTTTATTAATATTAATTAAAACTAAAACTCTAAATTAATAACATATCCCATGTTTGGTTTCAACCCTATAGAGATAATTACATATAATGAAAACCCTAATCCAAAAGTTAGGATGAACAATTTAATTAAAAATAAATCTAAAACCTACTTTAAAAGAAGTATGAATAAAAAATATTATTGGGATTTTATAAATCTATGATCATGAAATATTGAATCATAGAAAATATAATGGATAGTAAAGTTATTTTGGAAATTGGATCTATAAAAATCCTTGTTTGGGTATTCAATAGATAATTTTTAATCTCCCCTTTTTATATGGTGAAGTACTTTGGTATATTTAGAAACTAGGGATCCAAAACCATACTCAAACATACCATATAAACTCCTCTATTTTCAAGAAATATTCCAATAACTAGTTAATATATTAAAAATTAATCCATCCATCAACACACAATCTTCATGAATTAAGAATAGAGAAAATATTTAGAAAAAAAATAAATACAAAATCCAAAAAAACTATCACTAAAAGTAATAAAAAACTATAATATTCAATACAACTTCATTAAAAACCTGACATAAATAAATTACCCCCTCATGATATCCATGATTGAGATCATAAGACTATCTAAATTGACTATATTCTCGATCCTTCAAACCATCAGTTGATCCATATCAGTGAACCTCCAAAAAATATGTATTTAAGTAAAAAAATATCCTACAATTATAGATAGAAAACTCTTACTTGAATTTCCATATATCTCTTATCTCTTAAATAAAATGTATTCCTCCATATACAATATTAAATACTTCCATGGTTTAATAAAAAACTAAGTCGAACATACCCTATATTACAAAAAAATATTTCTCAATGATTTGTCTAAAAAATAATATATATTTACATGGGATTATATTTGTATATGTATAAAACCATGAATTAGTGGAACTATTCACACTACAAAAAATTATATTCTTGAGTTTACTTTCCTCATTCATGCATAATCAAGATACAACACATCTATTCCCAGACCCAACAAACTCATTCCCATGAATACATTATCTTCTTCATCCTACAACCACTACATGGGGACTTCTCATGATTTAGCAGTGGATTAATCATCTCTTTTATGATACAAGTTCAACCTCATGATTCTTAATCATTTCACTATCTCACCTATTTTCTCCCTCACAACATATCCATATACATCATGACTAAATATTCTTTATGTATTTTGAAATATTTTCATGCATTCAGGTGCTTATAGTGTAGGGGTTACAAGTTGTGGCATAAACTGGTTTCTCATTATTTTATTTAATCTTTCATGTCTAGATCATGGTTTCAGGTTAATCTAACACATGCAAGAGGGATTTTGAATTAATATTATATTTTTGGATCCTCACAGTGTGATAAATGTGTTTTGATAAAATAGGTTCATGAGACACACATATTCATACACGAGCTCTAACTTATTCATATGCAAGCCTCTAAACCTATGGTTTAATCTGACATAATCTCGATAGCCAAGGTTTTATTCCGAGGAAATACCACAACTACACAATTTAATATGACATGAACCCATTATATTCTGAGTTATTCACATGTGGATCATTTTAATATGACCTGATTCTGAAAATAACTATGTTTATAGTCTTTTTCATGACTATATTATTTATACATGATCCAGACTCCTTCCCTTTACTTACTCTCACACAAGTTGGCCCCTTCACCAATAATTATACCCATCTCCTATCTGTTAAACATTTTAGTTTATTTTTCTTCCAAAAAATATCAAACTCTATATAAATATATTCCTTTCTATTAAACAAATAAAAACAACAATAAAATTAATAAATCTAAATAGTTATAATAATATGCCACCCCATAGAGAAACTATTGGGCCTAAGAAAATTTATAAAAAGTGGAAAGATTGAGTTTTAAAAATTTCAATGAAAAATAGATATGCATAAATTAAATCTCTAAATTATCACAAAGAAAATCCATTATACAAAGGATTAAGTAATGTAATCAAAAAATAAAAAAATTATCAATGAAGAATAAAATCACAAGAATTATAGAAGAAATATATTTCAATATTATCACTTTTCAATAAATCCAATAAACACATGTATTTTACTTTTCCACATAACATCCATTCACATATTTCAACTTATTATTAATATTCATTCCAATCTATTATCATCCTTACTAAAAAAATATCTTTTCGCTGAAAGAACATTACACTAGAGTTATGCTCAATCCTTGAGTACATACATCCTAACCATAGGCTTGGAAAGATTCTAAATCTATAAAATATAAATAAAAATTCAATATGAATCATGTGTAATTTCAACAAAGGTTCAAATGACTCTTTGGATAAGGGTTTGTAAGTAATTAATGTAAAAACCATAAGTCTCAAATAAGATGTTTAACTCTAAAGTACAATTCATGATATATAATAGAAATCTCAATAAAAAACTCCCCCTATATAAATATAATTTTAAAAATTATAGCACAAAATAAATCCTCTATCCTCATATAATAGGCTCATAAATCATAATAATAATCATAATGATATATTTTCCCTACTATGAATATATTTCTTCATCATTTAATTTTCTTTCTTTTTCCCTTATTTTTTTATTCTTTTTTTATTTTTTTTAGGGGGTATCCATGAAAATGAAATGAAATGAAATTTATAAAACTTTTCCCCACAACCAATGAAAACTCCCCACATATTCACGTTTCCAATACACATCATCCCCTTCAACATCATAAAATAACCTCTAATCCCACACATATTCCATTGAAAATCACACAAAAGAACCAAGGGTATAGTAGGAAATATAACTAAGCTGGTAACGTGGCTATTATATCAAGGTGATTCATGGTTTATATAAGATTGAATGAAAGATAGAATTTAAAGGTGGGTATCAAAGGTATAAAAGTGACCATATTAAAAATGTATCAATATTATTAATACAACTTTGTTCTTCCATATATTCAAAGATATGTCAATTCATATTTCAGTCATCTAAATTCTCCACGTATCCCTCAAAAATAGGGTATTATAAATAATATTACAAAAAAAAATTATATTCCTCTCAGAAATAATAAACATAATATTGTATAATCACTCATGTAATGAATATTAATAACAAATCAATCAACCTGAAATTTAGACAACCAAATAATAAAAGTTTATGAGGAATTTCATATAAAAATCTCAATAAATCTTCCCAAATCATGATTAATCAAATAAATATCCTCATTCTTATCTTTACTCATCCATCCCCCCATATCACTCATTTAAACCCATAAAAATTACTTTTAAAGCATGCCATGATGGTATTCACAAGAAAATATTACATCCTAAATAAAAAATATAGCAATAAATCTAAGTGTCGCATAAAAATTACTTAAATATAAATAATTATATGTAAAATATATAGTAAATTAAAGGATATAGTATTTAATATAATATTAACATGTCTATTAAAAATATTTAATTCCTTTATTTTTTATCATATTATGACTTCCTCGGTCATGGAACTATAAAATTAAAAAAACCAAGTGAAAGTAAAAGATAAATTCTAATAACGGAAAAATATATATGGTAATTGAGCCCAAAATTATACAAAATAAATCCTATGAATCCTAAAAAAATATAGGTAACCTCTTCTAAACTCTTCTCTTAATCTCTTTGAGCTAGATATTACCTCACTATTTCAATCATGTAATAAGAAAATGAAAATAATTTACCCTTTCATGACCCCCTCCCCCCCTAGAGTACCCATTTTGGGCCGAAAATAGGATAAGGGAGGTGGTGGATGCCCAAGTCCTCCATTCTGTAGGCCCCAGGATGGTGACTACCACCGAGGGTATAATAAGAATACATATAGGAGGTATTAACCTCTAAGATAACATAAATAAGAGAGAGGTAATATTGATACACAAATCAACACCATATAAAAAATATATTTGTGTATATAATAGTTCCCAATTACATACATTAAATTTCATACAATACTAAAACAACTGAAAGAGAAACTACAAGTACCAAAAAGGTAAAGACGGCGGTGACCAAGAAGATAAAACTGCTCCTATAAAACCATGATCTAGTAATATCTATCCTAATCTCCAACTTGCTCCTACAAACTATAAAATAGTTTATATATACATGGTTTAAGAATAATAGTATACTTAGTAGGATCCTCCTTAGATCCTATCATTCTAATTCACAGTGAACAATAAGTGAAATTAACTCATCATCTATATAGGTTGTAAGAACTCAGATCTTCTTTTCTGGTGTGTTTTCCTTTTTTGGGTGTTTTTGAGAAAAATAGGAATTTATGGAAAAACATATATAAGTACACGTCATATACTTTATAAGTACATGTCGTATAATTGGTTTCTACAGGTGACTGTGTATAGGACATGTAACGGCCAAGCACACGGCCGTGTGTGGTGACCTGGAGACCACCTAATGTGGGGGCCGTTAAGGGAAAGTACACACCGTGTACTTCTAAAGTATACATCATTTACTTCTAAAGTAAACACCAAGTACTTTTTTTATTCATTAAACATATCGGAGTCGCGTCTGATGGACAGAACCACCTTTTTCTCGACCTAGTTCATCTGACAGCATCCGTATGGCACGAATCTTCACTGAGCCCCCCACCGAGTGTCTGTTCTCTAAATCAAACTCTGTTGGTTGTGCTGGAATTGTATCGATGAGTAATCTATTTTTCTTGAACACCTTATTTTGATTCCTTCTCTCTGAGGAGATATCATGGGTTGAATGTTTTAGAATTTTTTGTAGATATACAACATTATAAGGTGATTCAAGGCCTGAGAGTCAAGTATATTGATCTCCTGATGCTGAGGTAGGTGGTTTGTGCCTTTCCAAAGATATTCTTTGAGTTTTATGTGAAAAAGTGCCCTATACCCATGAATAGGGTATTGTGGGTTTATGGTTTTAGCTTTATTTTTTGCCTGTTATGCCCTAGTTTGATTGGATAGAGGTTATTTGTTGAGAATAGGGTTTACTTTTCCATGTTATGGGGGTTTTCCCATATTTTCTTGTTTTGACCGTTTAGTCTAGTTTTCCTTTTAGGATGCTATTTTTTCCTAGGCCTAGTATTGTTAGGATGGAGTTATTGTTTATCTGACATGATGTTATACTGTACACCTGTTAACCAAGTAGTTCTGAGGTTTACTTTGGCCGCTTTGCATTTCTATGCTCATTTGACTTACAAAGGGTCGTGAGAACCTAGTGTAGTAGACCATAAGAATAATGGATTTAAGGGATTCTCCAGAGTGTTTGTAATTTTTATCACGATGTGAGACCATAGGGGTGATTGATGTTGAGTGCTCCCTCAGAGGGGTTATAGTTATGTTACGAGTTCACAGGGGGAATTGATGTTGAGTGCTTCCTCAGAGTGTCTATTGGTTATCGTTAAAATACTCTAGGGGGAATTGATGGTTAGTGCTTTTTCAGAGAGTCTTTGATCACGCTTGACTATTAGGGGAATTGACGATGAGTGCTTCCTCTAAGAGTCTATTCTAAATCAGAACCAGAGGGGTGAGACTGTGTGTGCTTCCTAGAGGGTTGCTTATGTTTTCTAGGTTGGACTAGAGGGGATAGGTTGTGAGTACTTCCCATAGGGTTACCTTTTTGAGATTATAGGCTTACTTGATATGTGGTATTCGAATACTTAAAACTGTAGGAATGTTTACTGTTGATTACTTCTTGTTTACTTCTTCTTTTGTTTATTTCCTGCCATATAAATTCACTGATTGTTAGGCACAGATCTCTTGGTGGTTTTCTACTAGGATTTAGTCTCACACCCTATTTGGGCCATGATTTTGGGCCTAAATAGATTATATTTTCGCAGGTATAGATAAGGGAAAGCGCCCTTCTACTTCAGGTACTTGACTGATTTGGAGCTGGAGAGAATGGGACCAAGATTTGGCTTGCGATGCTGTGGTGTTTTTTACTGTTTTTATTGTACTTTGGTTTAGTACTATATTTCAACATTATGACTTGTTTGGATGCTTTCCTAGACATAGGTAACATGCATCATTATATATGCGCTTCGGCAGTTTATTTCTTTATTCTTCCACTATTTCTTTTTGTATGGTAATATTACTGCTTCCACTATTGCTTTGTGTTTTACTTCTTTTGTATTACTCTGCTCATGAGGGCAGAGTTTCCCCACTATCACACCCAAGGCCCTCGCTGCTAGTTGGTGGCCTCTGGCATTTGGGGAAATGTGCTTGAGGCTATAAGACCAACTGGGTATGGGGAATCTCTGGGCGGCTTCTGGAATCATGATGTGACAAAGTGGTATCATAGAGATTCTTTTCTTCTTGACTTCCTATTTGGAACCTATAGTCAAGGACAGGATATAAACATGTACTTGGTAATATGTTGTGTCTAGGAGTAGCTAACCTGTGTACAGTGAAAATCCAATTTACCTTATCAATTGTAATTTTCTGGTTGTGCAATTTTATGGTCGATTTGATTTCACCATTGGATGGTTCACATGTTTTGTGTTGTTATTGTTGATATTATTGAGGTTCTATTTCGGTTGCAACCTGATAAGATGAGGGTATTCCATCTCATGCATCATATAGTCACTTTCTAGGAATCACATGTCATGCAATCTTTCCATGCCATTTAGGGTACATTTTTGATTGCATGTTTTTTGTGATAGATGTTATGATAGATATGAATGTTGTTGTGATATATTCCTTGATAAAATACATGTTGTTTGATAGGGTATTTACTTGTGCCTAGTTTTTTTAATGAATGCCAAACTTTGATTCTTTAGGTGTTATGGGCCCTAATGGATAGGAATTTAGTGGATCATTGATCTATTATGCTTGTTTATGACATGTATAAGATGCCAAAATTTGATTCACGGGTAGTATTGGCCCTCACATATCAGAATTTGGAACTTTAATGTTCATTTCAGTGTTTTCTAGGATTTTGGAGTAGTTTCTGTAACACCCCAAGCTTTCACGATACGCTTCTCTTTCAATAATGCAATAGCTTGCATTGTATGCAAGTTCGAGATTCTAACACACTACAGCCAATCAAAGTATTTGTTATGAATAGTAATACCCACTTTTTGAAATTATATAAATTTTTTATTTCAAAATGGACTTCATTTTTATATTCAGAATATCGAAATTATCCTAAGTTGAATTTTTTGTAATTTTCTGAGAACTTCCAATTTTTTATGAATAGTGAAAAATACTTAAAAAAAACTTTTTTAATCAAAATAATTTATAGTTATAAATTATACAATTGAGTGGTTTTAAATTATAATTAGAATATATTTTTACCATTTTATCCAATGGTTTTCATTATAATTAATTTCACTTTGAAATTGGACATAAACAATTGTCAATCTTTTGATATATATTGTTTCTTAAAAACACGCTATTTGTTGTGACAGTGGGAACTAATTATACAATTAATTAATGCAACTTATATGTTTGTAATTTCATAAAATAGAAATAATTTTTGAATTCGTAATATCAATTATAGCTTAGGGTGAAATTTTGTCATTATTATGAAAAACTTCAATTTTTTATGAATAGTGAAACCACTAAGTGGTAGTTAAAAAACAGATTTTTCATTTAAATGAATCATTACCACTTCTGTGATTTGATTTTCAAAAATCCAACATACATGGTTTTCATTAGGAAGTAAAATTTGATTCAATGAGATTAAAATAATTTTTTGGTGAATAGTAACTTTTAAGTTTAATTAATCGCAATTAAAGGTAATTAGTGAAATTTAAGGTAAAAATGATATTATAAAAATAGTAAAATACCTTTACGGTTGTCCTACCATTATTGGATGATTCATAGCCGACCAATAAAATCCATGGGTCAACTTGGGGACCCCAAGGATCCACTTTGGTAGGAAAATGACATTAAAAATGTTTTATTTAATGTTAAAATAAAAATGTCACAAACATGAGTTCTTTTACTAAAACAATTTTTAAATGGGGTTATAAAAGTCATATTTTTTACTATAAATATTAATTAGAAAGATAAAAAGATTTCCTATATCATGATACTTTTTTTATAATTTTTAGACATTAAATAAATTAAAATTTTTATGACACAATAATGATGCAGCGATTACCTCATTAATTAACGATTTAAATAAAATGGAACGATAATGTAAAATATAAGGCTTAAACTTGTCAAAAACCTATTGTATGAGTATATTTAGAACCCCTATCACCTTATCCTAGAAATATATCATTTTGGGACCTTTAGAATCCGAAAATAATTTCATAATAAAGTAACATTTCAATCTTTCCAAGAGTGCCCCTTCTCTCCTCTTATAAAAGGCCCCCACCTCTACCACCTTATTCACACCATCAAACCATTTGGATCGGCCAAACTCTGCCCAAATACTCTCCCAAAATCCCTCTATTACTCCTAGAATCCTCACTTTGGGAATAAGTCTTTCCAAGGAAGCCTTTGGATCAAATCAAAAAGAGTTACCTGATTTTAAGGTAATGTCTACT
The DNA here is from genome assembly GCA_963277665.1 of Viscum album. Lineage (NCBI taxonomy): Eukaryota > Viridiplantae > Streptophyta > Magnoliopsida > Santalales > Viscaceae > Viscum > Viscum album. The sequence goes on along the minus strand of OY728130.1, from coordinate 1,599,106,198 downwards.
TTTATGTTCTTTTGTTTTATTTTGCTTCTCTAACCCCCTAAACTCTTTTTATTCCTTTCCTTTATAACAACACAAGTATATAAAATATACTAAGATGTTTTTATGATAAGTAGTTGATTTACACTTACACACACTTTCGTCTAATGGTTAAAGAACATATTGTTTCTGTGGGTGGTGAAATACTGGCTCATGAAATGATGATTATTCAATATTCTTTTAACACCTCTAATGGTGGCCATTTTGATGAAACTATTTTCATATATGATATGTATATTTATTTTTTTCTTATGATTCTGTATTTCTCATTTATGGCATACCTTTAATATTTCCATTATGGGTAAACACGATATTTTCATTTTAGGAAGTGCGGACTACCGCCCCCTCAAAGTGATTTGAATCGTTAATGCCATATGTGGGATGTATAAAGGATGGATTGAATGGTATTATACATTATATTATACTAGAATTATAGTATACCTTTATATAATTATAACTTAATTCCATTAAATACAAAATAGAAATGAAAGTAGCGTTCACGCGTATGTACGGCTTACCGTCTCCATGAACGGTGCATTTCATTTCTTAACTCTAAATGTTATGTAATGTTATAAATGAATGTATATACTGGATATATATGATGTATATGATATCTACATCATGAATATAATTATGGATATAATGGATATTTTACCACATGAACAAATTGTAATTATAAGAAGTTTATTTTGGACTCAAGTACCTAAGATCGACAAAACGACCATTATTAACTTAAATAATTACATAATGTTCATAACATGGTAATAAGTGATATAAAAGGAATAATGAACTTGAAAAAGGTTCTTAAGCAGGTAGAGATTAACTCTAGTTTACTATTCAGGAGAATATAGAGTGGTTGAGTCAAGTCGGACACGAGGTAAGGGAATTTCTTAACCCAATTTCCATTCTTTGGGTTAATCACCTACTTTCAAATTCTGTTATGATATTATTATGTCCTATCTTGTATTTGTACTTTATTTATGTGTACTTATATTTAATACACATAATAGATCTATTTTATTTAAAAAAAATGTTCTTGGTAAGGAATTCATCTCAATCTCCTTTCATTGAGGCATATTTTGTTTTATACACAACTTTCATTTATACGGTGTATAAACCCCTTTGGATTTTACTTTTATTCAAAAGGAATCTTTTTATACGAAACATTTTTAATAAATGACAAAAGGAATGTTTTTTCTTACGTATGTGGCGACAACAACTTCTCCACTGCCATGACTATTATTTGAGTTTCGCCTTCCTCTATAAGCCTTAACTTTTTTTTAAAGAAAAATAAATACCATGTTTTACTTTGGTATTGAAAATGGTTTTGATAAAGTTTTTATTATATCAATGTGTTGTATTGATATCTTGTGATTGAAGTGTGGAAATCTTATGTTTCCTTTATGCATGTTTTATGTGATACAATTAGGTTATAGTTTATGATATGTTTAAACCTGTTCATATAAGGAATGCATTGGACTTAATAAGTGACGGGTGGAGCCCGCTATAGCTCCTCAATGCATCGGTAGGTCTCATGAGACAAACTAGTGTCTTGGCATGAGGCCTTGACAAAATCTTATTTTTGGTCTTGGCACGAGGCCTTGGCTACATGGTTATGATAGTCTGGCATTATGCATTCCCTCATTATGAAAGTGGTTATTGATATTGCATGTGATTATTCGACCAGTAGAATATCTATGTGAATAAGTAAATGGAATTATCTCATTTTACTTTTGCCATATTATGTTGAAGTTCATGTTTAAAAGGCTTTTGTTTTAGTTATAAATTGCCATAAATTTCTATGTTTATTTATAAAAGCTTCCACTATATTGTAATCCTTACTGAGCATCTATGCTCACCCCCTCCAATGTTTTAATTTTTCCAGGATGTGAAGAAGTATATTATGAATGACCTACAGGGATAGTATGAGGGGATATGAAGACAAGATGTTGTTGTAGTTTGGTTTTACTTTATGATGTAATGTACGACTTATTAATGTATCTAGTGTTTCCAAGGCTACTAAACTAATCGGTCTTTCGAGAATTGATCATTTGTGATCATGCCAATGTTATGAAGTAATGCACCGACTTTGGGTAGTTGGGGTCAGGGCGTTTCAGTTGGTATCAGAGGAAGTTTAGTACTAACCTTGGAAACTAGATTTAGATAAACTCTGATTAGAGCACATAGCCCAAAGATAGATTTTGAGGATTAGTATAGAAGAACTTCCTATAATTTTGGTATTATAGAGATTTTGTGAGTTTTCCGAGCAATACATCCTTGTCTGGATACGAGTAGGTAGAGGCGGCTCTGGCATATATGTACCTAGGGGTAAAACCTGAAAACACCACTTTGAGCTAGACACGAATGGGAACTGGTGCAAGACAATGGGCCTTGCTGCACTCTTGGTTACGACACTCCCGGGGGATATGCTTAGGATAATTCTCATTTTCTTTACAAACCATTATGAAGGGCTTATGAGTATATACTTTCTCAAAGAAAACATTTCTTTTTATGATTATGGATTATATCCATAAATAGTTCAATTTATGTTAAGTGGTTTACAAGTATGGAATTATGTATTTTAATTCATAAACTAATCTAGTTTATGCCATTTTTTAGAAATGGCGCCTAGTGGGAGGAATGGAAACTGTATCAATGCACGCACTCCATGTAGGGATTTCCCTCCTGCTCAAGATAATTATAGGGGAGCGGGTGATACAACTGGTGCTGATCAACTTATTACCATACTGGGACAACTCACTCAGGTTATGAATAATAACATTACTCGTATGGAGCACCCTGATCCGCAACGTAGAGGATCAATGTTAGACCGCTTCATGAGGAAACAACCACCAACATTTAATGGGGGTACAAATCCATTAGTAGAGGAGCAATGGATAAACTCCTTAGAGAAAATATTCCAAGCCTTGGGGAGTAGTGAAAGGGATAAGGTTGTCATGGCAGTCTACTGCCTCACTGGAGATGCCGATCAATGGTGGTCACTGATTCAAAACACAAAGGAAGATGAAGAAGTATCAAGAATGTAATGGAGGGAGTTCAAAGAGCTTTTCTTAGAAAAATACTTCCCTCATGACCATCGAGCAGATATGAAAAGGCAATTTCTGAGTCTGAGACAAAAGGATGATGGGAATGTCGTAAAGTATGAGGCCAACTTTACAAGGTTAGTGAGGTATGTTGCAGATTATATATGTAACCCAAGAAGTAATATTGATCGTTTCTTTGATGGGTTAAAACCATTTCTCTGTCAAGCTTTAGTATCACAATCCTTCTCATCGTACAAAGATATTGTCTCGTGTGCTATCAAGATAGAAAAGGAATTCTCTAAGTATTATGACAACAAAGTAAAGTTAGAGAATAAGAGAATGGTGGAACAAGAGACGGATAAAGGGAAAAAGGGAAAAAGGGAAAGAAGGATTTTCCATTATGTGATGGGAAGAATCACCATGGTGCTTGCCTAAAAGGAATGGGAGTTTGTTTTAAATGTGGAGAAAAAGGTCAACAGGCTCATGATTGCAAGGGAAAGAAAGAGGCTATCAATGTTGAATGCTATAATTGTAGGGAAATGGGGCATTATGCAAATGAATTTCCTAAGCGTCAGAGAAACTTTCCTCAGAAAAGGCCAAGGGATCAAGGACAATCTTATGTTGTTACTACAGTAAGTGTGGAATAATTAATGTATTGGTGCTTTTGGACTCATGGAAAATATTCTGGTTATAATAATAATGTGATATATATAAGCATTGTACTATATTACATGTTTTTTTTTCATTAAGCTTTTAATATGATGAAGGTAATCATATTTTTAGTATGTGACAATAAGAGAAACTTTACTTTGTTTGGGAAATCTGATGTTACAATTGATTTTGGAATTTAGAGACCTTTTAGAGAAAAGTCTGTATAGAGGTTTTTTGGATAACTATATAGGTTGGAATGGATTAAGTTGAACCTTGGATAGTATTGTTTAAGGTTAAAACATTTCTGGAGATTATTTTTGGAATATTATAATACTATAGTTTTAGGAAAAGGATAACCTGTAGGTTAGGGGATAACCCGTTGCGTCGGACAAAGCTGTAGGAATCGAACCCACAACCACAGTGCGACATGCCTTTATTACCTACCACTAGCCTAGAGGAAGTCCTTGGTTATTACAAAATAGTTTTCCTAATCTAAATGGTAGGTGGTAATATTTGGAACCTTATACAATTAGGATAAATAAAATATTTTTGAGTTCTATTACCATTTGGAGTGAAAAATGGGTTCGTGGTAAAACTTTATTAAAGAATGAAAGCCTAAATGACAAGTATATTTCCTTATGTTCTTAGAAAATATCTTAAATAAATTCTTTAACTTTATAAAATGTAACTTAAAACAAAAACGTTGTCGGTTAACTTTTCCAACTGGGGATTCAATGACCGTTTAACCAATCACAAGTTTGTGATTTTCTTGTGGTTAACTTTCTCCTAATCCTGTTTTCTACAACTCTCTATCAAACCTTGATGGTTTTTTTCTCCTCCATATCCATATTTTCATAGAATCCTAGTATGGGCTATCTCGGGTGACCTTTGTACTTCTCTTTCTTTCTTTTAATGTTATATTCCTATTAACCCTATTTTCGATGTGGGTTTTCCACAAAGGTATTTTCTATTTTCAAACTTTTTTTTTCGAAAAACATTTTCAAATTGCGAGGATGCAATTTATTGAAGGAGGGGAGAATGTAACACCCCAACCTTTCACGATATGCTTCTCTTTCAATAATTCAATAGCTTGCATTGTACGGAAGTTCGAGATTCTAACACACTACGGCCAATCAAAGTAGTTGTTATGAATAGTAATACCCACTTTTTTAAATTATATAAATTTTATATTTCAAAATGGACTTCATTTTTGTATTCGGAATATAGAAATTATCCTAAGTTGAATTTTTTGTAATTTTCTGAGAACTTCCAATTTTCTATGAATAGTGAAAAATACTTAAAAACAACTTTTTTAATAAAAATAATTTATAGTTATAAATTATACTATTGAGTGGTTTTAAAGTATAATTAGAATATATTTTTACCATTTTATCCAATGGTGTTCATTAGAATTAATTTCACTTTGAAATTGGACATAAAAAATTGTCAATCTTTTGATATATATTGTTTCTTAAAAACACGCTATTTGTTGTGAGAGCGGGAATTAATTATAAAATTAATTAATGAAACTTATATGTTTGGAAATTCATAAAATAGACATCATTTTTGAATTTGGAATATCAATTATAGCTTATGGTGAAATTTTGGCATTGTTCTGAAAAACTTCAATTTTTGATGAATAGTGAAACCACGAAGTGGTAGTTAAAAAACTGATTTTTCGTTTAAAGGAAACATTACCACTTCTATGATTTGATTTTCAAAAATCCTACATACATGGTTGTCATTATGAAGTAAAATGTGTTTCAATGAGATTAAAATATTTTTTTTGTGAATAGTAACTTTTAAGTTTAATTAATCGTGACTAAAGGTAATTAGTGAAATTTAAGGTAAAAATGATACTATAAAAATATGAAAATACCTTTACACTTGTCCTACCCCACTTTTATGAGTCATGGACGACCAATACAATCCATGAGTCAACTTGGGGACCCCATGGAGCCACTTTGGTAGGAAAATGACATTAAAAACTTTTTATTTAATGTTAAAATAAAAATGTCACAAACATGAGTTCTTTTACTAAAACAATTTTTAAATGGGGTTATAAAAGTCATATTTTTTACTATAAATATTCATTAGAAAGATAAAAATATTTCCTACATAATGATACTTTTTTTAAAAATTTTAGACATTAAATAAATTAAAATTTTTATGACAAAATGATGATGTAGCGATTACCTCATTAATTAACGATTTAAATAAAATGAAAAGATAGTGTAAAATATAAGTCTTACACTGGTCAAAACCCTATTGTATGAGTATATTTATAACCCTTATCACCTTAACCTATAAATATATCATTTTGGGACCTTTATAATCTGAAAATCATTTCATAATAAAGTAACATTTCAATATTTCCAAGAGTGCCCCTTCTCTCCTCTTATAAAAGGCCCCCACCTCTAACACCTTATTCACACCTTCAAGCCATTTGGATCGACCAACCTCTGACCAAATACTCTCCCAACATCCCTCTATTACTCCTAGAATCCTCACTTTGGGAAGAATTCTTCCCAAGGAAGCCTTTGGCTCAAACCAAAAAGAGTTACCCGATTTTAAGGTAATGTCTTCTTTTATGTTCTTTTGTTTTATTTTGCTTCTCCAACCCCCTAAACTCTTTTTATTCCTTTCTTTTATAACAAAAACAGTATCTAAAATATACTAGGATTTTTTTATGATAATTATTTGATTTACACTTATACACACCTTCGTCTAATGGTTAAAGAACATACTTTTTTTGTGGGTGGCAAAATACTTCCTCGCGAAATGATGATTATTCAATATTCTTTTAACACCTCTAATGGTGGCCATTTTGATGACACTATTTTCATATATGATATGTATATTTATTTTTTCCTTATGATTCTTTATTTCTCATTTATGGCATACTTTAAGATTTCCATTATGGGTAAACACAATATTTTCATTTTAGGAAGTGCGGACTACCGCCCCCTCAAAGTGATTTGAATCGTTAATGCCATATGTGTGATGTATAAAGGATGGAGTAAATGGTATTATACATTATATTATACTGGAATTATATTATACCTTTATATAATTATAACTTCATTCCATTAAATATGAAATAGAAATGAAATTAGCGTTCATGCGTATGTATGGCTTACCGTCTCCTGGAACGGTGCATTTCATTTCTTACCTCTAAATGTTATGTAATGTTATAAATGAATGTATATACTGGATATATATGATTTATATGATATCTACATCATTAATATAATTATGGATATAATGGATATTTTACCACATGAACAAAGTGTAATTATAAGAAGTTTATTTTTGACTCAAGTACCTAAGATCGACAAAACGACCGTTATTAACTTAAATAATTACATAATGTTCATAACATGGTAATAAGTGATATAAAAGGAATAATGAACCTGAAAATTGTTCTTAATCAGGTAGAGATTAACTCTAGTTTATTATTCAGGAGGTTAAAGAGTGGTTGAGTCAAGTCGGACATGAGGTAAGGGAATTTCTTAACCCAATTTCCATTATTTGGGTTAATCGCTTACTTTCAAATTATGTTATGATATAATTATGTCCTATATTTTATTTTTACGTTCTTTATATGTAATTATATTGAATACACGTAATAGATCTATTTTATTTAAAAAAATGATCTTGGTAAGGACTTCGTCTCAATCTCCTTTCATTGAGGCATATTTTGTTTTATACACAACTTTCATTTATACAGTGTATAAACCCCTTTGGCTTTTACTTTTATTCAAAAGGAATCTTTTTATACGAAGTTTTTTTACTAAATGAAAAAAGGAATGTTTTTTCTTACGTATGCGGCGACAACGACTTCTCCACCGCCGTGAGTAATATTTGAGTTTCGGCTTCCTCTATAAGCCATAACTTTTTTTAAAAGAAAAATAAATACCATTTTTTACTTTGGTATTGAAAATGGTTTTGATAAAGTTTTTATTATATCAATGTGTTGTATTGATATCTTGTGATTGAAGTGTGGAAATCTTATGTTTCCTTTATGCTTATTTTATGTGATACAATTATGTTATGGTTTATGATATGTTTAAACCTGTTCATATGAGGAATGCATTGACTTAATAAGTGACGGGTGGAGCCCGCTATAGCTCCTCGATGCATCCGTAGGTCTCATGAGACAAACTAGTGTCTTGGCACGAGGCCTTGACAAAATCTTATTTTTGGTCTTGGAATGAGGCCTTGGATACGTGGTTATGATAGTCTGGTATTATGCATTTCGTCATTATGAAAGTGGTTATTGATATTGCATGTGATTATTCGACCAGTAGAATATCCATGTGAATAAGTAAATGGCATTATCTCATTTTACTTTTTCCATATTATATTGAACTTCATGTTGAAAATGATTTTGTTTTAGTTATACATTGCCTTAAATGTTTATGTTTATTTATAAAAGCTTCCGCTATATTGTTATCCTTACTGAGCATCTGAGCTCACCCCTTCCAATGTTTTAGTTTTTCCAGGATGTGAAGAAGTATATTATGAATGACCTGTAGGGATAGTATGAGGGGATATGAAGACAAGATGTTATTGTAGTTTGGTTTTACTTTATGATGTAATGTACGACTTATGAATGTATCTAGTGTTTCCAAGGCTACTAAACTAATCGGTCTTTCGAGACTTGATCATTTGTGATCATGCCAATGTTACGAAGTAATGCACCGACTTTGGGTAGCTGGGGTTGGGGCGTTACAGTTTCTGAGGCTTACTATTAGGAAAAAACCCAGAATACATGTCGCGTAGTTTTGAATACATTCCATGTGTTCTTTTTTCGGGAAGAAATTTATTTTCTTAAGTACATGCCATGTACTCTATGTACACGTTGTGTAGTCTCTAACTATGTCATTGGCCGTGTGAGCAGAGACACAGGGTTGGGAAAAAATTTGGTGGGACACACCATGTACCGGATGTACACACCATGTGTTTAGACTATGTTTCTTCCTATGTGACTAATGACACAGATGGATAAAAACTTAAGCAATACACGTTGTGTCAGTATTGAACATTCCATGTAGTGTAATCCCTGGAATCCGTCCATGTAACTAATAACACACATTGGTGGAAATCCTTTAGTACACTTCATGTCTATCTGGAACATGTTGTGTAGTGTGAGACGTGTATCCGACCGTGTCACTAACAACACAGGTCGGTGAAGCTCGTCTAGTACACGTCGTGTCTGGTGCAAACATGTCATGTAATATTGTTTTAGGAGAGCTGTGTGGCTTAGCCGGGTAGAATAACTCGAGAAAGGGATGAGGATTCAAGTACACGTCCTGTGTTAGGATAACACATCATGTGTTTGGGGTGTTATATGACCATTTTTGGCAGAAGTACACACCCATGTGAAAGTATTAAGGGAACATGCCATGTAGTTAAGTATACACACTGTGTATCTGTGTTTTGTAAAACTTGAATTCTTTCATTCTCACGTTCCCTTATTACCCTTCCAGTTTTCAGTCCTTGATACTCTTGATCAAATGTGTGTATTTTACCTTGCAGAGTCATGCCACCGAGACATCCTCTGGTAGTACACCAGTTTCAAGGAAATGATCATACAATGAACATGGCTGATCAGGGACTTCCTATAGATCCTCCAGTTGTGCTAGTCTTGGAACCAGTTTTCATTCGGGACACAGGTTCTGATGCACAGTTCTGAGAGGGATTTATGAGGTTCATGCAGACCTTCTAGGGAGCGCCACACCCTGCCCTGTCTATGGCAGAGCTGACGTGAGTTTTCCAGCAGCAGCATCCTCCCACTTTTTTGGGGGAATGAATGATGCAAGTTATAGATTCATGGTTGGAGGCCACTTTGATGATCATTGAGAACCTGGAGATTCCTTTAGAGGGGAGGTTCAAGCTCTCTATGTATATGCTTCAGGATTCTTCCAAGAGATGGTGGGATGTGATCTCATAGGTGGGATACCAATAGGATATGTCCTGGGATGAGTTTCAGCATACCTTTTATGATTACTTCTTTACAGAGACTTTAAGGGCCAATCGATCCCAAGAGTTCATGAGTTTGGAACATGGTACTCTTTCTATTATAGAGTACTCTTCTCGCTTCATCGAGCTGTAGCACTTTTCACCCTTTATAGGGAGAGATGGGTTGTTCTTGGCAAAGAAGTTTGAGGATGGACTCAGACAATACATTCAGGCTCAGGTGAACATCATCAGGTTGAATTCTATATCTTCTATATTCAACCAGACACTAATCAAAGAGCGTAATCTAAGGGATTATAGAGCTATGAGCTAGGGTGGTTCAGCATCCAAAGTCAGTGCTTCGCCAGTTGATAGCAGGAAGCGCCACATGGAGACTACACTTAGAGATCCGAGTAGGCGGGATGCACCTTCAAGTAGCCAGGTGGTATGCTACCAGTGTGGGGAGGTTGGGCATACAAGGACACATTTCCCGAGAGACCCAGTGGAGTGCCGATATTGCGAAAAAATGAGTCATCTTTAGCTCTTCTATCAGTTATTCCCACTAGAATCTGGTGACATGGGTTCTTCTATGACTTCTTGTTCAGGAGCAGCACCACTAGTTTCTCCTCAGTCTAGGAACTGGATTTATTTTGCTTATTCAGACTGAGGTGGAGGTCGTGGTTGAGGTAGCCAGTCACTAAAATTCTAGAAAAAATAGGGTGGATAAGCTCAGGGTGGTTAGGTAGGGTCATAGGGAAATGGTGTAGGTCAGACTTTTGTAGTGGAGCATGCCCAGTAGAAGCAGGATTCTGAACCCTCTAACGTTTGAGGTATGATCAAATTTGCCTCCGTTTTAGTTTATTCTCTTTTTGATACAAGGGATTCCCATAGCTTTATATTTGTTGCTATTGTGGAGATCCTTGGGCACTGTGTCTTTTCTTCTACTGATATCTTAACGCTAGACACATTGTTGGGGACAATAATTTCTAGTGTACAATAGTGCAAGGAGTTCCCTCTTGAGATTGGTGGGTGTCACTTCTTATGGGATCTCTAGGTACTAGAGATGACAGGCTATGATTTCATTCTCGGAATGGACTGGTTATTTCCCTTCCAGGCTGTTGTCGATTGCTATCATTGTAGGGTGAGTTTCACATCACAAGAGGGTTTATCGTTTCTTCATAAGGGTGAATGGGATGTCCAGGAAAGTAGAGTGGGACCTGAGCATCATGGGTTGGGAGGAGTTACATCCCGGTTTTCTAGTTTATATCTGGATGACCAAGGGACTTAATGGCTGGACTTTCCTCCAGTGGTGGATCGTTTCAGGGATATCTTTCCAGAGGAATTTTCAAATTTTCCTTCAGAGTGAGAGGAATAATTTTCTATAGAGCTTGTGCCAAGAGAGGAAATGGTGTCCATTCTTCCTTATAGGATGGCTACACCATAGTTACAGGAGATCAAGAAGCAATTGGAGGAGTTTCAAGAAAATGGTTTCATCTGACCCAGTACTTCTCCTTGGGTTTCGCCTATCCTGTTTGCAAAGAAGACAGACGATACCCTCAGAATTTGTGTGGATTATCAAAAGTAGAACCAGTTGACGATAAAGAACTGATATCCATTACTGAGGATTGATGATCTCTTTGATCAACTTCAACGATCCCGAGTGTTCTCAAAGATTGACTTGAGATTCAGTTATCATCAGTTGCACATTAGAACACCTGATATACCTCTTATAGCCTTCCGTAGTAAGTATGGTCTATACGAGTATGTGGTTATGTTGTTTGGTCTCACGAACACGCTTGCAGTTTTCATGGCACTGATGAACTGGGTGTTTCATCCATACTTGGATTCTTTCGTGGTGGTTTTTGTGGACGATATCTTGGTGGTCCATCACACTCTACATGACCATGCCACCCATCTTGAGATTTTTTGGAGTACCCTAAGAGAGCATCAGTTATATGATAAGCTCTCAAAATGCCACTTTTGGATGGACCAGATTCACTTCTTGGGTCATGTTATCTCAGAGACAGGAGTATTAGTAAACCTAGAGAAAGTGAGATATGTATTTTCCTGGGAGAATCTGAAGAATTTCTTTTAGGTAAGAAGTTTTCTAGGGCTGGATAGATACTACATGCATTACATACAGGACTTCTCTTGCTTAGTAGTGACACTGACGGTCCTGACTAAGAAGGGTGTGAAGTACTTGTGGACAAATTCATGTGAGTCGTCCTTTTAGGAGGTGAAAGGAAGGTTGAATTCAGCACTGATACTAGTATTTCCAGAGATGGTCAAGATCTATAATGTTTACAGTGATGCTTTAGGTATCGGGCTAGTAGTTGTGCTCATTCAAGGAGAAAGAGTCACTATGTACGGGTCTCAGTAGTTGAGGCCACATGAGAGGAATTATCCGATGCATGATCTTGAGTTGGCAGCGGTTTTTCATGCCTTACCCTATTGGAGACATTATCTTCTGGGAGAGTATTTGGTGGTTTTAACCAACCACAAAAGTATCAAGTATATCTTCACTAAGTGTGACCTGAATTTGAGACAGTGAAGGTGGGTGGAATACCTTCTATCTTTTGAATTTGAGCTTGCCTACATGCCTGGGAAAGGCAAAGTTGTGGATGATGCACTGAGTAGGAGGACTCAGATACTGGTTGTTCAAGAGGCCAGTAGTGAGTAGTAGCTTATGGATCTATTCTCTGAGATGCATTTGGAGGTTTACGACAGACATGGGTAGACGTTTCTTTTTTTTTGTAGTTGTTACCTCTACTCTTCTTGACCGAGTGTGAATAAGGAAGCTATCAGATTCTGAAGGACTAGTCATATGGGAGAGCGTGTTAGGAGGGGACCCTATTTCTAGATAGACTATAGCTGAGGATGAGATCTTGTGTTTCATGGGGTGAATATGGGTTTTAGTAGACATATGCGATGAGCTGATGCAGAACCTTCATTCCTCGGTTTGGGAAGTTCATCCTAGTGTCACCAATATGTATCGTGATCTACACCATCAGTATTGGTGGCCAGGTATGAAGAGAGATGTTGCTAGTTTCATTATGAGGTGTTCCACCTGTTAGTAGGTAAAGGAAGATCATCAACGACCAGTAGGTCTTTTGCAGCAGTTACCCATTCTCGAGTGGAAATTAAACGATGTAGCGATAGAATTTGTGACGGGTTTACCGAGGTCACCTCAAGGGAACTATGTGGTGTGGGTTTTCATTGAAAGACTCACGAAGGTTTCTCACTTCTTGATGATCAAGGAGAACTTTGGTGTTGATGAGCTGGGAAGACTGTATATCTGGGAGATTGTACGTTTAAATGGGGTTCCACACTCCAATGTATCAGACAGGGACACCTGTTTTACTTCTCGAGTCTGGCAGGGGATTCAAAATAATTTGGGCACACAGGTACTTTTGAGTAAAACTTACCATACCTAGAAGTATGGCTAGTCCGAGCATACGATTCAGGTGCTTGAGGATATTCTTCGATCATGCATCCTGGATTTTGGAGGTTCATGGTAGAATAACATACCTCTTGTGGAGTTTTCCTACAACAATAGTTTTCAAGAAACAATTCAGATGGCACCTTATGAGGATTTTTATGGTAGGCCATGCCGATCACCCTTATGTTGGCTGGAGACAGGAGAGGCAGCTATGTTGGGACCTTGTCTTATCCAAGAGACCATAGAGAAGATAGAGTTGATTCAGAAGATGATGGCTACTGCACAATCTCGACATAAGTCTTATGTTGATCGACGGAGATGGCCTCTAGAGTTCGAGGTCGGAGATCAGGTTTTTCTCTGTATCACACTGATTTTGGGACACATGAGGATTAGAAGATAGGGTAATCTTTCACCGAGGTATGTCTGGTCGTCTGAGGTGTTGGAGAGAGTTGGGCTGGTTACCTATCTATTGCAATTACCTCAGAGGTACTGGTATATACATGACGTCTTCTACGTTTCTCAGCTTCAACGTTACTTCTAAGACCCTTCTCATGTTTTCCAACCCAAGGAGGTTGAGTTAGAGGTGTACACCTCATTTGAGGAGCATCATATACAGATTTTTGATTGCAGTACAAAGGTTCTCTATGGATGGTCTGTTCCTTTGGTACGAGTTATATGGAAGCACAGGTGAGTACAGGACAAGACTTAGGAGAGGGAAACCGATGTACGATCATAGTGGCTGAAGTTGTTCGAGGATTTTTCTTCTAAGCCACCTTGCTAGGGAAATTTGGGGACAAATTTCTTTAAGGGGGGAAGTTTGTAAGAACCTAGATCCTCTTTTTAGGTATGCTTTCCGTTTTCTGGTGTTTTTGAGAAAAATAAGAATTTATGAAAAAAAATTAGAAGTACATGTCATGTACTTTATAAGTACACACCATGTACTTGGTTCCTGCATGTGATCATGTACAGGTCATGTAATAGCCGAGCACACAGCCTTGTCTAGTGACTTAGAGACTGCCTAATTTAGGGGCCAGTAAGGGCAAGTACACGTTGTGTACTTATAAAGTACACACCGTGTACTTTCTTTTTTTCATTAAATGTACAGGGGTCACGTCTGATGGACAGAACCATATTCTTCTCAATATAGTTCATCCGAGATCATCCGTATGGAATAGATCTTCGTCGAGCCCCTAATCAGGCATCTATTCTCCGAATCGAACTTTGTCAGTTGCATTGGAATCGCATCGGTGAGTTCTCTCTTCTTCTTGGACACCTTCTTCCAGCTCCTTCACTCTCATGAGATATTTTGAGGTGAACGTTTTAGAAGTTTTTGTATATCTACGATGTTCTAAGGTAATTCAAGGATTGAGACTCAAGTATATTAATCTCTCAATTCCAAGGTAGATGGTTTGTGACTTTTCATAGATAGTCTTTGAGATTTATGTGAAAAAGTGCCTAATACCCATGAACGGGGTATTGTGCGTTTATGCTTTTAGCCCTATTGTTTGTCTGTTATTACCTAGTTTGATTGGATAGAGATTAATTGCTGAGAATAGGGTTTAGTTTTCCATGCTATGGAGGTTTTTCCCTGGTTTTCTTCTTTTGACTATTTGGTTTAGTTTTCCTGTTAGGCTGCTATTTTTTTCAGGCCTTCTATTGTTAGGATGGAGTGATTATTTATTTGACATAATGTTATGTTGTATACTGGTTAGCCAAGTAGTTCTTTATGTTTACTTTGGATGCTTTGCATTGCTATGCTCATTTGAATTACACAGGGTCGTGAGAACCTGGTGCAGTAGACCGTAAGGAGAATGCATGTAAGGGCTTATCCAGAGTGTTTATAATTTTTATCATGTTGTGAGGCCATAGGGGGATTGACATTGAGTGCTCCCTCAGAGGGTCTATAGTTACGTTATGAGGATATAGGGGGAATTGACGTTGAGTGCTTCCTCGGAGTGCATCTAGGTTACTGTTAAAACACTATAGGGGTAATTGACAGTGAGTGCTTCCTCAAAGAGTCTTCGATCACACTTGACTATAGGGGGAATTGACGATGATTGCTTCCTTAAAGAGTCTATTCTAATGATGAACTAGAGGGGTGAGACTGTGTGTGCTTATTAGAGGGTTGCTTGTGTTTACTAGGTAGGACCAGAGGGGATAGGCTGTGAGTACTTTCCAGTGGGTTACCTATTTGTGATTATCTGCTTACTTGATATTTGGTATTTGAATGCTTGAAACTATATAAATTTTTACTGTTGAGTACTTCCTTGTTTACTGATTATTTTTTTTATTTCATGTCATATAAATTCACTGACTGTTAAGAACGGATCTCATGGTGGCTACCTACGGGGATTTAGTCTCACACCCTATTTGGGCCATGCTTTTGGGCCCAAACAGATTATATTATTATAGGTATAGATAAGGGCAAGATCCCTTCTACTTCATGTACTTGAATGCTTTGGAGCTAGAGATAATGGGACCGAGATTTGGATTCTGATGTTGTGGAGCTATTTACTATTTTTATTGTACTTTGGTTTAGTAATTTATTTCAACATTATGACTTCTTTGTATGCTTTCCTAAACATACGTATCTTCCATTATTATATATGTGCTCCAGCTAGTTATTTCTTTATTCTTCCATTGTTTCTTTTTATATGGTAATATTACTGCTTCCGCTATTGCTTTGTGTTTTACTTTTGATGTGTTACTCTGTCGGTGAGGTCATAGTTTCCCCACTATCACACTCAAGGCCCTCACTACTAGTCGGCAGCCTCTGGAGTTTGGGAAAATGTGCTTGAGGCCATGTGACCAACCGGGTACGGGGCGTCTCTGGGCAGCTTCCAGAACCGGGATGTTACACAGGTCTACAAAGTTTCTAAACTCACTGTGGATATCTCTCACCAAGTATCTCATACATGATGGTGGTATTATAATAATAAATAAATAATAAGGGTGCCCCTATACCTCTTCGCCACTATTTTTTATCTCTTCCACAACAAAATACATCCTAATCCATCTCTCTTAAAAATAATCCAACCCACAGACACTTGGGATAAGTATCACAACATTCACCTTTTGAACCAAATCCTCACATAATCCCATATCACATCTCCATATAGTTACTAATTATTTTTTGGGAGCCACCAAAACCCATATGACTGGTATCAAACATCGGGTATTATATATTAATCTATCACAACCCATACACTGAGTAAAGCACCTCAAACCATCACAACCTACAAACTGCATACCTATAATAACCATATAGATATAATATTTAGAGATACATGTGTGTGAAATAACTACAATCCATCACATTGATCTAAAAACATATATAGAAAAACTAACATTAATTCATACTATAATGTATAACTTCTAATAGAAGAGATTTGGGCCAGAGGGGGTAGTCATCCATTCATCCTCCCATCAGGATGTTGGGGGAAAACCCCTCCCGGAGTCCACTAGTTTTTAGTCTCCTTAACCAACATGGGTGGGGTTGCATATGAAATAATAAAATATACATGATATAATATAGCTCACATCCACACAATTTTAATGACCTAGTTCTAGGCTCAACTATAGTTATCATCACTCAGACACCTGACTATCATTTTTATGGACTCGATATCCTATAAGCACAAAATAATTTTAAAGATCCCATTAAATTGCATTATTTTCATTGAACAATTGACTTTAAATTAATTAATTCATTAACCATCAATGTTATTCCATATTAAAAATTATTATCTGTCAAATCGAAGTCCATGCCCTCAAGGAATAATCCAAACTAAGTCCATGGTTTCTCAAGAGTAAAATATTATTTTCATCCCAGTAACACCATCCCGTAGGACCCCCTCCACTAAGAAAGGGACCATACCATAAACTACAACCCATGACATAACTAACTCCAATTTGTAAGTATCCTTGAAACTCCTCCCAAGATCTCATATGATGCAGCTGGGGTCAACTCTATAGAATCCACCATTACCATGGCATATATCCTACCTTTACACCACTTCCATGCCATTTTTTGTTTTGGATCCCCTAAAACACCACAAAAACCCTCCAAACCACCTGGAACCTTCTCTGGGTGCCTCAAACAACCAAAATGAAAAAGGAAAGTGCTTCTAGGATTCAATCCCTTATATCAGATACCTATAAAAAAAATTTCATACTCAAGAATTCAAAACCAACCCAAAGAGAAAAGAAATCAAAAAAGGGGTTCATATAAAGATCCACCATGTGAGATACCTCTCAAGGATCTAGCCATCATAGGATCTCAGTCACCTCATCAGAGGAACAAGTGTACAACCACACAATAGAAACAACCAGCTCCCACAAATTCTACCTAGGGAGATACCTCCCAAACGAGAATAAGGTTACCAAAAAAATTAAACAATAGAAACCTATATCATAAACATGAAAGGGTTAAATAACCATAGCTAGAGTTGTAATTAAAGAAGATCTAAATAAAAAATAACTTCGGGTACTGAGCACATATCTATGACTTACATTCCTAGGTACTCTCCTCCACCACTATGTTGTCATAGTACATGAACCAAAGGAATACCATTCCCAAGAAATACCTTCTTCTGGTGTTCTAGGATCCCCAAAGTCCACATCTCTAAGGTCGCATCATCATCAAAATTGATCTCTACCCAATCGATGATGTGAGAGTCTTCTGAAGATGACGATCGAGATAAAACACATTAAAAACATCTTGTATTCATATCATATATGGGGAACATTTTATTTGGTTCTCCATGGCTCCAACATGATCCAAAACCTTGAAATGCCCAAAAAACTAGTATAAATCTTACTCCCACAACCAAAAATACAATGCCCATGACGAAGATTCACTTTCAAGAACACATGATCTCAAACATTGAACTCTATATGTCTCCTCTTATGATTGGAATAGGTTTTTTGAAAATATTTTGATGCTTCCATCCTTTCACAAATTACCAAAACCATATCTTTTTTATTTTGTACTAGTTTCATAATAATAATTGATGAATATTTGACCCCAGTCCAGCACAATAAAGAAAAAAATAGACTCCTATACAAATTTTCAAATAGTTACATACTAATGATATAGTGGAAACTATTTTTGTAAGAAAACTTAACCATGGTCAGGTGCCTCATCCATAAACCTCCAAAAGCCAAGTCACAAGAATGAATCATGTCATCAAGATTTTGGATGGTCTTATCTATTTGACCATTATTCTATGGATGAAAAGTAATGTTAAGGAATAATTGAGAGACAAAACTATGATAGAGATCTATCCACACCTTGGTGGTAAAATAAGAATTCTAATAAGATATGGTCATACTTATAACTCTATGGATTCTCACTACCTATTCTAGATACAGCATCGAAAAAACCTCTACTGAGCTCAACTCTATGATTTCTATGAAGTGGGATGATTTCATTAAATGATCCACTATCACTCATATAGAATAATAACCTCCCTAAGATTGAGGTAAACTTGTAACAAAGTCCATCAAGATTTCCTACCACTTTCAATGGGGAACATCTAACAGCTGAAGAAAACCACTGAGAACATAGTACTCAAACTTCACCTTCTGGTAGACCAAACATCATGAAATAAATTCTGAAATTTCACACTTTTACACAGACCACCAAAACTGAACTCTCAAATCTTGTTACATATTTTTTACATCGCGATGTACTACAAAGAGTGACCTATGGAACTCATAAAGAACCATCTCATGCATCACCAAATGGAAAAAAATCCTCACTTGCAGAAACAACCAGTGTTGTTCATCCTCTAACCAACCACCAGGGGCATCATCAAAAAAACTTTGCCTCTCTAGAAATTGACCTTAGAATCCTCTAACTGGGAATCCTCCACCTTCTACACCAAATATGATTTCACTATAATCTAGAAAAGAAAACACCTACCTCCAACCTCTCCCATATCTAGATGCATCATTGAGATTTATTCCATCACTCTCAAATAATCTTCATATTCACACATATCATCAATACAAAAATTCCTTCTCATCACATCAGCTAAAACATTTCCCTTTCCTAGTGTATATAAAATATCGATGTAGTAATACTATAAGAATTTCATCCACCATCACTACCGCATGTTCGAGTCGCATTTAGAGAATGCATACCTCAGGCTCTTATGATCAGTGAAACCCATAAAATACTCAACAATGAGGTAATGTCTCCGTAACTTCAAGGAAAACACAACTACTATAAGATCCAGATCATGGGTGGAAAATTTATTCTCATGAGGATGAAATTTTCAAGACCCCTATGAAACAATTGATCTATAATACATCTAAACATATCCTGAACCAAGATGTAAAGCATCAAAAAACCTCAAACAAAACTCCTTCTTATGGAAAACAAATGACTAGTGCACTGAATAACTTCTCCTTCAGGTACTCAAAACTCCATGACACTAGTCAGTCCATAAGAACAACTAGTCCTTTTAGTTCAAGGATGTCATAGGAGTCACAAACTAAGGTAAATTGACTATGAACCTCTTGTAAAAGCCTATAATACCATGTAAACTTCTCACCTCTACCACTGTTTTGGGATATTTTTAAGAGAAAACCACCTCTATATTCAAAGTATCCACAACCACTCCCCACTAAGACATGACATTCCCCAATAAAGAAACATAATGATATCATAACTATCACTTCAATAACTTCTGAAAAAACTAATTATGATTAAGAAATCTCAAAATAACACATAGATACTCTACATGATCCTCCTCTGATGCAGAGTACATGTGGATTTTGTGGATGAAAACCACTACGAACATATCCTAAAACTCCCTAAACAATGTGTTTTTCAACCTCACGAGCATGTTTGGACTATTAATCACACCAAATTGAATCAAAAATAATTCATAATTCTCATTATAACAATTAAAAGTTGTTTTTATAGTATCCTCATATTTCTCCTACCACTGGAAATGCTAAATCATGAAGTTGACCATGACCTACTCCATGGCCTCTTTGACCCTACTAAAAACCACCTCCATGACTTTTCTCTACTCTCTAAGGATAAGGGGAATACTAAGGCTATCCTTTTTTATCCTCGTATCCTCACTTTTAATCCCAAATAGAAACACCCTACTACTTCCTCAAATAAAACTGACTCAACAGAGGAACATAAAGTACAACTCCTGACACATGTTGGAAGCTTATAAAGGCTAGGCACTCTCGTTTCTTATGACCTCATCCTCCTTAAGAAGAATATACATGCTACACCTTGGAATATTTATGAGATAATCCACCCCTAGAGAAATTATATGATGAGGGATGGGACCTACCCCCTGAATGACAAAAAAACTCTTCTATCCAGGCTATTAGGAACCTCAAACCATAGATCTACTTTAAAAGGAATATTTATGAATCCCCTCTCATGACAATATAGTTTGGGAAAAATCCCCTAAAAATATCTACTCTCACTAGAACCTAAATATTTTTACTTATCATAAATGGGGTGACATGGTGTTGGATCTCTAGATACAAATTTTCCTTGAAATGCCTTTCCCTAGAATCCTCATCTGGAAATAGGTATGAAGAATATTGTAGAAGGGTGATGAAATGGATCCCAAACTCTCAAACACTAGAACTCTCCTATAAATGGGTAAGAACCTCTTAGATACTTTAATCCTTTATGGTTGAAGAAATAAACTCTTCATGAAACTGGTATTTGAATTTATCCCATGATACCATCAACTCCCCATGATCCCTGAGGAATAAGAACCACCACTACCTTTCTGCCTCATGTAGAATCGTCACAGCCAATGAAACCCAGTTCTCCTTTCGAGCAAGGATAGAAATGAATGATTTATCGACCTCATCCAACATATATTCTGTGACATAGTGGAAAATTTATCCCTTGTACTTCTACAGAATTTGGCACTGAAACTCTTAGTTTATACTCCTCCAAGTGTCTTCATCGCCTAACTATACTCTATATTGATCTATTGGCATATACAATTGAACATATTCAACATTAACCTGATAAGCTTGTTGACCTGGAGCCATTCCTACAAAAAGAACAAATGGTTAGAACTCCTAAACCTAGAATATGGAATACTCAAGAATAATAATTTATTTATTTATTTTATTTAGTATTAAGTTGACCTAAGGATTAACCATTTCAAACACTGGAATAAAGAAGAATGATGCATGATCATTTCCTAGGTCACTACCCTATAACCAGTATCACTACATTTAGAAAACTTAGCAAACTTAAAGGTATGTGCATTAGATCACAGGGTTCCCTAAATACATGTGGATCATTTGGAATCCTATATTTACATATCATACTAAACATTGTTGATGATGTTTCCCTAACAAACCATGTAATCTCACCTATGCCTAACTCAAAACTCTATATTATCCCTTAACCTGAACCTTTCATACCACTCAGTCATGACCTCCTCCTCGTAAAGAGCACCCATCTTGGGATGGCAGTGAGAGAAGGGAGACGGTGACATCCCAAGTCCTACCTCTAGTAGGCCTTGGGTTTGTGACTAGCACTGAGAGTATAATAATCATACATATATGAAGCATTACCTTCTAAGATAACATGTGGAAGAGAGAGATAAGATATATACATCAATAAATATATTCTAAGAAATGTGTGTATATATATATCCCAAGTTCATATATACAATGTTATAAAATACTAAAACAACTGAAAGAGAAACTAAAAGTACAAAAAAAGGTCAATATGAAAATGACCATGAAGCCGAAATAACTCCTAAAAACAGTGAGCCTATAATATCCATCCTGATCACCAACCTTCTCCTGATGACTTGAAAATAGTTTTTATATATGGGGGGTGAGCATAACAGTACACTTAGTATAATCCTCTCTAGATCCTATTATTTAAAAGATAAAGAAATCATGTTAAATCATAGTGAACAAAAAATGGAACTATATCATCACCTATAAATGTATACTAAGTTTATCACCTCACTATGGCTATCTCTCACCAAGAATCACATATAAGAATCAGGTATTATAATAATAAATCAATAACAAGGTTACCCCACTACTGCTTCCCCACTGGTTTTCCTCTCTACCCCATCATTGCACATCCTAAGCCATCTCTCTCCAAAACAAGCCATCATGTAGACAACTAGGCTAAATATCACAACATGTACCTTGTTCTTCACATCATCACTTCATCCCATATAACATATCCATATTGTAACCAACTATTTTTTGGGATCCACCACAACCTGTATGACATGTATAATACATTGGGTAATATACCTCAAGTCATTATAGCCCATACACCAAGTAAGGTACCTCAATCCATCACAACCTATACATGTTATGCCAATAAAACCATTTGGAAAATATATCCAGAGATATGGGTGTGTTAAATGACCATAATCCATCACATCCCTCTACACATATATGTGGGGAAACTAATTTTTATGTTTTCCAGTACATATAAATATAAAGATAAGAGACTAGGGCTAGAGGGGGTAGTCATCTATCCATCCTCCTATAGGTATATTGGGGAAAACACCCTCCCAAAGTCCACTGGGTCTCATTTTACCTAACCAACATGGGTAGGGTAGCGTATGGAATAAAAAATATATATACGATATAATATAACTCATAGTGTAAAGACCCGTAAATTTCAAGGAAATTTTTTTTCTTAATTTTCTTTGGAATCTTACAAGAGCGCAGTTTCTGACGGCACCTGATTCTGAGACCCGGTGTGCCCGGAATCAATTTCCGAAGTTTGGCTGGGGTACGTTCAGTGAACGGATGAGCGGGTTTTTCTAACTTTTGAACCGGTGCCCGGAATCGAATTCTGAGGGCACCGATTAAATCACAGCGCTGGTATTCACTTAGAAACGCCTCTTCCGGAGTTGCGTTTGCTCAGGTGTGGTTTTTAATTTTCGGGCTTAAGGTTAAAAAATAAAATAATTTTACGACAACTTTATTTTATTTCACTTAAGCCACTTTGAAGCCACTTGAAGCCACTTAAAAACGGCTTAAACTGAGTTGGACCGGATAGGGTACTATCCAGAAATATCCTACCCTCTTGGTAGGATATTTGTGAGGTGGGGCCCGCACGAGCCCCGCCGTTTCTTTCTGCTAAGTAACGCACCCGCGAAAACCTGTCATTATGAAAGTCAACTGACGCGTTTTCTTAAATTCTTAACAGACCATTTAATTGGGCGGTTTATTTCGTAAATTAAATGAGATGTTTCTTTTGTTGAATTAATTCAACGAATTGATGGGTCGTTACTTACTTTTTTTCGTTTGTTGGCGTAATAATAAAATAAGACCAACCAATCTTTTTGGAGGATTACTGGTTGAGAGGTTTGACAGAGTCCTCGTGCCTTTTATCCTTCTTCGTGAAGAACACGAAGAACGCCAGCCTCCGACGAAGAACGCCGAACCCGGAAATCGACGACGCGATGTCGTGTTCCGCGACGCCGACGTTCCCTTCATGCAACGTTCTTCTACGACGTCTCTTCCTCCGCAACGGATCTTCGATCAGCTGCTTGAGGTAAGAGTCTTGGATTTTCTTTTTAATCTCCTTTGTGGTTTTTTTTACCAAAACATGGATTTAATGATTTAATTAAATTAAATCTGTTGTTTCATGGTCCGTTGAGTTCACCGACTCAACGTCGTGTTCCGCAACGACGCGACGATCTCCACCTTCCACGACGAGCAATTCCGCGAAGGACGTGCGTTCGACGACAACCAATGAGGTAGGGGTTGTTGTGAACTTTTCCTTTTCCCCATGATCGTTCCTTTTTAAAAGAAAAGAACCCGGACATAAGAACAATTTTGATTCCCTTAAAATTGTTGAATTCATGTGTTGATATTATTCCTCCCGTTGTTTATCTCTAACGCGGAGGGTGCGGGCCAAATGAAAATGGCCCGACGACCCTCCGTCGTTCATCGTTGTTATGCGGATTTGGCGGGCGATGACGGAACGTGGCACAACGGAAGTTTGATGATCCCGCAGTGAAGAACGAGTCCCGGGAGGAGCAGCGGCACAGACGGGAACAGAATCGGACCACCAGAGCGACTCCGGTGGCCCGCGGAAGCCGCCGATGGTGCGGGCCGCCGGCGCGGCGGCGCCCCGGCGCGCCGCCGGACAGGGCCGCTGCGGCTGAGCCGCGGCGGGGCGCTCGCGGACCCGCGGCCGTGCGGGTCCGGCGCGCGCGGGACGTGGCTGAAGCCGCGTACGGTTGTCCGAGCGACACCCCGCGGGTGCCGCGGGGTTGTCACGCGGGGGCGGCGGCTCCCCCCCGCGTCGCTCGGCTGCCCAGGGAGACACCCCGCGGGTGCCTCGGGGGTGTCACGCGGGGGTGGCGGCTCTCCTCCACGCCGCTCGGCCAAGCCAAGCTGGGCTGGCCGAGCCTGGTCGGTCCGACCGGCCGGGCCGCGCCCTGGCCGGGCCGGACCGGGTTGACCCGGTTCGGCTGACCCAGGGGGGGTCGGGCCGGGTCGGCCCGGGCCCGGACCCCCCATCTTTGGACGATTTTCGTTCAAATGCTTGTAACTTGAGCTACGGGCCTCCAAACGACTCGCCGTCAGTGGAAACGCGATCCTTGGATCGAGACGGTCGTTTCGGTATATCGCACTCAAGGTTTTGGAATACTTTGAGTTCGGCCGGGTTGGTTCGTACACGAAACCAACCGGGCCCTCGGAGCGGAAACGCTCATATCTTGAGCTACGGACGTCCGATTGACGTGCCGTCAGCTTCGTTGAATTCCTATAAGTGAGACGGATCTTTTGGCATACTCTGCCCGAGGTTTAGATGCAGGTGGAGTACAGTCAGGTTGGTTTTGCCTTAAAAACCAACCGGGCCCCTGGGACGAAAAAGCCAATAACTCTCAGACCGGGCGTCCGATCGACGCGCTGTCTGCGATGTTGAGTTCCTGTTGGCGATACGGAACTTTTGGATACATCAACTTCGGACTTTGTGACAGTTGATGTATCGGCCTCTCGGCTCGTGGAGCGGACCCTCCCGAACGAGCTTGCTGTGTGCGGGAACCCTAGAGCTGGCTGTGACTGCTACTTCGACAGCGACAACCGTGCAGAGATCCTCAGTGGACTGCGGCGACGACCGTGCAGAGATCCTCAGTGGACTGCGACGACGACTGTGCAGAGATCCTTAGTGGACTGCGACGACTACAACACTCAGCGATCCTACGTGGATCAGTGCTACAGGTCCTGTGTGGGCCCGATCCTGTGTGGGTCTGATCCTGTGTGGGTCAGCGCTCAGCGGTTCTGTGTGAGCCAGCGCCTACAGGTCCTGTGTGGGCCCGATCCTGTGTAGGTCTTTTCGGGGGTTAGTTACCTATCAATCCTTTGTGGGTCCGACGACTTAGATGGATCAGTGATCATCTTTATCATCATCCGAAGAAGTATACCCGTGTGAGCTGAATCTTGAGTTACTCTCCTTTGTGGATTGTGTTGAGCTATCCTGTGTGGATTTACTGTTTACTCTCCTTTGTGGATTGTGTTGAGCTATCCTGTGTGGATTTACTATTTACTCTCCTTTGTGGATTGTGTTGTGCTATCATGTGTGGGTATACGTTTTGCTTTCCTGTGTGGACTGGGTTGTGCTTGGGCTCGAACGTTGGAGCCGAACGGGAATTGATGACTTAGGTATATGTATGGGCATATACCTAAGCAGTGTCGGTTGTTACTTCGTGATTGTGTATTTCCTTGTGGTTTATCCTTTGTGGATTTCGGGAGACCTTCGGGGGTCTCGAGGTCCCTACTGAGTAGCTTATACTCACCCCTGCACGGGCTATGCCCGCACTACGTTGTATTGGTTGCAGACGACGAACAGCGTTGATCGTGGTGGAGGCTTGCGGAGTAGGACGGTACCTGGAGGTGGACCACTGGGCGGGACGTACTCAGAGCGGTCAGGCGGACCCGAGGAGCTGTGGAGGCTATCTGTACCCGCCCTTCAGGTGGGACTTCTAGAGGACGGCTCGACGCTGCGGCTTTTCCTTTCAGTTGCTGTTTTTCCTTTCAGTTGTACTTTACAGTTGGGCTTGTATTTCTGGCCCCTTTTACTTTTAGCACAGCTTGTACCATTTTTACTTAGTGTTTACTTTTCCACTTTCTTACTCGGTAGTGCTTGTTTACTTTTCAAAGGCAATGCCTTCCCTTTTTGTTTGGATTTACGCCTTGGTACTAGTCGCCAGCCCCTGGCCTATGGAAGGCGGGCTTGGGGTAGTCACGGCACGGGCCCCGAGGATGGGTCGTGACACACAGCCACACTATGGGCACAACCTTGTCTTAGGCTCAACTATAGATAACATCAATCCAACACCCCACTACCACTATAAGGAACTAGATATCCTATAAGCACAAAATCATTTTAAAGAGTCACATTAAATTACTTTCTTTTCATTGAACAATTCAATTTACATTAATTAATTTATTATCGATTAATTAACCTTCAACATAATTCTACATTAAACGTTATTATTCATTAAAGGCAAGTATATTCCATCTAGGTATAATCCAAACCAAATCCATAGTTTCTAAAGAGTGACATCTCATCTTCATTTCAATAGTACAAACCTCATGGGTTATGTCATTTATTATTCATTATTAACATCATTATATTATTTATGTACTCTAGGAATTCATAGTAAGATACCATCAAAAGATACAACCAAACACATTCAGCTACCTCAATCGGTGAGGAAAGGAATTCTAATAAACATGAAACCCAACCATCGGTCATTAAACATATTCATATCAACCAAGTATCCAGCTTTTTCACACCGATGGGTAAGCCAAGATTAAACCCATTACATCATCTCAGGATCCATCCTCTACATCCTTATTCATATCTCAATGCATATCACCATCATAAGTGTCACCTTTTTCCACATCATTCAGGCCTCCCCACCCCATATCATATTATCTATCCCAAGGTCATCCATCCCAGGTGCATATCACATAGAAACCTCACATACAGATTATATGAAATAGAAGAAAGAAAATAATAAAATTCAATAGGGTAATATAGGACTTAAAATAAAGGCATTCATCCTTCGTATACAAATGATCTCTCACAGCTCCCAACATAAGGCGTTTTTCCTTTAAGAAATCAAACACTTCCGACCCCAAAGATTTATCATTACCAAAAAACCAGTTCTTATTCCATCTTAGATTAATTTATTTGTTATTCATATGTTTCATCTATGGGAAACCTAAGGCATCAAGATATAACAAGATGTTAAAACTTCTACATGCTCTTAGAATCAATTCATGTTTCAAAAAACTTATAGAATCATCGTTATCATTTAACATGCCTTTTATTATTATCATCAATAAGCATTGTCATGCTTCACATGCTTTATCAATTCCATTAACACATGGGAGATCGTGTTCAATTAAACATGTGAATTACATCAATTTTATTATTATCAAATTACAAGGAACTTCAGATTCATTTAAAAACACATCTTCTTTGATTCTTAATCCAACCATAATTACCAGATTTATGTTCTTTAACATTTTGCATCAAGAACAACATGATAATCCATATCATCAAGAAACATGCTAACAAGAATAATATAGATAGCATGCTATCTAGAAAAAAAGTGGCAAACCGCTATCATGGTATAAAGTAACAACATCAACAAGTGATCACTGTCTAATTAATTATTAATCTAGTTCAATATTATTAGGTTAATTCCATTTACATCCAAAGGTCCAAACCACGCTAACTTTATGATTACATATAAATAAATAAGAATAAGTAAATAATTCACTACCGCAAAAGAATCAAAATTCTTTGCACAAGAATAGAACAACGTCATGGATCTCAGATCACCTCACTTGTGAAGAACAATGATCTCCTAAAGAAATTTCTCCATGAATACACTAGAAAATGATAGAAGAAACTACATAAGAAGAGTGGAGATCAAGCACCATAACATGGAAAGAAGAAAAAGGAGGAAAACAAAACCAAATGGATAGAACCACTAAAGATAAGAGGTAGAAATCACCTTGGATCAAAAAATATTGATCTCTAGGAGACATAGATCAATCCCTGTCAGAAGAGGATTTAAATACTTTGAAAAAAAATTCTAGGTCACCATGGTTTTGAGTGGATAGAGGGGAAAATAATGGGGTTTAGTGTGTCTTGAGGTATTTATATACCCACCGAAAAACAAAATAGAATAAAAAATCTCTTTGGACCATTTTGCAACACTATCTGACATGGGGTATTCTATGGCATGGCCTGAGGGACCACACTATAGTCAGCCATAGCTAAATCTCCTTTGAGATTCTGGAATAGATCCTATAAAATTGGATTTGGAGGTTATAGAACAACTATAATCACAATAACATAGGACCCCCACTACTAATAAAGGGACCACATAGTATCATATAGCCCAAGGAGAAGCTACCCCCGAATTTGGAAATAGCCTTAAAACTCCTTCTAAGCTCCCATGCACCACAGTTGAGGACAAATATTACACAGCAACCCTTACCATGGAACAACACCTACCTCCATGCCGCATCCATGACATTTTTGGAAGTGGATCCCCAAAAATTCCTAAAACACCCTCCAACCCACCTAGAATATCCTCTAGGTTCCTTTGACGCCCATAACATGAAAGTAATGGGATTCTAGGATCTAGGACCTTACATACCCAATCTAGATTTAACTATCACTGAAACTTATATTAATACATAGATTTTATTATCCTATTTTCAAATGAAACCATCTTGACACTTCTTTTAGGTGAAGAGAATAATTTATAAATTCTTAAAGACTATTCAAGAATTTAAATTCTAACCAAACCTAGTAAAACCCCTCCTTTAAAACTTCTTATTCTTACTCCCCATTAAAATATAAAATGGTCGTCTTTGTTTTAGTTATTATCACCTATTCAACATTTTCTTCTTATAATAAAGAATCTACTTATTCTTTCTCCTTAGGATCATTACATGTTAGGGTGTCCTCCTAAGTTCATATCTTATATTCAATATATTCATTAGAAATCACTTAAAATTAAGTTTCAAATGAAGCATCTCTATCAAAATTATCCTTGATTTTTTCCTCAAATTTTTCTTCCTATATAGAAAATTATATTGATTTATAAGCCTTTTCCCATTATCTCCAAGTATATAAACACCAATTTCAAAATACACTCGAATCTATATATAATTGATTCATTATTACTCAAGTATGGTTGTCGACCACATCCTTGGATTTTTATTTTCACCTTGATTTGATCAATTTTATGTATAAGGTTAAAAACCTGAATGGAAAGGAATATATGTTCACTTATGATGAATTCGTAACCTATCATCATAACAAAAAATACCAAACTACATAAAATAAAAATAAAATAAAAAAATAAACTAAAATAAAAAAACAAAACGTGATAATAAACATATTTGTCCTAATCTATTAAACCAATGCCTCAAACTACATTCCTAATCCCCAATAATGACGCTGAAAACTATTACCACCTATATGGTGTAATTAATTCTCATGGTTGATAATGTTTAGAAATTTTTATTACTCTTTCTTAAAACTAAAACTACAAAGTAATATTATAGATCAAGTACAAGGTTGAACCCATGGAGACAAGAATTTAGCATGAAAATCCTAATCTAGAAGTCAAGATGAACAATTCAATTGAATATAAATCTAAAACCTAACTTGAAATTACTATGAATGATAATTTCACCAATATTTTGTATATATTGGACCATGAAATACTAAATCACATAAATATATAATGGATAATAGGTTTACTATCAGAATCAGATCTAAGAAAATCCATGTATTGGTATTCACACTCTAATTAATAACGCTCTCATTTACATATAGTCAAGTACGTTAGTTTATTTATAAATAAATTAATCCAAATCATGTTTAATAAAATCAATTAAACTCCCTTTTTTCAATCAAGAATCCAAGTATTTTTTACCCAATTAAAAATAAATGAGAACATCCACATATAACGATCATGCATGAAGGATTGAAAAAATATTTATAATAATAAATGAACGAAAAAACACACAAAAAAATATCATTAAAAATAAAAAAAATACAATATTAAATCCCCTTAATTGAAAAATTCAACATAAATAAATTATCCCTTCATGAAATCTTAGAGGGAATAAAAAAACTCTATTTAAACTAACTAGATTCTTGATCCTTCTAACTTCTAGCTGAGCCTCAACAGTAAACCCCCCAGAAATATTTCCTCAAGTGGGGAATCAATAGACCATATTTATAGGTATAAAAC
Source organism: Viscum album (assembly GCA_963277665.1). Classification (NCBI taxonomy): domain Eukaryota; kingdom Viridiplantae; phylum Streptophyta; class Magnoliopsida; order Santalales; family Viscaceae; genus Viscum; species Viscum album. The sequence continues at coordinate 1,599,075,776 of OY728130.1, read as the reverse complement.
CCTTATTTAAATCCACATATATCTCCTATATATTCAACAAATACATTCCTTATTCATCTCCAATTCTAAATCCTTCAAAAATCCAATTAAAAACTAAGTGGAATACTACCATATATCCTATAAAAATATATCTCCAAGAATTATCCTAAAAATAAAATATATTAACATAATTTTATATCTAAATATATAATAAACCACGAAATAATGACACTATTCCTGGAATAATATATATAAACCTAAAGTTTCATTTCCTAGTTTATGCATAATCACAACACAATACATTTATTCCCCATCATAGTCAATAACTTCCCATGAGGACACTATATTCTTTATCCTACAACCACAACATGAGGTTTTCTCCCATAAATAACAGAACAATAGTCTTTGTGGGTTTAGAAATCTCTAATGCATGTTAGTTCTTGTGTTGTAGGGGTTATAAGTAGAAACTTGAACTAGTTTCACCTTATTTTATTTAATCTTCCATAGATGGATGTTGGATCTAGTTTCATCTTAAGTGGTCATAAGGGATTTAAAATTAATATCACATGAAGTAAATCATGGAAACTATGTCATAATGCAATAGGTTTACAAGACACACTTATTCATACACAATCCTTATCTTATTCATACATTATCTACTACACTTTTTATTTAATTTGGTACAATCCCAAAAGATGTGGTTTTATTTCTACATGAGACCCCATCCATGCTATTTTATCTTACATGAGTCATTCACATTCTGAGTTATTTACATGTTGAATTTTTTAATCTAATTTTACACCTTAAATTTCTACATTAATAGTCTTATTCCCTACCATGTTATTCATGCATGATACAAATAGCTTCCCTTTACTTATTCTCATCCATGATTAAATTTTTACTATTTAATCATACGAAACACCACTGATTTGAACATTTTGTTATATTTTTCTTACAAAAAATACCAAACTCTATATAAATATATTTTTTACCAATTAAAAAATAAAAATATTAAAATGAAGTAATGAATACAAATAGAAAATAGAAAAAATGAATGAATGTAATCTATCCTTCACTTAGCTCAAGATGTTGTGTAAAATTCAATCAACTTAGAGTACCTCTATTATTTTCAATTTATTTCTAACAAGCCTCATATTTCCACTTCCTTTTATCTTAAGATATATATTGTAATTAAAATGAACCATTCCATTAAAGTGACCTCTCACATTCCTCGAAAGATTCATGTTTCTTATCATGTGGGATGAGAAACCACTATTAAAAAACTTCATAAAAATATTCTTTATTTATTTTATAAAAATATATGATAGAATAAATTTTTATTTCAATATATTTTTCTTCCAAGAAATTATAAATTGAGTTTAGAAATAATATATTCTATCCTCACTTTTTTTAGTATAATAAATAGAATCGTACACTTCTTCTTTTAATAGGAAAAATTGGTTTTCTGATTGAATCATGTTCACTTATATTGTATTCACCTTCCTTTGACCTCTATATGAGTTTTTTCTTTTTCTTATTTATTTAAATCAATAAGTTTGTTACCACAGTGTGAATATTAAAATAAATATCTTTAAAAATCATTTTGTCTTTAGAGTAAAGGATATATTCTTGTTCTTTTTTATTTACTTTCAGGTGACCCTCCTTTTAAGTAACTTTAATCCTCTTCACAATTAGTTCTGGTGTGACCTCAATAGCCATACAAATCTCACTTCATAAGGGGGTATCTTAACACCTTCTCTCAACATTTTTATAAAATTTCAATAACTTCTCAATTTTTGAGAATTTTTTGATGTTTGATTATTATCTCTAACCTTTTTCTTCCCATTATAATATATGTTCATTAATTCAGTTTTAATGTTTCAAATTCAAAACCAATTCCACTTTTACAAATATAGTGGGGTTTTTGATCAATTAGAACCTTCTCAAAAATCTTTGTGCCATTTTCATCTTGTTCCTTTAACTCTTCTTCTAAATATTTTCTACATTAAAAATTATACTTAGAACAACCTATTTGTGTTTTAGTTTCAAGTTTCTTTCTCAATTTCAACACATCTTAATCTATATATTCAATATTTTTTTATCAATCCATTGTAGAATCATTAAAGAAATTGATTAAATCATATTTTTTTAAATTTTAGATCAAAATTCACCACTTCTACATTTTCATAAGAAACCACTTGATCTACCAAAAACAAATCTGATAAGTTATTTTGGATTTCGTTTAATCAATGTACTCTAAAGAAACCTTGAAAATTCCATTAATCTTATTTTATATCTGTTTAAAAGTATCAAACTTCCCAATAACACCTTCAATTTCAACCTTAAGATCAATATCACTTTATGGTTTATTTTTTTCCCTCATTTTTAGTTTGAACTTTCTTAGTCATTTCCATCATAGCATCCATAAAATTTTATTTTAATTTATTTTCACCTTCTTCAATTTAAATCTCAACATAATATTCATCTTTTTTCATTAAAATATTCTATTGAAACCACTTTTTATACGTTTTTTCAAATTTGAAGTTTTCTTTAGGGGTAAAATTACTTCTTTGTTTTTGTGTGGATTTTAGTCCACTTACTTCTCCTTCAAGTATCATTGAATACATCTTAGTATTGTGTCTGACCTTGATAAGATTAAAAAAATTATAAATAATCTATAATATCTTCATTTTCCTCACTTGAATCTACTTTCCATAAGAAATAGGAACACATCACTTATGTACTCTTCCATATCCTCAGCTTCATGTATATAAAGATTCCCTATGGATTTAAATGTAATTTACTTAGATAATAAATTTTTATTAATTTAAACTTTACACTCATCTCATAAATGAGTAATCTTCTTTGAAAATCATCAACAGAAGGTTCTTTAAGGATCCTCTCTTCAAGACTTGACAATATTGGACTATAAAAATGTGTTTTATTTATAAAATTCCGTTCATGGTATCTGAATCCTTAATTTGAAAACCAATACCACAAGTATAACCAACAAACTCAATAATTCAGCTAAAAATATTGTTGATGTTCCCTCTAGGAAACATTTAAAATTATTAAATTTGTTGTGAAACACCAACATATTTTACTATTTTCCCTTGTTTTTTCTTTTTACATATTGGATGATTTGTTCTATGTTTCCTTCATGGATGTGTAACTCATTAATTTAAATAAAATATCAGATAAATAAAATTATACAGGATTACTTATTTTTATCCCATGTGAAGAAATAGAGAATACATCAAGCCCAAGAGATCACAGATGTGATCTCATATGGTTCTTTTAAATCTGGTGATTTCATCCATCAGAAAATAAAAAAAAATCTTATTTATAGAATTTTCCATGTGAATAATATTCCATATACAGATTCACTAAAAAATACCTTATCGATTTTATACCTCCTATTACAACCAAAGGTCTCAAACACACCATAAGATGGGGTGAATCATGGTGTGATATTTTTATTCCCTTATTAAAATGGATATTATTCTTACATTGTAAATAATAATATTAACCTATAATAATAAATAAAACATCCATAACATCCAAGTATAAAAAATTATTACATGATCTTAATTATTTTACTTGTTTTACCATTAAGGGATACTTAAAGAGCATAAATCTATGATGTGTCGATATACCTATGGAATCACTATTATCTATTGTGATTATAGGAGTTTTAAAATGGCTCACTATAATTCCCCGTGTTACTTCATTTATTTATATCTATACACACTTCTTTGATACAAAGTACATAAGAAGTATCAACATAACAGTCATTAAAAATAGATAATAACAATATGATAAAACAAAAAATAAATGAGGGTGTCATTACTATTCTTCTATAACCTTGGATAGCTTCATATTTTTATGACATTATTCACAATATTGTTCCTTATCTTAGATTTTGGATGTGTCAATGCTCTTTAAAAACTATATCTACTCACATTCTCTAGATTTGTAATGACCCAAAGTTTAATTAATGGAAATCCCTCTTGATATAATTAAATATATCTTTATGCTTATATAAAATGTCAACTTCATTGGTTTTATGTTAAGAATTTTGACTGTTGCTAATATAGTTGTTGAACAATGATCACATGATTAGTATAAATATAGGGCTTTAACAGATCTAATTTTACTCAGACAAAAGAAGTTATGGCCTCATCCAGTTGAATTTCTCCATACGAAGCCCATTTGTCAGAGCTTGGAAAATTGGTGGCGTCCTTGTGCTTTGCTCTTGACCAAGACCAAGATGAGCTTCATCATGTCAAGCTCGAACAGGACCGTCTATGGGAAAAGTGTAAGTTGATATAGATTACCACTCAAGCAATGTTATCCGAGCCACCCCAAGAGTTTGTCACCATCGCACTCCTTACCCATAGGTCTTATACAGATGTTTTAAGGGGTTATGTAACTAATCGATAGTACTATGTTCATGTACTTTATTTTTGTATATAATAATGAATATAATTTTTTGTCATTATTGATACATTGTAAATAGTTTTTAAAGTACAGATGGTGTTTTTAGTTATTATTTAATTAATAAATCTATTTTATTAAATTAAGGGATTTTTGAATTAAATAATATTTTAATAAAATATTATTATTATTATTATTATTAAATTAATTTTATTATATATAAATGATCATATAATTGTATGAATGCAATTATAATTTTTATGAAGGTTTGAAAGCCATTTTTGTCAAAACCTGTGAATTTTCGATAAATGTCGGTTTTTATTTTAACAGTTAAAATTAACATATTTAGAAAATAATTTAGATAAAATAAATGTTATTTTTGGAATCAGGTCGTCAAAATTATCCAACGGCGAATTTTTTATAATTTTCTGAGACAGTCAAATTTTTGGGTAAAAATTAAATACCGTTTAAATATATAATGTGATTTATGACATCATAATGACCCAATAGTGATGTAAAATACTATAAGATTTATGTTCAGCCAATATATGTTTTACCATTAAAATAATGTGATTTTGGGTTTTTTTGACCTACTTTTCAAAGCATTAATGGACCCCTCAAGACATATTAAACACCTTGTCTTTTTAAATTAATTTCCATGGGAGTATGACTCACCTCCACATAAGAAACCCTATTATTTTAATAAGTCCGGACTTTGGCCTTATAAAATATTTTTTTCCTATTTCCTTTTCCAAAAACCATGGGCAAAAACCATGGGATGGTTTGTGTTTTGGATTAATTTAATGTAAGGGGACCCAAACCTAAATAATAAAGAATTCCCTCACCTTTCCTATATAAACCCACCCAAGATCCAACATCCTCCCCACTCAAAGTCTTTGGAGTTCATCCAAAATCTGCCCTAATCTCTCTATAATCCTCCTAAGGTTCCCCAAGCTCTCAAGAAGCCTCTCATAAGCCTCTCTCTAGCCTTTGGAAGCACACTTCCAAGTAAGGGTTTTTTTTCATCCTTTCTCTTTTTTGTCCAATTTTCTTTAAGTTTTTTTCCCTTTTAATTTAAATTATGAATGTTGGGGTATGGTTTTGCACCTCCCTCATACTGACCTATTTATGTTTTAATTATGGGAGACCCCTTTCTCTCTCATTAAATTCCTCCCATGTACACCCGTTACTATGCCGAAATTCCAAAAGGAACTTCTCTCTCCTCTTTTACATTCAAGCAATACTTTTGTATCATGAATCTAAATTCCATTAAGATTGTTGGGAAATTTATCTATAAGACCTAATTACTTTCCATTACATGTAAATATGATGAGGAACCCCTTTCTCTCTCATCAACCATTTTTTATGAATTCTTATGTCACGTCGTTACGCTGCCGAAATCGCACTGATTTTCTAAGCCAATGCCATTGTGTAGTGAATACAACTCCCATTTATCCATCAAGGGTATTCACCTTTATGAACATTTACTTATTGATTATAATGTTTCATGTATGAATTCCAAATTTCTTTATATTGGAATAAATTATTATGTTTTATGAATCCATGTTTTATGATTCATGTGGCACACATATGCATGAAATGAAATGTTTAAGAAGGGTGCACCCTTATAGCACTCCAATGCATTGGGTAAAGTATAGTATCATGATACGTCATGTGAAATGAGTGTTTAATTGTTCCAATTCAAGTGCAAAAAGTGTTTAATCATGCTTTATGTGCAATGAGTATTTATTCATGCTCCATGTGCAATGAGCCTTGCCTCATGCTAATTCTATGTTAAGTGTTGTTGCCACATTTCCATGTTATGATTATCATGCTTTATCATGCCTTTATGTTCATGTTTCTCTTATGATATATTGATATTCCTATTGCCTAACATGTATTGTACTCCTCATGATATTCTATGTGTACTCCCTTACTGGGCTTTATAGCTCACCCTTTTCATATGCATATCCTCGGGTTAACCCATGCAATGCTAAGTACGAGGGAATGTAGTGGTCGTGTAAAGGAAGTTTTAAATAAATATATTTTATTTCATGTTTTATGTTTTTATGTAATGATACTAAGACCCAAATACACTAAACCTCTCGATCTTATTTGTTGAATCAAGTGAAGTTTTTATGTAACAAATCATGTTTAAGTTTGTAATAAAAGCAGGGTTGTCATAAGATTCCTCCTCAAATATAAATAATTTGAACTTCTAAATTATTCACACATCAATTTACATGTGTAATCACCTTATTATACTGTAAATTCATCCATTATAAATGAATTAAATCTTCAAAAAAATATTTGATATCCAACATCCATATCTTTAATGCCCTAATATTTTAGTATATATTATTCTTTTATTAAATTATATGTTTAATATCTAAATCTATATACAACAACAAACTAAAAAAAGTTGAAAAATATTAGTGTAACATTATTAGAGAAACTATAAGAATTATAAAACAAATAGAAAATAAAAATATGGTGATCAATTATAATTTTTTATATTTATAGGATAAATAATTTATATGGTTTAATATTAAAATAAGTGTTTTATCAAAGAATTTTTTTAAAGTGTTATGTATTTTATTCGAATGAATTCAACTTGTCACTTTAAAAATTATTATTATGGTAATATTTAATAATTAAATTTATAAACTAATATATTAACATTTATTAATAATTGATATTAAATAATATTATGAACATTTAAAGTTTAAAAGGCTCTTTTTTTATAAAATAATTTTTTCTTTATATTGTGTATTTTCATTTAAAAGTAAAATAAATAAATTTTAGAATATGAATTTTATAAAATTAAATTCATTTCTGTATTTATCATAACAATATTATCTTATGATTAATATTTGGTATTTCTCTAAAAAGCTTGATTTTTTGTGAACAATGAAAAATATTGTTTGTACAAATATCGTGACTTTTAAAAAATCAGTAGGGTATATACATAACTAAAAATCCATGAAAATTTTTATTGACCAATTATTTATTTTATAATTAAAAATATAAAATTAAAAATATTATGTGTAATTTAGAAACCTAGGTTTTACATTTTTGAACCCAAGTAATTTTTTTCAGAAAAAATATTAATACCTGTCAAACACTAATTATTTTGGAATTAATTTTATCACTTTTATAAATTTAATATTATGAGATAAATTCCTATTTGGAATCATAATTTTCAAATATTATTATAAGGCTAATTTAATTTTTTTAGTTTAAAAATAATTTACCAAGGTTAAAAAAGTTAAAGGGGTAGAAGTTAATTTTAGTAAAAAGATAAAACTAAATACAAAACACTTAAAATCACTCAAAACTAGTATCCAAATGAGTTTTTTATAGATGGATATACCCAAAATCAAGCCATATCCACTTTTTTAACTTTTTAGGCACTTTCCTTGAATAGTAACTTGTCCTTTTATATTTTTACAAAAATTCCACCCTCCTCACTTATAAAAGGGGACTTGAAATACCGCTTTAGATACACTAAAAAATTAGAATTAATATTGAAAATATTCCATTTTTAATTACCTTATTTCCCAATCCCAATTTTGGTAGCTCCCTTTATCCAAGGAAAATCCCTAAATCCTTTACTTCTAAGAGGTACTCTATGAGAAGATTCAAACTCTCAACGTGAGTATTAATCACTTATTAATCTTTTTATTCTCTATATTTATCATACATATATATTTTCCCACTATAATATAACTAAATAATTATAATTATAAGGATATTTTATTATTTTAATGTTATATCAATTATTTACTCTTTCCCATTATAAAAATGAGAACGTCATTTCTACGTATGTGCAGACTACCACCTCCATGAATTGAAGTATTTTATTTTTCATAAACACATTGATTGGATGATTATAAAATGGTATTTAATTAATAAATATTATTTTTATTACATGTTTAAGTTTCTGAAAATAAAAAACATTTTAGATCTTTATTCGGTTCTATAGAAAACAAAAATGGCGTCCATGTGTATGTGGGTACTACCGACTCTATGGAATAACACGTTTCTTTTTCATTATCACCCTACTTGGATTATTTTAAAAATGGTTTTACTAAATAAATATGATATTTATGAAATTATTATGATTATATAAATGTAAATTACTCATTTTATTAGTTATATTAACAATATGTGATCATTGTAGGTTTAACAGCCAAAAACGAGCATACCTAGAGAAAAAATGATTAATTTATTCTGAGTAATAGAGTCATATAAATTATATTCTTCCTCTTCTCAATCCTATGTTTGATTAATAAAATTAATAAAATATAAATAAGGTCATTATACTTCTTTAATACTTATATTATAACAAAATCACTTCATAATTATACTTATCAATTAATTATAGCATATTCTTGTTTATGTCGGTTTAACCACCTACATGAATTATGCTATAAACTTTCATCATAGATGAATATGAAAACATAATTAATTGTAATATTAGATATTAATTAGTGCATAATGTATTTTTTTATTGTTCTATAAAGGTAAAACATAAACCTTTTATTAATATACCACCTTAAATTCATTAAAATTTCCAAAAAAAAAATCTCATCATCGATTTCATCTTCATAAATTGTGAATAAAATTCTCATGGAATGAAATTAAAAATTTATAAATAAATATAAATAATATATTAAAATACCTAATATAATCTATTAATTATGAAGTTATTATTATAGAATGGTTATGGACATTAACATTCTAAATAATGTGTGAAACAATCAAAAACATCAACATCTAATGCCAAAAATAAACTATAACTGGAAAATAAATATAAAATAAATGATTATAATTAAATATTATATGGGATAATAGATATTAATAAGGTAATGAAATATTTTATTAATATATTTTTTATTATATAGGATATTAATTCATTTTCATGGAATTCAAGAAAAAAAAGGTAAGGGTTTTCATCTCAATTTCTATTCATTAAGGTATGTTTTCAAGTTGTTCGCCTATTATTATTTTAAAAAGTGAAATTATATAATAATTGGATTATATTCCTTTTATTAATTTTATTTAAAATGATTTATAATTCTTTTCATTAATCCCTCCTTAAAATAGTTTTTGATTCAATAATTACTATATCTCTATGGGTTTGTCATTTCTCATTTTCTTTATTTGAGAAAAATGTCATATTCAACACTTATTTTATTTTGTAGGGTTTATAATTTTACCTATATATTATTTGTATAATAACTTTAAAAAAAATATTTTTTTTCTAATCCATCACAACTTCTCCTTTTCAATTTTTTTTTATTCAAGAGTTACTGAAGTTATAAGATGTTTTCTAGACTAAACTTCATTCCTTGAGTAATAATTATTCATTACAGACTATGGTTTTAAAATATAGTTTTATTATATTCTATGATGATATTATAATAAATTTAGTCCTTATTTTTTTGGGAATTAAATTTAAGGATTTATTTAAATATAAATTTGATGATGTTAAGAATAATTCTCATTCTCTCTAGATGAGATTTTTTCTTCCATATCCAATTTCACTAGTCCCACCTATATTTTGTTTTCTTCTTTTGAAACCCAAATAAGTTTTATTTTGGTTTCTCTTAAAATTTATCTTTTCCCATTTTTAAATGGAATATTTATCTCTCTTTTTATGATGTAGGTTTTAATAAATTTATTTTTAAAATGTTGAAAACATTTTCCATTTCCCGATCATACATTTTATCTTATTATCTATATTTCCTTTGGAAAACCTTTTAATTTTTTAAGGATGATTTATTAATATTTAATATTAAATATTTTTTGAAAAATAATTCATATAAATTATTCAAAAATTATATTTTCAAAAGTGACTCATAACTTCTTATTTTTACAATAATTTTAAGAAATATTTTCCAAAGACACTTTTATGTTTCACTTATATTTTCCTCTTTAATTAAAAAATATCTAACTTATATAGAGTTGTTTTTTATGATATACTATCAAAATTACTTTATGAAATAATACTTTTGGTTGATTTATAGTTTGGTATAAAGATATCTACTTTTTATATCATGTTGTTTAATTCTATTTAGAAATGATATAGAACCCATTTTTTCTCCATGGGTTTTCATGAGATGATGAGTGATTGATATATTAAGACACACATGTGAGTGGATTTGATAGGTGGGGTCTTATATCTCCATGAAATTAATTGGTTATGGTTTTATATCTCATTATATAATTATTTGTGTACTTTCTTGGATTTTTCCACCATATAAAGAGTGGATATGTTTATATTTTTTCATGACTCAAAGGGTGTACATGCTTGGATTTTTTTCAAAAACTAAAAGGTGGAAACAATTGGATTTTTTCTATAGATTATAGGGTGTTAATTGTTATATTTTTTCACAATATGGTTATTCTATATCCTTATTCATATTCCATAATTCCTTATTATGAAATTTTTCAATTAAATTCTATATTTTTATATCATATGAATATAATTATGCTTCATGGATTATTATCTCACACATTTTTATTATATGGTAAATTTATTTCAATTTATACTACATATAATTATATCATGACTTATAAATAAATATTATTATTCCATGTTCATTTAATAATATATTTCTATTATTCTCATGTTTTCTCATATTCTTATGATCATTCTCTTTGATGAAATATTGATAATTTTTACCTTATTGATAATTTAAACTCACTCATGTATTATGTTTCCATTCCCTAGATTATGAAGAATAGATTAACCTATGATGATTATATAAGGTGTAAAATGGTTCTATTATTATGGATAAATGTATACAATTATTATAAAATAAGTTTCTTATATAGCTAGTCCTCAAAGGCACTAAACATTTGGTTCTTGGGATTGTGCGATTATTGTGAGATGTAATGCTTAGTTTATATAAATAATTTAATATGAATATATTTTTATCTTGGGTAATATCACTTGGTATCAATGGTTATGTGTAAAGTATGTGTTTTTATCACCCAACTCAGGATTACAGATCTGGGGAACCTTAGTTGGTATCAGAGTAGGGTTTAGTTACTTTGGCATATTGGTTTAGTTATTTTAAGGGATTGGGATGAGAGAAATTTTGTGAAAATCCTAGGAATAAGTATAAGTTTAGGATAAAAATTTTAAATTTTTTTATAGTATAGATTTTTTGGTTTCATAGCAATTTCATACCTATTTAGATTACAATAAGTTCATGTAGGTTTTGGAATAGATGCATCTAGGGGTAATATCCCTGAAAAAGTTTAGTTTAGTATTAATTAGATCTTCACTTAGTTCACAATAAGTATGAATAATTGAAAACCCTATTTTACACTCTATGATTTTATACATTGGTGATTCATATACTATTTATGAACTATTATGAAAGATTTAAATAGAATTTAAGGATATAACATATATCTAGTTGGGTTGTAAAACCTAATAGCAAAATAACCATATAAAACCTAGGTTAAACTAATGTAGTCATAATTTGATCCCATTATATCATAGTTGAACCATAAGTGTCATATATTTAAATGAATGTGTCATTGGAAAAGATATCTTACAATTGATTTTTCAAAATCACATGATCAATTACACTGATTTTATTAGATAATATCATAACCATTTTGATTTTAGTATTTTATTTGATATAAGATCATGAAAATGAATCTATGAATGGTGTTCCCCTAGATTATCTTCTAACCAACTAAGGAAGGATATTTGGTACTAATTATTTAGATAAAGTAAAATCTCAATATCTATAAATTATTTGGGGAATGATAAGTCTCCCATTATTTAATATTATAAGGTTGATATCTCATCAAAAAATCTGTTTTGAGTTTATAATAGATCCCTTATATTATTCTATTAGTGAAAAATAATTAAAATTAAGAGGATTACATTTATTTAATAGGGGTAATGTAACACCATGATATTTTAGTATATATTTTTTCTAATTAAATATTATGTTTAATAGTTTTATCTACACAAAACACCAAACTAAAACATGTTACAACATATTAGAGGAACATTATTAGGAAAATTATAATAAGAATAAAAACTATAGTAAATAAAAATATAGTAATCATGTCATGACTCGTCCCACAAGGCCCATACCGTGACTACCCCAAGCTCACCTTCCATCGGCCAGGGGCTGGCGACTAGCACCAAAGGCATAATTCCCTAAAACTGGGAAGGCATTTTCTTTAAAACCAATAAACACACAACAGAGCACACACCTAGATACAAAACACTAAGTAAAACATTATAACAAAAGAGTGCTGAAAGTAGAAGGGGTTGGAAATATAAGCACAACTGTAAAGTACAAGGAACTAGAAGTACAAGTACAACTGAATAAAAAGGAAAACAGCTATTGGGTCATCCTCTAAGGTTCCTACCTGAAGGGTAGGTAAAAATCGCCTCCTCAGCACTCCTCGTTCGTTCATCTCCTCCATGTACCGACTCGTCATAAGGTCCACCTCCGGGTATCATCCAGTCCTAGTACTCTCATCCTTAGTCAGCATTGTCCATCGTCTGCAACCAACACAACAAGGTGTGGGCATAGCCCGTGGAGGGGTGAGTATAACGATACTCAATAGGGACCCCGAGACCCACAAGGTCTCAAAAAATCCAACAAGGATAAACCACAAACTATGAAATCAATAGATAACCTTACTTAGGTATATGACCATACATATACCTAAGTTATCAAGTGATCAATCTCAATCAGGAGGAAAAACACAAAAGTGCTGACTCAGCTCAACCAAGATTATATTCACATTATCGAAACCTTGACTACTAGAGAACTCCTACTCAATCGATTACAGTGGGCATGCCATGACACCAAGTGCTATTTCCACTAACCATGGATTGTTGAGGTACTCCTCCTGTTGAGTACTATGGGTCTGCTGCATCACATAGAGGCGCTCCCCACTGTGGGTCTGCCGCCAAAACTAGGTGCTCCCCCTTATAGCCTGCATAGGTACACCTCCTGTTGAGTATCTTGGGTCTGCCGCCACAACTAGGTGCTCCTCCACTATGGGTCTGTTGCCACAACCAGGTGCTCCCCACTAGGCTAGTTTACTCACTATGAGTCAATCGGTTAGCAGTAGTCAGGTCTCAGCCAGCAACTAGGTCCCCGCACTCTACTCACTCATCACTCAAAGGATCCGCTCCACGAGCTACTGGTCGATACTCCAACTATCACGAAGTCCCATGAAGAAGTATCTCAAAGGTTCCCCACGTCATAGGGGTCTCAACGCAACAAACAACGTGTCAATTAGACTTCCGGTCTATGAGTTTTTATCCTTTTAGTCCCAGGGGACGAGTTAGATTCGTGCACGATCCAACCTGGTTGTATCTCAACAATACCCCAAACTCCAGTGGGGTATACTCAAAGGGGCCGTCATAATCCCAGATTACCAACACCGCTGACAGTTCGTCAAATGAACGTATGGTGCCAAGATATGGCCAAAAGATTGTAAAGGGTCATTGTGGTCCCAAGTCTGATCCAACCTAGTCGGACTGACCCGGACCGGGTCGACCCAGCCTAACCCGTTGGGTCTGGCCCGGCCCGTTGGGCGGTCCAGTCTGTTAGGTTCGTCCGGACCCGCTGGCCCTAGCCCAGCATGCCGCGAGGGTGCGGACAGGTCACGAGGGTGTGGACCGGCCGCGGGTTGGCATAGGGGAGGCTCGGCCCGGATGGCGCCGTGAGGGCGGCTCGGCCTGGAGGTTCTGCGAGGGGCCGGTTTGGCCGGGGCTCCATGAGGGTGAGGGTTTGTTCAGCCAGGGCGCCGTGAGGGTGCGGGTCCGGATGGGGGCTCGGGAGGCTGGCGGGCTGGCGCGGCCAGGGAGGCTCGGCCTGCTGACGGGGTGGCGCGGCCAGGGCGGCTTGGCCCGCGGCCGGGGTAGCGCGGTCGTGGCGGATCGGCCTGTGGCCAGGGTGGTGCGGTCGGGGCCAATTCATCCATCATTGGCGCGACCATAGCCGGTTCGGACGGGGGCTCGGAAGGCCGGCAGGTCGGGGTGCGGCGCGTCCAGGGCCGGTTCAGCTAGTGGTAGTTTAGTGTCGACGAGTTGGCCTGGCCGATGCAGCTCAGGAGGCCGGAGGGACGGAGTGCGGTGCGGCGTGGCACGGGCCGGTTCAGTCAACGATAGCATGGGGCCTGTGGGCTACGCGGTACGGCCCGGGGTGGCAGAGCTGATTCGGTCAGGGAGGCGCAGGGGTGGCACGGGTTGTGGTGGTTTCGGGTGGCAACGTCATTTCCTTCATCGCCTTCATCGTCTTTTTGCCTCGTCGCCATTCCAAATAAAATCATATAGAAGAACGGTGGAGGGGGTCGGGCCATGTTAGTTTGGCCCGTACCCTCCGCATTTTGGGTGGTAGCATTTGGCTCATAAGAACGAAGAATAACAAATCCTCCTGAAATGATTAATCCCAAAACATGAAAAAAGGAAAACATATGCGGATCAACTAGTTATAAGTTGATCTACGTTCTTTTTTTTAGAAGGAAAGAATCACGGGAATATAAAATCTAACAAAAAAATCCCCTACCTTTGTTCGCTTGATGTCGTTGGCGCAAGAAGGAAGGAGGTGAAGTTGTCTATGTCCGTCTCGGCTGCAACACACCTCCAATTCCAGGCTCGTGCATCGGTTCTTCATAGTCAAAGATGTGGATGTCCCACGTCAAAATAAGTCCCGAGGAAGAAGGTTGAAGGAGGTCGGCGTTCTTCATCGGTGGAGCATTCTTTGTTGGAGAGCGTAATCCTCCAACTGTTGGGCGTCGCGGCACTTTACCAGTGCTTCGTTGCTTAGTTAAGCCATCCCAAATCCTCCTTCCAAGCTCCATATATATAAGAGATGGAGAGAGGTAGGTAATGATCATAGAAGTTATAACGGTTCATTTAATAGGAACCTTCTTAAATTCCAACAACGTTGTTACTTAATATTAAAAAAGGGTCAAGCCAATTAATTTACATTGGCATAATAAAGTGGTGTGTTGACACAATTTAATATGGAGGAATTCAAGATCCTCCTCCACATTAATGAGTGGATTTGAGAGTTTCTATCAATTAAAAGGGAGGTTTAATCCCAAGTGGTCCCCACCACCATAACCTCTCATGGGAGGTTAGGCTTGGGTGGTCCCCACCACCATAACCACACATGGGAGGTTAAGGTATGGTGGTCCCCACTTCCCAACTTCCACATGTAGTATAAAACTCATGTGGTCCCACCTCCACAATATTCACATGGGTGGTTCAAATAAAAATAAAATGTTTTCACAATTTTATTTTTATTTTATTGCTTCACGAAAAACACAAAAACTAACTTTCACCCTCGACCAACTGTCATCGAGGTGAAAGTATTATTAAGTGAATATCGGCACTACAAGTTCAACGGTGCCCTCAGATTTTAAGTCCAAGCACCGGTTTAATAGTTTTAAAAACCCACTCGTACGATTACTGAACGTACCCGAAAAAAAAGTTCAGAAATTTATTACCAGAAACCCTTGACCTGTTCCAGTTGAGGTTAGGCTCTTCCCAAGTGAAAGATGCTCCAAAAAACCTAACGGTAATCTCGGATTTATAATCTGAGTAACCATTTAAAAGTTATGTATTTTAAAATAAAATAATTTTCACTTAATTATTTTATTTACGGCCAAAAACTAACATTCACTGGTGGCCCGCGCTAGCTAAAGTTGGGATCTTCTTAAATAAAGAATTTCATCATGAGCTTAGTGGTGGTATCAGATTTTTTATCCAAGCTACGGTCTATGAGTTATAAGCATTTGAAAAATAAAATAATTTATTTAATTATTTTATTTACGGTTATGCCATTTTTTGGTTTTCTCAGAGGAGGTCTGTACCGACTAAACTTAAGTCGCGCTTAGGGTAAACTCGTTATCCTGAGCGCAACGGTGCCCTCGGATTTCTAATATGAGTAACCATTTAAGAGTTATTTACTTTTTTATTAAAACTACTTAGGCACGCTAATTAAAGCTTAACAAAACTTCGACGGATCATTTCGGGCACTCCGGGCCTCGAAATAGAGCACCATCAGATTTCACAGTCTTTAAAAATTCCCATGTAATTAAAACAATTACATGTAATTTCCAGGTCTTTACAAATCAATTAAAAATTTCTATATTTATAGGATAAATAATTAATATGGTTTAATGTTAAAAATTATTTTTTTATCAAAATACTTTTTTAAAAGAGTTGTGTATTTTATCACAATAAATTGAATTGATCAATTTTAAAATATTTTTATGATAATATGTAATATTTAAATGTTTGAACTAATATGTTAACATTTATTAGTTATTAATATGAAATAATATTAGGAAAACCTAATGTTTAAAAATATCTTTTTCGATAGAAAAACAATTTCATTATATTTTGTATTTTCAATTAAAATTTACATTCTTAAATTCTAGAATTTTAATTTGATGAAATGAAATTAATTTTTGGATTCATCATAATGATATTACTCAAAATACCAAGAGTCATGAAAGCCTACTCTTATTAAAATATAATAAAAAAATAAAGTACACAACAAGGCATCATGGAGAAACTCTACAAGTATAAGTATAGATCAAACCATTATAATCAGTTTAAGCAAGGAAAATACAATACTCAGGTAGCACAAAGGACCAATTAGAACTGACCTCCAAAATTTCATCTCTTCAAAAGGGCATTTGCAACTTGATTGGTCTCTCGGTATATATGTGTAACTTCAAGAGATAACAAGTCCGTAAGCTGAAGGCAATCACTCCAAGCCTATAACATCTTTCATGGAACATTTATTGATCAATATTTGATAATCTGGACTGCAACAGATGAATCTGACTATGTCCATAGTTCATACCAATCATAATGGATGGCATACCTGATTGCTTTTATCATTGCCCACATCTCTACATCGATTGCATATCCATTGCCAATAAAATTAAAGAAGCATCCTTTACCAAAGCCTCAGTGAGTGCAGAAAACACCACCACATCCATAAGGTCCTGGTGCTCCATAATATGCTCCATCAACATTGACCTTCAACCACCGTGAGATCAGCAGTATCCATATGACATATTTCATCATCATTGGATTTTTCATCCTGCCATTGACAATATGCAACTTCAACAAAACTAGATCAGAAACATCATTTTTCAGGGACCCGGTCTGAATGTTAGAAGCATTTTGAATTGCATGATGAAAAAACAAAACCCCGGCATGAAATGATGGCTCAGAATTGTTGAACATTAATTCATTTTTTAACTTCCATGTGAATGAAATAATGCAAGCAGAGGCATCAAGTAGGAGAGACTGAACCTGTCCACTCCAGTCATTCCTACAGATAGACTCCAATAGTCCATCAAGAGATCGAGTATTGAGATAATATAAGAATATATCTTGTATATAAGCCCATAACCTGCATGATAATTTACAAGAGACAAAAATATGTGAAAGAGATTCATCTGCCTCTAAACAAAGCATGCAAGCTGAAGCCAGATGTAGCACAGTGCGCGGTAGGTTGACCTGTAGTGGAAGCCTCTGCTTAAAAAATTTCTAGATTAATATCGAGTGATTAGGAGGGATAAAGGCTCTGTAAAAGTTTGTGACCTAATGTGGAGGGTTTAGTGAGACACCACAAGTATTGTTATAGCACTCCTTTATGGTGAAATTTCCAAGCAGGTTGGGAATCCAGACCAAAGTATCACAATCATTAAAGTAGTATCCTGATATTTCCAACTGGATACTACTAGATAGCATCCCATTAAGATCTGTATTTTCATGAAAATCCGTAATGGTAATATTTTTCATAGAATATGGAATAACAGTATCATCACTAATGGGATGAGATAGCCATGTTTTAGTCCAACAGTTAAAATTTGATTGTTTACACACGACCCATTTTTAACATGCCATGAGGTCAGCATAAGCCTTTTTTAGAGCAGGCCAAATAGAGGAACTAATATAATTGACATACCCTGTGTGAAGTTTCACAAAAAACTTGTTTTCAAAAAAATACATAGAATGACCAAAAATGGAAATGATCTTCCATATGAATTTTATAATCAAAGTGTCTATGAAAAGATTGATGACTTTCATTCCCAATGGACCCATATGAATAGGTTTGATGCAGTCCTTTCAAGATACAGTAACAAGATTTCTTTCATGAATTGACCCAGTCTATATAAAATTTTTTATTTTACCATTTAGTTCCTTGATAATAGCTCTGGGCCATATATATAAAGAAAATTAGTACACAAACATTGAAGTTATCACTAAATTGACCAAGAATATTCTCCCTACTTGGGACACACTTTTCTCCTTCCATATTGCAAGATGATTTGTAATCTTCAAATAAATGTTTTCCAGATGACATCGCTTAACTATACCCTAGAAAATTGGTACAACAAGGTATAAAAAGGCATATATCCTCCTTTTACACCAAGATTATAATCAATTCTATTTTCCCTTGAAGTTACAATTCCTTCACCAAAGATGGCAGACGATTTTCCCCAGCTGATAACCTGACCCAAAACCTCTTCATAATGTGATAAGATACCCTTAATAAAAGATATGTTTCCTTTTTATTCTCTCCTAAAGAGTAAGATGTCATGAACATAGAATAAGTGAGATAGGGTGCATAAATCCCTCCCAACTCACATCCTCTAATACCACCCAAAAGTATCCAGATCAGTGAGGTACCAAATCAAATAATCTTTTACAATAGCAAAGGGAATACCAAAAAGTGGATCACCCTATCGTACTTCTCTAGAGCACTTAAAAACCCCCTGGGAGAACCATTAACCAGAATATAGAGTCTAAAACTCATTATAATGGAACCAATAAGCCCAATGAATTTCTAGTTGAACCAAAAAAATTTGAGAATACTAAATAGAAAGCTCCACCTAATGGTGTCAAAGGATTTGTAAATATCAATATTCAATGCCATATTTCCATATTTTACCTTTATCTTCATAGAATTAACACATTCAGAGGCATTATAAAGACAGTTGTGTATATTTATCCCTGGAACAAAACCAAATTGATTACAAGAACTGATCTCATTAGAAATATCACCTAATCTTTTAGTCAAGATCTTACTAATTAGCTTTGGCATAGTATTCCCAATAGAAATAGGTTTTAAATCCTTAATATCAAGGGAATTCTCTTTCTTAGGAATTAGAGAAACAAAATTAGCATTCCTACCAAAAGGCATATAAGATGATCTTGAAAATTTTTTCATAGAATTTGTAACATCAAGATGAATGATATACCAATAAAACATGAAAAACTTATTGGTAAATCCATCAGGACCTGCCACACTATCTATATTCAAAGAGAATAGAGCATCATGTATTTCCTTTCCACTAGAGATTTCATCAAGGCTTTTATTTTGATCTTCTCCAATATAGGGATCAAAACACATAATAATTTTTTTAGAGTTATCATTTCTAGTATCTGAGTACAGCTTCTCAAAATAAAGTTTCACAACATTTGAGATGTCATTATCAGAGCAGAATAGGTTTCCATCAATATTAATTGCATTCAGTCTTATTTTGGACCTTTTTACCTTATTTATACAATGAAAAAAATTTGAATTAATGTCTCCTTCCTTCATTCATATAAGGTTAAATTAGTTCTGAACTAGTTTTTCTTTAAGGGTCCAAAGTCTATCCAAATTTTAAGCGGCCTGTATTTCCTTATGAGGAGGCAGATCCTACAAGAGATTTTCTTATTGGCAATTTGATAAAACATTTTTAGCCTCTCTAATTTCATTATCTAGAGAGTAAAATTATTACTTACTCCATTGCTTCAGTCTTTCCTTAAATAAAATTAACTTACAACATAAGACATGAGAGGGACTACCCAAGTAAAAATATTCCCATGAATCCAACACAATTTATCTACAAACTTGTATAACAAGCCCATAATTATTAAACTTAAATGAGAGATGATCTGACCTTAATCTCTTGAATCATACATCCACGAGTATGGTATTACGATCAAAATGAAATCTCAGTACATTTCTCCCAGACACATCAATCACCCCATTCCTCTCATCCACTTTCACAAAACATATGTCCAATTTACTTGCTTACTTCCCATTAATAGTGTATCTACTCCATGTGAAATCAAATCCAAAAATAGGTACCTCAATAAGACCACATTTATCCATGCAAGAAGAAAGGTCATAGGTTGAGACACGACAAAAATTCTCACTAGTTTTTTCTTTGGGCCTCAAGACAGTGTTCAGGTTACCAATAATAACATATCTGGTATCTATATTCTCAGATATATCAACTAAATTCCTCTATAAATATCTTATTCTTATGTATAGGTTGAAAGCATAAAAATTTTCACAGAAAGATAAGCATTACCAAGACTACATGAAATAGTGACTGACTAGAAATTATCCAAAAAAAAGATAATACTAACACTGTCATGCTTTATAACCCATAGGGATTTAGTGTTCAATTAAAAATGATTGTTTAAAATAAAGAAATAACCCATAGAGTCCCACTTAAAGGAGTTACATTTCTCAAATTTCATCCTTGGTTCTCCAATTCCAACTAAAAGAGGGATATTGGTCATAATAAGGTGTCTAAGGGATTTGACCGTGGGGGTGTTACCAATCCCTTGATAGTTCCAAAAGAGGATTTTTATTTTTTTTATCTAAGACTAGGGCTAGGAAAATCATTTTTTTGAATCATATATTTATCAAAGATAGTTTTTTAAGGTCAAAAGAGTTACCTAGGTCATCGTCAGTAGTAGTGGGGGAACCATAATCCCTAATAGGTTCCTCATTACTAAGCAGGGAGAATTTGTTAGCCGAATCAACCGTAGCAGAAAAGAGGCAAGCAGACAATATCCTTTTAGCATTATTTGTTGTTTAAACCTAAAAGAATCCCCATGATGGGATATAAAGGGCTGAATCATGGGTAGTATCTGTAGCACCAACATTTTTAGCAGGGTCAGGAAGAACAGTGAGCGAGGCAGGAGCATGCACATGGTCATGAATAGGAAAATCAGATATCATAATATTCTCTAATGATGCAGATTATTTAGCAGAGGTATGAGTAGGAGACAATACATTCTCTTAATTTTGCAGCAAAGGGTAGCTCACAGAGGGACCATCAGTCTCACTCTGATTGAGGCATAGGAAATCCCCAAAATTATCACCATTAAGAAAAGCTTCATTAGAGGGGACATCATATTTATCAAGGTCATGCTGCACATTTCCCAACACAGGACTTTCATCTGGGACAACAAATGTTGTACCATTAGTAGGAGTTAAATCACCAAAATCTACAGCAGGATCAGGATCAGTAGGAGGGTCATCCTGAGATTCCTTAAATCTAGAAGACCCAGAACCAGTGAGAACTATAGATTTTCCCTTAATTTGCATGTAGATTTCCTCATCATGTCCTCGAATATTACAAAAATGAAACATTTTATTTCTATTACAATTTGGAGCCACATTCCCAAAGAAGTGATAATTAAGACAAAATTTGGGTTTTCTTTCATACAAGATTCCCAAAGTGATGTTGACATCCTAAGTAGTTAGTACCATCTCCTCTACCAAGGTGGGAGACATATCAACCTCAACAAAAATTCTATAATAATGACCAAAAGTAGGATTGTTAGTCTTTCGGCCAAGCCTAATAGGATTTCCCATGAATGAAGAAACGTCCCAAAGAATCTGAGGATGCCAATAAAACCAGTTCAGAATACATACCTGTATCCAGACTTGTGAAAATGTATTTTTGACAGTATTGGGGTCAAAATTATTATCCCATTAATGAATGAGAAGAAAGTTAGGATATAGAGGGACCAAGCTAGGACTCCATGCACATCACTTGATTTCATCTGAATGGAAAATTATATGATAGAATCCACAACCCATTGCAGTCATTTTCCCATCTGAAAATTCCCAAATTTTTGAAATCCTTGCAGTGAGATTGTAGAATTTCCATGGCTTTACCCCCTTGGGCACCACAACCTGAGCAATGATAGAAAATTTACATAGCTTTATCCACTCTTTAGTCGCATTTTGATTCGTAGATACATGCACAATGTGCCCTTTCCAAATAATCCTTCCCGGGGATGCAGACCCACAATCAAGAAATGAGACAATTCCCTCATTCTTCACAGCTTCTACATAACTCTTCTTAAATCCATAAATTTCTCGATAAGAACCTGAATTCTTCTTTTCATAGATACTGAACAAATCCTTGTGACCAATTCCATCATCAACCATCGATCCACGATCCGGTTTCTTCCTTGAAATATCACCTTTAGAGTTTACCTCGCCCGCGTTAGTGTTTTTGTTTGTCTCGCCATTGTGCTCCACCATATTCTCCCAATAACATCTCACATTTTATATAATAAATAATCATTAACCCAGTGATATTATCTTAGGAATAATTTTGGGTATTTTTCTAAAAAGATTGATTTTTATGTGAATAGTGAAAAATACAGTTTTTACAAATATCATGACTTTTATGAAATAATTAGCGTATAATCATAACATAAATTTTATAAAACTTTTTTATGAAAATTTATTAATTTTATAAGTACATTTATACATTTTAAAATATTAATTTTAATTCATAAACCTAGGATTAACATTTTTAAACCTAAGTAATATTTTTCAAAAAAAAATATTTTTATAAGATAAACACTTATTATTTTACAATCAATTTTATTCCATTTTGAAATTTAATATTATGAAATTAATTTAATATTTTGAATCACCATTTCAAAATTATTTAATAAGGTTAATTTTTTTAGTATAAAAATAAGCTACCAAGGTTAAAAAAAGTTATGATGGTAAAAGTTAATTTTAAAAAAATGTTAAAACAAAAGATAAAACATATAAAATAACTCAAAACATTTATTAAAATAATTGGTTTAGATTATGATCAACCCAAACTCATATTCTCTCCATTATTTTCCATTTTTAGAGCCACTTTCCTTGAATAGTGATATGTCCTTTTATATTATTACAAAAATGTCACTCTCCTCGCTTATAAAATGGGACTTCCACCACCTCTTTAAATCAACTCTAAAGATATAATTAATATGAAAAATATGACATTTTTACTTCCCATATATATATCTATCAATTTTTTCATCATCCTTGATCAAATTAAAATCCCTAAATCCTCCATTTAAAAGAGGTTACATAGGAGAAGGTTCAAACTCTCAATGTGAGTACTAATCACTTATCAATCTTTGTATTCTATATATTTATCCTAAAAATATAATTTTCTCATTATAATATAATGATATAAGTATTATTTGTATACTAAAATTTTATTATGTTAATGTTATAACCATTATCTATAATGACCTAGGAATTTATAGAATAACACCTTTTGATTTTTATTAATACTTATGAATAAAATCTTAAAGATGATGTTTTTTTCTGATAGTTTACTCGAAATGCAACAACGAGCTTCTTTGAAATCTTACATTGCATACAACATTGAGTTATACTGAAAAATAATACAATATTATTATTATTATTTTAAATAGAAGTTAACGCCTAGTCATTGGAAAATTGTAAATGAATAGTATCAACTAAATTTTTAAATATGGTTTACACATGTTTAAATGATGATTCATTGGTTACCAAATTTATTATAAATGGAAATAAAAACCAATTGAATATAATGGATGGGTTTAAAAGAGAATAATTATGTTTTCATATCACTCTTATGGATTTTTATTTAATGAAAAATATATGATATATATTAAATGTAAATTTTTAAATTCATCTTATATGTTTTCTAGATATGATGTAAGAATAAATTCATTTTTTCGGATAAAATAAGTATTTTTAAAAAAATGCGGTTTTACTGCCTTTTAATGGTGACCCCTTTTTAAATATATTTATTGAAACCTTTATATGCTTAATTTGACAAAATAAACTTCATATTTATAATTGGGACACAAAAATTTACTTTGAGGGAATTTTTGGTATTTTTCTGATAAAGTTCATTTTTTTAATGAATAGTGAAAAATACCGCATTTTAAGTCAAACTTATCTTTTAATACAATTTATTTATATAGTTAGATTATAATTTTAATTGTTTTTAAAGTTTAATTGTATTATATTTTTATACTTTAATAAAATTTTGGTCATTTTAAGAAATTTCACTTTGTAATTGGACAAAAACGCATGCTAATCTTTTAGTAGTTTTTATTTCTTAAAAACAGGCTTTTTGATTTTGACAGCATGAATTAATTTTAAATTAATTTATGAAACTTCTGTGTTTTTAATTTGGAAAAATGGATTTCATATTTTGAATCAGGAGGTCCAAATTTTGTAAATAGTTATCTTTTAATTTTAGATATTATGAATAGTAAATTTAGTAAATATTTTATTTTCCATGGTTAAAGGGTAAATCCGGTAAATAAGTATAGAAATAAAATATTATAATAATATTAAATTACACCTACACATTTCATAACCCTATTGGATGAGATATTTACTACCATGTCCTTCCTTGGGTAAATTTTAGAACCCCATGGAAGTACTTGTGTGTGAAAATTACATTTATTTACTTTTAATTTAAAGTTGAGGAAAATATAACCTAAACATGTATCTTTTAGTAAAAAAATTATATGGGGTTATATAAGTGATCTCATAGACTATAGATATTAATTATAAATCTAAATATATTTCTTAAATAATTTTATTTAATTTATAATTTTTAGACATCAAATAGATAAATTTATTTATGAAACAATAATGATGTAGTGATTACCTTATTAATGAATGTTTTAAATAAATGAGATTATAAATACTAAAATAAATTTATATTGAAAATTTTTATGCCATCCACTAATTTTATGGATGATTATGACTTTTTATCTTTTAATTAATAAAGTTTTTCCAAATTAATCATGTTTTTATAGACTTTAAAAAAGTCATGATATGAATAGTATAAAAATTGACATAAATTAGTTTTTAAATCAATTAATATTTTATTAAATGATATAATAGTCCTAAAAATATAATATTCTTCCAACTAACATATATGATGTTAAAAATTTTATTAATTATTCATTTTAGGTCTCTTGTAGTTTTATAGTAACTATAGTAACCATATATTATGAAAATACAAGAAGACATGGTAAAAGTTAATTTATTTAACTAAGGGTTAAAGCTAAAAAATAATATTAATTTTATGACATAAACTTGTCTAAAACCCATTGGATGAGAGGATTTAAACCCATACTCATCTGATCTTCTAAATATATCACTTTTTTGTTACTATAATTTGAACATCATTTAATAATAAAATAATACTTTCAGACTTTCCTAAAGTGCCTCTCCTCCCTCTTATAAAAGGACACCACCTCTAACCCATACTGAAACCTCTAAATCACCCTTGGATCATCAAAAATATACCCAAATAATCTCCCAGAATCCTTATATTCCTCCTAGAAGCCTTCCTTTAGGAATAAGTCAATTCAAGATCCCTTTGGCTCAAATCAAAAGAAGTTACCCAATTTGAGGTAATGTCTTCTTTCAAGTTCTTTTCCATTATTTTTTCTTCTACACTCTCTATGCTCTTATTATTATTTGTTTCCATAAAAAACCCATATCCTGAATATACTATGTTTTTTTAGAATAATTATATTAAATACACTTACACACACCTCCATCTAATGGATACGAACATATTGTTTCTGTGTACAACAAACTGATGCCTCACAAAACGATGATTGTTCGATTTTTCCCTACCACCTCTCATGGTGGTCGTTATGATGGAAATGAAATTATATATGATATTTATGATATTTATTTTATCTCTATGCTTCTTTAATTCTCATTTATAACGTAGCTTTATTCTTTTCATTTTGTATAAATATGATAATTTCATTTGAGGATGTGCAAACTACCGCCCCCTCAAAGTGATATGACTCGTTCATTCTATACATGGAACGTATAAAGGATGGGATTAATGAAATTATGTAACATATATAACAAATATATTATAATTTAATTATAATATACCTATGTATAATTTAGTTTTAATTCCTTTAAATATGAAAAATAAATGAAATTAGTGTTTATTCGTACGTACGGCTTACCATCTCCATGAAAGGTGCATTTCATTTCTTATATCCAAATGATATAGAATATTATAAATAAAAATATATTGGATATATATGATATATATATATATGATATCTAAATCATTAATATCATTCTAAATATAATGTAATTTTTACCACATGGACAATTTGTAATTATATCAAGTTCATTTTTGGCTCAAGTACCGAACATCAACAAAACAACCGATATGAACTTTAATAATTATATGATTGTTATAGCAAGGTAATAAGTGGTATAAAAGGAATAATAAAATTTAAAGATGTTTATAAATCAAGTATAAATTAACTTAAGTTTATTATTCAAGAAGAAAAAGGAAAATACATGATGATTTGGACACAAGGTAAGGGACTTCGTCTCAATCTCCTTTAATTGAGGCATATTTTGATAATATACACATCCTTCTTTTATATAGTGTATAATAAACCCCTTTGACTTTTAATTTCATTAAAAGTAATTCTTTTTTCTATGAATAATTTTACTAAATGATAAAAGGAATGTTTTTAACGTATGTGGTGACAATGACCTCTCTATCACTGTAATCATTATTTGGCTTCCTCTATAAGCCTTAATATTTTTAAAAGGAAAAAATCCCTTATTACCATTTTGGGTGTTTTCATATTGAAAATGGTTTTTAAAAGGTATTTTTTATTTCAATATCTTGAAATTATTTCTTGTGATTTCAAATGAAATGTTATTGTTGAAATTTTGATATTTGAAATATTTGATGTGTTGTGATTATATAATGGTACTTGGAAATTGGACGGATGATTATGTGATAAACCAAATAACAAGTGGTTTCATGATAAACCGAGGACGGGTGGTTACGTTATAACCTCCAATGCATTGGGTATGGAAGTTGTCCACATGGCTATTCTATTTAGGTATATATGTGGAAGTTGATTGTAGGGTTATTTCATTTAAGTATATTTATGTCCCAAGTTACCTTTGTATGTTATATGTTGTTTTTTATGGTCTTTATGGTAATATTTTGGTTAAAAAAGGGAAATACATAAGCTTATATTAAGTTAAGTTTTTTTCTACTTATTTTTGTTGAAAATTATAAATTTATGATAATGTATTCATGGTTTACATGTTGTTTTGAAAAACTAACAGTTTTCCTTCATTATGTATCCCTTACTGAGATTTTTATTCTAATCCCAAGTTTTGAAATTATTTTCACAGGCCTTAAAGATGAATAGGGTTATGTATGGGATCAATAAAAAGTCATGTTATCTAAAAAATGAAACTAGACATGTTTCTTTTTTTAAGAGTTTTTATTTTATGAAAAAAATGGATAGTGAGTAGAAGTGTCCACTTGTAATATTCAAGTTGTTATGTATAAGTTATGACCAAATAATCTAAATCTCTAAACCTAAAAAGATTCAAAATGTGAATTATTAACTTAATTCAAGTTTATGTAATGTATAAGGCTGGGGCCTTATATTATCTACCATTTTTACTTCCTTAGAAAAATAGAACATCATTCGTGTGCACGTGTGTATTATCCCCACCATGAAGTAATGCATTTCATTTTTCATAACTAGATTACATGGATGGTTATAAAAGGGGATTTAATCAATAAATATTATATTTCAAAAAAATAGATTCTAATAATATAAAACATTTTCTATATTTCTTCCATTCTATGGAAAATAAAAATGTCGTCTATGTGTACATGTTGAGTACCACCTCCATGGAACAACATATTTATTTTTCATCATCACCTTAATTGGATGATTATAAAAATGGGTATACTAAATAAATATGATATTTATGACATGATTAATATTCTAGAAATATAAATTAGTAATTATATTAATAATATTAATAATAAGTGATCATTGTAAATTCAATAGCCTAAAATGAGCAAACCAAGAGGAAAAATGATTTCTTTATTCTAAGTAATTGCTTCATATAAAATATTATTATTCTTATAAAATTTCAAAATTATTATTTATCAAATTAATAAAACATAAATAAGGTCATTATATGTCAAAATTATAACTAAATTTCTTTATAATCATACTTATCCATTCATTATAGCAAATTCTTGTTTGGGTCAGTTTAACCACTTACATGAACGATGCGATAAATTTACATCATGGGTGATAATTGAAACTTAATTGGTGGTAATATTAGATATTAATGATTGAATAATGATTTGTTTTTTGTTTTGTAAAGGTAATATTTAAACTAGTTATTAATATACTGCCTTTCATTCATTAAAACTACATAAACAAGCTTGTCGTCGATTTCATATTCACAAATCGTCACTAAAATTCTCATAGAATGAAATTATAAACTTATAAATAATTATAAATAATATATTATAGTAACTTGTATAATATATTAATTATGAACATGGTATCAAAGAATGTGTATCGATATTTAAATTTTAAATAATGCATGGAACAATCAAAATTTCTATCCTTCAATGATAAAATAAACTATAAATAACTAATAAATGTATAATAAATGATTATAATTGAAGGTTGTATAGGGTAATAAATATTAATAGGGTTATTAAATAGTTGATTAAGATTTTTCTGTTTATTATAAATGAGATTAAATCACTTTCATGGAAGTCTACAGTAAAATATAAGGGTTTCTATCTCAATTTACATTCACAAAGGAATGTTTTCAAGTCATGTAATTATTCTTATTTTTCATGGAATACTTACTACCCCATTGGATTATATTCATATTATTAAATTTATTTCATTATATTTAAATTTATTTTCATTAATTCCTCCTAGTAATTTTGATTAAATTGTTACTATGTTTATAATAGTTTTTATCCTCTCTATTTTCTTTCTTTAATACATATTTCATATTCCCTACTTGTTTTTTTGTATGGTGTACATACCACCATATGGATGAATTTTATAAAACCTATCATTAAATTTAAGGGATTTATAAATGTATCAAAATCTCTCATTTTTAATAGTTTTTTATTCAAGTTTGATTAAAGTTTTAATGGGGTTTCTTGACTCAACTTATTTTCTTGGGTCATAATTATTCCTCTTTAACTATGGTTTTAAAGGATGTTTTTCTTCTATTATATGATTATATTATATTGAATTTACGCCTTATTTTATATGGAATTATATTAATGTATTTCTTTCTTCATAAAAATTGATAATGTTAAGAATAATTCTCATTCTCTCGAAATGAGCTCTTTTTCTTCCATATCCATATTCACCCATTATACCAATATTTTACTATATTTTTTGAAATAAAAATATGTTTTATTACTAGTGTTATAAAAAATTATCTTTACCTATTTTCAAATTGAATATTTATCACTCTTTTTATGATGTAGGTTTCATTGAAGGTATTTCTAAAATGTTGAAAGGTTTTTTTCCTTTCTCGGTTGTACATTTTATCTTCCACTCCACATTTCATTTGTAAAAACATTATATTATCTTTCAAGTATTAATTATTGATATTTACTGCAAAATAATGTTTTAAAAATAATTTGTTTCAATTTATAAAAAATGATATTTTCAAAAGTGAATCAAAACTTCATCTTTTTACAATAATTTTAAGAAATGCTTTCTAAATACATTTTTATGTCTAACTTCCATTTTCTTATTTAATTAAAAAATAGAAAACTCATATGTATTTAGGTTTATGAATCACATTATAAATGAATTTATGAAATACTCTTTTTTGTGATTAAGATTTTGGTGTCAAGAGGTCTACTTTTGATATCATGTTATGAGAGACCATTAGAAAATGATATGAAACCCTTTTTCTTTACATGACTTTCCATCATATAATGAATGATTGATATATTAAGGAAGATATGTGCATGAATATTGATGGATGGGGTCTTATATCTTCCTCCAAATAATTGGTTAAGGTTTTATATCCATAAAAAATGAAGTATATATATTCTTGGATTTTTTCACAACTTAAAGGGTGGTCATGCTTGGGTTGGTTCCCAAATTCAATGGTGGACATGTTTGGATTTTTTTTCAAAACATTAAGGGAGTGAGTGATTGGTTTTTTCACAACATATAATATGGGCAAGTTTATATTTTTTAACAATATAATGACTCTATGTTCTCATGTTTGTGCCATAATCTATTATTATGAACTATTTCCTTGATATGACATATTTTATGTCATATTCATATGATTATGCTCCATAGATCATGTTTATTATCTCACACCATTATTCCATGGAACATGTTTGTTCATTTGTGACTAAATATCCTTCTATAATGACTTATGTGTAACTGTTATTGTTTTATTTTCTTTTAATGATATATTTATCCCATGATCATGTTTTATCATATAATTATGATATAACCCTTTCATGACATGTCGATAAGTTTTCTCTTACTGAGCATTTTAGCTCAACCCTTCCTCATTTTTTCATTCCTCATGTTATAAAGATGATTATAACCTATGAAGATTCGAGAAGGGGTATATTATTGTTTACTTATGGATAAATGTTTATAGGTATTGTAAAATAAATTTTTTATATAACTATCCCTCAAAAACACTAAACATTTGGTTCTTGGGATTTTCTAATTATTATAAGATTTAATGTTTAACTTAAATAAATTATGTGATATAAATATATTTTTATAGTATTTTATCTAAAATGGATTCAAAGTCTATGTGTAAATTATTTATTTTTAGCATCAGACCTAGGAGTACAGGGTTGGGGTGCCATAATATTAGACCAAATCTTTAATTTTTTAATTTAATTATCCACCTCGACATGTTCACTCCTCCACCATAGCATGGTCATCCTCTAGTTGTACCTTGATATCCAAGAATCCTATGATCCTGATATTAATTTCTCAAAGTCTTTACCCTTTTAAATTTTTGTAATAACTCCATATCTTAAATAAAAATGGTATAGTGATTAAAAACCATGATGTAGATTTTGTTTCTTGAAAACTTCAAGATCTGTGGAATAAGCTACATATAGTTTCTTATTTTCCATGTAAAATATTAACCACCACACTTGCTTCATATCTACATTATATGTTTCAATAAAATAGATAGATATCTCTATCAACTAAAAACACCTTTCATGAAACTCATAACGCCCCATCTCATTTCCCACAGAGAAGTTTTGAGACACCAAGCCATGCATTATTCCAAAACCCAAATGAGCTCCATATTTTGAATCTTTGACATGAACTATGACAAAAAAACATGGAATAGAAACTATAAACTCAACTTTTCCCATATTATACATGAAATAAAATAAATAATATCTTCTAACTACCATGATCACACACTATGACATAACCATAAACCTTTGGCTAATAGAAATTTTGTACAAACAAAAATGGCTTCATATTCCCATGTAGGCTTTTTACCATATTATGGTCAACTTGAACATGAATTAGTTAACACCACTATGGCATGGTGTGGTTTACCTTCATCAAAAACACTTACAAATAATGAAACTTATTATTTAATCCTCATACAAAGTAAATAAGTACAAAAAATGCCTCTTATAAATTATTCATTAATAAAAAACACAATAACAATTTCAATCAATAGGGTTAATCTCCAATATCCTGTAAACTTACACTTGGGTTCTTATAGTTTTAGATAAGAACAAAGGTGCGCACCTAATTCGTCATTATAGGAATTTTTAAAAATGGGGGACATATTTGTTGATCATATTTCTTTAATTACCATTAAAATACTTGTCAAAGTTTATGACTATCTTCCTAGTCAATTTTTATTATTCTGTATTGATAATAAAATGAATATTTTTAATGTGTTATTTTAATCATTAATCCCCAAGGATGAATCCACTCAATAAAAATAGTGAATGAACCTTGTAAAAATAAATCGTTTTATGTGTTATTATTACTCTCTCTATTTATCTCTATCTCCCTCTCTTTCTATCATAAAAATATTGTTTTCTTAGTTGTATTGAGATCCTACGCTCTAACTGGAATGAGAAATTTGTAATATTTCCAATAATTTTTTTGAACATGATAATTCACCCCCCCCCCATACTCTCAATGATACTCACTTTTCATTACTAGGCCACTTTAATTTGTATCAAAGTAGGACACTTCAATTTGTATCAAAGTAGGTCACTTAAATTTTTTGGACATGCTAATTCACCCCCCACCCCTACTCTCAACGCTACTCAGTTTTCATCATGAAGCGTTCATTCATTTAGTTATAGAGAATTGTTTATACTTTTTTATTGATGATATATGTTCATTAATATTGATTATATATTTTAATTGAGGTATTTATATGAATAACATGAATTTAATCATCTACAAGGGTATTTTTGTGTCTAATGGATACGGATTTAACTTATATAAATATAAGATAGTTCCATACCTTATTTTACGTGGGATTGATGTTCCTGATATCACTAAGAATGATTTCAATCTACTTGAAGTTAGTGAAATGTTTTCACTATAGTATAATAAGAATATTGAATTCAATGGGAGATTAAAAACCATGTTTCTCTCATCCCTCTCTAAGAATTAATTGGAATAAGTCATGGGCTTTTAAATAATTAACTTGATATGGAGGAAAATTCATGGAATTCATGAAGGGGATAAGAAAGTTATAGAATCATGACATTAGACACGTGGATAATAGTTCGAGGATATGCATACAGATGAAGATAAAATAGTTGATGTGTTATTTATTTAGGTGAACAAAATTGATATCTTGGTTTGGAGTTATAGATAATTTCTCAAAAACTCTACCCTGGTAAATAATTTTATGTGTATTCTAAAAAAATGAGTAATTCCAAAAAAAATCTTTAGAGGATCAAGGATTGAATGTGTTTAATATTGAAAAACTAAATTACATCTTGATATTGTATTATTTGATAATATATCCTTCCTAAAAGGAAAATTTAAAATCATAAATAGAAACTATTTTTAAATATTATAAAGACTTAAAATTTTATTTTTCAGAGATTTTATAAAACAAATTAGGAACTACAGAAAATACCATGATCCTCAATGAGTTTATATAAATTTTATCTCAAGTTGTATAAAGAGATAAAGGTAAGTAAAAAAGGAAAAAATACTTTTAAATTATTCAGTTGGGGGAATATTGAGAATTTTTCATCTAGTTTTATTTAGAATAATTAGAACAAGAAGAGAAAAATGAATCCAAAACATCATCAAGGACAAATATGGTAGTGAGTGATCAGAATAGAGGATGTTTATTTGAAGAAAAAAATGAAAAATTCTTTAAAGGAAAAAATCTTTCAAAACATGATATATATTCCTTTAAATAATACATTTAAAAATAAGATAAAGTTTAAAATATTTAAGTTGGTCAATATTTCATGGAAGAAACAAAACATCCCATTTAACCCTCTAGTGAAGAATATTATAGAAGTAGAAAACATGATATAATTAAACAAAAACACTAATGGGATTCCAATTTATGATTAATATTATATTTTTCTTAAAATAAAATAGGAAACTTGAAATAGAAAAAGTATCATTTAATAAAGTGAATAAATCTTTGAATAAATTTCTTGATACATCAAATGCCATGAAATATACTGAGAAGGAAGTGGGATAATTAAAAATAATAATTATATTATTGTTTTACTTGAGACAATAAATAATAAAACTGAAATAATAATAATGATTTAAATTTATAAGAATTAGGAGGTTAAGGTTATTAATGAAAATTTTCTTGAACATTGTTTTTTATTAAATAAGGTCTAGAGTGAGTTCAAAATTTATATCAAATAATATGTATAATCTTCTAAACCAATGAATAAATTCATCAATATCACAATTAAAGTTTATAATTAACTAAATAATAATTTAACACTAATATTAGACACCCAATAACGAAAATAAATCAATGATATCAATTATGAGAATTATAATAAAGTTATTACATCACCAAAGAAAGGTGAAACACTGATTAAAAACAAACATTTGTTCCAAAAATCATAAAACAAATTATGTATAGAGAAAGAAGAAAGTTAGGAATAATACTAAGGGAAAGTATGAGGTGAAATTTAGAAAATTAAATCATGAGGAAGTTAAAGAAATGTAGTGGATTACATAGTCTAACAAAAATTCCCAAGAATATTTCAAGGAAGAAATCAACCCAATAAATATATTTTTGATTGAAGGGAGGTTTTGGTTCTACAAAGTTTATAAACATAAGGAATATATGTTTCAGTAAAATATTTAATTATTTAAATAAAAGAGTGGTATTTATTTCAATGGTATGCATGTTGAATACACAAGAGTAAAAATAATATAACATCTAAGAGAGAATGTAAAATGGTAAAATTCTTGTAATGTTTTTGAGGAAGCCTATGGTAAGTGCGATCAACAAGGATATAACACAAACAAATAGCTCATGTTACTACAAAAGTATCTAAATAAGAATAAAAACTCTAAATTTATCAAGAAAATTATGGACTAAGAGAAATAAAGGGTTTTGAATGTTACTTATAAAGCTTTTAAAGGATAAAATACTTAGATCTTTGATAGTGTTTACTCATCACACATGACCAAAAACCATAATTTTAAGGAAATTCACAAATATTATATAGGATATTTTACCTTTAAAAATAATAATTCCATAAATGTAAAAGCAATTAGAAGTACCAAGATTTGTGAGAATCAATTTGAATCAAATATTGTTCTTTTTATTGATGGGTTATGACACAATCCCTTTAGTGTATCTTAACTTTGGGAAAATGTAATGAGGTGATTTTATAGAATACTAGATGAATGACATAATCATAATTAGAGGATTAATGTAAAGTGGTAATATATTCTAAATTTTTAATTATGAAATCATTTTTTCCATGAGTGTGGAGTAAGATTATGATCTTTGGTATAGAATATTTGGTCATTCGATCCAAAATATGGAAAGGATTATCCAATATAAAGTAGTGATAAATATTCCAAATATGAAACGATAAAGAATCAACACTTTGATGTGTTTCATAAAGGAAATATATTGAAAAATAGTAACAATTCGATGGATATCAAAACCAAGAGGCCACTTAAACTAATTCACACTGATTTTTATGGTCTAATATGCATATAGTTAAACAATAGAGATAAGTAATTCATAACCTTTGTTTATTATTTTACTCATATAATGTATGTATATTTCATGGAGATTAAATTATCGGATCTTAAAAATTTCAAACCATTTCATTTATATAATGATAATCAAATCAATTATGTTATCAAAATATTTTAGTTTGATAATATATTCGAGAAAAAATAATGAATTTGTAAAAATAAATATTGAAAATAATGGGTTATGACATGGATAGAGAAATCCATTCATGCCTTAAAAAGTGTATTATGTGAAAGAAATAATCATATATCATTTGATATATGGAGAACCATGTTATCAGGGCATGAAACTGTAATATTATTTTGGATAAAATCCTACAAAATAATTGCCTATATTCCTAATCAGTTGTTACTTAGAAAAAATTTATTAAAAATTCCTTATAATGTGTGCTTTAATAAGAATACCATACTAAAGATCATGGAGGTGTTTGATTAAACATGCTATATCAAAATAAAATTAAAAAACAATGGTGAATTTTATTAATGATCCAATGAAGGAATATTTCTTGGATATACACATGGAGGGAGAAGTTATTGAATTTATAAAAATAATATAAATAAAATTGTTGACAACTATTGTGTTAATTTCATTAAGGATTATGTGCATCATGAACAAAATTTATCATTGATAAATATATTAACTAATCTTATAAATAACGTGTTGATCGATAGGGTATTAATTTAATTGGTATAATAGTTTTCATAATTATTAATATGATTCAGATGTTTTCTGTGACTATAAAGGCCTAAAACAAGGTTTATATATGTTATCAAGGCATAGAAAACATGTGGAGCATATAAAAAGAATTTGAGATAACAAAAAGGTGTTTAAATATAAATAAAATCAAATAATTCCAATTACACAAGATTATTTTTACTTGTTAAATCGAAAATTGTTAGAGGATATTTAAAATATAAAGATTAGATCATATCCATGAAATGGGAGGTTAATGAAATTGATAATAATGACATGTGAGAGTTAGTTTCATGTCCCAAAGATAATAACATTACTAGGAAAAATGAGTTCTCTAGAATAAACTAAATGATAAAGTATAAGTAGTATGAAACAAATATCAAGTAGTTTATAAGGGATACTCTCAAATTGTGGGAATAAAATTTAATGATACTTTTTCCCCTGTTAAATCACTTGAAATGATTTATATCTTTCTTGTGATACGTGATTAAATAAATTATAATGTTTTTAAAAAGGTTATTAAATCAATATTCTTAAATGGTTAACATGAATATGAAGTTTACATTAAATAAATAAAGGTATGTATTCTTGATAGTTATGGTTCTCATGTATAAAACCTGAAAAAAATAACTATATGGGCTTAACCAAAAACACTAATAATGGTATTCAAAGTTGGATAGTAGCTTTAAGATCATGAATTTCATGAAATTTAAGTTGGTTAGAAATATATGTCAAATTAGAAGATAAAAACCAACTCATTTTGATTATATATGTCAATGGAATTATTTTTTTCATGAATGGAGTGAATACTTGTGAAGTCATTGTTGTCTAAATGAAAATGAACTTTAAGATTTCATTGGTTGGTGAGAATAAATTTTTTGGGTTTGGAAGTTATTAACATAGTATATTATATATTTATTTTAAAATTAAATTAAATTCTTGAGTTACATAAAAGGTTTGGAATAAAATAATCTAGAGAAGTTTCAACTCCTATTTATTTTAGTAAAAAAATTGCTTAGAATAAAAAGGAAGGAGTGTGAATTAAAATGAATTTCAAAGGATGTTTGGAAGCATACTCTATTTGAGATTATCAATATCATATATCATCTTTTTCATTAAACTTTATTCTCGATTCCAAGTAAATCTAAGGAATGATATTTTATGTCTAGGAAATGGATCTTGTGATATATCAAAAGAACTCTCAAGTATGTATTCGGTAACAAAAAAGGTAAATCATAAAAACTATATGGTTTTTTAGATATTTATTGGGAAGGTGAAATTAAATATTGAAAATCAATTTTTTTATGTACATTCCTTATTGAAGGAATATTTATTTATTGGAACTCTAAATGAAAAATTGTATCACATTGAGCATAATGGATGTTGATTATATTGTGTCATCATAATCCACATGTAAGATCCCAGTTTATCCTTTGAGGTATGAATTATTTAATTTTCAGTCTAAACCTTTTGTTTTATCTAAATGGTAGTGCCTAACGGGGTCATAGAGGTTTTAATACTGTTTGATCTTGGATTTGATCCTGAAGTATGGGTTTTTAAAGAACAATGTAAGGTGCATGATTATCTCATGGTTGGTACTAACCATTCACCTCAACCATGTGTCCTTTAGAGGGTGAAGTATAGTTTTTCAAACCATGAAACAAAGGAATCACAACCATAAAAAACATACAATTTATTATTTGTGAACCACACATATTTTGTGTACATTTTTTCTAACTATTCACCTAGACTATGTGGGGTGTGGGCTTCTAGGTAGTGTTGAATTCATGGTTTTCTCATGGATTTTCTAACCTTTCATGTGAACAATGTGAGGTGTATACACATGGATAATAGGTGTTCATGGTTGGTGCATGGTTTTTTCAACCATATTCCCTATTAAATATCATATAAGTTACATTTTTCCCTCCCATACTTTAAAATTAAAGTTCTAAAGGATCTAATAAAAATTGATAAGGGGGGACGAATCAGTTGTTCACGTTTTATAAGTTTCAATTATTTTCAAAACTTAACCCCTGTAACCTATTAAGTTTTATTTAGTTATCAAATTTTATTAAATACTAATCCATGAAAAAGTAGGAAAGAAAGTAAAGAACATAATATTTACAAGGTTTGGGCTTATTGTGAGAATTTGCATCCTTTCCACATCCACTCCTGTGGGTCTATGTAAATCTGCAATTATGAAAAAGTAAATACAACATATGCCAACTCCAATTAGATGTCTTTTATCCCCCAATAGTAATGATTATACTAACCTCTATCAGTTTACAATGTTTTCTTATAAAAAAATTAATCTAAACAAAAGAATAAATACTTTGTTGAAATTCCTCCACAATTACTTAGTCTAAATTCTCATTCCAATTTGGCTAGATCCAATTTTCTCAATATGATGACTATAGAACTAATTATTTCAATACGATGATTCTGGATCTGATTCTCACAATATGATGAGTCTGGATCCAATTCTCTCAATATGGTGAGTCTGCCTCCCATCCTCCCTTACTCAATTTGTACTTATCAAACTCCACTTAGAAACTCAATATGATAAACTAAATATGATAAACACATTCTCAATCTAAAAAAATAAAACTATACTCAAATTCTCAATATGATCTTATTTAGTTTGACTGAATCAACACAATTGAATCAATCTGATTGACTCAATACAATCTTCTTAATAAGATCTTTCCTGATCTGGTAAACAAACATTCAGCTATATGATCCACCTCATGAGATATCTAGATAGAAATAAATTTCACTTAATTTATTCAATGCTCCACCATTTATGCTTATGTGAAAAGTCACAATGAATGAATGATCTGAGCAGGTATTTATATGTGACTTAGAAAACCAAATTTGAAAACTTGGAAATGTTCTCCACTTCCTCAAGTTTCGAAACTCTGAAAATATCTTGTATTTAAACTTTTACTTTTACTTCTTCAATCCTCCTTATATTTCTCTAAGATTTAAAAAATAAATAAATTTAAATTTTGACCTCTTCAACTCTTCATAAAACGTCTAGAATTTTTTTTTGAGTCTTCTTCATAATCATATCATTATGATTTCATTTCCTTCCCAACTCATTATGATATTTTTCCTTCTCATCACATTACAATTTATATTTCTTTCCCAGATAATTAAGATTTATTCTTATTTATCATATCATTATGATTTATGGTTCTTTCTTAGATCATTATGATTTTGTTTAATTCTCATACCATTATGAAAGAAATATCATTATGATGATTTTCCCATTATGATGGAAATCTCGTTACGATGATTTTCCATAATAATGGAAATTATTCATAATGAATCCACTTAGAAACTTTGAACTTATTCAAACTTCATCAACTTCTCAAATCCTGACTTTTGGATTCAATGATCTAAATATAATTCAGATGGATCTGATTCTTTCAGCAACTTTCAACATTCTTATAAATTTCATTACGATGGATTGGGTCTGATTCTTAAATAACAAAAACATTCTTATACAAAGAGGTTAGTTTTCAAAAAATAAAAAACCTTTTCTAAAACAATTTATCACAAAGATTCTTCAATATCCCCATTTTTATTTGTTGAAAACCCTTTTTAATAACTTTTCAACTCTCCTAATTTTTTC
The DNA here is from genome assembly GCA_963277665.1 of Viscum album. NCBI lineage: Eukaryota > Viridiplantae > Streptophyta > Magnoliopsida > Santalales > Viscaceae > Viscum > Viscum album. Next base: position 1,599,035,792 of record OY728130.1, on the reverse strand, counting down.
ACAGCTCATCTTTTGTAAATAACTCATGTTTTTTGAATTTTATTAAAAAAGAGACTTTCTAAAAATAGAGTTTCATGACACCACACTACTGGATAAAGTAATTTTTTTGAAGTAATTTGATCCCTCAGTGGTAAGAAACTTTTGTGTCTATATAAAGATAAACTTTCCTCACTTTTGTCTTTTTCTCTCTCACTTTTATTTTTCTATCCCCCATTTTATGATAACCATGGATTTAGATTCATAACATAACGATAGGAAAAAACTTATTAAAAAGTAAAAAAGTTGTTACTTTTTATTCCCCATTTTCTATATAATCCAAAGCATGGTGGGGGACCTCTTTATAGGGTTTATAAATTCATTGGAGTGTACTGAACATGAAGTTTCATCAACAATTCCACAAAACTTTCTTTCAGCATTACTTTTTTAAAGATATCATCAATCTGATACTTTGTTGAAATTTATTCCGGCAAAAATTATCCAAAATCAACTTTCTATTTTATAAAGTATAACTTTATATCAAGGTTTTTTAATATTTAATTTCAGATGGGATTTTTAGAAGATCAATTACACTTTGATTATCACAAAGTCTCTATAGAGACCCAGCCTTTTCTTACATTGAAATTACATCATTTTAAAGATAAACAACATAATAGTAATATAAATAGAGGATAAAAAGGTTTAATATCTTGGGAAAACTAGGACCATGCATAACAATTATAATATCAAGCATAAACATTTATTTAATTCCTTCTTCTCTAGCTTCTTATTTGGACTTGACCTCTCCTTAGTACATATAGTCACCTGGGGATATACATAAAAAGGGATGAGATAAAATCCCTATAAGAGGATATATAAGAACAATATATCATGATTTGAGTATAATCATCACATAGGAAAAACATCATGAACATGAGAGAAATCATTAATAAAGGACGTGAAATGTGTAAATGCATAAAAAATGAAGCATTGTGTATTAGTGGTTAAATACCACACACACTTGTGAACAAAGATAGAATCTTGTTAACACATAATTTTACTTAAAACTCATGAGAATAATCACTTTACCCAATGTATAGGAGTGCTGTATAACTTCAGTCGCACCTGTCACATTGAAACATTCATATTGCGCTATATAATTCCGGGCGCACCTGTCATGTCATAAAATTATAATTATCATGCATGACACAATGAACATATATCAAAAATTAACATAACTAACCCATGTAAAGTAATTTTTTTCATCTCATAATAACACATTCATAAACTTTGGGTTCCCAAAGATAAAGTGGGAATAATAGACTTGATATGATAACCGTCAACCTTGAGTGAGAAGTAAAAGATGTGATTTTGAAAGAAGAGTTCTTTTGGAAAACATTTGTTTGACATAAACTTTAGTATAAAATATTTATATCCCCTAAAAGGTAAGATAATGATGAAAAAATGATTTTTAAGGAGTGACCATACCAAAAATGGAGTGAAATAGGGAGAACCCGAAAAAAGATAGTTGGGTTTGAGATTTTCCCCTTACCATGTATATGAACACTTTCTTCATATTAATTTCCTGTATAACCACATTATACTCATTAATTAAAAATTATATAACCCTTTACACATGAATATGGTTTATTATGGTTTCATTAAGTTATTTTATGGTCCATTGTATGAGTTATAGAGTTTAAAGAACATCGTTTGGTAATGTTCGTTTTTATGGTTTTCTTGAGTGGTTCACTTGTATTCATAAATGAAAGTTCGTGTAGAACATGGATAAACATCCAGAACTGATCATTCATGTTATTAATGACATTATATAAGTTTAAATGATATTATAATGAATTATATTATATACCATGTGTATGAATCATTAGATAATAATTAAATGATGTTTGTTTGGGTTAATTTGGGTGGTTTTTCGATCACAATGAACTTGTTTTATTTTATCACTTAGTGTCACGTAAATAAGTTAGTTCCAAAACATAAAATGGGATAAAAAATACACTTTAAAATATTTTTTCAACCATTTAACATTTTTATTGGATGAATTTAAGGATTTGAAGGGAAAAGGAAGTGCATAACCCATGATTTAGGTAAATTAACACATCATGGGAAATGATTTCATTTTATTAACAAAGAGAGGGAGGGAGGAGTATAATAAATAATATTCCATTAACCTGATATAATACCATTATATCAATAATATTAGATTTATCATGAAATTTGGATAAGATATGTTGAGGATAAGATAACAAATGAAAAGAAATTTGAATGGAAAAGAAAGAAAAGATATAGAGGAATAACCTCTTGAATCCTCCTCTTGAGATCCTCTTTAAGGAAGATTGGATTGGCCTTTTAAAGAGACCAGGAGATCTTAGACGTGGGGGTTGGGCTAGGGAAGATTTTTGGGTAGAGTCTATACAAGTCTTGAAGCATGATAGGTGTGAGGAAATGAGGGTGTGAAGGGTGGTATTTATAGTGGAGGGGAGAGGGGTTTTCTCAATATAATATTCATTAATTTATTATTTCTCCAAAGGACAAGGAATAGTGAGTCTTACATGACAAAGAATAGTAATTTTATCATGCGAATATGAATTAATTGATATTAATTCAATAGAACATCATGCATGACTCTATAATTAGCTTATTTAGCTTATTTTGTAAATTATGGTATTTCACTATTCATCAAAAATTAAAGTATTTCAGAAAAATTATAAAAATTCACCACAACCATTTTTCGAAATGAATAATCAATAAATGAAGTCCATTTTTCAAAAATAATTTTCTAAAACTGATTAATTTAATTTGTAATTAAAATCATAATTTACTAGAAAAATACAGTTTTTAAAATTAAAACTGATTTTATAATGCTTTCAAAAATTAAGTAAGGTCTTATAAAATTAACTTAAAACTAGAAGATATATAATTGTTAATTTATTAACACATTTTAAGAAAATATATTTTCTTTTAAATTGATTAATTAATTACAATTAATTATTTATGACTTACATAAATACCAATACTTTTACTATGGTCAAATTATCACTTATAAGATGCCTAAATTTTATTTAATATTTCAAGGGTATGGTTAATATTATTTTTAATGATTTATTATTCATAAGGGTAGGTTAAAATTCATAAGTGTAGGTTACTATTCATCAAAAATTAAGTTTGTCCTATCGGACTCCAAATGTCTTACTGATAGCAACCGTGTATGTCATATTTTCAAAATTCAAACCATAGAAGTGGAAAATTTGTGTTTATTGGTCACATAGTATTTAGTATCAGGATATTTAATTGTGTTTTCTAATTTGATTATAATATAGGGAATAATTATAAGAAGGTATTTTCGTTGATAAAACATCAGGTCGTTGCATTCTTCCCCCTTATGAAATTTCTCCCTCAAAATTTTGTTTTACACAAACTCGTGAGGGTACTTCTCCTTCATTACCTCCTCCGATTCCAAATTAGCTTCTTAAAACTTATAGTTCTTCCATAATATGTTGACAAGGTGGGTTGTCTTGTTGCGTAGAACCTCATCTCTCCTGTTTAGAATCTTCCCTAGCTTCTTTTCATTAGAGAGATCATCTTCCAGTTGTACCACCTATAAATTCAGTACATGTGAGAAATCTTGTTTGTGCTTTATTAGGAGTGATACATGAAACACATCATGAACTTGAGCCATATTCTATGGAAGTGAAAGCCGATAGGCCATGGATTCTATGCATTCAAGGATCTCAAATGGGCCAGTGTACCTTGGGCTTAGCTTCCCTTTCTTTCCAAACCGCATGACTCTCTTCCATGGTGATATTTGAAGGAAGACTTCATCTCTAACTTCAAACTCCAATTCATTTTGACAGTTATTAGCATAGCTCTTTTTTCAACTCTGGGAATCTTTGAGGTGTTTATGGATTACTTTAACCTTCTCAGTCATCTCTTGTAGAAGATATGGTCCAAGTAGATTTCTTTATCCAACTTTATCTCAACAGGTTGGAGTTCTACATCACTTTACATACAGGGCTTCATATAGATCCATCTGAATACTCGAGTGGAAGATATTGTTGTATGAGAACTCAACTAATGGTATATGTTGATCCCATCCACCTTTGAATTCTAGAGAGCAGGCTCTGATCATATCTTCAAGAGTCTGAATAGTCCTTTCATATTGGCCATCAGTTTGAGGCTGATAGGTCATACTAAAATTTAATTCAGTACTCAAATCATGTTGAAGACTCCTCCAGAATTTAGATGTGAACCTTGGATCAAAGTCAGAGAAAATTGTCAGTGTAACTCCATGTAGTCTCACCACTTCCTTCACATATATCTTTTCAATTTTTTCAAGAAATAGGTCTTTCTTAATAGAGATAAAATGGGAAGTCTTGTTGAGTCAGTCAACCACAACCCATATCACATTATTTCCCTTTGATATATTTGAGAGACTCATGAAAAAGTAAATAATAAAATTCTCCCATTTCCATATGGGTATAGGAAGTGGTTGCATCATCCCTTTTTACTTTTTTCGCTTTGAATTAACTTTCTGACATACCAAGCACCTTGATATATATTTTTCAATCTCTTTCTTCATGTTATCCCACTAGAAGTGTTCTTGGAGATCACGGTACATCTTGGTATTCCTAGGATGGATAGAGAATGTTTGTAATGCCACGACCCTAGAATCCAGGAGTAGGTGCGTTATTTTAATACATTGGCATGATACAAGGAAATCATGTCCCGAAAGACCGATCAGTTTAGTAGCCTTGGAAACACTAGATACATTCATAAGTTTAACATTACAACTTGAAAATAAAAACAACACTAAATTATTCCATTAGAAACATCCAAGATTCCTAGATTATGTTTGCAACTCACTCATAACTAACTTATTCATATCCAGGTAAAATGAAACATAAGAAAGGGGTGAGCTCAAATGATCAATAAGAGTAAGCAATACAGTGGAAGATAACATAAACATTAGGCATGGTAAATAATTTAAAACACATGCCTTTACAAATAATTAACAGGAACACTTTATGGAAGGAATATGATCTGAGTAAAAAATGCCATAATAAAACAATGTCATGGGTATTCTACTAGTTGAATAACCACATGATATATCAATAGCTAATATCATTATGATGGAATGCATAATGTAAAACATCATAACCACATAGTCAAGGCCTTGTTCCAAGACTACAAATAAGATTTTTTCAAGGCCTTGTGTGAAGACACTAGTTTGTCTCATGAGACCTACCGATGCATCAAGAAGCCATAGTGGGCTCCACCCATCACTTACTAAGTCCAATACATTCCTCATTTGAAAAATATTTAACATAACATAAAAATTTGTATTAAACTAGCATATGAAATGTCAATATTTTAACAGCAAACCATGAATGGTATAAAAATACCACATCCACAGTCAAACATAACTCATTCAATACAATATGGAAGATTTTATTACAATAAATTAACCTCAATCTAGAATAATTAAGTATATTGACATAGATGAAAATAATCATCAAAACTATCTGAGTTAAGTATCCCCCTTTTTCTTGAAAACATTCAAAAGTATCACTATTTGTCAAGAAGCTGTTGAAAAGATATTTTTGAATCAAAGTGTCCCATACCAATTTGAAACTTTTAAAAGGAATTTTAATTTTAAAACATTAATTTCCATATAAATAAAACCTCAAAACCATTTTTAAAACATGGACATTAATGATAAGGATTTAGAATAATAAATATTTAAAACATTTAAAATGATATTTTAGTTAGAGTTCCTAACCAAAAGAGAGACACTTGAATACAAATAATTGAGGTAATAAAAACTTTATAATATCATGAGAATAAAGGGATCCATGATATACTATGTCAAAGTACATTATATACACAATATAAAAGTGATTTGGTGTATAACAACAAAGAAGTCTCAATGGAATGTAAATTGAGATGAAATCTCTTATAAAGACTGTATCCTTAGGTTAAGGATATATCAACGACATAATTATGTGTCAAAAATATAAATACACTCAATATGATTGGATATTCAGTGTAAATAAATCATAGTACATTCACAAATATTCTTTTAAAAACAACACCAATGAATTAGATGTTTAACTCAATAAATGGAGATTGAGTTAAAATTACTCTTATCAAGTTAATATCGATGACTTGAGAAATTATCAATGGAGTGATTATGTGTATCAAAAGTATATCCACAGAAAGGGGAGTTGATATTATGAAATAAGCAACTGAATAGTGATTCCACACATAATCTTGGAGTAAAATAATCAATGAAGTATGCGTAAAGCCGGATGAGTGGAAATTGAAATTTCAAATTCCCTTATCGATTCGGTAACTTATGAAACATACACCCATGAAAGAAGGATCATACAATGATAATTTAAATATCCATAAATTAAATTATATTACACAATGAATACAATCACTATCATTACACACACCACATGCAATAAATAAGTAGTGAATAATGGAAATATCATGGAATTAAAAGTGAGAGAAGAAACCCATTACTTTGTAATTTTTCCTTGTTCGAGGGTAGGTTAACCTCCTGTATAATAGTGAAATATTTTTTATTAAATTATAAAAGAATCATATACATTAATATTATATCATATATTATCTTTTAACATTGCTTTGTTAACAATATCTTAGTATTATCATCGTTTCAGGTGTTAACGGATTCATTTTCCTTTATATTATTTGTTATGTGAGTCATATTTATTATGGATGGGATGTATCTTATTAATATCCAAAATGATATAAAGTATCTAAACATTTTTTTTAATCATCAAATGAATATTAGTCTTGAATGGATACGATGGGGAATGAATCACATCGTGTTCGTGGAGACGGTAATCCATACGTACGCATGAGCGACAATATCATTTTTTTGATATTAAAATAATATAAAATTGGATGGTATATAATATATTCAGAATCATTGTACTGTTATATTTATTATTTACATAAATTACACATCATTATTATACCCATCCAAATAATAATGTATTGAATAACAAGTACACCACGATTTGGAGATGGTAGGTCGTACGTACGCACGTATGGTGACATGTCATTCAAAGGATGGATATAGAAATGAATATGGTTATACCATATTTATAATAACATCGCAGTATATAGAAGATACTGGAGTTATTATTTTATAATGGAAACAACAAAGAAATAGGAAGTGGAAGAAGAAATGAACTTTGAAAGAGCTTATGAAATATTTACCTTTTCATCGGGTTCTTCCTTTTGATTTGGTCAAAAGGGATCCTTAGGTTAGTTTTCTGACTAAAGGAGAGGAATACAGGACGAATGGAGGATAGTTGATAGGGCATCTTGGCAGAGGTTTTCCAAGCCAGATGGCTTTTAAGATGTGAATTATAGAGAAGGGGGAGTGCTCTTTTATAAGAGGGGTTAGGGGCACCTTAGGAAAAGATAGAAATATTATTTTATAATAAAATTATTTTCAGTTTCTAATGGATCCAAAAATGAATTATTTAAAGTCTAAGGTGGGGATGGGTCAAAAACCACTCAACCAATAGGTTTTATATAGGTTTTTGTCACTATATTAGCTTTATCTTTTATATTTAACTCTTAGTTAAATAGATTGACATTTACCAAGTCTCTTTGTATTTTTATATTATATGGTTAATTAACTTACTATATACTTTCAAGAGAACCCCAAGTGGTTCATTAATGCTACACCTATCATTATATAATTCTTTTTTCTGAACAATATATTTTTAAGAATATAATATCAATTAATAATATAATATTTGTTTTAAAAACTCTTTTATGTCAATTTTGACACTATTTGGTATTTTGTTTTTGCTAAATTCATAGCAGCATTATTACTTTGAAAAAAATTCATCTAACCAACCCTAATAGGTCATATTAACCTAGAAAATTAGTTTAATTCCTAAAAAGTCTCACAATGCATTTATTTGAATATTTATAATATCAATTATTTTAATATTTTATTAATTAGGTAATTACTGCATCATCATTGTGTCATAAATAAATTAAATTATTTAATGTATAAAAATTATAAATAAAATACCATTATATAGTAAATATTTTTATATTTCCAAATAATATTTATAGACGAATTTATCTTATGTGTAACCCTATATTAAAAATGTTTTAGTTATTAAACTTTGAATTTAACACTTTTAACTCTTCTTTGAATTAAATAATAATAAATGTCCTAATCTAATCCAAGTGGACCTAAAGGATCATATTTTATTACTAAGGTTGTTTTTGGTCGAATTAAACTTATCCAATAGAATTAGGACATGTGTTATGGTAATAATAATATCATTTTTACCCTTAATTACCCTATTTACTTTTAACCGTGGTAAATAAAAGTAAAAAGTTACTATTCACCAAAAATTATTTTCATCTTATTGAACCACATATTAATTAATCATATAAACCATGTCTCTCAGATTTTTGAAATTCCACTCACAGAAGTGGTAAAATTATGTTTTATGTGAATTTGCAAATTCTCCTCTGAGGTGGGTAAAAGACAGTGAAAAGTTCAATAAAATTTTTATATATCTAAAATTATTATAAACTGACTCCAATGAATTACATTGAACTTATATTGGTATTATTTATCTATTTTGACCTAAAATAAATTTAAATAAAACAAATAATTATTTAAAGAAAAAGTCGGTTTTAACCAATAACTCAGTGTTTTCACTATTCATTAAAAATTGTATGTTTTCAGAAAAATACCAAAATTTCACCATAAGATAATTTTGATATTATGAATTCAAAAATTAAGTCTATTTTACTAACTTCAAAACATTTAATATTCATTAATTAATTTAAAATTAATTCCCATTGTCAAAACCAAAAGGTGTATTTTTAAGAAATAATAACTATCAAAAGATTGACACTTGTTTACATCCAATTTCAAAGTGAAATTACTTAAAATGACCATCATTGGATTAAATGGTAAAAATATAATCTAATTATACTTCTAAACCATAAAAATATATAATTCAACACTATAAATTATTTTTATTAAAAATGATGTTTTTAGTTAAGATATAGTATTTTTCACTATTCACCCAAATATGAAAGTTATCAGAAAAAAACCAAAAAATTATTGAAACTAAATACTTATGTCCCAATTCTAAAGAAGAAGTTTATTTTGTCAAATTGAATATATAAAATTTTCCAATATAGGATTTATAAATGGTTATCCATTAAAAGGCGGTAAAATTGCATTTTTTGAAAAATAATTCTTTTATCTAAAAAAATAAATGTGTTCTTACATTTTTTCTAAGAAACTCATAATATGGATTCTAAAATTATAAGGATTATATAAAGTTCAAAATTCAGTTAATACTATTCATAACTTATTTTGAACAGCTAGTTTGGTAAGTCGTGGTGCGCTTGAACTCAGTGTTGCGTGTAGTGCAAGTTATTACATTAGTTTGAAAAAATAACGTACTATGAAATCTTGGGGTGTTACAATGTTGAGCTATGAGAATTATTCAATAGCTCATTATTAATCTCAGTTGATGAAGGCACACAAAGACGCATTCCAAACCAAATCACACCATCATCATTGATATGAAACTCTTGCAGTTTCCCTTCCTTTACTACATTAACCCTCTTTTGTAACTCCACATCATCCATTTGTGCTTCCTTAATCTTCTCTTGGATGGATGGTTGTGCAATCATTTGGGCAAGGTAGGATGTATCCCCTTCCCTTATGGCTTCTAAATCCATCCTTTGCATATCCAAGAAGATAGGGTTTTTCTCAATCTATAACATGGATAGAGTAGCAGGTTCTTTTCTGCTTAGAGTATCTGCTACCTTGTTTACCTTTCCAGAATGATAGTGAATTGAGAAATAGTAATACTTTATTTGCTTAAACCAACTCCTTTGACACATGTTGTACTCCTTTTGTGTAAATATATACTTAAGGCTTTTTTGGTCGGTGTATATGTCACACTTCTCTCCATAAAGGTATTTCCGCTAGATATTCAAGGAAAAATCACAGCTTCCAACTCTAGATCATGCATTGAGTAGTTCTACTCGTGGATTTTCAACTACCATGAGGCATATTCTATTACATTATAATTTTACATGAGTCGCAACCCAAGTCATTCTTTGAAGCATCACTGTATATCACAAAACTTTCACCAATTTTTGGTAATGTGAGTATAGGTGTATTGATCAGCCTTGTCTTTATCTCCTTGAATCTTTCCTCACATTCTATAATCCAGAACTACTTCACCCCTTTCTTTTTTAACTTAGTTAGGGTCTTGAAAATCATGAGAAATTTCTCAAAAAACATCGGTAGTACCCAGCTAATCCAAGAAAACTACGGATTTATGTGACACTAGAGGGCCTAGTCCATTCCTCAATCGCCTTTGTTTTTTATGGGTCCATATAAATTCCCTCACTTGTGATCACATGTCCTAGGAACATTAATTTCTTTATAAAAAAGCCACACTTTCTGAAATTGGCATACAAATTTTCCTTTCTCAACATCGCCAACACAAGACTTAGATGTTCTTCATGTTCCTCCTTACTCTTGGAGTATATGAGAATATCATCAATAAAGACTACCACAAAATTTTAAAGGTATTGTATAAATACTCTATTCATAAAATCCATGAAGATTGTATGGGAATTAGTAAGTCTTAAGGGAATCACTAGAAAATCATAGTGCCCATACCTTGTATGGAAGACAGTCTTCTGAATATCTTCCTTCTTCACCTTTAGCTGATGATATACAGAATGAAGATCCACCATTGAGAAGTATTGATCTCCTATTAACTGATCGAACAAGTCATAAATCCTTGTAATAGGATACTTGTTCTTTATGGTGATCTTGTTGATTTCCTAATAATCAATACACAACCTCATTGTTCCATCCTTCTTCTTCAAAAAGAACACCGGCACACCCTAAAGTGATGCACTATGGCATTTGACCCTTTATCTAGATGCTCTTGAAGTTGCTTATTTAACTCCTCTAGATCGATAGGATCGATCCTATAGGAACACTTTTAGATAGGAGTATCTCCAGGTATGAGTTCTATTGAGAACTCTACCTCATGATCCAGGGGAATTCTAGGTAACTCTTTGGGAAATACATCACTATATTCACTCATGATGGGTATCCTGCAAGGTCGATACTATCCTTTGACTCAACCATTTGGGTGAGGTATGCTTCTTCATAATGAATAAACACCCACACCATTGAAGTATTTTTCAAAGGAGATTCATGATCTTCCTTTCATTTTTAGAGGATCATGGGATGGTTCGGAAAATTAAAAGATATTTCATTTTTCCAACATTTGATACATGCTCTATATAATAAGAGCCAATCCATTCCCATTATAGTGTTTAATTCCACCAAGGTAAGTATTATGAGATTTGATAAAAGAATAATCCCACATACGCCAATAAGAGAAGAGTCAAACACTTGGATTACAATGATTGCACCACATAGTGTTTTTATATATATCTCTACTTCAGGGTTTTGGGGCTTTTATTCTATAGTTCTGGAAAACATGAAAGATATAAAGGAATGCGTAGAACTATAATCCAATATTATTTTTCCATTCTTGAGTGAATAGGAATTGTACCATATACGACTTCATTATCTTGCTCCACTTTCACAGTAGTGATGGCATAAGCCTTACTTTGTTCATTTGGATTTTTTGGCTACTGATGTTGATTACCCTCGAGAACTTGAGGTTTAGTGCACTGGTGTGCATAGTTCCCTTGCTCCCTACAGTTATAGCATTGAACCATGGGTGGTTCTCTCCTTTCTTCCACCACATTCTCCTTTCTTTTCATGTCTTTTCAACACTCTTGAGAATGGTTTCCTTCTTTCCCACAATTTAATCACTTCCCCATTCCTTTGAGGTAGTTCTCATGGTGTAACTTCCCAAATTTTTTTCATGTGGGTCTTTGAGTTTTCTTACCACCTTTTTCATTAGATCCACCTGCTTCAAACTCCATATTTTTTTCTTATCACCAAATACATGGGACAATTCTCCAAACTCCATATCCACTTTGAGATCATGTCGACCAACTTCTTCATAACTCCCAAAGTCTCGAATTGTAATATCCTTTCAAAGGTGTGGTTTTAATCCACTAAATAATATAAAAAATTTTCTATCATTGTTGATAACAAAACCTGAAGTGTACCTTGAAAGCCTTGTGAAATTAGCTTCGTAGGTTATGATAGATTCTCCTTTTTTTCTTGATCTCAATTAATTCTATATCCATCTTCGTGCGAAGATTTCTTGGGAAATACTTATCAATAAACATGATCATAAAGTCTTCCCATTCCATCTCCTCAATTTCCTCCCTTGGCTTGGTGTTCTTAATCAAACCCAACCATTGATCAACCTCTCTATCTAGATGATAAATGTCTAGTGTCACCTTCTCCATCTCAGAACAATGGAGTATAGAAAAGATCCTCTCCATGTAGTTGACCCACTTTTCTACAACTAGTGGATCAGAAGATCCAGTAAATGTCGGTGGTTGTTGCCGCATAAAACACTCGATAGCTAGTTTCTCCCTCTTTAGTAAAGGAGGAAGTTCTCCATTATTCTGGTTATTGTTCATAACCTGAGATATTTGGGTAATAATTTCCATGAAGTTTTGAACTCTACCTCCCAAATCATTGGGGATTTCATTCGTGCAATCATTGCATTGGCCCTCGCACAAGTTATTGGCCTGGTTTCTCATGGTTCCCACCATTTTCTAAAATAAAATAGGTTAGAACAAAACATAAGTCAACAATTCATGAATAAATTATTAATTTTTACAATTTATACTAAAAGAATAACATATTGGATCCCTATGTAAATCTTCTTGTGTGCATATTTTTACTTACTCTCATTCTAGAGGTTTTCTCTATGGTTCACTAATTCTAATTCCCAAATTAACTAAACCTTGCCTTTGATACCAACTATAGCGACCCAGAATTTTCTTAAATTACTATTACATAATTTTAAAGATAAAAAACATAATAGTATTACACATAGAGTATCCAAAGGTTTAGTGTCTTGGTAAAACTAGGACTATACATAACAATTACAACATCAAGCATAAACATTTATTTAATTCTTTCTTCTCTAGATTCTTATTGTCACTTGACCTCTCCTTAGTATATGTAGTCACCTGAGGATAAAAATAAAAAGGGGTGATCTGAAATCCCAGTAAGAGGATAGATAAGAAAAATATAGAATTCGGTGAGCATAATCATAACATAGGAAAAAATCATGAAAATGAGAGGAATCATTAATAAGGGACATGAAATGTGGAAATGCATAAAAAATAAAACATCATGTATTAGTGGTTAACTACCACACATACTTATGAAAAAAGCTAGAATATTTTTAACACATAATTTCACTTAAACTCATGAGATTCATCACTTTACCCAATGCATTTAATCACTATATAATTTTGGGTGCACCCGTCACATTGAAACGTCCATATTGCGCTATATAATTATGGGTGCACCAGTCACATCATAAAATTATCATTATCATGCATGCCAGAATGAGAATATATCAAAAATGAATATAACTAACCCATATAAAGGAATGGGTTTCATTTCATAATAACAAAGTCATAAACTTTTGGTTCCCAAAATAAAGTGGGAATAACATACTTGATATGAAAACCATCAACCTTGAGTGAGAAGTAAAAGGTGTTCTTTTGAAAGAAGAGTTCCTTTGGAAAACATTTGTTTGACATAAACTTTAGTATAAGAAATTTATATCCCATAAAATTTAATATAATTATGAACAAATTATTTTTAAAAAGTGACCATACCAAAAATGGAGTGAAAGAGGGAGAACCCAAAGAAAGAAAGTTGGGTTCGAGATTTTCCCCATACCTTGTATCTGAATGATTTCTTCATTTTAATGTCTTGTATAACCACATTAGATTCATTAATTAACAATTTAATAACCTTGTGTACATAAATATGGTTAATTATGGTTTCATAAAGTTATTTTATGGGCCTTTGGATGAGTTATATAGTTTTAAAAACATTGTTCGGGAATCTTCGTTTTTATGGTTTTCTTGAGTGGTTCACTTGTATTCATAAATGAAAGTTTGTGTAGAACATGTATAAACATCCAGAACTTATTTTTCATATTATTAATTATATTACATAATTTTAAATTATCTTATAATGAATTATATTATATACCATGTGTATGAATCATTAGATAATAATTAAATGATGATTGTTTGGGTTAATTTGGGATGTTTTTCAATCAAAATGAACTTGTTTTATTTTATCACTTAGTGTCATGTAAATAAGTTAGTTCCAGAACATAAAAGAAGATAGAACAAAAAATTTAAAATATTTTTTCCACCATTTGATGTTTTTATTGGTAGTGTTGAACGATTTGAAGGGAAAAGGAATTGCATCGTCCATTATTTAGGTAAATTAACACATCATAGGCAACAATTTCATTTTATTAAAAAAGAGAGGGAGGGAGGAGTATAGTGATTCATCTTCCACTAACAAGATATAATACAATTATATCAATAATAGTGGATTTATCATGAAATTTAGATAATATATGTTGAGGATAAGAGAAGAAAAAAATAAGAAATTTGAAAGGAAAAGAAAGAAAAGAGAGATAGGAATTCCTCTTGAATCCTCATCTTGATATCGTCCTTAAAAAAGATAGGATTGGCATTTTGATGAGACCAAGCACTCTTGGACGTGGGGTAAGGGATAGGAAAGATTCTTGGGTAGAGTTTAGACAAATCTTGAAGCTTGAGAGGTGTGAGGAAATGAGGGTGTGAAGGTTGGTATTTATAGAGGAGGGGAGAGGGGTTTTCTCAATATAATATTCATTAATTTATTATTTCTCCACAAGATAAGGAATAGTGAGTTTTAAATGACCAGGAATAGTAATTTTATCATGTCAATCTGAACCAATTGGGCTTACATCAGCAGAACATCATGCATGACTCTGTAATTTGGTTATTTAGCTTATTTTGTAAATTATGGAATTTCATTATTCATAAAAAATTTAAGTATTTAAAGAAAATACAAAAACTTCACCCCAAAATTTTTTTTGGAATGTAGAATCCAAATAAGAGTCCATTTTTCAAAATTAATTTTATAAATATGATTAATTTAATTTTTAATGAAAATCATAATTTACTTGAAAATACAGTTTTTTAAATAAAAACTAATTTTATAATGGTTTCAAAAATTACGTAAGGTCTTATAAAATTATCTTAAAACTATAATACATAGAATTTTTAATTCATGAACACATTTTAAGAAAATAGATTTTCTTTTAAATTAATTAATTAATTCTAATTATTTATTTATGACTTACAAAAATACCAACACTTTTACTATGGTCAAATTAGCACTTATAAGATGCCTAATTTTTGTTTAATATTTCAAGGGTAATGTCACTATTATTTTGAATGATTTAATATTCATAAGGGTAGGTTACTATTCATAGGGTTGGTTACTATTCACCAAAAATTAAGTCTGTCATATCGGACTCCAAACATCTTACTGATCGCAACTGTGTATGTTAGATTTTCAAAATTCGAACCATAGAAGTGACAAAATTATGTTTAATGGTCACATAGTATTTAAGATCATGATATTTTATTGTGTTTACTAATGTGATTATACTATAGGGAATAATTATAAGAAGGAATTTCCAATGGTAAAATATCCAGTCATTATATTATCTTCAATGGTTTAGAAACTTTTACATTCAAATCATTCAACTGAGCATCCATCCACAACATTTGAGTATAATCCTGGGTAGCTACAACATATTCAGATTCAATTGTGTTAAAAGTTACTAAACTTTGTTTCTTACTATTCCAACTCACATAACATTCACCCAAGAAAAATGTCCCTCCTTAGGTTTATATTATATCATTATAAACTCCATCCTAATAAACATTAGTATAACCATGAAAATTCACCTCACTATTTCTTTTGTTTAACAACCCATGTGAAGTTAATCATTTAACATATCTGAGAATTCTTTTTTTAAATATATTTGATTCTTTCAAATTAATTTGATACCTGGAACAAAAATTCATAACATAAAAAATATCAATCTGTGAAGCTATAATATGAAGTAGACTTCCAATCGGATTTTAAAAATCATTCTAATTCACACATTTTTACTAAATTCATCATTACTCAACTTTGTTCTTGCTAAAATAGGAGTAGAAACTTATTTTTATTATACCATGAAAAACTTATTTAACAATTCTCCGGTATACTTATCTTGGTATAAGAAAATGTATTTTTTGTTTTGTTGAACTTGTAAGAAAAGGAAGAAATTTAATTCCCCCAACATTGAAATTTCAAAATTCTTCTTCATTTCCTTAGTAAATGTTTTACAAACATATTCTCTATCTCTAGAAAAAATTATAGCATCTACATAAACAATTACACTTAGAGTTCTAGAGTTAAAATATTTCACATATAAGTTTCTATAAAATTTTCCTTTAGAAAAAATTAATATTCTCAAACAATTGTCAAGTTTATAATACTAAGCTTGTGGATCTTGTTTCATACTATAAAAATATTTCTTCAATTTACAAACTTTTTTTCATCCTCTTCAAGTAGAATCCCACAAGGTTGTTAAATACAAGATTATTCCTCAATATCACCATTTAGGAAAGATTATTTTATGTCCATCTAATAGACTTTTTAATTCTGATGAACATACACTATAAGAAACATTCAAATAGTCACTATCCTTGCAATGGGGGAAAGGTTTCATCAAAATAAACAGCTTACACCTTTGAATATCCTTTAAAAACAAGTCTTTTTATTTTTCTTAAAACGTCTCCATGATCATTCAATTTGTTTCAATAAACCCATTTTATAATGATAACATTTTTATTTGATGGCTGTGGAATAAGTTATCATGTTTCATTCTTCTGAATCCAATATAACTCTTCATTCATTTCTTCCACCCATTTTTTAAATTACTATTTCCCCCTCCCTTCCTTTAAAACTAAAACACATATTTTCAAACTTCATTTATGAACATTGGACCAGTCATGGCTCTACCCTCTTACTCTCATAGGCTTTGGTGAATCTACCATATATGTACTATGATTCAATAATTTTTTTTTATGTTGGATACCCTTAGTAAGCATAGCCCTCATTTTTATTATTTTATATCTTTCACTTTCAATATTTATTTCGATCATAAAGTGATCTCATATGTCATATTTTCAAGGTGTTTTTATAGTTTTTCATTTTATCTCATTCTATACTAAATATGAGGTTAATACTAGATGAGGAGTCTACTATGGGGCTAAGTTAGGTGTTCTATGAATTTTCCATCGAGGTATAACCTTTTATAAATTGTTTCATTGTTTTAAATGCATTAAATTCCATGTTTTTCCTCTAAAAATTGTATTCCTATAAATAGATTCCTATAGTTTTATCATGAGGAGTTTCTAGACCCTTGTACATCATTAGAGGTTTTCAACCTCACCCCAAAGCACCATTTTGTGAGTGTTTGACTAAATTACATTAACAACCATTCTTTAATTTCAAACTAAAACCCCTCATAGGGTGTATTAGCTTTGACCTTAGTGAAACCACTTATTTGGTGTATCCAAACCACCCCATAGTTGTGTGGTGTTGTAACATGAATAAATGGTTGGATATAAGTAATTATTAAATGGATTTGACTCCTTACTTCGCCCTTGTGATTATTTTATCACTTATGAATTTATTATTTCTTACATGAATGGTTCACACCATTATTGGTGCGGCATGCCTTGAGTAAGCCTTGGATCTATGAGTGGGAATTCCTTGAGTGAACTCATAGGATGCCACTTGATTCATTGTTGTGAATTCTAATTGGTACACTCACTTGGATTTGGTATTTTTCTTACTTAATAAATGCCACAAATTGATGTTATAAGATTCTTCTGGATTATATGAAAAATGTATAATTATAGGGATGATCTCCCTAGGTTCATCCAATGTATTCAAACATAGAATGCCTTAAGTCAGCCCCTTGGATTCCAATCGTGGCATGTGCAACTCACAAATACAGTTTTCCTTAATTTAGTTAGAAACTATTATGAGTGAAAAACCAATTGTTCATACCTTATATTACACTGAAACCAAAGGGAAAAAAATCATGGATTAATCACTATGATTAAGCTTAAATACCAAAGGTCAAGAATACCATGGTTCTTCCATGGATTTTAAATGGGTGTGCTGTGTGGGAATTCCTAGACCTATTACATGGATTCCTTATAGTTATTATCACATGAAAACTTGGATTATATATCCTAGGTCCCTTGACTATTTATAGGCTACATGTTTACATACATTCTATCATAGACCCAAGAATTTATGATCAGTCGGGCATCCTTAGAGGAACCAATGCTCGACATAATTTCTATTTTATTTACCATTTAAATTTTAAAAATATTTTCATGTCATTATAGTTTATACACACATACTGAATTTTCATTATACATTGTTTGTGGTGACCTATTGAGTTTAACTCGTACCTGGTTTAGGTCACCGTTTAGTTCCTAAACAGACTTCTTGGATACAGTAAAGGACTAAGGGAATCACCCAACTTTGGATACTTGATTTCATTCTGCATTGGAGTATAGGAGAAGGGGAATAAGTTAGTTATTTGGATTCCCATGGAGTTTTTATATTTTGGTAATTTTGTACATTTTATAGTGACATGTATTGTTGTCGCTACAATAAAACAGGCTTTTAACAGCACTAGACTTTACTAGGGATAAAAACACTGATAAATGGTACCTTTTATGAGCCTTTTTTTAAGCCCTGATAAAAGCTACCCTTTATCAGTGCTATTTTTAGAATTGATAAAGGGTAACCTTTATCAGCACTTTTCTTCAAGGCTAATAAAAGGTTCCCTTTATCAAAACTTTATTTTTAGCGGTGATAAAGGGATCCTTTTTCAGTGCCTTTGTAGCACTGATAAAGGTCTAGAATAAAATGAAATAATTTAAATAATAATTATAATAATGTGTTTGTTAAAAAATATTAAAAACTTTATTAATAAAATAATTATTGATAAAAATGAAGAAATTTAATAAACAGTATATATTAAATATAGATATATATAAATATATGATTTATATAAAAAAAATATTTATACATTACATAAAATAAGTCATATATTACTGAAGAATGTTTTAAAAATAAAAATTAATATGAATTAAAAATAATGACTAATTACATAGAGTAATGGACATAATTAAATGTTGTTTTATTTTTAAATTTTACATATATCAAACATGCATTATATTAAGTTCACATACATATGTAATTAGTTCATTTTTATATACAATGCACAGACATAAATATTTACGTAATTAGTGAAATTTTATATAGAAACATATACACTTAATATTTATGTAATTTATTCAAATTTTAGCATTCATTTTAGAATTCCATTATAACATGATACATTTAATATATCATGTATTTAATCAGAAAATTTTATTTATTTACAATTAATTTTATTACAGTTAAGTATTAATCCATTTTTAATATTTTTTATTTTTTATTTTTTTGGGAACTTAATCATTTGGTATTATTTATTTATATATTTATTTATTTACTATGTTTTAATATTTTCAATATGTATTCAATATATATCCATATTTTTAAATAATTTATATCTAATTAATAAAACTTATCCATTTTTCAATATTGTTAAAGTATACTCATTTTTAATTATTCAATTTCACTAATTTTTAACATGCATGCACTTAAGGTTAAATATTCATTAATAATGTTAAAAAAGTATTTTCAAATAAATATTTATAAATATATATATTTATAAATTTTTATTTACTATACATTTATATATTTATAATTATAAATAAATAAATTTATTTATATAATTATAAATAAATAATTATATATATTTAAATAATTATAAAATTATAGTAAATTTATTTAAATAATGAATATATATAATATATTTATATTTATATTTTTTAATTAAATATATATATATATAATTATATAAATATATAAATATATAAATATTATTTTTTTAAGTATTTATATAATCATAAATAAATAAGTATATATTTAAATAATTATAAAATTATAATGAATATATTTAAATAATAAATATATTTACTATATTATATTTATATATATTTATTAAATATATATATAATTATATAAATATATTTATAAAAAAATTATTTATAATTGTAACTATAAATCCTTTCTCAATGCTTAAGTAATAAGCACTGATAAAAGGAATCTTTATCAGTTCTTTTTCAGAGCGGATAAAGATGTCTTTTGTCAATGCTTATTAATTTAGTTCTCATAAAAGGGATCTTTATCAACTCTTTTTTATAATCATTGATAAAAGTTTCCTAATCTATTTAAAGAACCCAAACTAATCACAAACTGGTCGCGATATCTGAAAATTTCCACATAAGCGACCTATTGTCAGTGCTCCTCCTCATCGAATCCAAACTCAAATCCGGGCTTGAATCAATATTCAAACAATTCCAAGGCACAATCCAAGGATCTAACAATTCAAGTGTCAAATGAATCCAAGGCTTGAACGAATTCCAATTTTGTAGATATCCCTAATTTTTGTTGGAAAATTCAAAGCTTTAATCCAAGGTATGTTATTTTCTCCTCCTTCTCACTCATTTATTTCTTGTTTGGTGATATCTATTTTCTTTTTTTTCAGTATCTCATTATATTAATTATATAGCATTTATTTTCTTCCTATAATGAATTTATAATTTTTATTTTCTATGATATTGGGTTTGTATTAACCCTTTAAGCGATTTTCTTGCTACCTTGTAGAATATTAACAATTTCACACACTAATTTCATCCTTAAAGATTAATAAGTTTAAATGTTTTGAACTTCGTTCCATGTAAATAACACACACAAATTGTTTGTTAAAATGAAACCCATGGTTTTTATTTAATAAATAAAAATGGATTTCATGCAATGATTTCTTGAAGTTGAAGTGCATTTTTTTGGGTTTTTTATATTTTGAAGCTTCAATGGTATTACATAGAGATTTTAATTTTATGTTAAGTGTCCTGAATTTTATCTCTTTGTTTTTTTCTTGAAATCCTATATGAACATCCATATATATATAATCATTTTAATATATATATATATATATATATATATATCTGTGTGTGGGTGTGGGTGTGTTTTTGTGAACACATTATTTCATGTATATATGTAAGTATGTAGTCACATGAAATATATAAAGGATTCACTCAATAAAGTAGATAATTTTTTTCTTGGTTTCAAAAATACATCATAAGAGAGACTATTAATGCGTGTTCTTTTAAATTATTAATTTGATACCTGTTTGGAAATTTTTAAAATTACTTTGATTCTCACTTTTTTATTTTGAATAATATTCAAAGAAATATGTTTTTCATTGAAAATTAGTAGTAGTATCAAGTGTTATGGACTTTTTGGTACAATGAAATGGTTTTTATAAAAACATGTCACCATCTATGGAAGCTTTCTATATTAGTTATGATGAGGTAAGGTTTTCTTCTTTTAAATATAGAGATTGTATTGATGGGTATTGGAAGGATGTTTTAATATACATGTTTGGGTTATGTTGATTTTAGTTTTATCTATTTTCTGAAAAGGTGACCATAACTCCCATTACTATCACAATAGGGATTGTATTCATATTAGTTAGGGGTGATAGATAGTTACAATATAGTCCTGATTAGATTGTATGGGTCCCCACTTATATCAAATTCCATATGGTAGTCCAACAAGGTAGGCTAGTTTTGGGTCTCCAGTAGGTTATAAACATAGGAACTCATCATCATACTTATAGGTATTTCCAACCCAAGTATGTCAAGAGACACCTCATGGGATGTTTTAGAATTTCCAAAGATTACATATACTTCATTTACTACTATTTACATTTATATTATTTTTTAATTACTCCGTATTTAATATTGATCCATTATAATGTGACCAATTTTTTATATTTTTTATTTGGTTGTATTATTTATTTATTTTTCTAACTAATGTTTCATTTTATTATTATATATTATTCTTTATGAGTATGGTTATAAAGAGTCATATTCAAGAACCCTAGAATATTTATAGATTCTATAAGTATCTTCATTCAATAAAATATCAATTATTAAGGTGAAAATAGTTATTAAGATAATTTATAAAGATTAATGATATTTGATACACTATTTATATTAAATGTAATAATTCCTTAGGTTGTTACATTACTAGTTCCAAAAAAATAGAATAGAGGTTATCAGATTATATATTTTTTGGAATAATTATTAGAAAATATTTTTAGTTATTCATCATTTTAGGTCTACATGTATTGGTTCCACCCCTAATAATATTTGATTTCCATCCATGTATATGAAATAACACTTTATTAAAATGTTTTATAAATAAATTTTTATATCTCATAGTTGATGAAATGAGATTTTATTATTCTTGTTTTTCATATTTGGGTTTCATATTAGTCCTTAATTGCCTATAATATATTTTCATTTTTTTAGGGGATTAATGAAAGACTCGATGGTTAATTTTAATAGATTTAGGACTAGTCTTAGTTGGAGGATTGAAAGTCTTAAAAGTAATATTTTTCCTCTAAATATAGAATTAATATAGGCCCCAAAGATTCATATATCATAAAATTTCCCTACTGAGACCCCTTGAATCATATATAAGAATGTGTGTGCCCCCAAATGTCACCTTCAATAAGAAAAAAGCTAATAACTAGTTTCAATGCTGTAATTCTCACAAATGGGAGGCATTACCCCTTTTATAGAACAAAATAGAGTATAACTTCCATCCTCATCAACTTCATCTCCCAAACAGTTATTATTGAAATTTATTTCCGGATAATCATCCCCCGTATCTTTTATGTTTCTTGAACTAATATGATCAGTAGTCATCCTATGGATGACTACTACTTATATTATTTCAAGAAACATGGGTGAATGTCCATAAGATATGGAAGATGAGTCTCAAACAAAAAAATGCAATAATAATTGTTCGGTAGATGATGCTGATGAGGATAACGGTTGTCTATAACTTTCAAATTTGATGAATTGAAAGGATAACACCAACCATAGTGGAGTAATTATTTTCTTAAATTCAATTACCCATTTTATTCAAATCATACTGAAATTATTTGAAACAATCAAATGTTGAGTTTCCCTTATTATAATTATCTATAACTTTCACATTTGATAATGAATATATCATGTTTATTTATTTATTTATTTTATAAAATTAATATTTTATGAACCCAATAGGGTAGATATGAATGAAAAATGGATTCACACTAATTGTTTGATAAAAGAGTATGAATATGGTGTTAAATAGTTCATCAAGTTTGCAATAAAGCATGCATACGACCCTTCTCAAATCCTTTTTTTCATGATTAAATTATTTTCATTCAAGAAAAAATAGTTTAGAAGAGTTTGAAGAAAGTTTGATTTGTCACAAAATAGATCAGAGTTATAAATTTCGGAATAAACATGGTGACGAACTAAATGTGCACACTGATTAGAATGATACTATGGTTTATAGATCATTGGATATGAATACTAGTGTAAAAGACGATGGAGATAGCATGGAATAAATGACAATGGAAATTGAATATTACATTTGTGATTGTCCAAACTAGTCTTAGAAGTTAAATGGTTGTGCAAAGACACCATTTTGTACTGATTTTACTAAATACACAACATTTTTAGCTGTATTAAAGTTATATAATTTGAAAGTCAGTAGCGGATTCAGTGACACCAGCTTTATAGAACTACTTGGTCTCTTGAATGATATTCTACCAAACAAAAATGATCTACCATGTCAAACATATGATGATAAAAAAATTCTACATTCAATGGGAATGATTTATAAAAAATATATGCTTATCCAAATCATTGCATATTGTTTCTTGAGGACCACAAATCACTCATAAAATGACCCAAGTTTGGTGTGGATCGATATAAGAAAAAATAATCAAGTCCTTTCAAAGATGTATGGTACATTCCTATCATTCCATAGTTTATAAGACTATATGGATGTCGAGAAAATTTGAGACAATTGACATGGAATGTAGATACGATAATTAAATATGGGGACCTACATCATCCATCAGATTCTCCCCAATGGAAGAAAATTGATTATGAGTATCCATAATTTGGAAATGATCCAAGAAACTTTTGTATTCTATTATCTACAGATGGAATAAATCCTATTGGTGTATATAGTATTACTCAAAGTACATGGCCCGTCATGTTGGTAAATTATAACTTGTATCTATGGTTATCCATGAAGTGAAAATACATTGTGTTGTATCTACTTATATCTAAACCAAATAAACCCGGTAATGATATTGATTTCTATTTGGATCCGCTGATCGAAGATATGAAATTGATGTGGGATATAGGTGTTATAATGTATAATTCTCATAGAAGTGAAGAATTAACATTGAGGACCATGTTGTATGGGATGATAAATGACTTTCTTTCTTATTGAAATTTATCAGGATATAGAATTATAGGAATCTTGGGGTATCCCATTTGTGAAGAATGTACACACTCAGTTCAATTGAAACATTCTTTACAAACTTTGTTTTTAGGACGTTGGAAATTTTTACCTCGATGACATAAATACTGATCGTAGACGACAACATTCATTGGGAATATCAAACAAGGTACAACACCATCTCCACTAATGGGTGATCAATTGCTCAACAAAGTAAAATATATTGACACTATTTTTTGAAAACCATTTTTGAAAAACCTTACGAAATCATGTTAGAACAAGAGATCGATTTTATTTGAATTACCATATTATAATTGTTTATATGTCATACATTTTATTGGTGTCATGAATATAGAAAAATTTTATTTGATATTTTTAATGGCATGTTACTAAATGTTCCTAAAAAAATGATGGAATCTAGGCTCACTTGTACATGATTGACATGGGGATAAGGGAAGATTTCATACCAGTAATGGGTAAAGGGTGGAGTTTTCTTCCACCAACAGATTACACTCTATCTAGATAGTAAAATTTTCAATTTTTCCTTTTCCATAATAGTGTGAAAGTTCTAGAGTGGTATTCATCAAATATTAAGAATGTCATGTCAATGACTAACTTGAAGTTATAGGGACTAAAATCACACGACTTTCATGTTTTGATGCAAGATTTGATGTATGTTTCATTCCATTGAATTTTGTTTCAAAATGTATGGCATACATTAACTAGAATCTAATTATTATTTAAATCCATATGCAGAAAATTCATAGACTCGATGAAGATTCCAATCATGAATAATGAAGTTGCAATCATATAATGTGAATTAGAGATGTTCTTCCCGCCATCATTCTTTTATATAATGGTCCGCCTAATGATTTAATTAGTTATAGAGGCTCAACTATGTGGTCTTGTCTATTATAGATGGATATACCTCATTGAATGGTATATGAATATTTTGAAAGGGTATTACAGGAATCAAAGTTAGCCAGAAGTTTTATTGTGGAATGATATATTTTTTAAGAAGCTGTTGAATTCTATAGTGATTACCTAGAAAATGTTGGCAGTATCAGTATCCCAAATTCCTGTCACAATGGATACCTTATGGGAGAATGGATTTCCAAAATAGATTTTTTAAAATTACCTTGATAGAGAGGAAGAAATCAAACCTTTAAATTTTATATAATATTGAAGAAATTGATCCATACATTGAATCCCATAAATAAATTATTAGATAATTGAATCTATCAAGGTCTGAAGGATGGATATCAAATATATATAATCAATAGTTTCTAGGATGGTTTTGAGATCAAATTTATAAGGAGTTATCTGAAAATCTAAATTCAATTTCCGAATGAATTTTATGGTTAGCCAGGGGACCGAATGAAAATGTTATATCTTACACTGGTTTTTTAATCAATGGTTATACTTTCTATAAAAAATAACATGATGACTGAAGAACGATTGAAAAAAGTGGTTTTACACTTATAGAAGAAGATATTCACATATCTGGTCATAATGATTGAAATTCATTTTTTGAAAATATGTCATATTTGGAATTATTGAATTGACATACGAGTTAGATTATACAACATTTCATGTTTTGTTTTTCTACTGCAAATGGGTTGACAATAGGAGTGCAGTGAAAGTTGATGAAATGGGTTTCATGAAGGTGAATTTAAATATGAAATGGGAAAATCATGAGATTTTCATAATGGAATCAAAAGCAGTACAAGTCTTTTATGTCTCAGATTTAGTAAATAATAATTGGTCAATTGTCATACTGGAGACTAAAACAAATGTAGGAAAATTTAATCAAAGATGAACCTTTCTTTGGGAGATCATAATCAGTTCATGTTTTTTCCAATATAGATAATGTATTATATGTTAGAGGGGACCACAAAAGGGGATATGGATTTTAGATAGAGGAACCATATCCCTAAAACCTTTTAAAAAATAAATATATTTCAATGAGAAGGTAAAAGTGTTTTTTAATATACTATTTTTCTTCTCATAATATTATTTGTTCTCTAATGTATTAATATAATGTAAATTAAACTTTTGACTACTCATAAAGATAAAGTATTCTTCACATGATGATGTTACCAATCCTATGGAATCACGACCACAAAATGGGTTAAGGGAAGCACATTGTTTTATCAGCGCTAAGCATACAGTTCTGATAAAGGGGGGGTTTTATCAACACTATTCTTAGTGCTGGTAAAAGTTTTTAATAATAACTTATATATAATTATTATATTTATATTAAAAAATAATTCTTATTTTTATATCTTAAATAAAAAATTGCATGTTTATAATCAATAGATATTTTTAATAACTCAAATATATATATATATTGTTTTAAAAAAAGTATCAGATTATAATTAAATATATTTATGTTTCTAATGAATTTGGTAAATTAATATATTGATCCTGTGTGGACATATGTTATGTTTCATCATGAATTTTCATTTATACATTACACTCTTCTTATTATTCATGTTGTCCATTGATGGCTCGTTTATTATTATGTATATTTTACTAGGTTTATATGATTAGTTCATGTTACCCATATATATACAATATTATGTTCTCAATACTTATATAATTACAATAAATATATTTAAAGAGTAAATATATTTATTATATTTATAATTATTTAATTTTAAGTATATATAAATACTTTTTAAATATATTTATTTGTAATTAAAATGATAATTATATATATTTAAATAGTTATAAAATTACAATAAATACATATATTATAACTTTATAAATATTTCTTTCTTTATTTATTTATTTATTTATTTATTTATAAATATATACAAAAAATTATAAATGTATTTATTTATAGTTATAATTATAACTATAAATAAATATATATTTGTGTGTGTGGGGGGTGTAAAAATTTATAAAATAATAATAAATATATTTATTATACTAAAAAACTGTAAACTTATAATTAAATAAATATATTTATAAATATATAAAAATAATTATAAATAAATACAAATATTTATAATTATAATTCCTAAATAAATATAGATATATTTAAATAATTAAAAAATTATAATAAATATATTAATTATATATATTTATATACAAATATCTATAAATAAATAAAAATAGTTATAAATATAATTCAAAATAAATGTAGATATATTTGAATAATTAATAAATTATAATAAATATATTAAATATAAGTATTATTAAAATTATAAATATTAGAAATATTAATTTGTTGTAATTTTATACTTATTTAAATATATATATATATATATTCATTTATAATTATAAATATATATATATATATTCATTTATAATTATAAATATATATATATATATTAATATAAATAATTATAAAATTAGAAGAAATATACTTATATACATCTATAATTTTATAAATATATATGACTAATATATTATTAAATATATTTCTAAGATTATAAATATAATAAGTATATTTCTTATAATTTTATAGTTAATTTAAATTATAATTTTATAAATATATATATATATATTTATCATGTATATAATTTTATAAATATGTATAATAATATAAATAAATAATTAACATTATATTTTTATCAACACTTCTTTAGCACTGATAAAGGCTTATCTTTATCAGTGCTAAAAAAGTGCTTATAAAATGTTTCTTTATCAACATTATATTTTTAGTACTGATAAAGACATCCTTTATCAGCCTTTTTTTAATGTTGATAATGGAATATCTTTATCAGTGCTATAAATCACTAAAAAGGGATGTTTTATCATTGCTTTTAATTTTATCACTGATAAAACATACCTTTATCAATGTATTTTAGCTAGCGTTGACAAAAGGTTCACTGGGTTTTATAAAGAATTCATAACTTTCTCCTCCTTCCTCGCACCCCTCAAACTCTCGTAGAAGCTGGTCGGTTCCATTGCTGCCTCCTCCTCCTCCTCCTCCACCTCTCTTACTGACTCCTCCACCTTGAACTCGCCTTCCTCGTGCACCTCTCCTCCATCGTGTGCCTCTTGTCCTCTACCGAAATTCCCTTAACCGTGTGTCTCTCCTACACCATTTTGATTTCCTCCACCACATGCCTCTCCTCCTCCATGCAACTCTCCTTTGTCGTCGAATCCTCTATCGCATGCCTCTCCTCTGTTGAAGGACTCCTTCATTGTGTGTCTCTCCTCCGCCATGAACTCACCTTCGTTGTGCACTAAACCACACCTTCTCAATGATATTTCTTCTATTTCTCATCTATTTCACATGTTATTATAGTTTTATATTGATGGTAATGTTGTGAATTGTACAAGCTATACGCCTCACGAAAAATATTGGTTGTTGGTGGTCCTTGTTTGCACACTAAATGAATTGCATGTTGGTTTTTCTTATTTCTAGAGGTTTTTTCTCATGATAGATCAAGTGATAGGTCAGGTAAAAAAAATTTAGTTCATGAACAAATGGTATCAATTATTCTTTGGTTACCTGATTCCATGTGTTGTGATATGATGTAGGTTCTAAGGAAAAATATTCTAATTTATAGTGAAGTTGTCTTCCTTCATGTTGATAAGTTATCTCAAGATACACCAATGTCCATGGAAGTCCTTGGGGTAGTCAAGTGGGCTACGATAAATGTTAAAACAATACCTAGAATCCCTATGTGAACAGTGATTTGAGTGGCATCATATAAGGTCAACACATGGGTTTCCTTTAAAAATTAAATTTTACACATATCCTTGATCCCAAATAAATTTTTTTATGGTGTGTATTTTATTACACAAGATACTCCATGCACTCAACCAATGAGAAACACTACTACCCACCCATATTAGTCATCTTTCCCAGGGATGGCCCGCAATATCCTAGTCAATATTTAATCTCTACCATTGAGTATTTCTTACCCTTATTATGACATCAGTGCACTCTTCTTCCCTAAAAACCCTCGTTGGTACTATAGTTGAGCGTCTAGATACCTCATGAAGCTTTTATCTCATACAATTGTATTATGAGGGTTGGAATATTTTTTTAGTAAATGAATGAATTCCCCATTTACAAAATTTTGACTTATCCAGATTCCTCCTTTATATTTTCATTTATTTTTCTCCGAATTCTAACAAAGATTCCATTTTCATAAAATAAAAAAACATTAGAAATTAGGAATGAAAAATTTCTTGAATAATATGATCAATGAATGAAATATAAAAAATTAAATACATGAATTATAACTATTAAATCCCCCCAAGATTAGAACAGTGCTTATCTTGAAGTGAAAAATATCAACTCATTCAAAAAGTAACAACCATCATACAATTATTAAAATTCCATTATAAATAATATAAAATAATTATCAATGAGAGAATAAATTTTCTTATATTGTATAAAATATTTCTCTTTAAATCCTCAATTTTCAATGAAACTAAATTCAAAAAATATTTTACATTTCCCATTATAAAAATTATGTAACTAATCATAATTACTATTTACATATATTAATTAACTCATTCAATAATATATTTTTATTCAAAAACCTTGGATATTAGGGGGTATATGTAGTGGAGGCCTATGGAATCACCACTTATGATGAGGTAACAATCGTATAGAAATTAACTTGTACATTGGTGAATAATGATAATTTTACTTGACATCCCTTTTATTATTAAGATGTATATCATGAAATTACCCTCCCTCTAAGTGTGATAAACCATGATGCACTATTAAATTATTATCCTACACTTTTTATGTATTATGAAAGATCCCATAGGGTGCTAGAATTCCCTCAATGGAATCCAACCAGAACAGTGGATTTAGACTCCACCATAGAATTATTGATATTATAAATCCTAAAAAACATGACAGAACTGAACAACACCTTTTTCTATGACCTAATAGAGATTCCTTGTCCATTGTAAGATTAGAATCCAAAGATCACCTATCCCCTATCATCCTACACAAATAAAACCATCATTCAAAGCATAAAAGATCCTTCCAAATTCAGTTTTAGAAATATATTAGTTTTATATATCTAACCCATAACCCTTGGTTAGTTTTACCTCTTCCCAAAATGTCATGTTCAATCCTCAAGATCATCCTCTTAAATTAGGCTGATGATACCCTTCTGGGGTGACAGCACCGTGGTTTTCCATAATTGATTTCAGGAAAACCTGAATATGTGTTTGAGATCTAGGACTTCATTCTCTCATGTTGTTTCTTTCCTCCCAAAGATCCCAACACACCATAGCATAAACCTTGTCACATATTTTTATCTTAGTACTATGCTTCTCAGCCCCAAAAAACAAGGTCGTAATAAAATCTTAAGGTGGGTACCCATTCAATATATTCTCTATGCTCTGCCCGACAATTCCCAAAATGGTACTCTCCCATTATCCTTTAATGTGGAGATTCCAATATTATTGATATCTAGGTAAGTAATAACACATACAATGTAACACCTAAAAAATACCCTTTTTCTAAACATTGTCAACTATTTGGTATCACCATGTTCCCCAACTACCAATCCAAGAAGTTCTTCTAATGTATCTATTTGCATCATATCATTCTCATTGATATGAAAGAAGATATTCTAGATGTAAATGTTCCCATTGATATGAATAATGACTCATTCAAATAAAAACATCCTTAATTTTCCATTTGAAATGGTTTTCCCGATATACTCTATTGGCAGGTTTCACCACTGACTTCCAAGCATATTTTGTATGGTTATATAATGCTTTCTTGGTAAAAAAATTTACATGTAAACAATTTTTTTCCCATTATTTATTCATTATCTAATCTAGTTGTTACAAGATTCCATATTCATATTGAAGACATTGATGAAACATTTCCTACCATGAATAATGAATTAAATTTTGTTATAGGTCATGAAATGTGAAACCATTCTGGTTGTAAACCTATTTTATTATAGAATGATCTTCCTATCTATTATGCCACATTAGATGCTCCTAGTGAGAGCCACTTATTTCTATATAAACCCTCTTGGGTAATATTAGATTATAATATTGAATGAGATTTAAATTGGGAGAGATATAGAAGATCATGATGTGAATCTAATAAATCTGATGGAGACAGATTCCTCATGACATGACCCTAAATTATCACACTATGATGCCTTTAAATACTAGTTCAAGTATTAACTAAAAATCCAATATAAATCCTTCATTATTCATTCATTTCCCCCAATAATTTGGTTATATGTGTTCTATCTTTAGAGACACTTCATCCACTATTTTTTCTATTTATCTATTGGCATCAAGAGATCAATTGACAATGATCCATGACAAGTTTCTCTTCTTTTGTCCTTGGTTTCCTCTATGTTCATCATCTAAAGAAGTCAGAGGCAATAACATTGGTTGGTTCAATGAATATTGGGATGATTGGTTCATAGAAATTTTGGGGTTCTAGGTTGTTGAGTATTATCTTACATGATATTGGATTGGGTATTATCTATTTCATTGTACTTGCATAATTGTTGAAAAAATCTTCTATTGAGTTAGATTTTTAGACAATTTTATTTATTTTGTGTAAATTGTGGAATTTGCATGATTGTTTTTGATTTGGTTGGATTTTAAGGATTAAGTTACCCATAACTCCTCAACTCAAACCATTGGGTTCGATATGAAGAGCCATAAGACCTCATATGCTCCTCTCCATTAATGGATTAAGGTTATATCATCAATGGATTAAGGTTATATCATGAATCCTCTTATGATAAAAAGGTATAGTAACATGATTCAATAACACTTACCCATTTAATGCTCATTATTAATGGTAGATCCTTATTTAATCAATAAATTATGACAACATGATAGATTCTCCACATATCTATAAAGAAATGAAGAATTCATCATTAGTTCATCAATAAAAACATAGATCCAATATATATCTTTACCCATTTAATAAATAATAATATAGAAATGGTATTGATCTAATAATAACTTACCGCTCAAATTCCACCTGATCGGTCAATGGTTGATGGATCAAGCGGTGGTGGATGGGAGAGCTTTAGAGACCAGGAGGGAGATATATAATTTGAAATATGCACATGGGGGGTCATATTTGGGTGTAGGATATGAAAAAAAATATAAAATTAAAATCCATAAGGTGTATTAATTACACCCTTGGGAAGGGCACACTGACCATACTGCAATAGGAGGATTAGATTGTGAAACAAGAACAAGTCTCTTCTTATAGTGATGAATGTCATAGGAAAATTATTTGTGTGAAAGGAATGACACTTGAGAAATTTTTGATTATGTAATGGGCTCATGCTTATAGGTTTTATTAGGTGTATTTATAAATGAAAGAACCGATATTACTTCATGTGAGAGACATATACATTGTTCTTGGGGTGTACAACCAATTGCTTTGGTGTGACCAAATGACCATTGGTATAATTTAGTGTGTGTAGTAAACTAGAATATGAGTGTTTCATGGTTGCGAGTGTGTTCACTAAACATGAAACATATATATTGGGACTCTAGTGTTGTGTTGAGGGATAATTGATATAATTAAATAATGTAACCATGATTCAAGTGTTTTAAAATGTTACTTAGATATTTTTCGCTCATTTTAAATGATTAAAATTATTAGGTCATAAAGTTCCCTTGAATGTTTTAAAAAAATGAATTGTCATTTGGTGAAAGAGTGTTTGGAACTGATTGATTTATTTTTAAAGGATGTGATATTTTAAAGAGGAATTTGTATAAATGGTTAGTTTTTTTAATAGTATTTCAAGAGTTATTTTTTAAATAGTTTTCAGAAGACATTTAAAGTGTAGTTTTTTCATAATCTTTTAAGTGTATATTTTTATAGAATTTGGAAAACCATTACATTATATCAATATTTTGTGTATTTATTTTGTTAAATACTAATTTTACTATATCAAATAGGATGGATATGAATAAACAATGGATGGATGCAAATATTTTGAGAAGAGAGTCTGAAGATGGAGTGAATGAGTTCATCAATTTTGGAAAAGATCATGCATATGACCCTTCTCAAATCCTTTATCCATGTTTACATTGTTTTTATTCAAGATAAGTTATTCTAGGGGAATTAGAAGAACACTTGATCTATCAATAAATAGATCAAAGTTATAAATGTTGTAATAAACATGGGGAAAAGTGAATGTAGCTAGTGGTTCGGATAATAGTGAATTTTTTGGATCATCTGATATAATTACAAGTGTGGAAAATGAAGAAGACCATATCGAGGATGTGATTACAGATGTGAATAATGATGAAGATCGTATTGATTAAATGACAAAGAAAGTTAAAGATAAACTTCGTGATTTCCCAAAATTGTTTGAGCAGTTAAAGAGTTGTGAAAATACACCTTTGTATGGTGGTTGCACTAAATATAAATCATTTTCAACTGTATTGAATCTATATAATTTGAATGCAAGAAATTTATGGAGTGATACCAGTTTCACAAAATTACTTTCTCTCTTGAATGACATGCTCCCAAAATATAATGATCTCTCAAGCTGAACATATGATGCCAAATGAATTTTATGTTTAATGGATATGATCTTTGAACGAATACATGCCTACCCAAATAACTGTATATTTTTTCTCAAAAACCACAAATTACTTAGATAATTCCCAAAGTGTGGTGCTTCTCAATACAAGAAAGATTATTTTGGTCCTATTACTTTTTTATGGTACTTTCCAATCATTACATTGTTTATGCGCCTATATGGAAGTTAGGATACTATAGGGAAATTGATGTGGCATACAGATAGAATAAATAAAGATGGGAAACTATGTCACTCGAAAGACTCTCCTTAGTGGAAGAGAATCGATCATGAGTATATTAATTTTAGAAACTAGATGATAAACCTTCATCTTGTGTTATCTATAGATGGAGTGAATCCTTTTGGTTTTCAAAACAGAACTCAAAGTGCATAGCTAGTTATGTTCATAAATTATAACTTTCCATCATGGTTATGCATGAAACAAAAACACATTATGCTATCTATGCTTATATCAGGACCAAAATAATCGGGTAATGATATTGATGTTTATTAGGCTCCATTGATCGAGGATTTGAAATTATTATGGGATTCAAGTGTTACATTGTATGATGCTTATAGAAATGAATATTTTACATTTAGATTCATGTTGTATGGGGAAATAAATAACTTTCCTGCTTATGGAAATTTTTCAAGATATAGAATTAAAGGAATTCATGGGTGTCACATCTACGAACAAGGTACACAATCAAGTATATTTAAGCATTCATCGAAAAACTTGTTTCTAAGACATCACAGATTTCTACCCTAATGATATAAGTACCGATCTTGGATGACATCATTCAATGGAAGTCTATAAAAACATATAGAACCATCTCCACTAATAGGTGATCAAATATTTCAGAAAGTAAAATATGTGTACACTTCTTTTGGTAAACTATTTTCGAAAAACCTTAAAAAAATAGTTGGAAGAAGATATCTATTTTTTTTAATTACCATACTGAAATTGTTTGTATGTCAAACACTTTCTTGATGTTATGCATTTTGAAAAAAAAGGTGACAATGTTATCAGGACGTTTCTAAATGAACCTGTAAAAAGGGACGAAATTAAGGCTAGGGTGGACAAGGTTGACATGGGAATACGATAAGAGTTGGCACTAGTGAAGGGTCAAAAGCAAACTTTTCTTCCTCCATCTACTTACACTCTTTCCAATCGAAAGAGGTATCAGTTTTTCAAATTATTGAATGTCATAAAGGTTCTAGAGGGGTATTAATTAATATCAAGAACATCGTGTCAATGACCTATTTAAAGTTAAAGGGTCATAAATCACATGACTACTACATTTTGATGCAAGATCTAATTCCTATATCTTTATGTTTCATTTTTTCCAAGAATTTTCATTATACATTAATGAATATATATTTCTTCTTCAAAGCTATATGAAGCAAAGTTATAGACCTGAATAAATTTTCAAGTACAGAAATAGAAATTTTCGTCATATTATTTGAATTTTAAATGTTCTTCCCGTCGAAATTCTTTGATATAATGCTTCATTAATGGTTCACTTGGTGAGTGAGATTTTACTATGTGGTCTTGTACACTATAGATGGATGTACCCCATTGAAATGTGTATGAATATTTTGAAATGGTGTGTAAAAAATCAAATTCAACCAAAGGGTTGTATTGTGGAGCAATATATTGTTGAGGAAGCCATTGAATTCTATATCGAATACCTATCTGGTGTGGAAAAAATTGGCCTACCAAAATCTTGCCACACTAGGTGTCTTGTGGGTGAAGGAATTTCTAGAAGAGAGGTTGTCATAATCAATATTATAGATCAAGAGTAGGACCACCTTTACATTTTTTATAATAGTTGGTAAGTTGACCCATATGTCAAAACCCAAAAATAAATTCTTAGGAATTTGAATCCATTAAGGTCTGAAAATGGATATCAAATACACATAATTGATAGTTTATAGGATGGTTTCGGGACCATATATTTAAGGAGTCAGATGAAAATTCGAACTCAATTTTAGAATGACTTTGATGGCTAGCCATAGGACTAAGTGTGTATGTATTATGTTATAATGCTTATGTAATTAATAGTTATACATTCTATACTAATGAACTTGATGAAGAGAGTATCATGCATAATAGTGGAGTTACTCTTGAGGTTGAAGTGATGAATGTTTTCATTGCAATGTATAGAAATACAATTTATGTGAATATGTTATACTTTGGCATCATCAAAAAAATATGGGACTTAGATTATATGAACTTCCAATTTTCAATTATTCAATGAAAGTGGGTTGATAGCAGGAGTGATATTAAAATAGATGATTTGGTATTTGTGAAAGTTGATTTCAGTAATGAATGTTACAAAGATGAACTATTTATAATGGAATCAAAGGTAGTACAATTATTTTATGATCCAGATCCCACAAACTATAACTGGTCAATTGTTATGTTATCGAACAAAACCACTAAAGGGTCAGATGAAAATTCAATGGAGGATGACCCTTTCATTGGGACATCGCAATCATTTCAGAGTGGTCCCAATGTAGACAATATTTTGTATGTCATAGGATACCACAATGAAGGGGTTTGGATAGTCGATAGAGGGTTCAAGTCCCTTTATCCTTTTAAAAAAATGAGAGTTCAATAATTATGTTATATTTTTTTTGTAATATACATCATGTTACCTTATGTTATTATATTTTCACTTCTACTTTTATGTAAACTAAATTAAATGTAGAACCACTTCTGCATATAATGACTTCTACATGTGATGATTCTCCCAATCCTAAGGCACAATAGGTCTCTCAACCAGTTTTTTCTCATAGTGCATAGGAATAATAGGTTTCTCAACATACTGCTACTCACAGTGTAGAGAACCAACTAGTTTCTCAACTTGTTTAGGCTTATTCAATCAGTGTAGAGGTACAACCACCATCTACACATGTTGATGCTAGCGCTCTATAGGAACATATTGATGATGTTGAAAATGAAGAAATGGTAGGCAATGAAACACTAACGGTGTAGAAAAAAACTGGAGTGTTTTAGTTTGAAGGTGTTAGAAAATATCCTTAAGTAAAATGTGAAAGGCATCAATTACGAGGTTGGATGGAATAAGTGGGGCCATCATGTTAACCCCCAACAAGTCCATTTCTAGTAGTTACATTGGAATCGTCACTCAAAAATATGTGTCGATTGATGTATATTCATGGCACCATGTTTTCACTAGGCTTAAGATACTAATGTGGGGAGATATTATGATAATATTATGATATCATATATTAAATTTACTAAAAAATAATATAATAAAACATTGTCTTACTCTTCATCATCCATTATAGAGTGCATTTATAGTGGATGACTAACACAATGACTATGTATTAAGGGTTTCTAGACGGATTCACAGAGGATTTCACACAATTTTAATGAGATGTTATCTTAAAGATGCTAAAGGGAAAATAAACTCACACCCACCTCCTATTTATGCACACCTGATAACCCAGGGAGCATGGGATGCATTTACTAGTTGTCGTGCAGAGCATTCATTTAGGTACATTGTGTTTGGTAATACGTTGTTTTATGATACATGTATTCATTACTTTTATTGAAATTTTTTTATTTATGAAATAGAAACTGAGTGCGGAAAATAAGGAATGGGAAGAAAAACCAGTGTACCCCTACTGTAAATCAAGAATGAGGTATGCTTCTCCAAAAAAATTTGGTACATATTTTAAATCTATCGTAATACTTTTATTTGACATAAAACAACACCATAACTATGTTCCTATATTTATATGTAGATTGATTAATCCAAATAAAAATTCAATTTCATCCAATTCCATGTTCTATGGAAGGAGGTGCGTGTAAATAAAGATAGGATACTAATAGATGAAAACATAAAAACAAAGTGTGGGAAACATGTGTAAGTATGACATAAAAAATATTTGTTTTGATTTAAATCAATATTAAATACAAATGATTACTTATTTTTTTTATATTTTCTTGCTGACATAGCCACAAAATTCAGTAACACCCAAACTGGATGCAAACATACTTTCAGTGGCCTTGAAGCAGCCAAAAAAGTATGGTCATGTCAGAGGTGCGAGTTTTGGGGTGACACCCTGAACATTTTTTGAGAAAAAACAAGAGGAGGTTAAAATGAATAAATAAAAATTATGAGAGAAATAATAGATATCCTTAAATAAAATATGAAATTGAATATAGAGTTCATATAAAATTCGATGGCGGAGGGGAAAAGAGAAGAAATAAATCAAGAACAACTAACACTTAAAGATCTTTCCCCACCCCCCACTAGCTTTGAGGTGAGCCATTCCCCTCAAAACCCTATATTAAATGAGGTAATCAATGTTCTCATAATTTTTTATGTGAATTTTGAATCGTATAGACACTTACACCTTTCCAATACTTATATTGTATAGGGTGAAAATGGATGTGATTTATATCTATCAACACCCACCCAACACCATGTAGTGAGGGATACGGTGATAAATATCCAGAATTCCATTCTATACAATAGACCACTTCCAATAGGTCATATTAAAGTGTTGATTAATGTATCCCATGATCCAAGAACTGAGCTACCTATTCCAATTGATGATGAATATATTCATAAGGTCGAAAAATCTCTTGGAATATTCATTGTAGGACCGTCAAAGCTTGTAAAAAAACATGTTGACAATGAGGTATTCATTTCCAATTTATTTTTCAAGATAAACATTTAACATTTAATGAAAAAAGGTCTGAAATGATGAATTTTATTATAGGAAGACATAGGGAATGGAGTGAAAAGAAAGAACAACTCAAAACCATCTCAAGGATCAACCAACCGATCGGAACTATGTACCAGAAGAACCTTAAACCCGCCCGTTATATATCTGTATTTATTATAATTACATGCTCATGTGAATACAAAGTTAAAAGATGGTGGTACTCACACAATTATTTTTATGAAAATATATATAAAGGCGAAGATCCATATTTCACTAGTGTTGAAAATGTAAGTGAAATCCTAGAGTATGATTGTATAGGTGGCTCATTTGTAAATGTATACCTGAGGTATGTTTTCATGATTTGATTTTTCCAAAATCTGATATACTATGATAATTATGACTAAATTCATTTCATATTTTTTGTAGGTATATATATGAAAAACAATTGAAGGGATTTACCCATGAAAAAAATGGACTCGTTAGTCCTCACATCACCTCTACAGAACAAAAAAATAGTATCTGAGAAAGAGGTTTAAATAGTGGAAGTAATTCTCAAATCATTTAACAAAAAAAATATGGATGATAGACTCTTCTTAATACTAATGATGTAGGGGTAAAACTATACAATTTAATCATATCAAATATATTTAAATTTATTTCATTACTTATTCCTTTTTGTGTTTTTAGGTAGTATTGGATGCTCATTGCAGTCAATTTAGATACTCCAAAGATTTATTTCTTGGATTCAATGCATGGAAGTACAACAAACTGACCATGAATGATGGTTTTTTTCAATTTGTAGTACACTACTTACAATATTTTATAACTAAACATCTAGTTATATAATTTATATTATATTTTAATTCGGATTCTATTATGATAGTTTGGTTCATGAATATCGTCTACATCATGGAATGAGGCCAGGGAAAAAGGACTAGAAACATCACAAGTACTACAAATGGATACAAATCAGGGTATATATAATAATATTTCACTATCCAAACACATCTGAAAAAATTAATTATTTTTCTCAATTTTTTTGCAGTTTCCGAAACAAACAAATGATAAAGACCATAGTTATTATATTTGTAAATTTATGAAAGAGGTCGTATTCCATGAACAAGAAATCATCCCTAAAGAGGTATTTTTGAATATAATTACTATTTAATTAATAATATTTATTAATCCTTTGTGCATTTATATTTTTTTAGTACTACCATGATTTTCAAAAAGAATCGTATTCGCAATATGAGATAGATTTGCTTAAAAATTAATGGGAAGCATGCCTGATGGAAGAATGTACACCAATATCATGAAGATATGACTAATATTACTCAAAGTGTCTATTTTTTTCAAAATTGTCAGTATTTTTAGTAAAAAGAACAAGTGTGATACTAAAAAATGAGTAAATGTGTTAGAATTGTTTTGATAATTTAGGAAAATGATCTATAAGTAATTTATGATGTATAGGAATCAACTACACCTAAATTCGATGCATGGTGTGACCGTTATGACTTTAAGTGTGTACTTTTATAATAAATTAACAATAAATTTAGAAAAAAGAACAATTGAAATACTAAAAACTAAGAAAATGAATTCAGATTATTTTGATTCTTTAGGATAATTATCCATTATCAGTCATTTTTTATGTGTAGGAATCAACCCTACCTCAATCCGATGAACAATGTGATGGATATGACTAAAAGTGTCCATTATCAGATTAAAATTGACATATTAGCTAAAAACATGTCACACACTAATTACCAAGAAAACTCACTCTTGTCATTATAATTTAAGAAAATGATTCATAAGTTATTTTTTATGTATATGAAGTAGTATCATGTTAAACTACTGCATGATGAGACCGGTATGACTCAAAATGTGTGTTTCCAGTTTGAAATGATATTTTAGTAAAAAAAACAAAACCGACATACTAAAAATTGATCAAATGGATTCGAATTGTTTTTATACCTTAGGAAAATGATCTCTAAGTCATTTTTTATGTGTAGGAATCATCCTCACCTCAATTTGATGCATGGTGCAACTGGTATGACTCAAAGTGTCTCTTTTTATTTAAAATTGACATTAATTTTGGTAAAAATACACAACTGGCATACTAAATACTAATAAAACATATTCATATTATTTTGATAATTTAGGAAAAAGATCCCTAAGTAATTTTTTATGTGTATGAATCAACCCAACCTCAATAAAACACATGATGTGACTGGTATAAATCCAAATGTTTCTTTTTATTTAAAATTGACATTAATTTAAGTAAAAATGAACAACTGACATACTAAAAACCAATAAAACACATCTGTATTGTTTTTATACTTTAGTAAAATTATACATGAGTCATTTGTGATGTGTAATAATCAACCACACCACAATATGATGCATGGTGTGACCAGTATGACTAAAAGTGTTGGTTGTCAGTTTAAAATTTATATTTTAACACAAAATGTGTCACTCACCAAAAACAAAGAAAACGATTTCTAATTTTCTTCAAAATTTAGGACAGTGATTATTAAGTTATTTAAAACATGTATTAAGTATTCTCACATCAAATTTACACCCGATGTGACCGGTATAACTCAAAAAGTGTGTTTTCGGTTTGGAATGATATTTTAGTAAAAAAAACAAATGACATACTAAAAACTGAGAAAACCCATTTGGATTGTTTTTATAACTTATAAAAATGATCCATGAGTAATTTTTGATGTGTAAAAATCAACCACACCTCAATCCGATAAATGATGCGACCAGTATAAATCCAAATGTGTTTTTATTTAAAATTGACAATAATTCAAGTAAAAAGAACAAGTGACAAACTGAAAATCAAGAAAATGCATTTGGATTGTTTTAATATTTTAAGAAAATGATACATGAGTTATTTTTGATGTGTAAGAATAAATTTTACCTCAATATAATTCTTAGTGTGACTATTATGACTAAAAGTGTCCATTATCAGTTTAAAATTGAAATTTTATCTCAAAACATTTCACTCACTAAAAACCAAGAAAACACCCTTTGATTGTATTCATAATTTAGGAGAGGGATTCATAAGTCCTTTGTGACATGTATGAAGAATTATCACCTCAAACTGATGCATGATGCAACCATTATGACTCAAAATGGGTGTTTCCAGTTTGAAATGATATTTTAGTAAAAAACACAACTATCATACTAAAAACTAAGAAAAACCATTCCAATTATTTTGATACTTTAGAAAAATAATCCATGAGTCATTTTTGATGTGTAGTAATCAACCACACCTCAATCCGATGAACAATGTGACCAGTATAAATCAAAATATGTCATTTAAATTTGATTTTAGTTTTAGTAAAAAAAGACATACTCAAAACCAAGAAAACCCATTCGGATTGTTTTGATATTTTAGGAAAACGATTCATAACTCATTTGTGATGTGTACGAATCAACCCCACCTCAATACGACACATGGTGTGATCTATATAAATCCAAGTGTGTCTTTTTTATTAAAAATTTACATTTAATTAATGTATTCTTTCATATTAATGCTTAATTTATTTCTTTATAGGGTTAATAACATAATATTTGTTTTCTAATAT
Source organism: Viscum album (assembly GCA_963277665.1). Taxonomy (NCBI): domain Eukaryota; kingdom Viridiplantae; phylum Streptophyta; class Magnoliopsida; order Santalales; family Viscaceae; genus Viscum; species Viscum album. The sequence continues at coordinate 1,598,993,394 of OY728130.1, read as the reverse complement.
AGGTGGGACTTTTAGAATGAGTTGGGATGATTTTTTCGGCAACTAATACCATGGGTGGACATTTTTTAGAGGGGATCATGAATGTAAAAGGATAAAACATTAATGTTTTTAACTATTTTTTGTATAATTGTAAATGTAATTATATAAAACATTGTTTTAAATGTATATAGAATTATTTTAAAAGTCCTTGTGTGTGTTGCTTTGTTCTTGTGTGTGCTGTGTAAGTGGTGAGTGTGTTTGTTGTGCAGGTTCTAGTGGTTGTCCTGTTATATAAATAGCACATCACAGGCAGCTAGGCCTTTATTAGTGTTATTTATAACACTGATAAAGGATCTCTTTATCAGTGATACTTAGAGTGATGATAAAATGGGTCTATTATCTACACTAAAATAGTATTGATAAAGGGGGGCCTTTATCAGTTCTTTTTTTAGTGCAGATAAAGGACACCCTCTATCAACGCTTTTTTAGCACTGTTAAAGGGGACCCCCCCCATCTTCTCTGAGATTAACAGTGATTTCCTAGAACTGTTAAAAGTGTTTTATAGAATTTCTAAAACCACTATCTATAGTAGTGAAGAATATACTATAATAAAGGAAACCCTTTGGTAATATGTAAATGTAATGTTACAATATACTTTCTCTATTTTACTGAAAATTATATAATGAAATATTCATTTAATTTTCATTATTACTTGTGGAGTTCATTTTTTTAGAATATTTATGTCCATATTTAATGACTTTCTTCACCAAAACTTCCACATACTTATTATTCCTCAAAACCTTTTCACCCCTATAGTGTTGTAATTTATCACTTTCCTTCAAGTTCCCCCACTTCCTTTACAAGAATAGCAATGATATTGCCTCTACTCAATCATAGAGGTAATCTTGATGTTTTTTTAATAAAATCATTGTCCATAGAATTAATGTATTATTTCATATTTATTTTTAATTTATTGATTTTTAGTACTACTCACATAAGATTTTTTTCTTATACAGGTGGACTCTTTTGTTCGATTTTGGGTGGTTTGTTCGAAGCTTCACATGCTCATGAGAGATTGGACTACGAGGCTACAAATGAGATAATAACAACAAGGAAATGGGTCAAGAATGTATACAACCATCATGAAATGTTTAATTCCTAAAATATATTTAAATATTAATTTCATCGTTTTATATACTATTTGTTAGTTAATCTCCTTATCATTTTTATTTAATACTTATTTAGTTTTTTACATATATTATGGGAAGTAATATTTTCATAGTTCATTTATTTTAGAATATTTTTATCCATATTAAATGCCTTTTTACACCAAAACTTCTTCATACTTATTCTACCTCAATGCCTTTTCATCCTTACAATGTTAACATTTATCACTTTCCTTCAAATTCCCTCCACTGTATTTGTAGAAAGAGAAATGATGCTTCCTCTGCACAATCAAATAGGTAATCTTGATGTTTTCACAGTAAAATCATTGTCCGTAGAATTAATGTATTATTTCATATTTATGTTTAATTTATTTATTTTTAGTATTACTTATATAATAATTTTTTTCATATACAAGTTGATTCTTTTGTTCAAGTTGGGGTGGTTTGTTCGAAGCTGCTCATTCACAAGAGAGATTGGATTTTGAGACTATAGCTGAGATAATGAAAAAAAGGTATTGGTTCAATAATGTATAAAAACATCATGAAAAGTTAAATTCCAACTACTTATTTAATTAATTTTTTCAACATTTTATCTACTATTTGTAATTTAATTTCCTTATCATTTTTATTTAATGTGTATTTAGTTTTTTCATAGATCTTTTGGAATGTCATATTTTTATTTCAATTACCTACAAAAAACCAAAAAAAGATATAACACATTTATTTCCTCCAATATTATCAGGATTTCCATTACCTTTCTTTGTCAAACTAAAAACACTGCAAATTTAGTCAATGTTCTCAGATGAAAAACCTTTTTTGGATAAAAACATAGGCTCCATATCACTATTAAAAGTTTAATAAATGAAAGAAATGTAAATCCTGGTAACCTTGGATATTGGGATTTTTTGAGACTTTGGGACATGTAGGAATCGGTCATATCTCAATATGAAACACAGTCTGACTGGTATGACTACAAGTGCATCTTTTTATTTAAAATAGACATTAATTTCAGTAAAAAATATAGTTGAGATACTAAAAACCGAGAAAGAAAATTCATATTGTTTTTATGATTTAGTAAAATGATCCATAATTCATTTTTGACATGTAGGAATCATCCTTTCCTTCATCCGATACATGATGTTCCTTGTATGACTCAAAGTGTCTGTTATCAGTTTAAAATTCAAATTTTAATAAAAAAGTGTCACTTTATAAAAATGATAAAACACACTCGAATTGTCTTGTTAATTTATTAAAATGATTCATAAGTTATTTTTTATATGTAGGAATTATTCTCACATTAATCTAATACATGATGTGACTGTTATGACTTAAACTGTCCATTATCAGTTTAAAATTGAAATTTTACTTCAAAAAGTTCCGCTCGCTATAAATAAGAAAACACACTCGGTTTGACTTCTTAATTTATTACAATGATTCTAAAGTCAATTTTTATATGTAGGAATTATTCTCACATCAATATAACACATGATGTGACTAGTATTACTCAAAGTGTGTGTTTCTAGTTTAAAATGACATTTTAGTAAAAAATAAAAGTGACATAATCAAAACTAAGAAAATAGATTCATATTATTTTTCTACTTTAGTAAAATGATCCATAAGTCATTTATTACATGTAGGAATTAATCAAATCTCAATATGATTCATGGTGTGATCAATATGACTCCAAGTGTGACTTTTTATTTAAAATTGACCTTAATTTTAGTAAAAATGAAAAGTGACATACACAAAACCAATAAAAACACATTTGGATTGTTTTTATACTTCATTAAAATGATCCATAATCCATTTTTAATATATAGAAATAACTTTCACATAAATTTGATATACGATGTGCCCGGTGTGACTAAAAGTGTATATTATCAGTTTAAAATTGACATTTTAATTCAAAAAAGTGCCACCCATTGAAAACCAAGAAAATGGTCTTAGATTTTCATGATAATTTAGTAAAATGATTAATAATTAATTTTTAACATGTATAAATTATTATCATTTCAAAAAGATACCTGATGTAACTTGTATGACTCAAAGTTCATGTCACCAGTTTAAAATAATATTTTATTTAAAAAAGAAGAGTTACATACTCAAAACTGAGTAAAATTATTCAGATTGTTTTGATACATTAGGAAAATAATAAATAAGTCATTTAAGACATATAATAATTAGACTCACCTCAACCCTATGCATAGTGTGATTTTTTATGACTCTAAATATGTCTTTTTATTTAAAATTGACATTAATTTGAGTAAAATAGACAACTAACATACACAAAACTGAGAAAATGCATTTGTACTATTTTGATACATTAAGAAAATGAGACATTAGTCATTTTTGATATGTAGGAATCATCCTCACCTCAATCTGATACACGATGAGCCCAGTATGACTCAAATTTCCCGTTATCTATTTAAAATTGACATTTTAGTTCAAAACGTGTCACTCGCTGAAAACCAAGAAAACATGATTGAATTGTATTGATAATTTATGAAAATTAATAATAAGTCATTTTTTATTTTTAGGAATCAATCTCACATCAAACCCACACATTATGTGATTGATATGATTCAAATTATGTTTTTTCAGTTTAAAATGACATTCTAGAAAAAAAGACAAGTGATGTACTTAAAACTGAGAAAACACATTAATATTATTTTGATAATTTAGTGAAAAAACAAATAATTAATTTTGGATGTGTAGAAATCGTCTTCACCTTAATCTGACACATGGTGTGACAGTATGACTCCAAGTGCGTTGTTTTATTTAAAATTGACATTTATTTTAGTAAAAAAGACAACTAACATACACAAAACTCAAAAAATGCATTTATATTATTTTGATACTTCTGGAAAATAATCCATAAGTCATTTTTGATTTTTAGGAATCAACATCACCTTAATCTGATACACGATGTTCCCAGTATGACTCAAAGTTTCTTTTATCAGTTTAAAATTAACATTTTAGTTCAAAATGTTTCACACACTGAAAACCAAGAAAATGTGATTAGATTGTATTGATAATTTATTAAAATGATTTCTAAGTCATTTTTTATGTTTATAAATTGGTATCATGTAAAGATGACACATGATGAGATCAGTATGACTCAAATTACATGTTTCCCATTTAAAATGACATTTTAGGGGAAAAAAGTGACATACTCAAAACTGAGAAAATGTATTTGTATTGTCTTGATACTTTAAGAAAATTATCTATAAGTCATTTGGGATGTTTAATAATCAATCGAACCACAATACAATGCATAGTGTGATGGGTATGACTCCAAGTTCGTCTTTTCAATATATAACTGTCATTTTACTTTAATACACGCATTACATCCCTAAAACTGAGCAAACGAACCTAGATTGTTTTCTCATCATTCTATCTACTATTACTTAATTAATTTCCTTATAATTTGTATCTTATACTTATTTATTTAATTTTTACAAATATAATGCTTGAAGATGAACAATAAATGTTATGACATACAAGAATCAACTGCAACTCAATTTGATACATAGTGTTCCCAGTATGACTCAAATTTTAATTTAAATTTAACAGTTTCTATTAATTTATTTCTTTATATTATTACTAACATAAGAATTGTTTTCTTATACAGGTGTGTTGTTTTTCTTGGGCAAGGGTGGTTTTTTTGTTAATAGCATGATATGGGGTCAAGATCAAAATATAATAGAACACAAATGTTTTTGAATTTATGTAATAATTTGTACTCATATAGTTGTATAAACTAATTTTTTAAATGTCTATAATATAGTATTTTTTATTTTATTTATGTTTTAGATTTTATTTCATTTAAAAATTTTATTGGTACTTGATTTTTCTAATTTCCGATGGTGTTTCTGGTGTTATAGTGTGCTATTACAGCACACTAAACTTGTGCTGCACTGTGCTATTACAGCACACTACAGTATGCCCCTTTATCAACACTTGTACAAACTCTAATAAAGGAACCCTTTATTAATGCTAAATAAAAGAGCTGATAAATTTTTTCCTTTATCAGTACTTCCAAAAGTGCTAATAAAGGAACCATTTATCAGTACTTTTTTAGCACTGATAAAATCTTATGGTTTTGAATCTCTCTCCAGCAGTTATCTCTTATCTAGCACTGATAAAGGCTATTTTTAGTGTCTTTAAAGGCTTATTTTGTGGTAGTGTATATGCTTGCCTCCATGATTTTTCTACTTCCCATTTTTTTATAAACATGAATTCATCTGTACATGATATTTTTTTACTACTTTATATATGTTTATTATTATTTGGATGGTTTATTTCTTCTTTCCTAATATTATTATTCTGTTTCTATACTGTTTCCACTATTGCTTTATTATTATTTACCACTTTGTTAAAATCTGATAAAGAGGGTATAGTCTTCCAACCATACCACCATATTCCCTCACTATTGGTCGGTAGACTATTGAATACGCTGATGTATGCTTGAGGCTACGTGGCCCTTAGTTTCAGTTACTTATTAGTGAACTAGGCTCAGGATTTCACACAACTCAAATGGTGTGGATAAAGTCACAACTCAAATACATGAGGCTAGAAGTCACATATCCTTTGATGATTATGTGTGATAAATAAAATGAAATCAATTTTTCAAAGAATATAGTGCAAAATTTTAGTTAAAATCATATTGATATCAAATACCACTTAATTTAAGAGAAGTTGTAACATAGTTATCTCATCTTAAAGTATGTTTCAGAAAAGGTACAAGTAATGTATATCTTGGAAAACCCCTTGATAAAGGATTCCTTAAAACCTTGATAGTGTTTTTATAAGTGAATTATCTCTAAAGATTCCTATAAGTTCACTATTTTATTTTCTATCTTTAATTTCATTTCATTTTCTAATAAAGGAGGAGAATAGTTTGGGAGCCCTTCAAACAAAGGGGTATAATTCCTAATCACTGAGGAATTTAGTGAATAGAGAAAAACGGTTCAGGGGGGGATTCCTAATAGGTTGATACATATAGTTTTTTTGGCAGCTAAAATATTTATTTTAGTTTAAATATCACCAAAACATTTCAAACAAATGCGAAGGTTCTACAGGAAAAAGGTCATATGGAGATAATTTTTAGTGATGATTTTCAAAAATACTGATAAATGTTTTATTTTATTTTTTAGTAGTAGTTACTAAATAAACTAGTCCTAAATATGATTTTTTTATTTTCTATTTTTTATTTAATATTGGAAATAGTTTTTAAGAACTACCATTAAATTTAATATTAAGTAATTAATTATTTACTAAATTAATTGTTATTTACTATAGTTCTATGAGAAGTTGAATATCAGACTTCAAATAAATGGACAAAAATTATGATCTAAGTGTCTATTTGGGATATGTTACCTATAAAATCAAATATTATAATGAGATATATGATTTTTAGTATAGGTTTACCTTAAACCTATTTTTTCTTGGTCCAAAATATCCAATAATTCCTCAAAAATAGAGTTTTAGGTTAAAAAATTTACATCTATTGATGGTATTTTTAAATTTTTTTTAATTGGTTATTATTTTCCTAATAAGTGGATAATAGTTTTTAGGTCTCATTGAATCATCATAGGGATAATATCATAAATGATAAAAATTTTGGGACATACACTTGGTAGGAGGCTACAGTATTTATATCATGTTTGTTGATATAGAAGGATAGGGTTAGGTCATACACTTAGTAATAGGCTCAAATAAACACTAATTAGTAGTGATTTTATTCAAGCTAAAGAGTTTAAAAAGGTCTTATGGGAATTTTATCCTGTCCAATTAAAGCACTTATGTTGCTGAAAATCATTTTTTTTTCATTTTCTGCTGCCAGTTTAAGGGGTTGCCGGTACCCAAGGTACAACAAAAAAATTAAACCAAAAACAGACATACCAGAAAAAGGCAACTTAACAACACAAACTTAAAGCACCTATGTGAATAGAGATCCCTAGTGGGAATCTTGGGAGGCGTGGTTATAGATTCTTTATGTTTATATTTTTTAAGGATGTATCCTATATACTTCATACTTAGCCCTAAAAATAGGGGATTTAGGGGTCCTTATATAGTAAATGGGAGTTGGGCATCCAAATAAAAACTGATGAAATTTAATTTTTATTTATTCAGTTATTAACTAAATTAATCATTAATTATTAATGTTATAAGATAAGTTAAAAAGTAGACTTCAACTTTAAATGACCATAAATTTTTATATGGGTGTTCGTTTGGGCTCTATGTCCTGTCAAATAAAATATTATGATGAGATATATGATTTATAATTTAGAGGGTACCCATATCTAATTTTTTATTTTTCAAAAAGGCTCCTAATTACTCTAAAACTGATTTTTAAATAAATGAATTCTAGATATTTTGACAGAAGGTTCCGGGCGCAGTAGAAGCGTGGTTGAGACGGAACCCAAATTTGATTTTTACCATGATAAATGATTATTCTGAGATCAATACAATGATGAATTCCGGTCTCCATGGAATAGAATCAAAGATTTAGATAAATAAATAAGAGGCCCAAAACCATTAGGGAGGATCTTACACATCATGTTTAAAATAATTTAATTAGTTTCATAATGAAAATAATACTTGGATCTTTGGTATTTTCTTCATTGATGATGTTGATCATTCGGAATGACCCTTCTGGATTATCTTGTTTCACTAACAAGAATCCAAACTAGAATCCCTATAGCAGTGATCCACACGTGTTCTAAGGGCCTCAAATCGACACTGCTCGTTCTCTGGGTGCTAGCGTGGAGAAGCGAGTGTCTTGTGTCAGTCATTCTTGATCTATTGTTCTTAATCATTGAAGAATGTCTCTCATTCTTGAGATGGGAGGGAAGAGGACTCAAGGGAGAAATTGTTCAGCTCAACAATTCTCAATTCACCAGGTGTGTGGTTCGGTACATGGAATAATAGACGTGTGTGTCTATTTATTGACATGGGGATTCAATTACAATATTTTATTTCATAATAAAAACTAAATACATTCATAACCTTATAGGAAACCCATTCTATTAATAATAATACCGCATCATTATTTATGGTGCGCCAGCTTGCACAAAACGGAATTATAAATAAAATTTTGGGTCACAAAATAATAGCAGCATTATTTTAATTTGTTCCAAGTAGTTAAAATATTATTTATCGTCTTCCAAATAATTATTTTACTACTAGATCGGATTTGGTCCTCTTGAACTCCACTTCCATTTATTTAACACCCAAATAAATAAATAAATATTTTATTCTCTTAAATAAATATTTTATTTACAAACCAAAAAAAAATATTTATTAAATGTTCAATAAAATAAATAAATATATTTTACTCACAATCTGGTGAATAAATATTATTTAATTTATGCAATAATTTTAACTTGAAGAAAATTATTCCATTGTCTCGAGAATAATATTTATTAATTAAATTTAAATAGAATTTAACCGAGAACACCAGAAACACTTAGTGTGTAACCCTCTAGGATTCTTTCTTGTTGGCATTAGGAAAGCTTTCCTAAAGTCTAAGTGTATTGTCTAGAAACGGGTCAAGGCACCCAAGAGAAAGAACTTAAAGTTTCAACAATGAAATACACATATGAATGCTCATTGTGTAATATAATACCTTAATCACAATATCTCATCAATCTGGTTTCATGATAGTGTCATCAAATTTTATGCTTGATATATCGTTCTTTGACTACTAGAAATAAACTCATCGTTACACCATGGCCATGGAATTTCTCATGATGGTTCTATTTCAATCAAATAGTTGAGATATCAACTTCCACAAATGGAAGGGACAAATCCTTCCTCAAATTATCCATTAATAACATGCCACTCATGATGCACCCAACGTACCCTAATTCTTTCCAACTATATGCGTGATGATTTTTGTCATTAAATCAAAGTGTGTGAGTCATGATACGTATTAATGATAATCTTAAAGTCTTAGGATCATTACACATGCTTGTAGATAGAAATATTTTAGGACACCAAAACATGCGGAATTCCTACTGCAAGGTCTGTTCTCAGAATCTCTCCTGTCTTGGAGATTACTAAGTGCGAACTTCGTGAGTGGAAGTCTCATCTTCTTACAAGTACTCACACCTGACGGTTTGCATGCTATGTGTCTCATCATAGTATGTCATCCAACCGTAGAACTATATTTAAAAATATTGTTATATCATTTCAAGGTTCATATCATAGCCGGGAACTTCCATAACCTTATCAATGGAATAAATACTCTAGGACATTATTAAATCATAGTCATGCAGAATGATGAAAAATATGTAATAAGATTTTTAATATTTAAATAAATTAAATGTCCATGTAATCAAAGTACAACTAGTTGTTTCTAGGACACCGACTCTTAAAAACTCCCACTTTGACTAGAGCCAAATGCCTATTAATTTTAGTCCGCTAGACCTCACATAGTGATCATGTTTCTTCTGAGTTAAATATTTAGTCAAGGGGTATGCCATGTTGTCTTATATGTAAATACTTTAAACCCCAACTTCACCTCTCTTAGAAAAATACCTCAAGAGATGATACTTTTGAAGTATGTGCTTCGTCTGCTGATGTGACCTTGGCTCTTTTGTGAGAGTCACCATTGTAGTATTATCATAGTATAGTGATATGGGATCTATACTTCTAGGTATCACATTCATATCTTTAATGAAGCTTCACATCAAAAATACTTCTTTAGCTACCTCATAAGTTGTGATATAATCAGACTATGTTGTAGATCTTGCGACCATACTCTTCTTTGAGATCTTCCAGCTCACTACACCTCCATTCAAAGTGAATATGTATTCTGTTTTCGACTTCATGTTATCTTGATCAGTCTGGAAACTGGAATATGTATATCCTTTTATGACTAGTTCCTCATCTCCTCCACAAACCAGGAACATATCCTTAGTACACCTTAGATACTTTAGGACAGTCTTGACTGCCATCCATTGGTGTTCACCTGGGTTAACTTGATATCTTCCTACTGCACTCAATGCATAGGTGACATCCACCCAAGTACATATTATAGCATACATGACTGGCCCAATTGTTGATGCGTATGGAGTCCTTTCCATTATCTGTCTTTCCTCATGTGTTTGAGGACACATTTTCTTGGAAAGATGTATGCCATGTGATGTTTCCAACAATCCCCTCTTGGATTGTTTCATAATGAATCTCTTTAGTATCTTATCAATGTATGTACTTTGACTTAGGCCCCATAATCTCTTGGATCTATCACGATGGATTTTGATCCCAAAAATATATGTTACCTTTCCCAAGTCCTTAATGGAGAAGCATTGATTTAACCATGCCTTAACAGACTATAAGACCGGTATCTCGTTTCCATTAAGTAATATGTTATCAACATATACTACTAAGAAAACAACTGCACTCCCACTAAATCGTTTATAGATACAAGGCTAACATTAGTTCTTGATAAAACCAAATTTCATTATGGCTTCATCAAAATGAATGTTCCAAGACCTGGATAATTTCTTTAATACATAAATAGATTTCTGCAACTTGCATACATTATTGGCATCCTTTGGAGTCATAAAACTTTCAGGTTGTGTCATGTAGACATCTTCCTAAAGGTTCCCATTAAGGAAGTTTGTTTTGACATCCATTTCCCAAATATCATAGTCATGGTAAGCGGAAATGGCCAATATAATTCTGATGGATTTCAGTATTGCAACTGGTGAAAAGGTTTCATCGTAGTCAATTAGTTGATGTTGTTTGAACCATTTTTCAACTAGTCATGTCTTATAGGTGCGGACTTGTCCTTCCATGTCTAGTTTCTTATTGAATACCCATTTTCAACAAATAGGATTTACATCAACTAGAGGATCTACCAAAATCCAGACTTGGTTTTGGTACATTGAATCCATTTCGAAATTCATGGCTTCTTTCCACTTGGAAAAATCGGTGCCACTTACTGCTTCCTTGTAGGTTAGAGGATCATTATTATCAACTAATAATGATTCACCATCCTCGGTAACTAGAAAACTATACTGTTGTAGTTCTCTATCCTCTCTTCTACTCCTGCATAGCTCTTGTGTCTCTAGAACAGTTCTTTATTCAATAGGGCTTTGTGGAATCTATTCATGTACCAACACTTTTGTACCTTGAGCCCCAACTTCATCAAAGTCTATCTCTCTCCCACTATCACTTTTGGAGATGTACTCCTTCTCAAGGAATATGGCATGTCTTTCCACTATAACTTTTTTGTTTGATAGGTTGTATAGGTAATATCCCCTTATTTCCTTAGGGTATCCTATAAAGGTCCACTTTGTTCCTCAGGGTGTAGGTTTGTTACCAGAAGAGGCCTTAACAGAATCATCACTTCCCACACATATAAATTCAATAATATGGATTTATTTCCACTATAGAACTTGTATGGAATACCATTTACCAATTTATTTGGTACTTGGTTTAGTATGTACATTGTTGTTTGTAATGCATATCCCCAAAAGGATAATGGAAGACTCGCATGACTCATCATTGATCTCACCATGTCTAATAGGGTGCAATTCCACCTTTCACTCACACCATTCCACTAGGGTGTGTATGGAGGAGTGAGTTGTGATAGGATCTCAAACTCCCGTAAGTAATCAATGAAGTCTTGATTAAAATATTCTTCACCTCGGTCTGAGCAGATTTTCTAAATATTCTTACCAAGCCGGTTCTCAACTTCATTCTTGTATTCTTTGAACTTGTCATAAGAATCCAACTTATACCTCATTAAGTAGATACACTACTACAAAAATGGTCAAGGGAAGCGCTACCCCTTTATCAGCACTAAAAAAATCTATGATAAAGGGGGGCATTTATCAGCGCTAAAAAAGTGCTGATAAAGGGGCACTTTTAACAGTGCTAAAAAAAGCGTTGTTAAAAGTAACCCTTTATCAGCGCTGATAAAGCCCCCCCCCCCTTTATGAGGGCTTGTTTTTAGTAATGATAAAGGGGACCCCTTTATCAGCGCTTCTTTTAGTAGCGCTGATAAAGGGGACCCCTTTATCAGCGCTTCTTTTAGTAGCACTGATAAAGGGGGGATTTATCAGCGCTTTTTCCTACTGCTGATAAATTTTATGTTTCAAAAAAATCATGAAAAATAAAATATTGTTATATAATATATTTATATTGCTATAAATATAATATATGTTTTTTAAATATGTTTTAGATAAGTATAAATAGACTATTACATTTAATATATAAGAAATTTAGTAAAAATGGCTTTAAAATATTTAAAAAAATATTATTAATTAATAATTTGCTAATTATTATCGATTAAAAATAATTTAATAACAATTTTAAGACACAAAAAATCAAAAAATAATAATAAAAGATCTAAAATAAGTTGAACATGTAACTCAAACTTCAAAATGCCATAAATTTTGATCTGTGTGTCTGTTTGAGATCTACAGTATATCAAATCGAAACTTGCGATGAGCTCTACGAGCTAGTGGTTGAAGCAAAGGTTCTGTCATAATTTTCAAGGAAAAAAAGGCCCATAAGGCCTCCAAAACTTAGTTTTTAGTCGGGATACCCTAATTTGTTAACATTCAAACAGGTATAACTTCTGATCCGGATGTCCCTTAGGCCTTTTACACATATCATATAGAAGATTGTTTCATTTTCTTCGATTTGACTGGTTGTGGAGTTGAAACGGGCTTCTGGATTATAATTTATGGTCGTTTTAACATTCTATGGCTTTTAAAAGACAAATATATATGTATTTATTCATAAATATATATGTGTCTGTGTGTGTGTGTTTGTCTGTGTGTGTGTGTTGTATATATGTATGTATGTATGTATTTATTTATTTATAAACATTCATAAAAAACATATTTCATAAATCTATTTAAAAATAATCTTATAAGTATATATTAATATACAAATAAATATACGGATAAAAAATTATAACAATATATATATATATATATTAATATACGAATGAATATATATACTAATATATGAATAAATATATTTATATTAATATGAATCTATATTAATATAAAAATAAATATAACTATATATATATATATCATTAAATAGAGATAAAAATGAAATGGCTTAATGGTGAAGGTGCAGCAGCGAAAGGGGGGAGGTCACGGGTTCGAGTTCAAGTGGAAGCAAAGGGGTGTGTGCGTGTGGGGATGCATGGGAAGGGTAGCACGTGAGAGAGTGTAAGGGGGTGTCCACCTAGCACTATTAAAGGGGTAGTCAAGCACTGTTAAAAGCTCCCCCCCCCCCCGCATTATATAATTCATTTTTTTTTATTTTTTTTTTATTTTTTTATTTTTTGAATTTTATCAGCGGTTTTTAAAAGCGCTGATAAAAGACCCATTTTTTCACCACTAAAAAAAGTCCTAATAAAGGGTTATTTTATCAGCACTTTTTTTAGCACTGATAAAAGGGGCCTTTATCAGCGCTTTTCAAAGCGCTGATAAAAGGGACCCCCTTTATCCTCGCCTCGATTAACAGCACTTTTTTAGCACTATTAATCGACTTTTATAGCACTGATAAAGGACATATTTATAGTAGTGATATATTTATATCTACTAAAATCATCATTAAAAGTTATGAAGTATGAGTACCCTCCCCTTTCTTCAACTGGAAATGGTTCACCCACATTGGTATGAACCAATTTAATAAGTTCTTTATCACTTTCACCTTTCCCACTAAATGGGACTTTGGTCATTTTTCCTTGTAAGCATGCATGATATACACCGATTGTCTTTAGTTTTACAGAATCTAAATATCCATCTTGATGTAACTTTGTCGAGTGTTTCTCATTTACATGACCTAGCCAGATATTCCAAAGTTAGGTGTGGTATGATTCATGTGAAGTATCTTTGTTATTGATTGTCATTACTTGGTTTGTGTAATCCAACACATAAAGACCATTGTATAAATGTTCCCTACCAAAAAAATTCTATCTTTGTAAAAGTAGAAACATTAATTTCCAAACTTGAAAAAAAATCCATCTGTATCTAATCTGGATACAGAAATAGTGTTTTTAGTAACAGGTGGCACATAATAACAACCCTTTAACACCAAGATCATCCCAGTTGGCAATGTGAGGTGGTAGTCCCTGACAGCTACAGCAGCAAGTATGGCTCCATTGGCTGCTCTTAGATCTACCTCCCCTCAGTCAATCTTCCTTAATCTACTTGGTTCACGTATTTGGATATATATGTGAGCACCATAAGCTGTATCTAATACCCAATTTTTAGAAACAGATAGATTGCATTCGATAACAAACACACCTTAATCTTTCCCTTACTTCTTAGGCTGGGTGAAGTTCTTCTTCCAGTGGCCCTTCTTTCCACATGTGAAACAAACAGCCTCCTATTCCCTTGCCTCCCCTTTGATCTTCATTTTATTGGAAGGTTATGAAGAAGATTTGGGCTTAAATCTCTTCGTCTGCCCTTTCCTCTTATTCACTATAAGGATAGAAGGCTTTTTCACTTCATATCTTTTACTACTTTGTGAATGAGGATAAGAAGATCAAATAGAGACTTCTCAATGTTGTTCATATTGAAATTGACAACAAAGTTAGAGAAACTCTGAGGGAGTGATGCGAGAATGAGATCAGTACCCAGTTCTTCGAGGAGTTTAAACCCTAGAACCTTTAGGTTCTCAATGTAACCAATGATCTTGACTACATGAGGCCCATATGGATTACCTTCTCCAGGATTACTCTAAAAGAGTGCCTTAGAGATCTCAAACCTTTCTTGTCTTTCACTCTCCTAGTAAAGACCACGGAGGTGCTCGATCATGTTATAAGCTACCATGTTTTCATTAGACTTTATGATCTCATTATACATTGATGATAGCATCAAACATTTAATGTCGACCGCATCGTTCATATGTTTTTCATAGACTAGGAAATCCTCATCACTCATCTCTTTGGTAGGAAGATCAGGTAATGATGACTCCATCACGTAATACTTCCATTCATGGAATATGATAACCCAAAGGTGTCAAACTATTTCTGGAAGTTACTGCCAGTGAGGATGTTGTCTTTATCCAAAATTTATCGCAAGGAAAGTGTGGTTGAAGAGATTTTCATTTTTATTCTGCAATTAAAATAGTAGATCATTAGTAATTTATTGATTACATTTTATGAGAAATAAAAAAAATTTATTAAGTCTCCCACTATTTTATCAAGTCCCAATGGCCCTCACCATTGAACTTGGAATGTCCAGTTTCTAGGTAATTCTAGTGGAAAGGATCTATATTCCCCTTCTCATAACCCAGGCAAGGGTTGTTCAAGCTATTAGAAGGTATATAGGTAGGCAGGTCTTTGCCAACTTCAGGCTTGCAGCTCCTTGATCTGTTGAGTGGACTCCCCAATCCTAAAGTCATGACTTTGGATTTCTTCAACTCTTGCCTCCAATATTACACCAAGTCTATCAAGGGCTACTCCTCTTGATGTAATAAGGTTAAGTCGACCTTATACCTTCCATAAGGGATTCCTGTATAAAAGTAAGTGTCCCAACAAGGGTTGGTCAAACACATAGTTTTATTGAGTTTTTCCTTTAATCAAGTAACAGAAGGCTTAGTCTGACTTAATATTTTATTTGAGGGATTTTTATCTCTTATTCGTGAATTGATTATTATCATTATCACATGCTTGTAAATATTAAGTGGAACTTCAGTGATTAACCAAGTCTTGATAATATTTATGCATAAGTCTGGTTTATTTTAGTTCTATCTTGTAGGATTGTTTAATTCATTAATTATGTGACCGTGACAACACATCCATAATGATAAACCATGCAACTGAAAGAACTAAATAAAGAGAATGATCATGATATTTTATAATGGTTAGTTTATCTAGCAGTTGATAAAATAACCCTAACCTAGGGGAGAAACATCTTGAACCTTTTGGGTTTATGTTTACAGCTTTCCACATGTCCACCTCTGTATCTTCTAGGATTGGTTTTTTCTTGGCCCTAACTTGAACCACCTCCACTATCATGGGAGTTCCTTCCATTACATAGCCTTATTTTAACTTCCATGCTGGTGAGGGGTAAAAAGGGGTTTTACATAAAAGAAACCATGGGCACGTAGGCCCGACATATTAATGATGAGAAGACTCACAGGCCAACAAATTTAATTTAAATAAATTAATTAAAAGAAATTGTCCACATAAAAAGGTCTTGGTCTAGCTCATGATCATCCATACATGCAACAATATTTATGCATAAATAAAACTAGCATTAAATTCTTTAATCATTCTTGTTTAAGATAAATCACATTCAAATCAATTAATTATCATCTTTAATTAATCAATCCTTGTATCTTAAAACCTTTTCTGAATTTCCTTGAGATTCTCATCCATCATAATTTTAGACAAATAAATTCATTTAAAATTATCTTTTTACATAACTTGTTCCTTGAAGGAAACCTGGTGAATTCATATTCTTAACTAACCAATGAGTATAAATGAACATTACATAGATGTTAAATTAAACACATATATATGAAACACCAATCAAGTGTTGTGCCACATCTTTATGCATGCACGATGGTACACGTCTTAAGGGTTTTTATAATATAATAATAAATTTTAATAAATCTGTGTAATTTGGATGAGTACATGGTATGTAGTTCCAACAACATGGCGTGTACTATTTTTCACCATCCATCCAAAGTACAATCCTGGGGAAATGGAGTGTGAGTATACTTCGGAAATCTTTAGAGTACATGATGTGTTCAGTAGGCCACACACCGTGTAGTTCCACGTTACACGGTCTCCATCCAGGCAAGACGTGTACGGGGTACACGGTCCAACCCTAACCCAAAGGTACTACACGTTGTGTCCAGTGGGCCACATGGCGTGTAATTTGAAAACCGTGTGCCACCTATTCCTATTCAACACACGGAGTCATTAAGACTTAGACAAACTTAAATGACATGGCTTGGTTTGGCAGACCAGACCCGGTGCATTAAACCTTGGATACATGGTGTGTACTACCGAATACACATCATTAGTTCTTGTGTTGTACATCTAAGAACCATTTTCACCTCTGGATGAGATCCTCAATTTTATTTTAATCAAAATTATAAGAAAATATAATTTATGTAAGGTGAAAAAGAAATGAAAGAGGAGGAATAGATCTTGAGATTCAGATTTGTAGAACGATTAAATTGAATTGAAACAACTAATTTATTAAATACATAAATCAAAAATGAAATATTTAAATAATTATAAACTGTGATGTAACCACTCTGATACCACTTGAAGTTTCCGGGTGCAGCGGAAGCGTGGTTGGGACGGAACCCAACTTTGATTTTTACCATAATCAATGATTATTATGAGATTAATACGATAATTAATGCCAGTCTCCAAGGAATAGAATCAAAGATTTAGATAAAGAAAGAAGAGGCCTAAAACCTTGAGAGAAGATCTTTCACATCATGTTTATAATTAATTTAATTAATTTCATAAAGAAAATAATACCTGGATCTTCGGTATTTTTTTGTTGATGATGTTGATTTTCCAGAATGACCCTTCTAGATTATCTTTTTGTACTTGAAAAGATTCAAATAGTAATCCCATTAGTAATGATCCACATATGCTTCAATGGCCTCATATCGACACCACTCATTCTACAGGTGCTAGCACGATGAATCGAGTGTCTTTTTTCAGTCATTCTTGATCACTTGTTCTTCAGCCTTGAAAAACGTCTCTCATTCTTGGGAGGGGTGGGAAGAGGATTCGATAGAGAAATTGTTCAGCTCAATAATTCTCAATTCACCAGGTGTGTGGTTTGGTACATGGCACAATAGATGTATGTGTATATTTATTTACATGGGGCTTCAGTTACAATATTTAATTGCATAAAAACAATTAAATACATCCATAACCTAAGAGTAAACTCATTCTATTAATAATAATATCGCATCATTATTTATGGTGTTCCAACTTGCACAAAATGAAATTATAAATAAAATTCTGCATCACAAAATAATAGCAGCATTATTTTAATTTGTGCCAAATAGTTAAATAATTATTTATCATCTTGTAAATAATTATTTTACTACTGGACCAGCCTTGGTCCTCTCGAACTCCACTTCCATTTATTGAAGACCCAAATAAATAAATAAATATTTTATTATCTTAAATAAATATTTTATTTACATACCAGTAAATAAATATTTATTAAATGTTCAATAAAATAAATAAATATATTTTAACTATAATCTAGTGAATAAATATTTATTTAATTTATGCAATCATTTTAACTTGAATAAAATTATTCCATTGTCTTGAGAATAATATTTATTAATTAAATTCAAATAAAATTTAACGGATACCACCAGAAAGACTTAGTGAGTGATCCTCTAGGATTATTTCTTGTTGGCATTAGGAAGTCTTGCCTAAAGTCCAAGTGTGCTATCTAGCAATGGGTCAAGGCACCCAAGAGAAAGAATATAAATTTGCAACAACAACATCCACATACGAACATTCACTGTGTAATATAATCCCTTTGTCGCAATATCTAATCAAGAAGGTTTCATGATAGTGTCATCAACTTTTATGTTTGATATGTTGTTCTTTTACTACCTGAAATAAACTCATCATTACACCATGGCCATGGAATTTTATGTGATGGTTCTATTTCAATTAATGGGTTGAGATATTAACTTCCATAAATGGAAGGGAAAATCCTTCTTCGACTTATCCATTAATAACATGCCACTCATAATGCACCCAATGTACCCTACTTTCTGCCAACTATCTGTGTAATGGTTTTCATCAGTAAATCAAAGTGTGCGAGTCGTGATATGTATTAATGATAATCTTAAAGTCTAAATATCATTACACATTCTCATAGATAGAAATATCTGATGACACCAAAACATGTGGAATTCCTACTGGTCTGTTCTCATTATCTCCTATCTTGGAGATTACCAAGTGAGAACCTCATGAGAGGAAGTCTCATCTTTTTACGAGTACTCACACCTGACAGTCTACATGTTATGTGTCTCATCATAATATGTCATCCAACCATAGAACTATATTTAAGAATATTATTATATCAATTCTAGGTTCTCATCATAGAGGGGAATTGTCATGACCTTATCAATGAAACAAATACTCTAGGAAATTATTACATTATAGTCATGAAGAACAATGATCAATATGTAATAAGATATTTAATATTTAAATACATTAAATTTCCATGTAATCAAAGTACAATCAGTTGGTTATAGGACACCAAATCTTAAATTGATAGTATTTTGGCTTCATTTAAGAGGGTATTCTTTTCTTTGTATGTGACTTATGGTGTTTATGGATATTTTATTGGGAACTATGACGAGATCATCAATTAAGACACGGTCAAGGCTTACACCTGGTAGGGGGCCATGGTATTTATCTATTTTCAATTTACAGTAAAGTATATATTTTGGGATTTCACTGATTAAGTTTATTAGATATATTTCAATCAATAAGGGGTTAATTAAATCTAAATAGTGTCAACAATGTGCTATGGGAAATTTACTTAGCCCAATTAAAGGACCCGAGTGAATAGGGCTCCCAGGTGGGAACCTTGGGAGGCTTGGGCATAGATTCCCTTCTAGTAGATATTTGTAAGGATTTCTCCTATGTACTTAGTACTTGGTCCTAAAAATGGGGGGGATATGGGTCCTTTTATAAGAAATGGGATCTAGAGTCCCAAATAATTTCTATGTAATAAGGAACATCATGGTTTCTTTTAATGTCTTACATCCATGTCCAATGATGTACCTTTTAAATTCATTTGATAAAGAAAATTGTGGTTACATTTAAGGTTTTTCATCTAGGTCCATCATGGTGACTTTATATGTGACTTGTTAGTGGGTTTATTAAGACTAAAGAGTGTCAGAAAGATCTTATGGAAAATTTATTTATCCCAATTAAAGGGACTAAGTGAATGGTTCACCCATATGGGTAGCATGGAAGACCTAGGTAAAAAATTCCTATGCTCAAATTTTTTCAGGTCTTTATCCTCTATACTTTTTACTTGGTCCTAAAAATTGCGGTTTTGGGGTCCTTATATAGGTAATGGGATCCAAATTCACAAATAACCATCATTTGGTAAGGATCATCTTGGTTTATTTTAAGATCATGTAACCATGACCAATGGTGTTCCTCTTAAGGTCATGTGATAAGAAACATCATGGTGCCTTTTAAGGTCTTGCATCAAGGGAAATTATGGTGCCTTTATACATGACTCAATAGTGGGTTCATTCATACTAAAAAGTGTCATTAAGGTTTTCAGGCAATTGATTTAGCTAAATTAAAGGACCCGGGAGAATGGGGGGCCAAGTTTGAAATCTTAGGATTCTTGGGCACTGATTTCATCCACTTAGATTTGACTAGGGATTTCTCATCTGCACTTAAAACATGGTTATGAAAATGGGGGTATGTGGGTCCTTATATAGGTAATGGGAGATAGATTCCCAAATAATCTTCACATGATAAGGAACATTACGGTGCCTTTTAAGGTCCTGCATCCATATCCAATGATGTATCCTTTAAGATCATGTGACAAGGACCATTAGGGTTATTTTTATATTTTATATTTAAGACTATCATGGTGTCTTTATATGTGACACCATAGCAATTTTATTTGAGCTAAAGTGTATCCACAAGTTCTTATGGACAATTTCTTTATCCCAATTAAAGGACCTGATAGGATGAGGTGCCCATGTGGTAAGCTTGGGAGTCCTTGGTGTGTATTTATTACACTCAGATATTGTCAAGGATTTCTCCTCCACACTTCTCACTTAGTCCTAAAAATAGGGGTAATTGGGTCCTAATATAGGAAATGGGAGTTGGGCACCCAAATAAATATCATGTGACACAGACCATTCCAATTCCATTTAATGTTGTACAACCATGAAAAATAATACACCTTTTAAGATCATGCGACATGGACCATCAAGGTAACTTTTAAGTTTATGCATCCATGATCAATATGGTGACTTTAGGCCTAACTTTATCTTCATGTTGATTCATACTAAAGAGTGAAAGTAGGGTTTTTTGGGAAATTTCTTTAAACTAATTAAAGGACTTAACTGAATAGGGTTCACAATTGAGAATCCTGGGAGGCATCAATGTGAATTACTTGCACTCATATATTGTCAAGGTTTTCCCCTCCACACTTCATATTTATAATTATTTATATTTATATTTATTTATATGTATTTATATGTATTTATATATATTTATATATATTATTTGGGTATTTATTTATATTTATGTGTTTATATATAAATATATATGTATTTATTAATATAAATTTATGTACATTTATTTATATTTATATATATAAATATATATATATATATATGTGTGTGTGTGTGTGTGTATTTATGTATATTTATATATTTTATGTGAGTGTGTGTGTGTGTATTGTAATATTTCAGACTTTTCGGGTCTATTACTTTGTGATTTTTTGGTGTTCGGGTTATTTGGAGAAAGTTTGAGAAGGAAGAGATCAAGTTGGAGTGGAAATTCTAACTATAGGAGGAATTCATAGTGTGAATAATGTTAAACACCATGAATATGACCCGGTAAGATCCAATGAAATTTTGGGTTATGAATATTAATGGTTCAAAGGATATATTCATGAAATGATTTATTTTGAGGATTCCATGATCCAATCTCTAAGTTTTTCGATGAAGTTCTGACCGAGTCAATTCATGTTGTGAAGTACCTATTCACACCATGAATCATGTCTATTGCAACCTTTCTATAAATATCTAAGTTCCCTCTATTTTCATTAATTATTTCTATTATTTATCAAACCATGGGTGGTCTCTGGGTGATTTTATGAGGTCTTTCAATCCCTCCTTCATGGATTTGGTCCTTGTCTTGGAAAGGTTGATTTATTAAGACCCGAGGTGAGTTTTTATATTCTCTTTCATCCACTTTTTTCATCATTATGAAAGGGATGAATTATGGTTTCTTTTAGTTTTTATTGGATATCTTTATGATTAGGATTATCTGGGGTTTCTCTTCAAAAAATTAGATCTGGTGTACATCCCCTTCCTCCTTCATCTCATCCGATTCATGGAATTAGGGAAGCATCAATTGAGGTAGGGGAATTAAAAACTTATCATTTGTATTATGGGATAATATTCTTGAATAAATATATTATAATTTCTTCTATGCTTACAATAATTATATCCTTAAATTTTATTTGATATGTGGTTTTTTATTAATTTGGTGTTGAGGTTATTGATAATTGTTTTCACCATCATAAAAGTTCAATCCCTTATATCTGGTAATGGAACTAGATTATTGGAATTTGAAAAATTAAGGTATTGTTATTATATTTGTCTATTAATCTTGATGTTTAGTGATTGCATTATATTCTTTTTTTGGTAAACATGGATCTTGTGTTAATAAGTTAATAGGATAGAGGTTGAAATGAGATAATAAAAGTACAAGGGGTGGTCTATCTATAATTTTTAACAGGGTAAACAAGGAAAATCCACAGCTATGATGAAATTTTCAATGATGAATAATATACTTTGTATTAAATTAATTTAATTAATAAGTTAATAGGATCAGGGTTGAAATGAGAGAATAAAAGTACAGGGGGAATGGGCTATCCAAAATTTTTAATAGGCTAAGAAAGGAAAATACAAAGTTGTGATGACGTTTTAATGATGAAATGGGGCTAGTTATGAACTACTTATATGAATAACTAAAAGAATTTGGGTTTAAATTATGTATATGAACTTTAATATAAAATTGGATAAATAGTTCATCAGTGAAAATTTAAAATAATGGTTATGTGAATGGATAAACTATTAAACCTTAGTGGGTGGAATGAAAAGGGGTAATTGGGTTTCATTCATTATACAATACTTGGTGGTTTGACAATAGGTATGTTATGATATAGGTTAATAAATTAAATAAATAATATTACAAGTATGTTAAATGAAAACCACTGATTTATGATTTGAAATTATTTACAAAATTAATTCTTATGTGGATTTTCCTTTTTGAAAACTTATTGTTCTATTTTAATCTTTATTTCTCTGGAATACCTTGATAGTTGTGATCTTTTTCATGGTAATCTATCACAAAAGTGTCATATAGTGTACCAAGTAGTGTATTTTTTTAGGATAATGGTTTATGGTGGGGTTTTTTCATTTTAAGGGGGCATGGTTGATTCTTTACATGTTCCAAATTACCCTAATATGATGAGGATGATGTGGTCACAATGGTTATCAGTGGGGAATATACATATAAGTGGGAGGGAATGAGGTTTATTTCCTTCATGTTTACATTAGATGATCCACATATAGTTTGGATGGTGGAACTCTGATATTTGGTTGGTTCCATGAGATATGATATGTGATTGGTGCCATAGGATATGATATAAGATTGGTGTCATCATTGTACATAATATTTGGGTAGATATGTGGTTGATTATACAAGTTTTTTGTTATGGTTATGAGATATTATGGTTATATTCTCAATTCTTTATCATTTTTAGGGAAGGGTCTTCCTTCCAACTAGTTACCGCTTAGAGGGTGAACATCTCTTCTGATAGGTAAGAGTAGTGACAGTGATATTTGGGACCAAGGAAAGAGGATACTGTAGGAATGAAGGGTACAGTAACCCTTTTTTTATTATTTTACTTGATGGTGTATCATGTAATTCCCATGATGTGGGGGGGATTAGTTTAGTATGTTGTGGAAAAAGGAAGGGTTTGGTGATGTTTTATATTTTTATTATGTTGTGCTATTCTTGAATTTTTTACCCAAATTATTTCTATATGTTATTTCTTTTCTTGGTAAAAGATTGATCGTATTTATTCATGTATATTTATTACACATGGATATTGATCTATTTAGAGGGATGATCTGTCTAAGTATTTAACAACCTAAACTTTTATAAATGAAATTACCTTTTAAATGAATAAATTCATTATTAAGTAATATAGTTAAAGAAAATCATTAAACTACACTGATTATTTTGGACCATTATAAAATATAGCCTATTTTATTTAAAATATAATTAATAGTAATATAGTATTTGTACAGTGACCATTAAGATTAGTATATATTAAGAGTTATGATAAAGTCTAATTGAAACATATGGAAGAATAAATGGCCTCAACCAGTAGGATAGTACCATGTCAATCCCATTTATCAAATCTTCCTAGGTAGATAGAATCACTAGGCTTTTCCCTTAACCAAGACTAAGCTAATATTCAACAACTAAAACACAAACCAAAATATTTATGAGATAAGTTTGATCTTATTGGAATCTCATCCCAAACCATGTTCATCGAACCACCCCCAAGAAACCACCACTATCACACATATTTCCCTTAGGGAATCCTCTGTTGTAATAAGGGGTTATGTATCCCAACCCTAGTAATATGAATTTTATATTTTTTATTCAAATAATGATTATATTTATCACTTTAATTTACTACTTTATAAATGATTATATGATGAGATTGATAAAAAAATATTTTGGTATGAAGGAAATAAATTTTATTTTTTGGGAAATATATAATTTCAATTAAAACACTCTTTTTGATATATTTAATAATTTTTTCAATAAATATTTTTTTAATAAACTTTTCTTATAAAACTATATTTATTTAAATATAAATGATGATATAATTTACTGAAGTTCAGTGTAATTTTTATAAGGATCATAAAGTTGTTAGTGTTGTAAAAACTAGTATTTTTCAGAAAATAAGGTTTTTTATTTAAATGTAAAAATTATCATATTAATAAAATAATTTTGTTAAAATGAGTATTTTTTTGAAATCATAATTTTTAAATTATCCAATGGTTAATTTTTCATAATTTTCTGAGATAGTCAAATTTTTTAGTAAAAATTAAATACAGTATAAATATACCCTCTATATTAAGACATCATAGTAGCCAAAAAGTGATTAAATAAATTCTATAAAATGAATCCATATACAAATATAGATTTTCTATTTAGAATAATTTGTTTTTAAAATTATTTGATTAATTTTATAAACCTTTAATGAATCCTCCAAGACCTATATTATATTTTAAGATTTTAAAATAAATTCTTTACAAACATGAATCACTTCCACATAACCAATGGTGTTATTTTAATATGGTTAGTTCTTAGACTTATAAAATATTTTAAAAATCTCCCCTTTGGTAGAAAAAATTGGAAAACCAAGTTAATGTTTGTGTTTTTTACTATTTTATAATATATAGTCCAAAACCTAAGTTCATAAATTAATAAATAATTCCTATATATTTTTCTATAAATAACCACCCAACCTCCCACTCCTATTTACTCAAAAAAAATTGAGAAAAAACTTCTTATTCATATCCCTCTATAAATCCCACCCAATGTGTTTCTAATATCTTAATAAGATCCTCCCAATCTTTTAGAATCACCCTCTCAAGGTAAGGGATTCTCCCCTCCTTCTCTTTATTAAAGCAGTTTCTTTGTATTGTGCATTTTTATTTCCAATTTTTCATATTGGAATATGTTTTTAAATATCCCTTTAGTATCCTTATGTTTCCCAAGTAATGATATACCACTGTTCACTCTCATTAAACCCTTCTATGAACCTTCATGTACACCCATTATGCTGCCAAAATTATCCCAAAAGTTTATATACCAAACATGTGTGTTGTGAATACCCATCACCATTTATACTCAAGGGTATTTTCCTAGATATAACTATATTTAATTTATTGGGGGATTTCTTGTATGTAACCCACACTCCATAAACATTGAATTAAAAGTGATGAAAATTAGTTCTTATATTTTATGAACTATGTGGCACAGAAATCGATGTACGTGATATGAATGTGATGGGTGGGCCCAAAATTATACAACCCTCCAATGCATTGGGTTATATTTTTATCTCATAAGATGACCTATATAGTGCATGGGTGGTTATCCTAATTACAATATTTTATATTGTATCTACATTTATCCTTTACTTAAGCTTATGATATCATGTTTTATTTTATTGCCACATTCCTATGTTTTATTAATGTTATAATATTATATCATGATACAATGTTCATGTTTATGATTTCAACCCCTTTTATGTCACCTTGATATACATCTTGACTAACATGTATTACTTTCATCATGGTGTTATTTGATTATACCCCTACTGGGATTCTAGATCACCTTGTTATTATTTACTTCCACGGGATATCTCATGCAGTATTAGAAGATCAATGGATTTTAATAGAATGTTATGGAGTTTTAAATAATTTTGTTGCATCCTTATTTCAAGTTAATGCACTATGTATCTAATTTCCCAAACAAACAAGGACTCTCAATCTTATATGATTTTATTATGTGTATAATTATGTATTAAATCATGAAATAAAGAGTATAAAAGATATGTGTTATCATATATTACTCCAAAATTATCAACCCACCACAATTTTATATTATTTTAGGATACGCTAATGGGGATTGAAGATATTGTTCGGGTAGCTTGGAAAGTGTTGGAGGATGTTTGGGGTTTTCTTATTTTTCCTACTTGTATTAAAGTTTTATTTTATGGAATGTATATGAAATTTGGATTCTTGTTATCCTTTTACTTTTATGGAGTTTTCTTGGTGGTTTTTTTATCTTCTTTATTCATAATTAATAGGGTAATTCCTCATATATAAGCATTTTATACGCTCAATGATAGTCACCAACTTAGGACCTACTAGTGGTGAGACTCGAGGGTCACTCCTTCACTTCAATTCCATCCTAGGATGGGTACCTATAGATGGGGGTGGGGTCATGTCTAAGTATTATCAAAGGTGTTGGTTGAGAGATAGGGTGGATATGGGAGGTATGAATAGGTGAGGACCGCATGGGATTGTTTGGGCAGTGGTGAAACTCAAACCTATCTTGTGATGTGAACTAAGGATATCTGATAGGATGTGGATATTTGGGACCCCCTGTAATCTTATTCAAAAATTGTGATAACCTACCAAACATGTTTAGGTGAAAGTATAGCCTTTTTAGTTTATAATTATAAGGAGGTAGATGCATATATTAGTTTCATTATCATTTTTTTGTCTGTTTCTATACTTTTTCATGTGTTTTGGTTATTAATGAACCATTATTGTATTCTAAATTCATTATATAATCTAAATTGAGGGAGTAAAATTATAATTAACTAGAATAAACTATTTTATGAACCTTTTTTAGGCTTAAATGTGATATCCCCTTTCCTATTATAACTTTCTCCCTCATAAATTAAATTTTATTTTTAATGTTAAAGTGCATATCATGTTAACATATTTTTATAATGTTCGGGAATATTACCAAATCATGATTAATGTATTTTTTAGTAAATAGTTTCTAAATTTTGAGAACCTATCTAAAACATGTTACCATAAATAGATTTCATACTGGCATGCTGAAACAAATTGTTTTAAAACCATTCTTAGGAGTATGTTGGTTGTTATGCAGTTTGATATTCCATGCATTTTTTCATTTATGATGTATCATAATCATATGTTATGGAATTACTTTAAATTTTATTTTGGTTATTTTAATTCTGTAATTCCTAAAAAATGACTATCATGATTATTGATAATTAATTTGAATTTTAAGACTTTCCATGAATCATATACCCCTTAATTTTGTAATTACTATAGTTTTGTAATATTAATCCATTTATATGGTGTATTCATGTGTTATAAATTTATTACAAGGCTGTAAATTTTGTTTCATTTGATTATAAATTTTTTAAAACGATAAACATGCTCAGTGATAATTGTTAAAAATTCCAAATTTTTCCAAATCAACAGATTTTTATCATCTTAAAAGCATGGTCAAGAGCATTGTTTGTGTATATATATATATAACAAAAAAATTGAATTTCATGTCATGTGTTACCTTTCTTCTCAAGATGCATAGTGTACATGTGTTAAGAACTTATTTAAAGGATAGATTTTGATTGTTTTTTTCAAGTTCTTAGAAAATGGTAAGCATGATTTGTGGTAACCTATTAATACGTGAAACTATTTATATTATTTAACTTATTCTTTTCAAAACTAAAAAAAATATTATAGTGTTTAAATGACTATTTCTCATATGTTAATCCATGATTAGTTTATTATAGGGAGCATGGATAAATTTAAAAACATTTTTATGGCCCCCTATAAATTGCTAATATGTAAATATTGAGCGTTTAGTAAATTTAGTATGATTTTTTTAGATTATAAAAGCATGTAATGTATTAACCATGTTGTATTTAAAAATAAAAGTTGAATCATGTTACCCTTATTCCAATGTATAAGCACGTTTTCCTAAGAGATGAAATTTTTTAGCATTGTTTAGTCCAATAATGTCAAGCATGACATGAAGTGATATAAAATGTACATTTTTATTCTATGATCTGAAAGAATGTATTATTCTAAAATCTATAGCATGATTCAAGCATGATAAAATGATTAAAAAATGTTTAATTTTCTGTAAATAACATGATAATAGAGAACATAGCATGAAATTTTTTTGTTTTTTTGGAAGTGTGTTTCCTTAGTAATCAAATGTAAAATTTAATTATTCGAAACCTGATTTACAGTACCATAATATGTTCAGTTTTTTTCTTAAAATTGGCCATTTTTTAGATATATTTAAATTCAATGAATGATGATTCCACTAAAAATGTCTTGGAAACATTGGGTGTGTTTGTAGTTGCATTTTTTATTGATTGTTGCGTTTAATTATTGATATGAATTGTTGGGAACATGTTTTCAAAAATTATAAAATGAAGTTTCAATGTATATTTATGAAGAATATATCACATGATGAATCCTAATCCATTAATATTTCTGTTTATTAACATAGAAACTATGTGATATTTTGAATGATGTGTCTTATTGCAGTGAACATTATCCCTTATATGATTGTGTGTGTTTTTGTCGTTTCATTGTTGGAATCACCCACCTCCCATAAAATATTAATCAATTAAATTATATAATATAAAGAGTTTTTTTAAAACCTTTGAATTGATGAAAATGATCTTGCTTACCACACCTGAATTATTTTGAAAGAAATTATTAAAGTTCTTGAATTTTATCCTACTAATTGTGTTTTTATGATTGATCTTATGTTGGTGGAATGTGTTATTGATTCAATCCTATGAAGTGAGGGAAATAATCACCCTTATAAAGATGTGTTATATTTATGACACAATTTAAAAACTGTGTGGGAGAATCAAGACCACCCAAAGTGGATAATATATTTTTGTGGTGGATGGGTCCCCTTGATTTTTGTTCTTTTAGTTGCGATGGTTTAGCTGATAGTGTGGGATGCTTTGGGCAGTTGGGTTGCAGAAAGTTTCCTTAGTGGGAATGGGATTTTGTGATCTATTATTGTGGTAGTGCGGGATGGATGGTTATATGGAAAGGAGATGGTTTTGTGGCTATTTTGGGGTTGGTGTGTTTTTCTTATGTTGGTAATTTATGTTATTACTATAATCATATGAAGAGAAGGAAATACCTCTTCCAATATGTCATGTTATTTTTGGATACATTTTAAGACCAATTAGGCATGTCAAGTCTACCCAAAGTAGATAATATCCCGATAGGGTTTAAGGGTTTTCTTAAATCAAATGTTGGAAGCCTCTTTATTAGTTTCATTATATTTTATTATTTTTAACATGATTTATGTGTTTCAAGTTGTCTTTATTGTTTTTCATCTAAATTTGTGTCATCAAAACAACATAGTGATGTCAAGTGTGATAAAGAGAAGGATGAATCTTGGGATAGATCCTAGTTGAGATTCTATAGAAAGTAATTTCTGAAATTCATTAGTGGATCCTCCAACCTTGATGTCTGGGACTGTATAGAGGAAGTTGAGGTTTCTTTTGGGTTGGTGGAGATGTTGGATTAGTTCTGAGTTGCATTGGATGTTGGTTTGTTTTGAAAATCAACTCAGGGTTGGTGGTTGATGAAGTGTGGTAACCAAAAGGGTATGACTTGGGAAGAATTAATTTAATTATTCAAGAAGGATTTCATATCTTAGACACATATTCATTATTATAAGAGAGATATTCAAGAGGTTCAGTAGGTTTCCAAGAGAATGCATAGCATTGTGACCCATTTCTTGGACTTCATCAGTTGGTCCTCATGCTTCATTCCCAATGTGGGAGAGCAAGCACAATTTTTCAAGCCTTCAGTGAGGTTAGTGATTTAAAAATCTAATTTTATTTTTTAGTTAGAGAACTAGAAAGGGGTGGAGGACTAAGAAAAATCATGGAGAAGGTATTGTTTGTGGTTAAGAGTTATAGTATGGTCCCTTCTTATAAATTCAAGGAATTTGAGATAAATTCTCTGAGTTATGATGCTTCATGTTTAGGAAAGAAGTGATTGAGGTGTCCATGTAGATTTATAGTTCACTTTTAAGTTATGTGATTGTGTAGTTTGAAGTGTCCTAAGACAAGAGATCTAGTTTGTTTCTAATGTAATTTTGTGGGGTGTCACTGATATGATTGTCCCAGGATTCAACAAGTTTCCCAGTCTTCAGGGGAGAGTTATAAGAGAGGTAATGTCTCAGTATATTTATTCTACTTTCACGTAAACCTTATAGTGTATTTTGAAAAAAAATGAAATTTTGTTGAACTATTTGAAAATTTAAATATCTATGTTTTTATGAAAATTCTAAAACATCTCTTATCCAATAGAATATAGAATTTTAAAAATAAGATGAGGAAATTATTTACCAATGTATGTTTATATTTAAACCTAGTTAATGTGGAAGTATTGTTTGTGGAGAGTTAGTTTTGAGGGAAGAGGGTGGTTCCAATTTGGATTCACCTAGTGGTGGCACCCCATTTGATAGGTATCTCTTAAGAGTGTTCTTTGGTGGAATTAATTTTCCTTATAAATTTGGTTTTAATTATTTAGAATGATAATAATTTTCGTGGTATATAATGTAATTATATAGACCTTATGGGTTCATTACTTACTGAGTTTTGGGTTTCATTTGTGTTTAGAGGAATTTTGATAAGGAAGAGATCAAGCTGGAATTGAAATTCCAACTGTAGAGGAATTCATAGCATGAATGATGTTAAATTCCATGAACATAACCTGAGTATAT
The DNA here is from genome assembly GCA_963277665.1 of Viscum album. Taxonomy (NCBI): domain Eukaryota; kingdom Viridiplantae; phylum Streptophyta; class Magnoliopsida; order Santalales; family Viscaceae; genus Viscum; species Viscum album. The sequence continues at coordinate 1,598,962,137 of OY728130.1, read as the reverse complement.
CCAATAAAATTATGGGATGTGAGTATTCATGATGTGAAGGATATATTCAAGGAATGAATGATTTTTAGACTTATATGATCTAGGTTCCATGCTTTTCGATGGTTATTTGGCTGAGTCAACTTACGACATGATGTTTCAATTCACATCATGAATCATATCGTTTGAAACCTATCTATTAATATCCTATAACCCTTTATTTTCCTTGATTCATTCCCTTATCTCTCAAACCTTTGGGGGACTCTGGTTTATTTTAGGAGGTCTTCCATATCCTCCTTCGTGGATTTGGTCCTTGGCTATGCAAGGTTGATTTCTTGAAACCTGAAGTGAGTTTTCTTATTCTCCACTTCCCTCATTCTAATCTTCCTTCTATAAGGGGTTTTGTTATGGTTTCTTTTAGTTTTTATGGGAGATATATGTTATTAGGCTTATATAGGGTATCTATTTCAAGAATTAGATATGGTGGACATCCCCTTTCTCCTATATCTCATCATATTCATGGATGTTGTAAAGCACCAATTGAGATAGGGGATTTTTAAAATTATCATTTGTAACGCCCCGACCCCAGCTACCCAGAGTTGGTGCGTTACTTCGTAACATTGGCATGATCACAAAAGATCAAGTCTCGAAAGACCGATTAGTTTAGTAGCCTTGGAAACACTAGATACATTCGTAAACGTTACATTACATCATAAAGTGAAAAACTACAATAACAAAGTCTCCATAGACCACACTCATATCCTCTTCTGACAATCCCTGCAGGTCATTCATAAAATACTTCTTCACATCCTGGAAAATATTAAAACATTGAAAGGGGTGAGCTCAAATGCTCAGTAAGGATAACAATATTGCGGAAGCTTTCATAAAAAAAACATTAACTTTTAAGGCAATGTATAACTAAAACAAAAGCCTTATTAAACTTGAACTTCAACATAATATGGAAAAAGTAAAATGAGATAATGCCATTTACTTATTCACATGGATATTCTACTGGTCGAATAATCACATGAAATATCAATAACCACTTTCATAATGATGGAATGCATAATGCCAGACTATCATAACCACGTAGTCAAGGCCTCGTGCCAAGACCACAAATAAGATTTTGTCAAGGCCTCGTGCCAAGACACTTGTTTGTCTCATGAGACCTTCCGATGCATCGAGGAGCTATAGCGGGCTCCACCCGTCACTTATTAAGTCCAATGCATTCCTCATATGAATAGGTTTAAACATATCATAAACCATAACATAATCGTATCACATAAAACATGCATAAAGGAAACATAACATTTCCACATTTCAATCACAAGATATAAATACAACACATTGATACAATAAAAATGCTTTCAAAACCATTTTCAATACCAAAATAAAAGAGAGTTAAAACTTTGTATTTATTTTTCATTAAAAAAAAGATGGCTTGTAGAGGAAGCCGAATCTCAAATAATAGTCACGGCGGCGGAGAAGTCGTTGTCGCCGCATAAGTACTGAAAGAAAAACATTCCCTTTTGTAGTTTAGTAAAACACTTCATATAAAAAAGATTCCTTTTGAATAAACGTAAAAGTCAAAGGGGTTTGTACACCGTATATAAGAAATTTGTGTATAAAACCAAATATGCCTCAATGAAAGGAGATTGAGACGAAGTCCTTACAAAGATCATTTTTAAATTAAAATAGATATATTATGTGTATTCACTATAGGTACACATAAAGAAAGTAAAAATACAAAATAATACATAATAATATCATGACATAATTTGAAAGTAGGAGATTAACCCAAAGAATGGAAGTTGGGTTAAGAGGTTCCCTTACCTTGCGTCTTGTCCTGACTCGACCGTTCTTTAACCTCCTGAATAATAAACTATAGTTAATTTATATTTACTTAATAACCTCTTTCATGTTCATTATTCCTTTTATATCACTTATTACCATGGTATGAACATTATGTAATTATTTATGTTAATAACGGTCGTTTTGTCGATCTTTGGTACTTGAGTCAAAAATAAACTTCCTATAATTACAAGTTGTTCATGTGGTGAAATATCCATTATATCCAGAATTATATTCATGATTTAGATGTCATATATATCTCATATATCCAGTATATACATTCATTTATAATATTACGTAACATTTAGAGGTAAGAAATGAAATGCACCGTTCATGGAGACGGTAATCCGTACGTACGCATGAACGCTACTTTCATTTCAATTTCATATTTAATGGAACTAAATCATAATGATATAAATGTATAATATAATTCCAGTATAATATATTGTATAATACCATTTACTCCATCCTTTATACATCCCACATATGGCATTAACGATTCAAATCACTTTGAGGGGGCGGTAGTCCGCACTTCCTAAAAGGAAATTATCGCGTTTTACCCATAATGGAAATCATAAAGTATGCCATAAATGAGAAATACAGAAGCATAAGTAAAACATAAACATATTATATATCATATATAAAAATAGTGACATCTTAATGGCCATCTTTGAAGGTGTTATATGAGTGTTGAACAATCATCGTTTCGTGAGGCAAAAATTCGCCATCCACAGAAACCGTAGGTTCTTTAACCATTAGATGTAGGTGTGTGTAAGTGTAGCTCGAATCCTTCTTATAAAAACATCCTAGTATATTGAGGATACTGGTGTTGTTACAAAAGAAATGAATAAAAAGAGTTTAGGGGGTTGGAGATGAAAAATAAAACAAAACAACATTAGAGAAGACATTACCTCAAAATCGGGTAACTCTTTTTGATTTGAGCCAAAGGCTTCCTTGGGAAGAGTTCTGCCCAAAGTGAGGCTTCTAGGAGTAAGGGAGGGAAGTTGGGAGAGTATTTGGGCAGAGTTTGGCCGATCCAAATGGCTTGAAGGTGTGAATAAGGTGGGAGAGGTGGGGGCCTTTTATAAGTGGAGAGGAGGGGCACTTTTGGAAAGATTGAAATGTTACATTATTTCAAAATGCTTTTCGGATTCTAAAGGTCCCACGCTTATATAATTCGAGGATAATGTGATAAGGTTTCGAACTCCCCTCATCCAATTGGCTTTGGACAAGTTTATGACTTGGATTTTGCATTATCTTCCCATTTTATTTAAATCGTTAAATAATGAGGTCATCGCTGCATCATCATGATGTCATAAATAATTTAATTTATTTAATGTCTAAAAATTATAAACAAAATTATATGATGTTTGAAATCTTTTTATATTTATAATGAATATTTATAATCAAAATTTGGACTTGTGTAACCCCACTTAAAAACTGTTTTAGTAAAACAACTCATGTTTGTGTCAATTTAATTTTAACATTAAATAAATGTATATTAATGTTATTTTCCAACTAAAGTGGCTCCATGGGGTCCCCAAGTTGACCCATGAGTTGTCTTGGTCGGCCATGACTCATCCAATAGGATTAGGACAAGTTTCAAGCTCATATCATATTATTAAAACATTGTTTTTACCTTAAACTACACTAATTACCTCTAATCGCGATTAAGAACTTAAAAGTTACTATTCACCAAAAAATTATTTTGATCTCATTGAACCACATTTTACTTCTTAATGACAACCATGTATGTCGGATTTTTGAAAATCAAATCACAGAAGTGGTAATATTTCATTTAAACGAAAAATCAGTTATTTAACTACCACTTAGTGGATTCACTATTCATCAAAAATTGATGTTTTTCAGAACAAGGCCAAAATTTCACCCTAAGCTATAATTGATATTCCAAATTAAAAAATGATGTCTATTTTAAAAAATTCCAAACATATAAGTTGCATTAATTAATTTTATAATTAATTCCCGCTGTTACGACAAATAGCGTGTTTTTAAGAAACAATTTATATCAAAAGATTGGCAATTGTTTATGTCCAATTTCAATGTTAAATTAATTCTAATGACCACCATTGGATAAAATGGTAAAAATATATTCTAATTATACCTTAAAACCACTAAATAGTATAATTTATCACAATAAATTATTTTGATTAAAAAAGTTGTTTTAAAGTATTTTTCACTATTCATAAAAAATTAGAAGTTCTCAGAAAAATACCAAAAATTCAACATAGGCTAATTTCGATATTCTGAATCCAAAAATGAAGTCCATTTTGAAATATAAAATTTCTATAATTTTAAAAAGTGGTTATTACTATTCATAACGGCTACTTTGATTAGTCGCGGTGTTTTAGAACTCGAAGTTGCGTACAATACAAGCTATTGCATTATTGAATGAGAAGCGTATCGTGGAAGCTCGGGGTGTTACATTCTCCCCACCTTCAATAAATTGCGTCCTCGCAATTTGAAATTTTTCTTTGAAAATAAAAGGATGAAAAGAGAAAATACCTTTGAGGAAAACCCACATCGGAAATAAGGTTAATAAATATATAACATTAAAAGAAAGCAGGATAAGTACAAAGGTCACCCGATATAGCCCATTCTAGGATTATATGAAAATATGGATATGGAGGAGAAACAAACCATCAAGGTATGATGGAGAGTTATAGAAAACAGGATTAGGAGAAAGTTTAACCACAAGAAAATCACAAACTTGTGATTGGTTAAACGGTCATTGAATCCCCAGTTGGAAGAGTTAACCGACAACATTTTTGTTTTAAGTTACCTTTTATAATGTTGAGGAATTTATTTAGGAGATTTACTAAGAACGTAAGGGAATATACATACTTGTTATGTATACTTTCATTCGTTAATAAATTTTTACCACAAACCCAACTTTTACTCCAAATGGTAACGGAACTCAAAAATTTTCTATTTATCCTAATTGTATAAGGTTCAAAATGTTAACACATACCATTTAGATTAGTAAAACTATTTTGTAATAACCAGGGACTTCCTGTAGGATAGTGGTAGGAAATAAAGGCTTGTCGCACTATGGTTGTGGGTTCGATTCCTACAGCTTTGTCCGACGCGACGGGTTATTCCCCACCCTGCAGGTTGTCCTTTTCCTAAAACTATAGTATTATAATATTCCAAAAATAATCTTCATAAATTTTTTAACCTTAAACAATACTATCCAAAGATCAACTTAATCCACTCCAACCTTTATAGTTATCCAAAATACCTCTGTCCAGACTTTCTCTAAAAGGTCTCTTAATTCCAAAATCAATTGTAACAACAGATTCCCCAAACAAAGAAAAGTTTCTCTTGTTGTCACATACTAAAAATATGATTACCTTAATCATATTAAAACCTTACTGAAATCAAAAAGTACTGCAGTACAATCCATATATATATATCACATTATTCTTATAACCAGAATATTATCCTTGAGTCCAAAAGCACCAATACATTAATTATTCCGCTTCAACTGTAGTCACAGCATAAGATTGGCCTTGATCCCTTGGCCTTTTCTGAGGTAAGTTTCCTTGATGCTTAGGACATTCATTTGCATAATGCCCTGTTTCTCTACAATTGTAGCATTCAACCTTGACAGCCTCTTTCTTTCCCTTGCAATCACGAGCCTGGTGACCCTTTTCTCCACATTTATAACAAACTCCCATTCCTTTTAGGCAAGTACCAGGGTGATTCTTCCCACAATTATCACATAATGGAAAATCCTTCTTTCCCTTTTTCCCTTTATCTGTCTCTTTTTCCACCGTTCTCTTCTTCTATTGCTTTACTTTGTTGTCATAAGACTTAGAGAATTCCTTTTCTGTCTTGATAGCACACGAGAAAATATCTTCGTATGATGAGAAGGATTGTGATACTAAAGCTCGACGGAGAAATGGTTTTAACCCATCAAAGAAACGATCAATCTTACTTCTTGGGTTACGCATATAATCGGCAGCATGCCTCGCTAAACTTGTAAAGTTAACCTCATACTTTGTGACATTCTCATCCTCCTTCTGCCTCAAACTCAGAAATTGCCTTTTCATATCTGCTCGATGGTCACGAGGAAAATATTTTTCTGAGAAAAGCTCTTTGAACTCTATCCATTTCATATTCGATACGTCATCATCTTCCTTTGTGTTTTGAATCAGCGACCACCACTGATCGGCATCTCCAGTGAGGCGGTAAACTGCCATGACAACCTTCTCCCTTTCACTACTCCCCAAGGCATGGAATATTTTCTCTAAGGAATTTATCCATTGCTCAGTTACTATAGGATTTGTACTCCCATTGAAGGTTGGTGGTTGTTGCCTCATGAAACGGTCTAGCATTGATCCTCCACGTTGCGGATCAGGGTGCTCCATACGAGTAAGGTTATTATTCATAACCTGCGTGAGTTGTCCCAGTACGGTGAGAAGCTGATCAGCACCAGTTGTATCTCCAGATCCACAATAATTATCTTGAGCAGGAGGGCAATCCCTACACGGAGTTCGTGCATTGATACGGTTTACATTCCTTCCACTAGGCGCCATTTCTAAAAAATGGCATAAACTAGATTAGTTCATGAATCAAAATACATAATTCCATACTTGTAAAACACTTAACATAAATTGAACTAATTATGGATATAATCCATAATTATAAAAATGTTTTCTTTGAGGAAATATTTACTCATAACCCTTCATAGTGGTTTGTAAATAAAATGAGAATTATTCTAAGCATATCCCCCGGGAGTGTCGTAACCAAGAGTGCAGCAAGGCCCGTTGTCGTGCACCAGTTCTCGTTCGAGTCTAGGTCAAAGCGGTGTTTTCGGGTTTTACCCCTAGGTACATCTGTGCCAGATCCGCCTCTACCTGCTCGTATCCAGACAGGGATGTATTGCTCGGAAAACTCATAACATCTCTATAATACCAAAATTCTAGAAGTTCTTCTATACTAATCCTCAAAGTCTATCTTTGGGCTATGTGCTCTAATCAGAGTATATCTAAATCTAGCTTCCAAGGTTAGTACTAAACTGCCTCTGATACCAACTGTAACGCCCCGACCCCAGCTACCCAGAGTCGGTGCGTTACTTCGTAACATTGGCATGATCACAAAAGATCAAGTCTCGAAAGACTGATTAGTTTAGTAGCCTTGGAAACACTAGATACATTCGTAAACGTTACATTACATCATAAAGTGAAAAACTACAATAACAAAGTCTCCATAGACCACACTCATATCCTCTTCTGACAATCCCTGCAGGTCATTCATAAAATACTTCTTCACATCCTGGAAAATATTAAAACATTGAAAGGGGTGAGCTCAAATGCCCAGTAAGGATAACAATATTGCGGAAGCTTTCATAAAAAAACATTAACTTTTAAGGCAATGTATAACTAAAACAAAAGCCTTATTAAACTTGAAATTCAACATAATATGGAAAAAGTAAAATGAGATAATGCCATTTACTTATTCACATGGATATTCTACTGGTCGAATAATCACATGCAATATCAATAACCACTTTCATAATGATGGAATGCATAATGCCAGACTATCATAACCACGTAGTCAAGGCCTCGTGCCAAGACCACAAATAAGATTTTGTCAAGGCCTCGTGCCAAGACACTTGTTTGTCTCATGAGACCTGCCGATGCATCGAGGAGCTATAGCGGGCACCACCCGTCACTTATTAAGTCCAATGCATTCCTCATATGAATAGGTTTAAACATATCATAAACCATAACATAATCGTATCACATAAAACATGCATAAAGGAAACATAACATTTCCACATTTCAATCACAAGATATAAATACAACACATTGATACAATAAAAATGCTTTCAAAACCATTTTCAATACCAAAATAAAAGAGAGTTAAAACTTTGTATTTATTTTTCATTAAAAAAAAGATGGCTTGTAGAGGAAGCCGAATCTCAAATAATAGTCACGGCGGCGGAGAAGTCGTTGTCTTCGCATAAGTACTGAAAGAAAAACATTCCCTTTTTTCGTTTAGTAAAACACTTCATATAAAAAAGATTCCTTTTGAATAAACGTAAAAGTCAAAGGGGTTTGTACACCGTATATAAGAAATTTGTGTATAAAACCAAATATTCCTCAATGAAAGGAGATTGAGACGAAGTCCTTACAAAGATCATTTTTAAATTAAAATAGATATATTATGTGTATTCACTATAGGTACACATAAAGAAATTAAAAATACAAAATAAGACATAATAATATCATGACATAATTTGAAAGTAGGAGATTAACCCAAAGAATGGAAGTTGGGTTAAGAAGTTCCCTTACCTTGCGTCTTGTCCTGACTCGACCGTTCTTTAACCTCCTGAATAATAAACTAGAGTTAATTTATATTTACTTAAGAACCTCTTTCATGTTCATTATTCCTTTTATATCACTTATTACCATGGTATGAACATTATGTAATTATTTAAGTTAATAACGGTCGTTTTGTCGATCTTTGGTACTTGAGTCAAAAATAAACTTCCTATAATTACAAGTTGTTCATGTGGTGAAATATCCATTATATCCAGAATTATATTCATGATTTAGATGTCATATATATCTCATATATCCAGTATATACATTCATTTATAATATTACGTAACATTTAGAGGTAAGAAATGAAATGCACCGTTCATGGAGACGGTAAGCCGTACGTACGCATGAACGCTACTTTCATTTCAATTTCATATTTAATGGAACTAAATCATAATGATATAAATGTATAATATAATTCCAGTATAATATAGTTTATAATACCATTTACTCCATCCTTTATACATCCCACATATGGCATTAACGATTCAAATCACTTTGAGGGGGCGGTAGTCCGCACTTCCTAAAATGAAATTATCGCGTTTTACCCATAATGGAAATCATAAAGTATGCCATAAATGAGAAATACAGAAGCATAAGTAAAACATAAACATATTATATATCATATATAAAAATAGTTACATCTTAATGGCCACCTTTGAAGGTGTTATATGAGTGTTGAACAATCATCGTTCCGTGAGGCAGAAATTCGCCATCCACAGAAACCGTAAGTTCTTTAACCATTAGATGTAGGTGTGTGTAATTGTAGCTCGAATCCTTCTTATAACAACATCCTAGTATATTGATGATACTGGTGTTGTTACAAAAGAAATTAATAAAAAGAGTTTATGGGGTTGGAGATGAAAAATAAAACAAAACAACATTAGAGAAGACATTACCTCAAAATCGGGTAACTCTTTTTGATTTGAGCCAAAGGCTTCCTTGGGAAGCGTTCTGCCCAAAGTGAGGCTTCTAGGAGTAAGGGAGGGAATTTGGGAGAGTATTTGGGCAGATTTTGGCCGAGCCAAATGGCTTGAAGGTGTGAATAAGGTGGGAGAGGTGGGGGCCTTTTATAAGTGGAGAGGAGGGGCACTTTTGGAAAGATTGAAATGTTACATTATTTCAAAATGATTTTCGGATTCTAAAGGTCCCACACTTATATAATTCGAGGCTAAGGTGATAAGGTTTCTAAATCTCCTCATCCAATTGGATTTGGACAAGTTTATGACTTGGATTTTGCATTATCTTCCCATTTTATTTAAATCATTAAATAATGAGGTCATCGCTGCATCATCATGATGTCATAAATAATTTAATTTATTTAATGTCTAAAAATTATAAACAAAATACTATGATGTTGGAAATCTCTTTAGCTTTCTAATGAATATTTATAATCAAAATTTGGACTTGTGTAACCCCACTTAAAAATTGTTTTAATAAAACAACTCATGTTTGTGTCAATTTAATTTTAACATTAAATAAATGTATATTAATGTTATTTTCCAACTAAAGTGGCTCCATGGGGTCCCCAAGTTGACCCATGAGTTGTCTTGGTCGGCCATGACTCATCCAATAGGAGTAGGACAAGTTTCAAGATCATATCATATTATTAAAACATTGTTTTTACCTTAAACTACACTAATTACCTCTAATCGCGATTAAGAACTTAAAAGTTACTATTCACCAAAAAATTATTTTGATCTCATTGAACCACATTTTACTTCTTAATGACAACCATGTATGTCGGATTTTTGAAAATCAAATCACAGAAGTGGTAATATTTCATTTAAACGAAAAATCAGTTATTTAACTACCACTTAGTGGATTCACTATTCATCAAAAATTGATGTTTTTCAGAACAAGGCCAAAATTTCACCCTAAGCTATAATTGATATTCCGAATTAAAAAATGATGTCTATTTTAAAAAATTTCAAACATATAAGTTGCATTAATTAATTTTATAATTAATTCCCGCTGTTACGACAAATAGCGTGTTTTTAAGAAACAATTTATATCAAAAGATTGGCAATTGTTTATGTCCAATTTCAATGTTAAATTAATTCTAATGACCACCATTGGATAAAATGGTAAAAATGTATTCTAATTATACCTTAAAACCACTAAATAGTATAATTTATCACAATAAATTATTTTGATTAAAAAAGTTGTTTTAAATTATTTTTCACTATTCATAAAAAATTAGAAGTTCTCAGAAAAATACCAAAAATTCAACATAGGCTAATTTCGATATTCTGAATCCAAAAATGAAGTCCATTTTGAAATATAAAATTTCTATAATTTTAAAAAGTGGTTATTACTATTCATAACGGCTACTTTGATTAGTCGCGGTGTTTTAGAACTCGAAGTTGCGTACAATGCAAGCTATTGCATTATTGAATGAGAAGCGTATCGTGGAAGCTCGGGGTGTTACATTCTCCCCACCTTCAATAAATTGCATCCTCGCAATTTGAAATTTTTCTTTGAAAATAAAAGGATGAAAAGAGAAAATACCTTTGAAGAAAACCCACATCGGAAATAAGGTTAATAAATATATAACATTAAAAGAAAGCAGGATAAGTACAAAGGTCACCCGATATAGCCCATTCTAGGATTATATGAAAATATGGATATGGAGGAGAAACAAACCATCAAGGTCTGATGGAGAGTTATAGAAAACAGGATTAGGAGAAAGTTTAACCACAAGAAAATCACAAACTTGTGATTGGTTAAACGGTCATTGAATCCCCAGTTGGAAAAGTTAACCGACAACATTTTTGTTTTAAGTTACCTTTTATAATGTTGAGGAATTTATTTAGGAGATTTTCTAAGAACGTAAGGGAATATACATACTTGTTATGTATACTTTCATTCGTTAATAAATTTTTACCACAAACCCAACTTTTACTCCAAATGGTAACAGAACTCAAAAATTTTCTATTTATCCTAATTGTATAAGGTTCAAAATGTTAACACATACCATTTAGATTAGTAAAACTATTTTGTAATAAACAGGGACTTCCTGTAGGATAGTGGTAGGAAATAAAGGTTTGTCGCACTATGGTTGTGGGTTCGATTCCTACAGCTTTTTCCGACGCGACGGGTTATTCCCCACCCTGCAGGTTTTCCTTTTCCTAAAACTATAGTATTATAATATTCCAAAAATAATCTTCATAAATTTTTTAACCTTAAACAATACTATCCAAAGATCAACTTAATCCACTCCAACCTTTATAGTTATCTAAAATACCTCTGTCCAGACTTTCTCTAAAAGGTCTCTTAATTCCAAAATCAATTGTAACATCAGATTCCCCAAACAAAGAAAAGTTTCTCTTGTTGTCACATACTAAAAATATGATTACCTTAATCATATTAAAACCTTACTGAAATCAACAAGTACTGCAGTACAATCCATATATATATATCACATTATTCTTATAACCAGAATATTATCCTTGAGTCCAAAAGCACCAATACATTAATTATTCCGCTTCAACTGTAGTCACAGCATAAGATTGGCCTTGATCCCTTGGCCTTTTCTGAGGTAAGTTTCCTTGATGCTTAGGACATTCATTTGCATAATGCCCTGTTTCCCTACAATTTTAGCATTCAACCTTGACAGCCTCTTTCTTTCCCTTGCAATCACGAGCCTGGTGACCCTTTTCTCCACATTTTTAACAAACTCCCATTCCTTTTAGGCAAGTACCAGGGTGATTCTTCCCACAATTATCACATAATGGAAAATCCTTCTTTCCCTTTTTCCCTTTATCTGTCTCTTTTTCCACCGTTCTCTTCTTCTCTTGCTTTACTTTGTTGTCATAAGACTTAGAGAATTCTTTTTCTGTCTTGATAGCACACGAGACAATATCTTCGTATGATGAGAAGGATTGTGATACTAAAGCTCGACGGAGAAATGGTTTTAACCCATCAAAGAAACGATCAATCTTACTCCTTGGGTTACGTATATAATCGGCAGCATGCCTCGCTAAACTTGTAAAGTTAGCCTCATACTTTGTGACATTCTCATCCTCCTTCTGCCTCAAACTCAGAAATTGCCTTTCCATATCTTCTCGATGGTCACGAGGAAAATATTTTTCTAAGAAAAGCTCTTTGAACTCCATCCATTTCATATTCGATACGTCATCATCTTCCTTTGTGTTTTGAATCAGCGACCACCACTGATCGGCATCTCCAGTGAGGCGGTAAACTGCCATGACAACCTTCTCCCTTTCACTACTCCCCAAGGTATGGAATATTTTCTCTAAGGAATTTATCCATTGCTCAGCTACTATAGGATTTGTACTCCCATTGAAGGTTGGTGGTTGTTGCCTCATGAAACGGTCTAGCATTGATCATCCACGTTGCGAATCAGGGTGCTCCATACGAGTAAGGTTATTATTCATAACCTGCGTGAGTTGTCCCAGTACGGTGAGAAGCTGATCAGCACCAGTTGTATCTCCAGATCCACAATAATTATCTTGAGCATGAGGGAAATCCCTACACGGAGTTCATGCATTGATACGGTTTACATTCCTTCCACTAGGCGTCATTTCTAAACAATGGAATAAACTAGATTAGTTCATGAATCAAAATACATAATTCCATACTTGTAAAACACTTAACATAAATTGAACTAATTATGGATATAATCCATAATTATAAAAATGTTTTCTTTGAGGAAGTATTTACTCATAACCCTTCTTAGTGGTTTGTAAATAAAATGAAAATTATTCTAAGCATATCCCCCGGGAGTGTCGTAACCAAGAGTGCAGCAAGGCCCGTTGTCGTGCACCAGTTCCCGTTCGAGTCTAGCTCAAAGCGGTGTTTTCGGGTTTTACCCCTAGGTACATCTGTGCCAGAACCGCCTCTACCTCCTTGTATCCAGACAGGGATGTATTGCTCGGAAAACTCATAACATCTCTATAATACCAAAATTCTAGGAAGTTCTTCTATACTAATCCTCAAAGTCTATCTTTGGGCTATGTGCTCTAATCAGAGTTTATCTAAATCTAGCTTCCAAGGTTAGTACTAAACTGCCTCTGATACCAACTGTAACGCCCCGAACCCAGCTACCCAGAGTCGGTGCGTTACTTCGTAACATTGGCATGATCACAAAAGATCAAGTCTCGAAAGACCGACTAGTTTAGTAGCCTTGGAAACACTAGATACATTCGTAAACGTTACATTACATCATAAAGTGAAAAACTACAATAACAAAGTCTCCATAGACCACACTCATATCCTCTTCTGACAATCCCTGCAGGTCATTCATAAAATACTTCTTCACATCCTGGAAAATATTAAAACATTGAAAGGGGTGAGCTCAAATGCTCAGTAAGGATAACAATATTGCGGAAGCTTTCATAAAAAAACATTAACTTTTAAGGCAATGTATAACTAAAACAAAAGCCTTATTAAACTTGAACTTCAACATAATATGGCAAAAGTAAAATGAGATAATGCCATTTACTTATTCACATAGATATTCTACTGGTCGAATAATCACATTCAATATCAATAACCATTTTCACAATGATGGAATGCATAATGCCAGACTATCATAACCACGTAGTCAAGGCCTCGTGCCAAGACCACAAATAATATTTTGTCAAGGCCTCGTGCCAAGACACTTGTTTGTCTCATGAGACCTGCCGATGCATCGAGGAGCTATAGCGGGCTCCACCCGTCACTTATTAAGTCCAATGCATTCCTCATATGAATAGGTTTAAACATATCATAAACCATAACATAATCGTATCACATAAAACATGCATAAAGGAAACATAACATTTCCACATTTCAATCACAAGATATAAATACAACACATTGATACAATAAAAATGCTTTCAAAACCATTTTCAATACCAAAATAAAAGAGAGTTAAAACTTTGTATTTATTTTTCATTAAAAAAAAGATGGCTTGTAGAGGAAGCCGAATCTCAAATAATAGTCACGGCGGCGGAGAAGTCGTTGTCGCCGCATAAGTACTGAAAGAAAAACATTCCCTTTTGTCGTTTAGTAAAACACTTCATATAAAAAAGATTCCTTTTGAATAAACGTAAAAGTCAAAGGGGTTTGTACACCGTATATAAGAAATTTGTGTATAAAACCAAATATGTCTCAATGAAAGGAGATTGAGACGAAGTCCTTACAAAGAACATTTTTAAATTAAAATAGATATATTATGTGTATTCACTATAGGTACACATAAAGAAAGTAAAAATACAAAATAAGACATAATAATATCATGACATAATTTGAAAGTAAAAGATTAACCCAAAGAATGGAAGTTGGGTTAAGAAGTTCCCTTACCTTGCGTCTTGTCCTGACTCGACCGTTCTTTAAGCTCCTGAATAATAAACTAGAGTTAATTTATATTTACTTAAGAACCTCTTTCATGTTCATTATTCCTTTTATATCACTTATTACCATGGTATGAACATTATGTAATTATTTAAGTTAATAACGGTCGTTTTGTAGATCTTTGGTACTTGAGTCAAAAATAAACTTCCTATAATTACAAGTTGTTCATGTGGTGAAATATCCATTATATCCAGAATTATATTCATGATTTATATGTCATATATATCTCATATATCCAGTATATACATTCATTTATAATATTACGTAACATTTAGAGGTAAGAAATGAAATGCACCGTTCATGGAGACGGTAAGCCGTACGTACGCATGAACGCTACTTTCATTTCAATTTCATATTTAATGGAACTAAATCATAATGATATAAATGTATAATATAATTCCAGTATAATATATTGTATAATACCATTTACTCCATCCTTTATACATCCCACATATGTCATTAACGATTCAAATCACTTTGAGGGGGCGGTAGTCCGCACTTCCTAAAATGAAATTATCGCGTTTTACCCATAATGGAAATCATAAAGTATGCCATAAATGAGAAATACATAATCATAAGTAAAACATAAACATATTATATATCATATATAAAAATAGTTACATCTTAATGGCCACCTTTCAAGGTGTTATATGAGTGTTGAACAATCATCGTTTCGTGAGGCAGAAATTCGCCATCCACAGAAACCGTAAGTTCTTTAACCATTAGATGTAGGTGTGTGTAAGTGTAGCTAGAATCCTTCTTATAACAACATCCTAGTATATTGAGGATACTGGTGTTGTTACAAAAGAAATGAATAAAAAGAGTTTAGGGGGTTGGAGATGAAAAATAAAACAAAACTACATTAGAGAATACATTACCTCAAAATCGGGTAACTCTTTTTGATTTGAGCCAAAGGCTTCCTTGGGAAGAGTTCTGCCCAAAGTGAGGCTTCTAGGAGTAAGGGAGGGAAGTTGGGAGAGTATTTGGGCAGAGTTTGGCCGAGCCAAATGGCTTGAAGGTGTGAATAATGTGGGAGAGGTGGGGGCCTTTTATAAGTGGAGAGGAGGGGCACTTTTGGAAAGATTGAAATGTTACATTATTTCAAAATGCTTTTCGGATTCTAAAGGTCCCACACTTATATAATTCGAGGCTAAGGTGATAAGGTTTCTAAATCTCCTCATCCAATTGGCTTTGGACATGTTTATGACTTGGATTTTGCATTATCTTCCCATTTTATTTAAATCGTTAAATAATGAGGTCATCGCTGCATCATCATGATGTCATAAATAATTTATTTTATTTAATGTCTAAAAATTATAAACAAAATACTATGATGTTGGAAATCTTTTTAGATTTCTAATGAATATTTATAATCAAAATTTGGACTTGTTTAACCCCACTTAAAAACTGTTTTATTAAAACAACTCATGTTTGTGTCAATTTAATTTTAACATTAAATAAATGTATATTAATGTTATTTTCCAACTAAAGTGGCTCCATGGGGTCCCCAAGTTGACCTATGAGTTGTCTTGGTCGGCCATGACTCATCCAATAGGATTAGGACAAGTTTCATGCTCATATCATATTATTAAAACATTGTTTTTACCTTAAACTACACTAATTACCTCTAATCGCGATTAAGAACTTAAAACTTACTATTCACCAAAAAATTATTTTGATCTCATTGAACCACATTTTACTTCTTAATGACAACCATGTATGTCGGATTTTTGAAAATCAAATCACAGAAGTGGTAATATTTCATTTAAACGAAAAATCAGTTATTTAACTACCACTTAGTGGATTCACTATTCATCAAAAATTGATGTTTTTCAGAACAAGGCCAAAATTTCACCCTAAGCTATAATTGATATTCCAAATTAAAAAATGATGTCTATTTTAAAAAATTCCAAACATATAAGTTGCATTAATTAATTTTATAATTAATTCCCGTTGTTACGACAAATAGCGTGTTTTTAAGAAACAATTTATATCAAAAGATTGGCAATTGTTTATGTCCAATTTCAATGTTAAATTAATTCTAATGACCACCATTGGATAAAATGGTAAAAATATATTCTAATTATACCTTAAAACCACTAAATAGTATAATTTATCACAATAAATTATTTTTATTAAAAAAGTTGTTTTAAAGTATTTTTCACTATTCATAAAAAATTAGAAGTTCTCAGAAAAATACCAAAAATTCAACATAGGCTAATTTCGATATTCTGAATCCAAAAATGAAGTCCATTTTGAAATATAAAATTTCTATAATTTTAAAAAGTGGTTATTACTATTCATAACGGCTACTTTGATTAGTCGCGGTGTTTTAGAACTCGAAGTTGCGTACAATGCAAGCTATTGCATTATTGAATGAGAAACGTATCGTGGAAGCTCGGGGTGTTACATTCTCCCCCCCTTCAATAAATTGCGTCCTCGCAATTTGAAATTTTTCTTTGAAAATAAAAGGATGAAAAGAGAAAATACCTTTGAGGAAAACCCACATCGGAAATAAGGTTAATAAATATATAACATTAAAAGAAAGCAGGATAAGTACAAAGGTCACCCGATATAGCCCATTCTAGGATTATATGAAAATATGGATATGGAGGAGAAACAAACCATCAAGGTCTGATGGAGAGTTATAGAAAACAGGATTAGGAGAAAGTTTAACCACAAGAAAATCACAAACTTGTGATTGGTTAAACGGTCATTGAATCCCCAGTTGGAAAAGTTAACCGACAACATTTTTGTTTTAAGTTACCTTTTATAATGTTGAGGAATTTATTTAGGAGATTTACTAAGAATGTATGGGAATATATATACTTGTTATGTATACTTTCATTCGTTAATAAATTTATACCACAAACCCAACTTTTACTCCAAATGGTAACGGAACTCAAAAATTTTATATTTATCCTAATTGTATAAGGTTCAAAATGTTAACACATAACATTTAGATTAGTAAAACTATTTTGTAATAACCAGGGACTTCCTGTAGGATAGAGGTAGGAAATAAAGGCTTGTCGCACTATGGTTGTGGGTTCGATTCCTACAGCTTTGTCCGACGCGACGGGTTATTCCCCACCCTGCAGGTTGTCCTTTTCCTAAAAATATAGTATTATAATATTCCAAAAATAATCTTCATAAATTTTTTAACCTTAAACAATACTATCCAAAGATCAACTTAATCCACTCCAACCTTTATAGTTATCTAAACTACCTCTATCCAGACTTTCTCTAAAAGGTCTCTTAATTCCAAAATCAATTGTAACATCAGATTCCCCAAACAAAGAAAAGTTTCTCTTGTTGTCACATACTAAAAATATGATTACCTTAATCATATTAAAACCTTACTGAAATCAACAAGTACTGCAGTACAATCCATATATATATATATCACATTATTCTTATAACCAGAATATTATCCTTGAGTCCAAAAGCACCAATACATTAATTATTCCGCTTCAACTGTAGTCACAGCATAAGATTGGTCTTGATCCCTTGGCCTTTTCTGAGGTAAGTTTCCTTGATGATTAGGACATTCATTTGCATAATTCCCAGTTTCCCTACAATTGTAGCATTCAACCTTGACAGCCTCTTTCTTTCCCTTGCAATCACGAGCCTGGTGACCCTTTTCTCCACATTTATAACAAACTCCCATTCCTTTTAGGCAAGTACCAGGGTGATTCTTCCCACAATTATCACATAATGGAAAATCCTTCTTTCCCTTTTTCCCTTTATCTGTCTCTTTTTACACCGTTCTCTTCTTCTCTTGCTTTACTTTGTTGTCATAAGACTTAGAGAATTCCTTTTCTGTCTTGATAGCACACGAGACAATATCTTCATATGATGAGAAGGATTGTGATACTAAAGCTCGACGGAGAAATGGTTTTAACCCATCAAAGAAACGATCAATATTACTCCTTGGGTTACGTATATAATCGGCAGCATGCCTCACTAAACTTGTAAAGTTAGCCTCATACTTTGTGACATTCTCATCCTCCTTCTGCCTCAAACTCAGAAATTGCCTTTCCATATCTTCTCGATGGTCACGAGGAAAATATTTTTCTAAGAAAATCTCTTTGAACTCCATCCATTTCATATTCGATACGTCATCATCTTCCTTTGTGTTTTGAATCAGCGACCACCACTGATCGGCATCTCCAGTGAGGCGGTAAACTGCCATGACAACCTTCTCCCTTTCACTACTCCCCAAGGCATGGAATATTTTCTCTAAGGAATTTATCCATTGCTCAGCTACTATAGGATTTGTACTCCCATTGAAGGTTGGTGGTTGTTGCCTCATGAAACGGTCTAGCATTGATCCTCCACGTTGCGGATCAGGGTGCTCCATACGAGTAAGGTTATTATTCATAACCTGCGTGAGTTGTCCCAGTACGGTGAGAAGCTGATCAGCACCAGTTGTATCTCCAGATCCACAATAATTATCTTGAGCAGGAGGGCAATCCCTACACGGAGTTCGTGCATTGATACGGTTTACATTCCTTCCACTAGGCGCCATTTCTAAACAATGGCATAAACTAGATTAGTTCATGAATCAAAATACATAATTCCATACTTGTAAAACACTTAACATAAATTGAACTAATTATGGATATAATCCATAATTATAAAAATGTTTTCTTTGAGGAAGTATTTACTCATAACCCTTCATAGTGGTTTGTAAATAAAATGAGAATTATTCTAAGCATATCCCCCGGGAGTGTCGTAACCAAGAGTGCAGCAAGGCCCGTTGTCGTGCACCAGTTCCCGTTCGAGTCTAGCTCAAAGCGGTGTTTTCGGGTTTTACCCCTAGGTACATCTGTGCCAGATCCGCCTCTACCTGCTCGTATCCAGACAGGGATGTATTGCTCGGAAAACTCATAACATCTCTATAATACCAAAATTCTAGGAAGTTCTTCTATACTAATCCTCAAATTCTATCTTTGGGCTATGTGCTCTAATCAGAGTTTATCTAAATCTAGCTTCCAAGGTTAGTACTAAACTGCCTCTGATACCAACTGTAACGCCCCGACCCCAGCTACCCAGAGTCGGTGCGTTACTTCGTAACATTGGCATGATCACAAAAGATCAAGTCTCGAAAGACCGATTAGTTTAGTAGCCTTGGAAACACTAGATACATTCGTAAACGTTACATTACATCATAAAGTGAAAAACTATAATAACAAAGTCTCCATAGACCACACTCATATCCTCTTCTGACAATCCCTGTAGGTCATTCATAAAATACTTCTTCACATCCTGGAAAATATTAAAACATTGAAAGGGGTGAGCTCAAATGCTCAGTAAGGATAACAATATTGCGGAAGCTTTCATAAAAAAAACATTAACTTTTAAGGCAATGTATAACTAAAACAAAAGCCTTATTAAACTTGAACTTCAACATAATATGGAAAAAGTAAAATGAGATAATGCCATTTACTTATTCACATGGATATTCTACTGGTCGAATAATCACATGCAATATCAATAACCACTTTCATAATGATGGAATGCATAATGCCAGACTATCATAACCACGTAGTCAAGGCCTCGTGCCAAGACCACAAATAAGATTTTGTCAAGGCCTCGTGCCAAGACACTTGTTTGTCTCATGAGACCTGCCGATGCATCGAGGAGCTATAGCGGGCTCCACCCGTCACTTATTAAGTCTAATGCATTCCTCATATGAATAGGTTTAAACATATCATAAACCATAACATAATCGTATCACATAAAACATGCATAAAGGAAACATAACATTTCCACATTTCAATCACAAGATATAAATACAACACATTGATACAATAAAAATGCTTTCAAAACCATTTTCAATACCAAAATAAAAGAGAGTTAAAACTTTGTATTTATTTTTCATTAAAAAAAAGATGGCTTGTAGAGGAAGCCGAATCTCAAATAATAGTCACGGCGGCGGAGAAGTCGTTGTCGCCACATAAGTACTGAAAGAAAAACATTCCCTTTTGTCGTTTAGTAAAACACTTCATATAAAAAAGATTCCTTTTGAATAAACGTAAAAGTCAAAGGGGTTTGTACACCGTATATAAGAAATTTGTGTATAAAACCAAATATGCCTCAATGAAAGGAGATTGAGACGAAGTCCTTACAAAGATCATTTTTAAATTAAAATAGATATATTATGTGTATTCACTATAGGTACACATAAAGAAAGTAAAAATACAAAATAAGACATAATAATATCATGACATAATTTGAAAGTAGGAGATTAACCCAAAGAATGGAAGTTGGGTTAAGAAGTTCCCTTACCTTGCGTCTTGTCCTGACTCGACCGTTCTTTAACCTCCTGAATAATAAACTAGAGTTAATTTATATTTACTTAAGAACCTCTTTCATGTTCATTATTCCTTTTATATCACTTATTACCATGGTATGAACATTATGTAATTATTTAAGTTAATAACGGTCGTTTTGTCGATCTTTGGTACTTGAGTCAAAAATAAACTTCCTATAATTACAAGTTGTTCATGTGGTGAAATATCCATTATATCCAGAATTATATTCATGATTTAGATGTCATATATATCTCATATATCCAGTATATACATTCATTTATAATATTACGTAACATTTAGAGATAAGAAATGAAATGCACCGTTCATGGAGACGGTAAGCCGTACGTACGCATGAACGCTACTTTCATTTCAATTTCATATTTAATGGAACTAAATCATAATGATATAAATGTATAATATAATTCCAGTATAATATAGTGTATAATACCATTTACTCCATCCTTTATACATCCCACATATGGCATTAACGATTCAAATCACTTTGAGGGGGCGGTAGTCCGCACTTCCTAAAATGAAATTATCGCGTTTTACCCATAATGGAAATCATAAATTATGCCATAAATGAGAAATACAGAAGCATAAGTAAAACATAAACATATTATATATCATATATAAAAATAGTGACATCTTAATGGCCACCTTTGAAGGTGTTATATGAGTGTTGAACAATCATCGTTTCGTGAGGCAGAAATTCGCCATCCAGAGAAACCGTAAGTTATTTAACCATTAGATGTAGGTGTGTGTAAGTGTAGCTCGAATCCTTCTTATAACAACATCATAGTATATTGAGGATACTGGTGTTGTTATAAAAGAAATGAATAAAAAGAGTTTAGGGGGTTGGAGATGAAAAATAAAACAAAACAACATTAGAGAAGACATTACCTCAAAATCGGGTAACTCTTTTTGATTTGAGCCAAAGGCTTCCTTGGGAAAAGTTCTGCCCAAAGTGAGGCTTCTAGGAGTAAGGAAGGGAAGTTGGGAGAGTATTTGGGCAGAGTTTGGCCGACCCAAATGGCTTGAAGGTGTGAATAAGGTGGGAGAGGTGGGGGCCTTTTATAAGTGGAGAGGAGGGGCACTTTTGGAAAGATTGAAATGTTACATTATTTCAAAATGCTTTTCGGATTCTAATGGTCCCACACTTATATAATTCGAGGCTAAGGTGATAAGGTTTCGAAATCGCCTCATCCAATTGGCTTTGGACAAGTTTATGACTTGTATTTTGCATTATCTTCCCATTTTATTTAAATCATTAAATAATGAGGTCATCGTTGCATCATCATGATGTCATAAATAATTTAATTTATTTAATGTCTAAAAATTATAAACAAAATACTATGATGTTGGAAATATTTTTATCTTTCTAATGAATATTTATAATCAAAATTTGGACTTGTGTAACCCCACTTAAAAACTGTTTTAGTAAAACAACTCATGTTTGTGTCAATTTAATTTTAACATTAAATAAATGTATATTAATGTTATTTTCCAACTAAAGTGGCTCCATGGGGTCCCCAAGTTGACCCATGAGTTTTCTTGGTCGGCCATGACTCATCCAATAGTAGTAGGACAAGTGTCAAGCTCATATCATATTATTAAAACATTGTTTTTACCTTAAACTACACTAATTACCTCTAATCGCGATTAAGAACTTAAAAGTTACTATTCACCAAAAAATTATTTTGATCTCATTGAACCACATTTTACTTCTTAATTACAACCATGTATGTCGGATTTTTGAAAATCAAATCACAGAAGTGGTAATATTTCATTTAAACGAAAAATCAGTTATTTAACTACCACTTAGTGGATTCACTATTCATCAAAAATTGATGTTTTTTAGAACAAGGCCAAAATTTCACCCTAAGCTATAATTGATATTCCAAATTAAAAAATGATGTCTATTTTAAAAAATTCCAAACATATAAGTTGCATTAATTAATTTTATAATTAATTCCCACTGTTACGACAAATAGCGTGTTTTTAAGAAACAATTTATATCAAAAGATTGGAAATTGTTTATGTCCAATTTCAATGTTAAATTAATTCTAATGACCACCATTGGATAAAATGGTAAAAATATATTCTAATTATACCTTAAAACCACTAAATAGTATAATTTATCACAATAAATTATTTTGATTAAAAAACTTTTTTTAAAGTATTTTTCACTATTCATAAAAAATTAGAAGTTCTCAGAAAAATACCAAAAATTCAACATAGGCTAATTTCGATATTCTGAATCCAAAAATGAATTCCATTTTGAAATATAAAATTTCTATAATTTTAAAAAGTGGTTATTACTATTCATAACGGCTACTTTGATTAGTCGCGGTGTTTTAGAACTCGAAGTTGCGTACAATGCAAGCTATTGCATTATTGAATGAGAAGCGTATCGTGGAAGCTCGGGGTGTTACATCATTTGTATTTTGGGATAAAATACTTGAATAAATATATTTTTATTACTTCCTTGCTTAAAATCATACTATCCTTTAATTTTATTTGATATGTGGTTGTTTTGATTTCCTTGGTGCTGTGGTTAATGATAATTTTTTTCACCATCATAAAATTGTAATCACTTATATTAGATAATGAAATTGTAATGATTGGAATATGAAAAATTAAGGTGTTGTTATTATCATTGTCTATTTATATTGTTGTATTGTGACTGGATTATCCCTCCTTATTGATGGTGAACTTTTTTCTCGTGTTAAAAAGTTAACAGGGCTGGTGTTGAAACATGATAATAAAAGATTATAGGAAATGGGATATCTATAATTTTTAATTGGGTAAATAAGGAAAAACCAAATCTGTAATGATTTATATAATGATGAATAATCATCTTATACTTAAAGTAATTTAATTACTTGAATGTTAATAAGTGGAAGAATGAAAGTGGTTTAGTTATGAAATTATTATAGGAAGAACTAAGACAATGTGGGTTAAAATTATGTATATGAACTAGAATCTGAAAATGGAAATAGAATTCATTGGTGAAAATTTAAAATAATGATTATATTGATAACTATATTGTTAAACCCTGGTGGGTGGATTGAAAAGGGGGAATTGGGTTGTTTCTATTTTATGGTGCTTGGTGGTGTGATGATAGGCATTTTATGATATGGTTTAATGAACGATATAATGAATATAAAAATTATGGTAAGTTTAAACCACTAATTGATAATTTGAAATGATCCACAAAGTTAATGCGTGTGTGGATTTCCCTTTTTAAAACCTAGTTGTGCTATTTTAATATTTATTAAAATGGGAAGACTTTATTGTTGTGATCCTTATTTTGGAGATATATTATGGAAGTTATATTTAATTTACCCAATGGTGGATATGTCTTGGGATAATTAAGTATGGTGGGGGTCATATATGGTAGGGGTAGGGCATGAGGTTAATGCTCTATATGTTCATGATACCCGACTATAATGAGGATGATGTGGTTATGATGGTTACTGGTGGGGATTGTACAAGGAAGGAGGAGTGAATTTTTTTGATTTCCTTCATGTTTACATTACCCTAATGGTATATGGTTTGGATTGTGGAATTATGATATATGGTTGGTGTCACAGGATATGATATATGGTTGGTGCCGTGAGATAAGATATATTGTTTGTGTCATCATTGGACATTAGACTCTGCTGTATATGTGGTTGGTTTTACAATTGTTTGGTTGTGGTTATGAGATATTATGGTTCCATTCTCTATTAATATTTGGTTTTGGAGATGATTTGTCCTGATGGTTGGCTACCACTTAGAGGGGGAATAGATCTTCTAATAAGTAATAGTGTTGACTAAGATATATGGTCCTAGGGTAAGAGGACGGTGCAGTAATGAAGGGTTTTTTGACCCTTGATTTTACTACTATGATTGATGGGGAATCATGTGATTCCCATGATCTAGGGGTAATGTTTTTGATGTTATAGAAAAAGGAAGGGTTTAATGATGCTTGATATTATTATTATGTTGTACTATTCTGCCTATTTTACCCTACTTATTTCCATGTGTGGTTACTTTTCTTGGTTGATTATTGCTCATGTTTATTCCTATATATTTATTGCACATGGATATTGATATGTTTAGAGGGATAATCCTATTGAGTACTCCTAAGTTTTCACCCTACCATAGTTTTCTAGTATTGCAGGATAGTCTGGTGAGGATTGGATTTTTTTTGTTTGGGTATCTTGGTGAGCGTTGGTTGATGTTTTGAGATTTCTTATTTTTCTTCATGTATTTAGGTTTTATTTTATTCCATGTACGTGACATTTTGGTTTCAGGTCTCTTTTGACTTTTATGGAGTGGGATTGGTGATTTTTTAGATCTTCTTTCTTGAAAATTAAGAGGGAAATGCCTCCCATATGAGTGTTTTATACCCCTGGTACTAGTCTCCAACCTGGGGCCTATAGGAGGCAGAACTTGGGGGTTACTTCTCTCCACTACCATACCAAGAGGGGTACCAATATAGGGGGGTCGTGGCATATGTGTGTGTGTCTGTGTGTGTGTTTGTATATATAATTATATTTAATTATATTTAATTATATAAATATATATGTATTTATATACATTTATGTAAATTAATTTATATTTATATATAGTAATAGATATTTATATATATATATATATATTTATATTTATATATATTTATATGTATTAATATTTATATATATTTATATATTTATATATATTTATATATTTATATATATTTATATATTTATATATATTTATATATTTATATATATATATATATTATGTCGGTATATTTATATTTGTCTGTATATATATTTATATAAATTTATTTGTATTTATATATTTACAGGTATATATATTAATTTATTTATATATGTTTATATATATTTATATATCATTATGTAAATTTATATATTTATATATATATATATAGATATTTAAATGTATTTTTATATATTTATATTAGTTGTTAATTGTTAATTGTTTATTATGAATTGTTAATTATAAACTATTAATTATTAATCATCAATAATTAATTAAAAATTATTTATCATTATTAATTATATATTACTTAATATTTTAATTAATTATTTATTATTTATTATTTATTAATTTATAATTACTATTTATTAATGAAATTAATATTACGAATTGATTAACTTTTCATTAGTAAATAATAATAACTAATATTTTTTTCATAATTTTTATTTTTTGTGAATTTATAATTATATTCATTAGTTATTTATATAGTGTATTTTTTAAAAATATGTTAAATTATATTTATTGACATATTATTACATTTAAATTCATTTGTTGGAGTGACTTGTACTTTGAGAGTTAAACGAGAATGAGTGGGAGCAGTATAAAAATGGGTAACCGCCTAGGAAGTTGTTGCACCATGTATAAAAAATAAATAATAAATAGTAAATAAATAAAAATATATATTTCAAAAAATTAAAATTTTATTTTTAATAGTAAATAAAAAAATTTAAATAAAAAAATTTCAATTAATGATTCATGGAGGTTTTCAAAACTGTTGCAAAATGATTCTCGGTGCAAATATGTGTGATGCTTTCAAGAGAATCATTAATTATTTAGCTGTGGTTAAAAATGCCATTAAATAGTGGTTTGGTGTAGTATGGGTGTTAAAGAGATAATGTTAGATTGAAGAGCCTTCATGAAATGCATGATAAAGGGGGAGTTTAGAATCCCTCAATTGAAGCTTGTTCAAATAGTATGGATCTTTACATTGAGGGAAGAATAAATCTTGAAAACATTACTCTATCTAATAATGTAGTGTTTGGATAGCACTCACATTGGGATATTTCTATGACTAATTTCTTAAGATTATCATTCATGAGCTTCAAATTTGATTTCATATTGTATTTACTATCAATAAGATCATAGATTTATAGGAGACCAATTAGAGTTAAAGAGGCTATAAAG
Organism: Viscum album; assembly: GCA_963277665.1. NCBI lineage: Eukaryota > Viridiplantae > Streptophyta > Magnoliopsida > Santalales > Viscaceae > Viscum > Viscum album. Next base: position 1,598,935,346 of record OY728130.1, on the reverse strand, counting down.
GAAAGAATATTTTCAAAGAAAGCACAAACAATTCCATTATGTTAACTAGTAGAAAACTAGTCTTCCACATGGGGATTTTAACATCAGGTTTTTACAAACTGATGTAAAAATGTATTTTAACATTGGTTTTTAAAACCGATGTTAAAATATACTTTTTATATTGATTTTTTTTACTTTTAATTTTAGTTTTTTTAATTAATTTTAATGTTAGCTTTTTAGAAATCAATTTTGAAATTATATTATAAAATTATGTGATATCAGTTAAGAAAAAAGGAATTAAAAATATTTTTTAGAATACTTTTAGCATTAGTTTTTTACATAACCGATATTAAAAAAATGAAAAAAACTATATAAATAGTCATATCTCATTCCACAGATATTGATTTGATTGGTCATTGAGCCAAAATGGTCTTATGGATCAAAATCTATGGCTTTCAAAAGTTTCACTATGTGTTATAACTCCTCTAGAGATATCAAACATCATATTCCCATATATTTTGATTCATAATTCCATTGTAACACCAAGACTAGCCAAATTGAAGCTTCAAAAAAAACCTGAACATATATCCATGTTTTTACTATTGTTTTTTATAATTTATATTAAAATATATTTTAACACCTTTTTTGTGAAAACTAATGTTAAAAGTATACTTTTAACTTTGGTTTTTTTTAACTGATGTGAAAGGTCTGAGTTGAAATTTTTTAAAAGGGGAAAATTACTAATTTTCATTTTTTCACATTTTTCTCTTATGAATTTTTTATTCCCTCTTACAAATACATGGCATGATTTTGAAGTATTTATTTTCTCATATAAATAAATCTACCAAATCATTTTGATAAAACTTTTTATTTCACTTTTTTATTAATTTTTAGATCCACTCATGTTTTTTTTTATAACTTTTTAAGTGGTAATATATCATTATTATAGTTATTTCCTCAATTTTATTTAATTATATTCATTTTTTTAATATATTTTTATGAATAGTAAAATTTCAATACTGACTAAGGTTCCATATGAGATTTGTATGATAATACTAAAAATATGTCATGAGTCTTTCAATAAGAAGCAAATTAATATCAAAAAATGATCTCTAAAGTCATAGGAAACAAGCACAAGTATGGAAAAGCAAGAAAAAAATTAAATATTATTTTCAATTTGATTGCTGCAATGTTCTAATTATTATCTTATTTTCTGATCAAAGATGTGTTATGGGTAATGAAATATTTATTTCAAATAATTTAAATAACTTTTTTTCATTGGTTATATGTATATTCGACATTAAAAGTTTTTTCCACTTCGGTTATACATATAATAGGAATGAAAATTGGTTTTCCATGTTGAAATTATTTTTTTAAACCATGTTATACCTTTCCATGATGGTTTTATATAATTTATTTTAAATTTTTTTTACAACGTCGGCTGTAATAACATCGGTTAAAAACTAACATTAAAATACAAAAAAACATCATTAAAAAGACTTTTTTACTAGTGGTTTGAAAAAACATGTCATGGTTAGTGTCTCAAAAAAATACTTATTATGAGACAAAGGAAAAATGGTGATTTTAGTTCCCATGGTTTCTAGATATTTTCTATACAGATTCCCAATAGCCAAGGTGAAGGAAAATATGTCATGGTTTAGTCCAAAACAACATGTTTTTTGGAAAAAATGCTCAGGGTTCATGAAATTATGTTTAATAGATATTGTAGGGTGGAATTAAAAATATACATTGAGGAGAAAAACATCATGGTCTAAAGAAACTATGAAATGGATCAATGGGAAAATAATTTTCATTAAGTTAGTGTTAATATGAATCTAAAATACCACATCATGGTAGGAGTACACTAAATTGTGGCCTTATTCAAAGATATGCTTTCTAAAGAAGGAAACAAACTCTAAGTTTCTAAGAAGTACAAGATATCGTTCAGACAATTATTGGACAAAACCATGTCATGGTATGCTTCACCAAACAATGATTTTATAGGAAATATATATTTATTAAGTTTTTCCAATATTATTGTTATGAGACTTTGAGAAATTTGACCAAACACCCTTGGGATAGTTTTTAGATATTTTTTATCATGGTTTAAGATAAGAAACAATATTCACAGTTGATTAATTATTTGAGGTGTTAAGAATCCCACACAAACTTCTGACATCAGGATTTCATCCATTAGAATACCACAATGGTGGATACAAGTAACCAGAAAAAAATCAAAAGTTAAACAAACCAGAAATAGAAATAAAAACACCTTCACCCTAATCACCACACTGTATTACACTTACTCAATCCTATTTACTCCAATCTCACACGAAAATTCAAGAAAAAAAGAAAGAGAAAGGAAATAAAGTAAAGAACTCATAAAGTTTTATGTGGTTCAAAATTTCATCCAATGTATATATGTGAAACATTTCATACTTTCATTTTATCAAAATAAAAAAAGTTGTAGTCCCTATAACTAGACAAAAACATAGATCACTAAATAAAATAATCATACAACACCTCATCATGTGGCCACACCTCCCCCCTTATAAAGTATTCACCTAGTCAGTTGATTTAACTAACTTTATATAATATTGGAGATCCATCTATTACATTATGTAACTATTGTTACCCTATATATTTTATCATCCTAACCACCAATCACCAGTGGATGAACAATTATCTTGCACCTCACTCCTTTCATAATAATATCATTACTTGAATGATTCAAATGTTGACATGTGTCCCTTATAGTGATCAAAACATTATCTTAACTTTTGATGAGTTGACCATCATGTTGATCATCCATCAAAATTTCACATCATCAGACCAACACATTTTTGAACTAGACAAATCCTATTAACACTTATCTAACCAGGATGAAGGGTTATCTAGATTTCCTCCTTCTGGTAAACTAACTCTAACTATTAAAGTTACTTCGAAAATAAAAAAAAATCTCACTTGAAGACTGCTTCAAGTCTCCATGGTATCCTCCCACACTTTTTCAAAAAACAATTTCCTATCTCTTGTTGTATGAAATTATCCTTCACTTCTTTCTCATTTATTAATATCTAACTAATGTGTAAAGCTGCATCAAAATTTACTAGGGTAAACACTTGGTGAACATATCATTTGGGTTCTATTTTCAAGTTATCTTCCATAAACCTAGCACTATACCTTTAAGAAACTTTTGGATGTGATGTTATTTTAGGTCGATGTTCTTTGTCCTCATATGGAAGATCAGATTTTTTGGCCAAGTGTGTTACACTGTGACTATCACAGTAGACCAATGCACATCCTTGGCTACTTCTGAGCACCTTAATAAGACATTTCAACCACACCATTTCCTTTATAGCTTCTATTACTACCATAAAATCTACTTCCACTATGTAGAGAGAAATCACTAGTCGCATCCTAGACATCCAACTAACTATGGTTCACCAAACTAAAGGCATATCCAATCATGTTATTCTATCAATATGAGTGTCCCTATAAGTATGTGTTGACATACCCAACCATAGGATCATCCTCTCCAAAAAAATGGAAATATCTTATGTTCCTTTAAGATATCTCTGTATACACTTCATGGATTACAAATGTTCTTTCATTGTATTTTCCATTAACCAACTGACAACTTCCACTACATTGTGATATATAATCAAGTTCATACCATGTCATACATGATACTTCCAACCATTGATGTATATGTTATTTTTTCCTATGTGGTTTTCCTATTCTTCTATTAATGGTTATTTTTCCTTCAGATTTTTTAAGTTTCCTACACGAGGATTTGGAACAAATTTACATCTGGTCATCATAAATTTTTCAACAATATTATGGATATAATCATAATACGATAAAATAAAACTTTCAGTAATCTTATCACACTTAATATTTATACCTAAGGTCTTATTTTCTTCACTGAGCAATTTCATTTCAAGTTTTCTTGATAAGTCCTTATTCATCACCTGAATCCATTATATTGATGAACCCACTGGTAGTATATCATATATGTTCCATAATTGAATGATTATATTTCAATAATTGTACTCATAATAACAACAACAATCTTAGTTTCTCCACATGAAACCATTATCCTCCATGAATGAGTTTAACTTTTTGTACCACTACATTGGCACTTGTTTCAAAACCATATAGTCTTTTTTTTATTTTTCACACTAAGACCTAATTTTGATGATCCGTGAAACCAATAGGTTGATTCAAATAGATATCCTCCTCTAGATCCCTATTAAGAAAGGCTAACTTCACATCCATCTTTTCTATATATAATCCCATAAAAGAAACCAAAATTATCATGGTTCTACTGGTAGTATGTTTTACAATCAGAAAAAAAAATCAGAGAAGTTTATGCCCTTATTCTACTGAAACCATTTGATCACCAGCCTTTCCTTATACCTTATTCATCCATCAGTTTTATATTTTAAATATAAAATCTATGTGTTCTAAAGTCCCTTTTTTGGGTGGTAAATATGTGAGATCTCAGGTGTTATTTTCATGAATCGAATCCAACTCCACCTTCATGGAGAACTCCAAATTACCGAATTAAAAAATTATAACTGCTTATTTTAAGATCATTGGTTCTCTTTCATCTATTAAAAGTAAGAAGTTCATGTCAGCACTATACCTTTGTACTGGCCATATGAATCTTCTATACCTTCATAAATTATTATGTGATTTTGGTCTCTCTATAAATAAAACCATCAGTTTTTTACTCTATGAGACTCTAGAATGAGCCTCACCAGTTCTCAATCTTTCAGATATATCTTTCACTAATCTTAACCTCGAACCTTCTATGCTTTCCTCTAAACTTTCATTTCAGATTTTCAAAATTATTGTAGACTCAACACCATCTTAACTCTTTAGAATTTATAAACTTCTGATGCCTCTATTCAGATCAAATTGAATTGATGTTGATTATTTACTTTCAACATTCTTTGCCAATAAATTCATGTCCATCCATAAGACCGCCTTATTAAATAGAATATTTATAATTTTGATGGATTATCTTTTATCATAATCCCAAATTTGAAATCCAAGATATTCATCTCCATATCCCACAAATAAATATGTCTGAGATGTAGCTTCAATATAATCTTTATCTTTGAAACCCACATATACATGGGCTAAACTTCTAAAATATTTAATGTGAGATAAATTCAATGTCTTTCCTATCTATAGAGATATTGGTATATCTGATCCCATTTTTATTGATGGGCTCTAATTTTTTAATTAGGTTGTGGTATAAACTACTTCCCCTTTAAAAAATTGGTTATTATTGAATAAAACTTCATACTCGATGTCTTTTACATCAATGTATGATTCATCCATTTTGTTATTCCATTTATCTCAAGTATCCTAGGTACATTATTTTCATGCATAATGTGTAAGGATCCATATTTATACCTTACATATTCTAGTTAATTTGAACTATAATTTGCTTCTATACATTCCCAAAGATATTTTAAGTTTATAGTTTTATAGAATCAGGTTATAACCCTTACATAAAAATACCATAAAATAAAAAGTGTACACCTCGAATTGGTATCCATTTTTTCATAAAATAAAACGTTTAAGAGATAAAAAGTTTTTTTCATGAAATATCATCAAAAATTTGATCTTGAACTCATCTTTTTCCCAAATCATACTTAATCCCTATGAAAAAAATTTTAAAATGCGGGACGGGTATAAAAATATCAGTAAGGGACAAATATGATCATTTCATGCATGATTTTTTATAGATAAATGCATCACTTTTTGAATATAGATGATTAATTATTGTTTTTTTATTTAATTTAATTTTTTATTTTAGTAAGGATGGATTAATTTATGTAAAATGTACAAAAAATAAAAAAACAACCATGATTTCCACTAAAATAAAGCCTCCCATAAAGAAGGATGTTGATGGAACACTCTCAGGGGACAAAACCAAATAATTGATACTAAAAATAGATTCTAATGCTGGAAATTAAATCTTCACATCATGTAAAAATTACACAATGTGAAACCATTACAATATTTGAAGGGAATACATGTTTTGAAGTGAAGAAAACAACATGGGATTAGAATCACATTTGTCACAGCATGACAAATATGTTTCATACTATGACACTCATAAAAATCTAAAGAACATGAAAATAAGGCATGAATATTTTCATGGGGTGTTCTTCCCCTACACATTCACATCATGAAAACATTACACAATTTGAAACATGTTAGTAGGGACAAGATCGAGAAAATATGGTGAATTTAAAGTTGGAGCATGTTTTAAAGAAATATTATTATCAAAGAAAATTTATAGGCTATATTAATGGATAATTTAATGCAACTTGAGCCCCTGTAGTTATATAAATAGAGAACTGAGCTGGTGAAACCAAGGTATATTTAGATACCAAAGTATAGGATGAGAATTTTCACTACTGTAGGGTGCTTAACATTCTTCTTATTCAGTTTTCTTTCATGTTTTATTTTATTTATTTCCGTCCCTCTTTCTCCATCATCACTATTATTAGGGGTAATACATGCCCTGTTATAGGGTTATGTAGCTGAAGGGGGAAAATGTTATTGGATCTATTTATTTATTTTTATTCATGCATTGGTTCTCCTGCATTTTATTTATCCAATTCCAATCCCTTTCTTTTTGTTTAATCACAAACATTGGTTAATAAACCTAAAAGGAACCTTTTAATTTAATAACTAATTACCTTAAATTAGGCATGATTATTATTTCATTTATGGTAACCTAGTTTAAACATGGTATTGAGACAAACTCAACTCGACAATTCCCTAAATTACCTAAACATGGGAAAAAGGTGGATTATCATGTTGAGGATAGGATAACATGATAATTATATCCACATCATCTCAAATTTGATTCCAAACATAGAATAATAATTAAATTTCTAAAATAAAATTCTACTTGAACCCTAAAAATAAAAACCTTGGAACACCTTCAAATCTGATTTCAAACAAACCAATCTTCTTCAGCTTCATTTATTGCTTTCTTTAAAATGCCTTTAAGAATGTTTTTGATTTTTTCCCCTTTCTTTAATCAATAAATAAAATTGTTTTCTTTAAAAACCTAAATAAAATAATTCATTATATCATGGTTTTGACCTCAAAATTTCAATATAATATATTTTAATTAATTAAGTAGAAAATTTTGAGGTTTATAAATTTTGTATTTTGATTTTCCCCATAGAAAAATAATGGTTCTCTTGTGGGACTATCAAAAATGGTGCCATTTCTATGGATGGTTAAAATGTATTTTTTATGTTTTAAAATTTATAATTTATTTTATTTTATTACTTTTATTTTATTTTATATATTCTAAATTGGGTATTTTAGGTTGTGATGGTAGGGCTACAAAGAATGATGACCACCAATGACAGGTTCACCTTTCTACTAGAGGATATGATCTAATGACTTGAGAAAATTAGAATAATGAGGAATAAATTCAATAAACACCCACAACCATACCCAATCTATGAAGAAGTAGAAGCACATAACATGGAACCGAATTTTAATGAGGCACGTTATGAGAAAAGAATCATGAAAAACTAAGAAGTGGTAAGTTCTACTTCTAAAGCTGACTTTGATTATAATCATGATTCCATTAGTTTCTTAGGTTTAGAGGATAATAAATAGGGTGATCTTACTATAGAACTTGAGTGGTCCAATGCACAATCTAGTGAACCATGTCAAGAAGAAGATAAAGAACTGGAATAAGGGACCTTGGCTATATATTTATTTCACTAATTTCTTGAAAAGATAGAATTACAGCCAGAGGATAATAAAGAAGAATAAGAAAAAAAGACTAATGTCACATCCATCATAGAATTTTTAGAAGATATTAAAGAACCGAAATAAGAGAAATAAGAACCATCTACAATCTTCAGTGGCTATACTAAAGAAAAAGAGTCAGAAAAAATAGAAAAATTTGAGGTGCTAGTTGTAGAACCCAATGCAATAATTAAATAAATTCAACAAACACAACTATCCATTGAAGTATAATAATTTTACCATGCCTAGACAGACATCGATTTCTTTATACTTACTATAAAACTATCTATATTTAGTTCACCACCACTATATTTCATGTCGATTACATCAAGTAAAAGAATTGTTGAGATGGATGCGCAAAAAAGTCAAGATTGAGATAACAAAATATGGTTAGATCTATACCACACTCCAAATCTCTAACTCATGTATGGTCAATCTAAATGACAATTAAAAAGATAATCTTTTTAGAGGTAACCTGATTTTTTATCACTTTCAAGGATTTTTCTTTATTTATTTTTAGGTGCATACACTATCCCCCTAATATTTCAAATTTTATTGAGAATTTCATGTGTTTTTACTTGTTTATTTTTATTTTTTAGTACCATCAAGTAACTAGTAAGTATCATGAGGCATGAAAAGAAGTTGTAGGACCATTACACATTGTGAAACCCATTCACATTGTGAAAAAAAAATAAATTTTGTAAAATCCATTCATGACTTCAATATAGTGCAAGAAAAACTCATTCATAAATTTTATAAGATGGCGTGGAATTTCTAGAAGATAAAATTCTTGAGTATCTCAAGAAATATACTTTAATAAATAATGAGAGACTCAGGAATTTTCTCTTATAGAACTTCCATGTCATCTTAAAAAATTTATGACTCAATAAAATCACTTTTAATATGATTTAGTCATGTTTTATATAAACATTTATCCTTGTAACAACCTTGCATTAGTTATTTTTAAGACTATAGAATCCATGAATAGCCTTGTTAGGAAATGATCTGAGTTACAATCCTATTATATTGATTCCTACCTTCCTCTAAATATATTGGATTATATTTAAAATAATAAGTGTGTGGGGAAACTTTAATAGTGGATAGTGATATATTTCATTGAGAAGACTATATTGGGGTTTATATTATAATTTGGGGAGATCCCATGATATCATTAATTGTATTTTAATATTCATCACTCTTACTAAAAAATTAATAATTAATAAAAATGGTTGTTTCTTTAGAGGATCAAAAATCACCATTATCAAATTGAAAGAAAATTGATTGTATGTGGTTGGGTGGTGGATGTGATATTTATCATAAACATAATTTTCAAAAAATAAAAAAACTGAATAAAAAAATAGAGAAAGAGATGTTGATTCACTCATTGTTCTTAAATTTATTATGAGCCCACATTGAGATTTTGGGGGGGATATAGAGATGACATATGCAAAGGGAGATTTTTTTTTGACATTATATTTTGATATAAATCATTATTATTTAGAGTCAAACCTCCTTTTTAAGATTTAATTTTTATATCATTTACCTACCTATCCTAAACCTCAGATTTTTTTGATCCTATATATAGAATCCCTCATGATTAATTATGATATGTATATTTATGTGGTGGAGATGTAAAATTGTTTACAATCCTATGGTAATGAAATGTTCTTGAGGTATGTGTCGAACTGTATTTACAATTATACCTTGATAAAGAGAATAAAAATTCAAGTGAGGTAAATTTCAAATGGAATGAATATTAATAATAAATTGAAAGATAAATATGGATGAATTAAATGGTTATGATATTTTAAAAAGGAGAAAATTAAAATACTTGATTGATTTGTTTCTTTGAAAAATGAGGTGTTGATGAATTTTACTGTGTCGTGATCAAACATTTAATTTCCCATTTTAACAACTGGTTTTATTAAAATTGAATTTAAATCATGATAATTTGAGCAGCCTTTGTAGTTTTTTGAGATTCCATCAGGAAAAGTCTTAATTCAAGTGTATGATATTTGATATAGGCATTTCATGAATGAATTTTTATAGATAAATAGATCACTTTTTGATATATTTATGATTAATTCTTGCTTGTTTATTTAATATAATTGTTCGTATTATATAGGATTCATTAATTTATGGTAAATTGAAGAAAGAATAAAAATGAACATGATTTCCAATAAAGTAAATCCTCCCACAATAAAGGATGTTGATAGAACACACCCAATGGACAAAACTGAAGAAATGAGGAAAAACATGGCTTCTGGAGAATGTTTTTAAGATATCTTATAACTCAAGACTCATTATGAGACATATTGTAACACCCCAAGATTCTACGGTACGCTTCTCTTTGAATAATGTGATAGCGTGTGTTGTACGCAACATCGAGTTCTAACACACCACAACCAATCAAACTAGCTGTTATGAATAGTAATACCTACTTTTTGAAATTATATATATTTTATATTTCAAAATAGACTTCATTTTTTGATTCATAATATCGAAATTATCCTAAGTTGAATTTTTGGTATTTTTCTAAGAACTTCCAATTTTTATGAATAGTGAAAAATATTTAAAAACAACTTTTTTAATAAAAATAATTTATAGTGATAAATTATATTATTTATTAGTTTTAAAGAATAATTAGAATATATTTTTACCATTTTATCCAATGGTGTTCATTAGAATTAATTTCACTTTGAAATTGGACATAAACAATTGTCAATCTTTTGATAAATATTGTTTCTTAAAAACACGCTATTTGTTGTAACAGCAGGAATTAATTATAAAAATAATTAATGAAACTTATATGTTTGTAATTTTTTAAACTAGACATTATTTTTGAATTCAGAATAACAATTATAGCTTAGGGTAAAATTTTGGCATTATTCTGAAAAACTTCAATTTTTGATGAATAGTGAAACCACTAAGTGGTAGTTAAAAAACTGAATTTTTCATAAAACTTAATTTTACCACTTCTGTGAGTGGAATTTTGAAAATCCGAGAGACACGGTTAATATCAATTAGTAAAATTTGGTTCAATGAGATGAAAATAATTTTTGGTAAATAGTAACTTTTTACTTTTATTTACCACGGTTAAAAGTAAATAGGGTAATTAAGGATAAAAATGATATTAATATTACCCTAACACATGTCCTAATTCTATTGTACAAGTGTATCTCGACCAAAAACAACCTTAGGAATAAAATATTATCATTTAGGTCCACTTGGATTAGATTAGGACATTTATTATTATTTAATTCAAAGAAGAGTTAAGAGAGTTAAAATCAAAGTTTATTTACTAAAACATTTTTAATATAGGGTTATACATAATAAAAATTCGATTGTAAATATTAATTAGAAAGATAAAATGATTTCATACATAATTATATTTCATTTATAATTTTTAGACATTAAATAATTTAATTTATTTATGACACAATGATGATGCAATAATTACCTAATTAATGAAAAATTAGAATAATTGATATTATAAATACCCATATAAATATAATTTGAGACTTTTTATGAATTAAACTAATTTTCTAGGTTAATATGACATGTTAGGATTGACTTAAGTAACTTTTTTCGAAGTAATAATTCTGTTATAATTTTCACAAAAATCAATTATTGAATAGTGTCAAAATTGACATAAAAGAGTTTTTAAAACAAATATTATAGTATTAATTGATATTAAATTCTTAAAAATCTAAGGTTTGGCCAAGAGACTTATATCATGATAGGTGTATCATTAATGGACCAATTGGGGTCTCTTGGATGTATATAGTAAGTTTATTAACTATATAATATAAAAATACAAAGTGACATGGTAAGTGTCAAACTAATTAACTAAGAGTTAAAACTTAAAGATAAAGTTAATATAATGACCCAAACCTATCTAAATTCTATTGGTTGAATGGTTTTCGACCTATCCCCACCTTAACCTTTAAATAATACACTTTGGAGCCATTATAAACCGAATATGAATTTATTATAAAATAATATTTCTAGCTTTTCCAAAGGTGCCCCTCACCCCTCTTATAAAAGGGAACTCCCCCTTCTCATTAACTCACACCTTCAAAGCCATTTGGTTCGGCCAAACTCTGCCCAAATACTCTCTAAACTTTCATCACTTCATCCTAGAGGCCTTACTTTATTCAGAAATCAAACCTAAGAATACCTTTTGATCAAATCGAAAGGAAGAACCCGAAGAAGAGGTAATGATTTCACCACCCTTTTTCAAGTTCCTTTCTTCTTCCACTTCTTCCTTCTTTGTTATTACCATTATAAAATAATAAATCCTGTATCTTATATATACTGTGATGTTATTATAAATATGGTACAATAATATTCATTATTTTATCCATCCTTTTAATAACATGTCACCATACGTGCGTACGCACGGCTTACCGTCTCCACGTCGTGGTGTAATTGTTATTCAATAAATTATTATTTGGATGGGTATAATAATGATGTTTAATTCATGTAAATAATAAATGTAACATGATAATGATTATGTATATATGATATACCATCCAATTATATATTATTTTAATATCAAAATAATGATATTGTCGGTCGTGCGTACGTACGGACTACCATCTCCACGAACGCGATGAGATTCATTCTCCATCGTATCCATTCAAGTATAATTCTCATTTGATGATTAATAATAGTATATAAGGACTTGATATCATTTTGGATATGATTAATATATAACCTATCCATGAAAAACACGACTTATGTAACAAAACATATAAAATAAAATGAGTAAGTTAACACCTGAAACAACGATAATACTAAGATATTATTAACAAATAAATGTTAAAAGATCATATATGATATCATATTAATTTATATGATTATTGTATAATTTAATAACAATTATTTCACCATTATACAGGAGGTTAACCTACCCCCAACCAAGGAAAAATACAAGGTAAGGGTTTATTTCTCAATCTCTTCATTATCTGAGGTTGTTTATACGTAATTATCTACTGGGACCTCTTTATCATCCACATCCATGTTTCTTAAAAATGTATTTCAAATCATTCTTTATATTTTAGAGACTATGGTATAAATTCATTTATACCCTTGTTGACTTTTATAAGTGGTTTATAAAGGAATATTTCTGTCATTTTCCAAACAAGGTTGTTTTTAACCTTTTCGACAGAATCAAGGTAAGAATGTTTTTTTAACTTATACGGCGGGTGCGGCTATTTTCCACCGTTATAAAATAATCGAAGCTTCCCTTACAAGATTATAAGAATATTTTCAAAGAAAATGTTTTATTTTATAAATATATGACTCTTAAATGATTTCAAAATAGAAAGAGATATTTCTCTAAAAAGAGTTTTGATTTCATCTATTTCAACATCCTTTGATGGATTTTACGCTTATTTGAAGTTGATTTATTATGATACAAAACTTCTATATTAAATTGAAGGTTTTTTGATATGTTTGACCATGGATGTGCTATTTTTATTCCATTCATGGTTTATGGTGAAAGTATTGACATTTCTTATGCTAGTTTTAATACAAACATTTTGTTATGTTTAAACCTTTTCATATGGGAATGCATTGGACTTAATATGTGACGGGTGGAGCCCGCTATAGCTCCTCAATGCATCGGTAGGTCTAATGAGACAAACTAGTGTCTTGGAATAAGGCCTTGACAAAATCTTATTTGTAGTCTTGGCACGAGGCATTGGCTATGTGGTTATGATAGTCTGGAATTATGCATTACATCATTATTAAAGTGGTTATTGATATTTCATGTGATTATTTAATTAGTAGAATATCCATGTGAATAAGTAAATGGAATTATTTCATTTTATTTTTGCCATACTATGTTTAAGTTCAAGTTTAAAAGGCTTTTGTTTTAGTTATACATTTTCTTAAATGTTTATTCTTATTTATAAAAGTTTCCACTATATTGTTATCCTTACTGGGCATTTGAGCTCACCCCTTTCAATGTTTTATTTTTCCCAGGATGTGAAGAAGTAATTTATGAATGACCTGCAGGGATAGTATATGGGGATATGAGTGTGGACTATGAAGAAAAGATGTTGTTTTAGTTTTCATTTTTATGATGTAATGTAAGACTTATGAATATATCTAGTGTTTCCTAGGCTACTAAACCAATCGGTCTTTCGAGATTTGATATTTCTTGTGATCATGACAATGTTATGTAATAATGCACCGACTCTAGGTAAATGGGGTCAGGCCTTTACACATATTAATGGATAATTTAATGTAACCTAATAACCATACAATTTTATAATTAGAGAGATGAATTTCTACTTCCAAGGGAGATTTGAAGACCAAAGTCTAGAGTGAGAAGCTACGCTGCTTCAGGGTCCTCACCATTCTTCTTCTCAAGTTTTCTTTCATGTTTTATTTTATTTCTTTCATTACCTATTAATACCTAATAACTATTATTAGGGGTTAATACCTACTTTATTCTAGGTGTATATAGTTGAATGTGGAAGGTTTCATTAGATCTATTTATTTATTTTTATCCATGCATTGGTTTTCCATAATATATTTATCTAATTTCAATCCCTTTATTTTTGTTTAATCATCACCATGTGTTAATAAAACCGAAAAGAACATTTTAATTACACAAATTATTTCCCAAAAATTATAAATGGCCATTGTCTCGTTTAGGGTAACTAGGTTTAAAAGTGTTATCGAGACAAACTCGATTCGGAAATACTATAAATTACCTGACAATGGGAAAAAGGGGGATTACTTCATTGAGGATATAATACCATAATCATTGGATCCACCTCATATCAACTATGACTCCCCACATGGATTAATAATTTAATTTCTAAAATCCAATTGATCCTAAACCCTAAAACTACAAAACCCTAGCATACCTTCAAATCTGATTTCAAAAAAAACCAATCTACTTTGCCTTTATTTATAGCTTTCTTCAAACTATCTTCAAACATATATAGGATTATTTACCCATTATTAAATCAATAAATAAAACTATTTTATTTAAAAACCTAAATAAACTAATTCATCATCTCATTGTATCAACTTCAAACTTTCCATATACTTTATTTTAATTAATTAAGTATAAACAATTTATTTTTATAAATTTTCTATTTTTATTATCCTCATAGAAAAATAATGATGCCCTCATGGTCCTTTTAGGGACAAAAAAAGAAATAAATTTTTTAGTCCAGTGAAAAATAATAAAACCCATTAAAATTTTACCTTTAACTCAATATTCTTTGATCAGATGCAAGAAATCATTTCCTCATGAAAATCACACACACATTTTTGCTCAAAGAAAACATTTAAAACCCATATATATCATAGATAAATCATGTATAAAACTTGTGGAATCATTTTCATATCACTCTTACATATGGATTAACCCTCATAGTTACACCTGGAATAACCATTATGGTTATACTTGTAGTAACCATTATAGTTACATTTGAATACTTAGAGTAACAATCACAGTTACACTTGAAATAACCATCATGTTTATACTTGTAATAACCACCATAGTATATTCCTATAACATCTTAGTATAATTATTATCGGTTAACTCTATCCCTTTACCCAATGCATAGGAGGTATATAATGGGGATCACCCTTCATATTAGCTATATCAGCCTCATCCATGAGCTATAATGGGGTACAACCCATTGTATAAGCTGCATCAAGCTCACATGTTTATCATACATTGTAAAGACTCTAGTTTTTTCATGTAAGACTATTTAATATTCCTATGAATATTTTTAGATCCATGCGCTGAGACAACACACAATTATGAGGATTGGTGAGCCCGAAATTAATTTATAAAAATATTAAATATATTTTTATTAGGCATGCATATTTTTCCTGAAAAATTAAAATATCAGCTGAATAGAGTCTTTGATCAGAAATATGAGACCACGGATAAATTTGTAGAATGAGTTTTACCCTAAGCATGACCTAAATTTGTTCGGCGTATGACACTTGAATGGGGAAGATGTTAGTGGGTGCATTGGATAAATTAATTAATTTAATTTATTTATTTAATAACCCTAACACAAATAACTCACAAATAGAGACTAGGATGGAAAATCCAAGATTATTATTGATTTTGGAATGTGGATTTTTCCCTAAATGAGACCTAAATTTGGTTGACATAGGATGTTCGTATAAGGAATTCATTGGCGGGTATGTTTAATTAAAATAATTAAATAATTTGTTTGTTTGCTTTATTAAATGGCCTAATTAAATCCTCTATAAATACACTCATTTGAAAATTTTACAAGGGTTATCCATATAACCCTTTCTGGATCTAAGAGGAGGAGAATATATTCCTTCACTAGTGTATCAATACCAAACAACAACTGGTGATCAAATTTAGGTGGATCGACAAGTAGCGGACACAGCGAATCACCTTCATCGCTAGTGGATGTGTTCTTCACCAACGATCGTTCAATAATCGAGGTAGGACTTGTCATTTTTAGTTTTCTCTATTAGGATTAAAATTTCTAGCATGATCAAATTTTTTTCCTTGATCTACGTTTAAATGAACCTTAACATGAGCCCATGTATCGAAATAAATTAATCTTTTAATTTATTTCTTTTTCATTCAATGTTTCTTGCCCCAGTTTTCCTTTTATGAAATCATTGGCCAAGAACGCTTGACCAATGATTCTTATAACCTTTGTTATTGTGGTTTCCCACCACTGTTCTTTTCATTATTCATCATTAGACCATGGGGTCATGATTCGACATTGTCGAGGTGAGTTCAAATACGATTAAAACCCTAGATTTATTGCGGTAGTAAGGACAACACGTGGATCAATGATTTTTTAATGGATTGATAAACTAGTTTAATGGTGTTTTTTGAATATATTGGATCATTAGTGTGGGTGTGGGTCCTCTACATATTCTTACTGAGTGGAACCCACTTATCGGATAGAGCGTGGGTCCTAAATGACTAAAGTGGAACCCCTATAAAACCAGGGTGTGGTTCCTCAACCCATAGAGTGAAACCCCCCATTAGGGTGGGAATGGGACCTCTACAGATATCATATAAGTGGAACACTAAATCAACATGGGTGTGGGTCGTCAAGAAACCAAAGTAGAACCCCCCTGACGCACTTGGGCATGGGTCCTATATGGTTATTTATGAAGTGGAACCCCACTAAAGCACTAGGGTGTGGGACCTATACTTTGAGTTTGTATCACCTTGACTATGTGGCATAGTGATGAGACATGGTTTGACTTTCATGGTTACTTCTCAGAATAAACATGAGATTTTGGGAATTATTGATAGGCTTTTGGAATTTTTGGATACTCTCCTTCCATGTGAGGTAAAGATGTGAGGGGTATTCCAAATGATTTACCTATTTAGCTTCTCATGGTTGGATGAGTCTACTCTCCTGCTATAGGTGGCTAAGACTCGATGTTTAGTTCATCTACACACCATTTCAAGCCATATGTGCTTAGATGAGGTTACTCTTCTTCTTGGGATAATCAGTGATATAGAGATACCCTAACTCTCTCATTTTGGATTCTTTTGACTGAGTATATATATATATATATTATTATCTATCCAAACCTTGGATTTAGTTAATCTCCTTCCATGAGAGGCAAAGACTTATAGGGTATTCCATGTGTTTTCTATGTTTAGATTCTCATGATTAGATGAGTTTAATCTCCTGTTATAGGGTGTGAATACTTGATGAGTAGTCCATATACTCACTATATTAATCCCCTCATGTTTGGATGAACTTACTTTCACTCTTGGTTAGGTTGAGATGATCACTTTGATTGTATCTTGCATCTACTATATTTATTTCCTATTGTATCTCTTACTAATCTCCCTTCATATTTCAGGGAATCTTACTAGGTATGTATATACTCACCCCTGCATGGGATTTTCACACACATGTCATGTCTTATAAAGATGATGGAAAAGTGGGTGGTAACTTCAAAGGAGCTTATGGATACCCGGTACTTTGGACCATGTATGGTAATCATAGCTTGGGATTCAAGAGATGGGCTCTCTCAGTAGTTTACCTTTCCAGTTTCATTAGGTTGGGACATATTTCTAGTTGGGCGTGTATTTTGACCCTTTACCTTTTAGTTTACATTATAGTAATCTTGTACACATTATAGGTTATGCATGATTGGTTTAATTTATAGATATATTTCATCTTTTACTCTCCCTCTACACTTCTACATCAAGATGGATGGGTGTGTGCATATAGGTACTTAGGAAAAGGCCTCCCCATGTTATTATGATTTTGACACTTGTCACCACCCCTGGCCTATGGAGGTGGTCTTGGGGTAGTTGTGGCTTGATCCCCAACTTGGGTTGGGTCATGGAATATTAGTATCAGGGCAAGTTCCTTCTTTGGGATTTTGTCTGGAGTAGTCCCCTTATGATGATTTTTTTGGAGATTTAGGGAAACAGTGTCAGAGTATCTTGAGTGAAACTCTTAGGATAGGGAGTTTAGTGATGGTATAGGTTTCTAATTTATCCATTCACTAGGACCATGAATACATACTTGTAAACTTGGAATACCAATACATTGGTTGCAGGTATCAATGGTATGTGCATCATATAAGATTGAGTCTTTGACTGTCCTTCTTGATTCAGATCCCAATTGTTATTATGTGTGTGTGTGAGTGTGTGTGCTCATTTTATTGTGGTATCTCTTATTCACTTTATATATGACTCTAAAATTATATTCAATCGGGTTACCAACTCCCGGATCTTGATGATGATCCAATGAGTGATAAGTCCTCCGTTCAGGGTCTATCCCACCAGTTTATTTACTCTAGTAAAGCAGGTACCAGCACCCTCGCATGTTGAGTACTAGTTGGTACAAACATAGCATGCTGAGGATGTGCTCAGGATTAACGTATCCCATGAGTTATAGGGCTAGAGGATGTTGAGGTTATGTGAGGATCCAGTTCTCCAAGAATTGTAGGTTTGTCTTTAGTCGGTGATCTAAGTTCCCAGACTTGTGCATATCATAACCGATCAGATGGTCACACTCACAACCAGTGCCCTTCATAGGGAAGAAGTTGGTTCTGGTGTTACCAGCAGATGATGCGCCCAGGCTGAGTTCATATTGTAGGTTTTGGAGACAAATATCTCCCAATTATCATGTTAAGACAAAATCCCTTCTTGGGTGGATGGGGTCAGGACAAATATTGTGGTTTAAATATCATGCTCGATTAGGATCCCTTTTTATAGTGATACTGTTGAGTCAATAAGGTTTTCCTTATGACTTTTCCATTCCTTCTTGTTTTGAAAATCACAAACACCTTATCTTTAAGGAAAATCGCTTTTGTAAGGAAAAATGCTTTCTTAAGGAAAATCGCTTTTGTAAGGAAAAATGCTTTCTTAAGGAAAATTGCTTTTATAAGGAAAAATGCTTTCTTAAGGAAAAACGCTTTTATAAGAAAAATTTATCCTTATCATATTTTCATTAATATTTTTCTTAAGTGTGAGATTCGGATTCACTTTCTCGGAGTCATAAAAACTTTGATATAAAAGCATTCTGTTTTTAGGATTCGGTTCTGGACAAGAACTATAAGGAAGTTTCATTCCGAATTCCGGATATGAATTCTGACTTAGTTCTATTCCAGATTCAGGATACGAATTCTGAAGAAGAATTCTCATTACGAATTCTAATGAAGAAATCCCATTCCGAATTCTCATTACGAAGTCCAATGAAGAATTCTCATTACGAATTCTAATGAAGAAATCTTATTCCGAATTCTCATTACGAATTCTGATAAAGAATTCTCATTAAGAATTCTGATGACGATTTCTCATTACGAATTCTGATGATGAATTCTCATTACGAACTCTGATGATGAATTCTCATTACGAATTCTAATGACGAATTCTCATTACGATTTCTGATGACGAATTCCTATTCCGAATTCCTACTCCTAATTCTCATTCCGAATTCACCTATTAAACAGAATCTGATTATCATTGTTTTATACACTCTGGATTTATTCACTCCGAACCTTCACTCCGAAATTTCTATTCCGAACCTTTATGTTAGAGTTTAAAACGATGTCGTACTTTCTGTTACACTTGTTTTGTTATAAAACGATGTCGTCTATTTTGTTATAAACTAACCGTTGTCTAAGTGACACGTGTACAGGTCCCTCCGAACTTTAAGGAAAATATGACCGTTGGAGAAGGAGCCGACCTTACCTATAAATAGGAGTTCATTTGAAAGAGCTCGCAGCTGATGGATGATGCATATGCTGATTGCTGAAAAAGTTCTTACATGTTGTTGAAGTGATTTCTAGAGAGAGAGTCTCTTATTAACTCTCAAAGCTTCGTGCGACTCCGAATGTTGGTGATTACATTAAAGGGCTTCCGGGGATAGGAAGACAGAGGTGCCGACTACCTTAAAGATCGAGGGCTTTCTTGCTGAGAAAGACAGAGGTTGCCGACTACCTTAAAGATCGAGGACTTCCTTGCTGAGGAAGACAGAGGTTGCCAACTACCTTGAAGTTGAGGGCTTGCGGGGATAGCAAGACAGAGACACCGATCTTTGTATCGAGGGCTTACCCTGGTGTGGGTAAGACAGACTTGCTTGAAAGTATAAATCAAGGGACCTTTATCCAAGGTTGTTGGATACCCTTCTCTTTGGGTTAAAAGACTATTATCTTGTTACTAGTAGTTTTACTACTTGTCTTTATTCCGCTGCAATTTGTATCTTAAGGAAAGTATAACTTTCTTATACTTCCTTACTTACTCTGATTAGTTTAGATTCTATACGCTTTAAGGTAGAATCTTATATTGTAACTTTTGTTAAGTTTCAATTTCCGGAACCATATTTCCGGAATCTACTTTTGGAATCTCTTTCCAAGTTTAGTTCGGTGTTAGAGGTGTTGTGAATCTACTTAGTTTAACTTTGTTAAACTTAGTCCTTTCCTTTTCTTAAGGAAACTTTAGTTGTTCATAACTAACTTTAAAGGTTCCAAAGGAATTTTTAAAGTATACAATTCACCCCCCCTCTTGTATATTGAGCATCTCATATTATATTTCGATCCTACAATTGGTATCAGAGGTTAGAAACCTCTTACTCTATACCATTCTTACATTTGGTATCAGAGCCAAGGTTACTGAAATACTTGTACTCACATACAAGTTTTTCTTGCTCACTTTTCCATTCCGAACTTTTCTCATTCTGAACTTTTTGATTACGAACTTTTGCTATTAACAAGTTTGTATCCAAGTTATTATTTAGTATGGCAGGAATGAATGTTGGATCTATTGACAATTTGAATCCTACAAGACCACCTATCTTTGATGGTAATGATTATGAATACTGGAGAGATCGTATGAAGACTTTTGTTATCAATACTGGAGTAGATAACTTTGTCATGCTTACTGGTGATTATAAAATTCCTGACAAGGAAGTCAGAACCTTTACTAACCAGGAAAAGCAAGAATATCAACTCAACTATAAGGTACGCAATACTTTATTATGTTCAATGACTAGAAATATATATAGCCAAATTTCTTCTTGTGAAGCAGCTAACTGTATATGGAAGAAGCTAGAGGTTACACACTTTGGGACTTCTAAGGTGATTGAGACTAGAAGAGCTATGCTTAGAGCTGAATATCATGGCTTTAGTTTTCCTTATGGAGAACCTATCTGTAAAGTTCAACAAAGATTTATGACAATTGTCAACAGTCTACAATCTATGGGAGAGAAAGGTTTAGATGATGAAGCTCTTGTGGACAAGATAATTGACATTATGCCCAATGAGTGGGAATCCAAGAGAACAGCTATAGATGAGAACAGGAAGGTTACTCAAATTACTCTTGATGAATTATTTGGAACTCTTCTACAACATGAGACAAGAATGAAAAGAGATGCTGACAACATCAAGAAGAAGAATGGAAATGGTACTGTTGCTTTTACTACAACTTCAAATCAGATGAAAGCTAAGACTCCTGAGAGAGTAACCAGATCCAAATCTAAGAAAGTCATTTTCCAATCCGAATCTAGTGAGAGTGAAGTTTCAGAAAATGAATTAGCCAATCTTGCTCGAAGGATAAACAAGATAGCTGGGCAAAGAAACTTTCAATCCAAGTATAAGAAGAAGGACAGGAAAGATAAGAAAGATGGAGAAGTTACTTGTTATGAATGTAAAAGAGCTGGACATATTAGACCTGATTGCCCTATGCTCAGAAAGAAAGAAAGGAAGGAAAGACATTCAGAAAAGAACAGGAAGAAGTATTAAAAAGCCAAAGCTAAGAAAGTTCTGAAAGCTAATGACACCTGGAGTGCCAGTGGTGGTGACTCTTCAGATGAATCTTCTGAATATGAATCTTCAGGACAGAAGAATCTTGGTCTTATAGCCAGATTACCTATTGAAAATCATTGTCTTATGGCTAAGGTACGAAATGCTGAATCATTGACCAATGTTTCTTTAAATTCAAATGATAGTAAGTATTATAACTCTTCTGATGAAGAATCATGTTCTGATGAGGAAAATACTTTACCTACTTATGAAGAAGTCTCTAGGTTTGCTGAAATTCTTGAGATTGAGAATTCCAAACTCAACAAGAAACTTGATAAGGCAAATTCTAGGAATTCTATTCTTACTAAAGAGATATCAGATCTTTCTAAAGATCTTGATAAGAAAAATGCTTATTTTGAAAGTATTTCAAAAAATCTTGAGGAAGTAAGTTCTGAGAAGAACAAACTTTCTAAAGAATTAGAAAAAGTAATTTCTAATAAAAAAGTTTTCGAGCTTAACTCTAGTTCAAAAACTAATGTTTTTGAGGATAAAAACTTGGTTGTAAAACTCAAGTCCGAAATTTTTTCCTTAAAGAAGTGTTTATCAAACTTTACCCATGGTAAGGAAAATTTTGATAAGATGTATTCTCAAATACGACTTTTAAGAAATAAATCTGGATTTGGTTATACCCAAGCAAAACCTGTTTTCAGCAACAATTATTTTGTTCCTCAAAGTGCCCCATTTTGCACTAAGTGTCAATGTGGTGGTCACTGGGCAAGAAATTGTTCCTTAAACAAAACCCAATCCTTAGGTTTTCATAAAGCTTACTTTTCTAAGAAAATGTGGATACCTAAAATTTTATTGTCTGGAAATCTCGGATCCAAACAAGTTTGGATTCCGAAAATCTAACTTTTGTTCTTAATTTCAGGAAAATAAAGAAACTTCCAGCAACAATATTTGGTACATGGATAGTGGATGTTCCCGGCATATGACTGGTAACAAAAGCTTTTTTGAAAAGATTATCAAAACGAAAGGAGGAAAGGTAACTTTCGGATACAATGCTAAGGGAGAGATTGTTGGTATTGGTAATATTGTTCTTTTAGGTGAAACTTTGATTTCAAATGTTCTTTTTGTTAAAGGTCTTAAGCACAACCTCATAAGCATAAGTCAGTTATGTGATGAAGGTTACCTTGTGAATTTCAGGAATGATAAATGCTTAGTTCACAATTCCAAGGAAGAATAACTCCTTTTCATAGGAGGAGTACATTTGTTTGTTTATTTAACAAAGTTTTTCAAAATTTTGTTTTCAAACTTTTCGGAACGAAAATTTCCGGAATAGAATTTCCGGAACAACAATTTACCAGAAAGGATATTTTCGCACAGAATACTTCTGGAATGGAAGTATTCGTATTGAAAATTTCCGGAATGGAAAACTTTCGTACTGGTATTTTCATAACGGAACTTTCGTACTGAGTCTTTCGTATTGACTTTTCGTGTTTATTTTTTTTTATTAAGTTTTCGTACTTAGTTTTTCGTATTGAATTTTTCGTAGTCGTCTTTATATTACCCATTACGAATAACTTTCCTAAGCTAATCCGAAAGGTATGATTTCCTTACTGAAGTTTTCGTAATCATATTTTACTTGCTGGCAGTTTCTTAAATTAGGTTTTCGGATTATAGTTTTCTTAAATCTTTGTTTTAATAAAACCTCAAAAAGATCGGATTCAAGCTTTCAACCGTTAGATATGATCTCAGATCGTTCTAAACCGTTAGATCAACCGTGGAAGTCGAACCGTCATCCCATTGCCTATATAAAGGGGACCCTATTTTCTCGTCCCACATCGGTTACAAAGCTCTCGCGTGCTGAACCTCTGTTCTCCTGATTTAAGACTGTTCCGAACCACAGTTTTTCAGTTCCGAACTTCTCAGAGACTTCTAATCCGAATGTCTGCAGAGTTAGCTTCTCAAGAGATGTCTTCAACCAAGCCCATTTCTCAGTGGTTAGTCTACAGAGAACGGTTAGTGCATTCGAATTTCTTCAGCAACTATGATTCTATCATTTCGAAGAATATCAAGTTGAATGGCTGGGAGGATGTTGCGATATCAAAAACCGGCAACCAAGATGAAGTCTACTCAGATTTGCTTGTCGAGTTTTATGAGACAGTTGCTTTCTTTGTGGAAGACAATAGAGAAAAATTTTCTTTCAAATCGTATGGAAAGACATATAAGCTATCTTACACCAAGGCTGCAAGCTTGGTAGGGCTGAGTTATGAAGGGGAAGCTGAGTTTATCTCGCATGTTCTGCCAGACTCCTTGGGTAGTTTCAACAAGGAGAAAGCCTTAGAAATTCTCGGACTGGATGATGATAAGGCTCCGAAAATTGCAACCCTATCTACAAACTTCCGGATTCTGGAGTTATGAGTGCAAGGGCTTATCGTACCGAGAAAAGGAGACAAGGACAGCTTGAAGAAGAGTGAGATATACATCTTGGATTTTCTGATAAATCTAAGAAAGTTCAACCTGATGAAGCATATTCTTCTCAACATTGATAATTTGAAGAAGGGGAATCTGAGAGCTCAGATAGTGATGTACCCGGCAATATTGTCGAAGCTGATAGTTCGGTGCCTAGAATCCTTCAAAGTTGCTTGTAGTTCTAAGCCGAAAGTTTGCAAGATCATGTTGCTCAGTGATGCAACTCTTAAAAGGATGAATATAGCTTTTAACAAGGAGTCAGGGAAATTCATTGATCTACCGCCTCAAGCAGAAGTGACTCCGAAAGTGGCTGATCCGGAATCATTAAAGCCGGTAAGAAAGAGGAAACAGAAAGAAGTGGTAGGTGAAGCTGAGGAACCCAAGTCTAAGGAAGTCCATTCCGCACCTCCTAAGCCTAAGAAGAAAAAGACATATACTGATGAGGTTGCAGCGAAGTGGAGAGCTGACAAGGAAAAGAGGAAGGAAGGAGATCCGCAGTTCGGATTGGATCCTGCAGAGGCTAAGGCTCTGAAAGAAAAGGCTGCTGATGAGCTTGAGAAGCAAGCTAAGGAAAAGAAGCTGAAGAAGAAGTTGTCAGAAGCTGAGGCTGTGCAAGCTTTGTTGAAGTTTAACGAAATGGTTTCAGCAACCATTCCCGTTCCGAGATCTTTTTCTCTGGAATCTCTACCTGAGACTCCAGGAAAAAATCTTGTAACTCCGGAAAAGGCTGTTGCTACTGAGGAAGTAGAGCAAGTGGAAGAGGTTGAAGAAGCGGCTGAAGGAAGTGGTGAGACAGGAGATGTGCTCAAACAAGTAGATGAATATAAGGGAACTCCTTCGGATCACCTCTCGCTCCGAACATCTGAAGCTCAATCTTCAAAACTTGCTACTCCTGCAATGGAAGAAGAAAAGGGAGAAGAAGAAGTTACTTGTCAAGAAAATATTTTACATGATGCTTCTCAGATGGGAAACGTGGAAGCCAATGTTCAAGAAGTTGCTGATGAGGAAGATAAAATTGTTCAAGTCTCTGATAGTGAGAACAGATCTCCGGAACAGGTTTCAATTCCGGAAAAACAAAAGGGAAAGCAAATTCTTACTGATACCCCGAGTTCAGGAAAAAGTTTGAGGAAGGAAGCTGGTAGCTCTTCTAAGAGGAAGTTGGAGCTTATTGAGGAAGAAAATTCTCCTAGCAAGATTTCTGATTCGGAGTCATCGTCGTTGGGGCACGATTTTTTTGTTCAGTCCTTGAAGAAGTTGGTAGGAACAATTCCGACCTTCTCCAGTATTGACTCTCGGTGCCAGATGCTCCAACATACAATGAATCTGAAAACCGACTCCGTATCCATGGTGATGGATAAATGTGTTGAGATAGAAGCCCAGTTCAAAAATTTCTTTATTGGTTACGAAGCCCATAAAAGATCGTGCAAAAGGATGACTAGCTGGTCGAAGAAGAATGTGGAAGAGATGAGGTTGCTGGATGAGTTTCAGGAGAATGTTAAGGATGCATTTCAAACCGAGGACAAGAAGTTTCATGAGATGTCTGCATCATTCGATGAGAAATTGACAGAGGAAAAGAACATTCGGAGTCAGGAAGTAAGAGATCTGAATGGAAAGCTCAACTCTGTTAATCAAAGTTGGAAATTTGAAAGGGATCATCGGATCAATTTTCTAGAAAGGATAAAGTCTCAGGAAGAGAAAATGGAAGCTCAGGAAGAAAAGTTGAAGGCTCAGGAAGAAATCATTCAAGCTCAGTCAACAAGAATAGTTGCCTTAGAAAAGCAAGCAGAGGAAGATCATAAGGACCTCAAGAAGATCAAGACAATTCTCAAGGGGCTCATGTCGAAGGAGAAAGATCCGAAATGACCAATCCGATCTTTTTGTTGTAATCTGTTTTTTGTTGCTGACATTTCAAATATAATGAAAATTGTGCTTGTTGTTTCTATTGCTGTCGTTACTAATATTTTCAGGTACTTTATTATTTTTTTCCCATTCCCTCCAATTCTTTTTGAAAATCACAAAGGGGGAGAAGGAAAAGATCCTTAAGAAAAAGAGGAAATCTAATAAGTGCTTATCAAAGGGGGAGAAAGAAAAATACCCAAGGAGATAGAACTCTAATAAGAGTTTGTTTAAGGGGGAGTTTTTTCTTAAAGAAACATCACTCCGGAAATATGAATACGATCCTTAGAGATTCAAAGCCTAAGGGGGAGTTAGTCGTATTCATCTATATTCTTAAACCAAGGGAGATAAGCTTTAATATGTTTCTTTCTTCTTAGAATAGCTTTTTCGTAAGGATGTTTGTGCTTTCCAAAAAGGGGGAGATTGTTGAGTCAATAAGGTTTTCCTTATGACTTTTCCATTCCTTCTTGTTTTGAAAATCACAAACACCTTATCTTTAAGGAAAATCACTTTTGTAAGGAAAAATGCTTTCTTAAGGAAAATCGCTTTTGTAAGGAAAAATGCTTTCTTAAGGAAAATTGCTTTTATAAGGAAAAATGCTTTCTTAAGGAAAAACGCTTTTATAAGAAAAATTTATCCTTATCATATTTTCATTAATATTTTTCTTAAGTGTGAGATTCTGATTCACTTTCTCGGAGTCATAAAAACTTTGATATAAAAGCATTCTGTTTTTAGGATTCGGTTCTAGACAAGAACTATAAGGAAGTTTCATTCCGAATTCCGGATATGAATTCTGACTTAGTTCTATTCCAGATTCAGGATACGAATTCTGAAGAAGAATTCTCATTACGAATTCTAATGAAGAAATCCCATTCCGAATTCTCATTACGAAGTCCAATGAAGAATTCTCATTACGAATTCTAATGAAGAAATCTTATTCCGAATTCTCATTACGAATTCTGATAAAGAATTCTCATTACGAATTCTGATGACGATTTCTCATTACGAATTCTGATGATGAATTCTCATTACGAACTCTGATGATGAATTCTCATTACGAATTCTAATGACGAATTCTCATTACGATTTCTGATGACGAATTCCTATTCCGAATTCCTACTCTGAATTCTCATTCCGAATTCACCTATTAAACAGAATCTGATTATCATTGTTTTATACACTCTGGATTTATTCACTCCGAACCTTCACTCCGAAATTTCTATTCCGAACCTTTATGTTAGAGTTTAAAACGATGTCGTACTTTCTGTTACACTTGTTTTGTTATAAAACAATGTCGTCTATTTTGTTATAAACTAACCGTTGTCTAAGTGACACGTGTACAGGTCCCTCCGAACTTTAAGGAAAATATGACCGTTGGAGAAGGAGCCGACCTTACCTATAAATAGGAGTTCATTTGAAAGAGCTCGCAGCTGATGGATGATGCATATGCTGATTGCTGAAAAAGTGCTTACATGCTGTTGAAGTGATTTCTAGAGAGAGAGTCTCTTATTAACTCTCAAAGCTTCGTGCGACTCCGAATGTTGGTGATTACATTCAAGGGCTTCCGGGGATAGGAAGACAGAGGTTCCGACTACCTTAAAGATCGAGGGCTTTCTTGCTGAGAAAGACAGAGGTTGCCGACTACCTTAAAGATCGAGGACTTCCTTGCTGAGGAAGACAGAGGTTGCCAACTACCTTGAAGTTGAGGGCTTGCGGGGATAGCAAGACAGAGACACCGATCTTTGTATCGAGGGCTTACCCTGGTGTGGGTAAGACAGACTTGCTTGAAAGTATAAATCAAGGGACCTTTATCCAAGGTTGTTGGATACCCTTCTCTTTGGGTTAAAAGACTATTATCTTGTTACTAGTAGTTTTACTACTTGTCTTTATTCCGCTGCAATTTGTATCTTAAGGAAAGTATAACTTTCTTATACTTCCTTACTTACTCTGATTAGTTTAGATTCTATACGCTTTAAGGTAGAATCTTATATTGTAACTTTTGTTAAGTTTCAATTTCCGAAACCATATTTCCGGAATCTACTTTTGGAATCTCTTTCCAAGTTTAGTTCGGTGTTAGAGGTGTTGTGAATCTACTTAGTTTAACTTTGTTAAACTTAGTCCTTTCCTTTTCTTAAGGAAACTTTAGTTGTTCATAACTAACTTTAAAGGTTCCAAAGGAATTTTTAAAGTATACAATTCACCCCCCCTCTTGTATATTGAGCATCTCATATTATATTTCGATCCTACAATTGGTATCAGAGGTTGGAAACCTCTTACTCTATACCATTCTTACATTTGGTATCAGAGCCAAGGTTACTGAAATACTTGTACTCACATACAAGTTTTTCTTGCTCACTTTTCCATTCCGAACTTTTCTCATTCCGAACTTTTTGATTACGAACTTTTGCTATTAACAAGTTTGTATCCAAGTTATTATTTAGTATGGCAGGAATGAATGTTGGATCTATTGACAATTTGAATCCTACAAGACCACCTATCTTTGATGGTAATGATTATGAATACTGGAGAGATCGTATGAAGACTTTTGTTATCAATACTGGAGTAGATAACTTTGTCATGCTTACTGGTGATTATAAAATTCCTGACAAGGAAGTCAGAACCTTTACTAACCAGGAAAAGCAAGAATATCAACTCAACTATAAGGTACGCAATACTTTATTATGTTCAATGACTAGAAATATATATAGCCAAATTTCTTCTTGTGAAGCAGCTAACTGTATATGGAAGAAGCTAGAGGTTACACACTTTGGGACTTCTAAGGTGATTGAGACTAGAAGAGCTATGCTTAGAGCTGAATATCATGGCTTTAGTTTTCCTTATGGAGAACCTATATGTAAAGTTCAACAAAGATTTATGACAATTGTCAACAGTCTACAATCTATGGGAGAGAAAGGTTTAGATGATGAAGCTCTTGTGGACAAGATAATTGACATTATGCCCAATGAGTGGGAATCCAAGAGAACAGCTATAGATGAGAACAGGAAGGTTACTCAAATTACTCTTGATGAATTATTTGGAACACTTCTACAACATGAGACAAGAATGAAGAGAGATGCTGACAAC
The DNA here is from genome assembly GCA_963277665.1 of Viscum album. Lineage (NCBI taxonomy): Eukaryota > Viridiplantae > Streptophyta > Magnoliopsida > Santalales > Viscaceae > Viscum > Viscum album. The sequence continues at coordinate 1,598,905,856 of OY728130.1, read as the reverse complement.
ATCAAGAAGAAGAATGGAAATGGTACTGTTGCTTTTACTACAACTTCAAATCAGATGAAAGCTAAGACTCCTGAGAGAGTAACCAGATCCAAATCTAAGAAAGTCATTTTCCAATCCGAATCTAGTGAGAGTGAAGTTTCAGAAAATGAATTAGCCAATCTTGCTCGAAGGATGAACAAGATAGCTGGGAAAAGAAACTTTCAATCCAAGTATAAGAAGAAGGACAGGAAAGATAAGAAAGATGGAGAAGTTACTTGTTATGAATGTAAAAGAGCTGGACATATTAGACCTGATTGCCCTATGCTCAGAAAGAAAGAAAGGAAGGAAAGACATTCAGAAAAGAACAGGAAGAAGTATTACAAAGCCAAAGCTAAGAAAGTTCTGAAAGCTAATGACACCTGGAGTGCCAGTGGTGGTGACTCTTCAGATGAATCTTCTGAATATGAATCTTCAGGACAGAAGAATCTTGGTCTTATAGCCAGATTACCTATTGAAAATCATTGTCTTATGGCTAAGGTATGAAATGCTGAATCATTGACCAATGTTTCTTTAAATTCAAATGATAGTAAGTATTATAACTCTTCTGATGAAGAATCATCTTCTGATGAGGAAAATACTTTACCTACTTATGAAGAAGTCTCTAGGTTTGCTGAACTTCTTGAGATTGAGAATTCCAAACTCAACAAGAAACTTGATAAGGAAAATTCTAGGAATTCTATTCTTACTAAAGAGATATCAGATCTTTCTAAAGATCTTGATAAGAAAAATGCTGATTTTGAAAGTATTTCAAAAAATCTTGAGGAAGTAAGTTCTGAGAAGAACAAACTTTCTAAAGAATTAGAAAAAGTAATTTCTAATAAAAAAGTTTTCGAGCTTAACTCTAGTTCAAAAACTAATTTTTTTGAGGATAAAAACTTGGTTGTAAAACTCAAGTCCGAAATTTTTTCCTTAAAGAAGTGTTTATCAAACTTTACCCATGGTAAGGAAAATTTTGATAATATGTATTCTCAAATACGACCTTTAAGAAATAAATCCGGATTTGGTTATACCCAAGCAAAACCTGTTTTCAGCAACAATTATTTTGTTCCTCAAAGTGCCCCATTTTGCACTAAGTGTCAATGTGGTGGTCACTGGGCAAGAAATTGTTCCTTAAACAAAACCCAATCCTTAGGTTTTCATAAAACTTACTTTTCTAAGAAAATGTGGATACCTAAAATTTTATTGTCTGGAAATCTCGGATCCAAACAAGTTTGGATTCCGAAAATCTAACTTTTGTTCTTAATTTCAGGAAAATAAAGAAAGTTCCAGCAACAATATTTGGTACATGGATAGTGAATGTTCCCGGCATATGACTGGTAACAAAAGCTTTTTTGAAATGATTATCAAAACGAAAGGAGGAAAGGTAACTTTCGGAGACAATGCTAAGGGAGAGATTGTTGGTATTGGTAATATTGTTCTTTTAGGTAAAACTTTGATTTCAAATGTTCTTTTTGTTAAAGGTCTTAAGCACAACCTCATAAGCATAAGTCAGTTATGTGATGAAGGTTACCTTGTGAATTTCAGGAATGATAAATGCTTAGTTCACAATTCCAAGGAATAATAACTCCTTTTCATAGGAGTAGTACATTTGTTTGTTTATTTAACAAAGTTTTTCAAAATTTTGTTTTCAAACTTTTCGGAACGAAAATTTCCGGAATAGAATTTCCGGAACAACAATTTACCAGAAAGGATATTTTCGCACAGAATACTTCTGGAATGGAAGTATTCGTATTGAAAATTTCCGGAATGGAAAACTTTCGTACTGGTATTTTCATAACGGAACTTTCGTACTGAGTCTTTCGTATTGACTTTTCGTGTTTATTTTTTTTTATTAAGTTTTCGTACTTAGTTTTTCGTATTGAATTTTTCGTAGTCGTCTTTATATTACCCATTACGAATAACTTTCCTAAGCTAATCCGAAAGGTATGATTTCCTTACTGAAGTTTTCGTAATCATATTTTACTTGCTGGCAGTTTCTTAAATTAGGTTTTTGGATTATAGTTTTCTTAAATCTTTGTTTTAATAAAACCTCAAAAAGATCGGATTCAAGCTTTCAACCGTTAGATCTGATCTCAGATCGTTCTAAACCGTTAGATCAACCGTGGAAGTCGAACCGTCATCCCATTGCCTATATAAAGGGGACCCTATTTTCTCGTCCCACATCGGTTACAAAGCTCTCGCGTGCTGAACCTCTGTTCTCCTGATTTAAGACTGTTCCGAACCACAGTTTTTCAGTTCCGAACTTCTCAGAGACTTCTAATCCGAATGTCTGCAGAGTTAGCTTCTCAAGAGATGTCTTCAACCAAGCCCATTTCTCAGTGGTTAGTCTACAAAGAACGGTTAGTGCATCCGAATTTCTTCAGCAACTATGATTCTATCATTTCGAAGAATATCAAGTTGAATGGCTGGGAGGATGTTGCGATATCAAAAACCGGCAACCAAGATGAAGTCTACTCAGATTTGCTTGTCGAGTTTTATGAGACAGTTGCTTTCTTTGTGGAAGACAATAGAGAAAAATTTTCTTTCAAATCGTATGGAAAGACATATAAGCTATCTTACACCAAGGCTGCAAGCTTGGTAGGGCTGAGTTATGAAGGGGAAGCTGAGTTTATCTCGCATGTTCTGCCAGACTCCTTGGGTAGTTTCAACAAGGAGAAAGCCTTAGAAATTCTCGGACTGGATGATGATAAGGCTCCGAAAATTGCAACCCTATCTACAAACTTCCGGATTCTGGAGTTATGGGTGCAAGGGCTTATCGTACCGAGAAAAGGAGACAAGGACAGCTTGAAGAAGAGTGAGATATACATCTTGGATTTTCTGATAAATCTAAGAAAGTTCAACCTGATGAAGCATATTCTTCTCAACATTGATAATTTGAAGAAGGGGAATCTGAGAGCTCAGATAGTGATGTACCCGGCAATATTGTCGAAGCTGATAGTTCGGTGCCTAGAATCCTTCAAAGTTGCTTGTAGTTCTAAGCCGAAATTTTGCAAGATCATGTTGCTCAGTGATGCAACTCTTAAAAGGATGAATATAGCTTTTAACAAGGAGTCAGGGAAATTCATTGATCTACCGCCTCAAGCAGAAGTGACTCCGAAAGTGGCTGATCCGGAATCATCAAAGCCGGTAAGAAAGAGGAAACAGAAAGAAGTGGTAGGTGAAGCTGAGGAACCCAAGTCTAAGGAAGTCCATTCCGCACCTCCTAAGCCTAAGAAGAAAAAGACATATACTGATGAGGTTGCAGCGAAGTGGAGAGCTGACAAGGAAAAGAGGAAGGAAGGAGATCCGCAGTTCGGATTGGATCCTGCAGAGGCTAAGGCTCTGAAAGAAAAGGCTGCTGATGAGCTTGAGAAGCAAGCTAAGGAAAAGAAGCTGAAGAAGAAGTTGTCAGAAGCTGAGACTGTGCAAGCTTTGTTGAAGTTTAACGAAATGGTTTCAGCAACCATTCCCGTTCCGAGATCTTTTTCTCTGGAATCTCTACCTGAGACTCCAGGAAGAAATCTTGTAACTCCGGAAAAGGCTGTTGCTACTGAGGAAGTAGAGCAAGTGGAAGAGGTTGAAGAAGCGGCTGAAGGAAGTGGTGAGACAGGAGATGTGCTCAAACAAGTAGATGAATATAAGGGAACTCCTTCGGATCACCTCTCGCTCCGAACATCTGAAGCTCAATCTTCAAAACTTGCTACTCCTGCAATGGAAGAAGAAAAGGGAGAAGAAGAAGTTACTTGTCAAGAAAATATTTTACTTGATGCTTCTCAGATGGGAAACGTGGAAGCCAATGTTCAAGAAGTTGCTGATGAGGAAGATAAAATTGTTCAAGTCTCTGATAGTGAGAACAGATCTCCGGAACAGGTTTCAATTCCGGAAAAACAAAAGGGAAAGCAAATTCTTGCTGATACCCCGAGTTCAGGAAAAAGTTTGAGGAAGGAAGCTGGTAGCTCTTCTAAGAGGAAGTTGGAGCTTATTGAGGAAGAAAATTCTCCTAGCAAGATTTCTGATTCGGAGTCATCATCGTTGGGGCACGATTTTGTTGTTCAGTCCTTGAAGAAGTTGGTAGGAACAATTCCGACCTTCTCCAGTATTGACTCTCGGTGCCAGATGCTCCAACATACAATGAATCAGAAAACCGACTCTGTATCCATGGTGATGGATAAATGTGTTGAGATAGAAGCCCAGTTCAAAAATTTCTTTATTGGTTACGAAGCCCATAAAAGATCGTGCAAAAGGATGACTAGCTGGTCGAAGAAGAATGTGGAAGAGATGAGGTTGCTGGATGAGTTTCAGGAGAATGTTAAGGATGCATTTCAAACCGAGGACAAGAAGTTTCATGAGATGTCTGCATCATTCGATGAGAAATTGACAGAGGAAAAGAACATTCGGAGTCAGGAAGTAAGAGATCTGAATGGAAAGCTCAACTCTGTTAATCAAAGTTGGAAATTTGAAAGGGATCATCGGATCAATTTTCTAGAAAGGATAAAGTCTCAGGAAGAGAAAATGGAAGCTCAGGAAGAAAAGTTGAAGGCTCAGGAAGAAATCATTCAAGCTCAGTCAGCAAGAATAGTTGCCTTAGAAAAGAAAGCAGAGGAAGATCATAAGGACCTCAAGAAGATCAAGACAATTCTCAAGGGGCTCATGTCGAAGGAGAAAGATCCGAAATGACCAATCCGATCTTTTTGTTGTAATCTGTTTTTTGTTGCTGACATTTCAAATATAATGAAAATTGTGCTTGTTGTTTCTATTGCTGTCGTTACTAATATTTTCAGGTACTTTGTTATTTTTTTCCCATTCCCTCCAATTCTTTTTGAAAATCACAAAGGGGGAGAAGGAAAAGATCCTTAAGAAAAAGAGGAAATCTAATAAGTGCTTATCAAAGGGGGAGAAAGAAAAATACCCAAGGAGATAGAACTCTAATAAGAGTTTGTTTAAGGGGGAGTTTTTTCTTAAAGAAACATCACTCCGGAAATATGAATACGATCCTTAGAGATTCAAAGCCTAAGGGGGAGTTAGTCGTATTCATCTATATTCTTAAACCAAGGGAGATAAGCTTTAATATGTTTCTTTCTTCTTAGAATAGCTTTTTCGTAAGGATGTTTGTGCTTTCCAAAAAGGGGGAGATTGTTGAGTCAATAAGGTTTTCCTTATGAATTTTCCATTCCTTCTTGTTTTGAAAATCACAAACACCTTATCTTTAAGGAAAATCGCTTTTGTAAGGAAAAATGCTTTCTTAAGGAAAATCGCTTTTGTAAGGAAAAATGCTTTCTTAAGGAAAATTGCTTTTATAAGGAAAAATGCTTTCTTAAGGAAAAACGCTTTTATAAGAAAAATTTATCCTTATCATATTTTCATTAATATTTTTCTTAAGTGTGAGATTCGGATTCACTTTCTCGGAGTCATAAAAACTTTGATATAAAAGCATTCTGTTTTTAGGATTCGGTTCTGGACAAGAACTATAAGGAAGTTTCATTCCGAATTCCGGATATGAATTCTGACTTAGTTCTATTCCAGATTCAGGATACGAATTCTGAAGAAGAATTCTCATTACGAATTCTAATGAAGAAATCCCATTCCGAATTCTCATTACGAAGTCCAATGAAGAATTCTCATTACGAATTCTAATGAAGAAATCTTATTCCGAATTCTCATTACGAATTCTGATAAAGAATTCTCATTACGAATTCTGATGACGATTTCTCATTACGAATTCTGATGATGAATTCTCATTACGAACTCTGATGATGAATTCTCATTACGAATTCTAATGACGAATTCTCATTACGATTTCTGATGACGAATTCCTATTCCGAATTCCTACTCCGAATTCTCATTCCGAATTCACCTATTAAACAGAATCTGATTATCATTGTTTTATACACTCTGGATTTATTCACTCCGAACCTTCACTCCGAAATTTCTATTCCGAACCTTTATGTTAGAGTTTAAAACGATGTCGTACTTTCTGTTACACTTGTTTTGTTATAAAACGATGTCGTCTATTTTGTTATAAACTAACCATTGTCTAAGTGACACGTGTACAGGTCCCTCCGAACTTTAAGGAAAATATGACCGTTGGAGAAGGAGCTGACCTTACCTATAAATAGGAGTTCATTTGAAAGAGCTCGCAGCTGATGGATGATGCATATGCTGATTGCTGAAAAAGTGCTTACATGCTGTTGAAGTGATTTCTAGAGAGAGAGTATCTTATTAACTCTCAAAGCTTCGTGCGACTCCGAATGTTGGTGATTACATTCGAGGGCTTCCGGGGATAGGAAGACAGAGGTGCCGACTACCTTAAAGATCGAGGGCTTTCTTGCTGAGAAAGACAGAGGTTGCCGACTACCTTAAAGATCGAGGACTTCCTTGCTGAGGAAGACAGAGGTTGCCAACTACCTTGAAGTTGAGGGCTTGCGGGGATAGCAAGACAGAGACACCGATCTTTGTATCGAGGGCTTACCCTGGTGTGGGTAAGACAGACTTGCTTGAAAGTATAAATCAAGGGACCTTTATCCAAGGTTGTTGGATACCCTTCTCTTTGGGTTAAAAGACTATTATCTTGTTACTAGTAGTTTTACTACTTGTCTTTATTCCGCTGCAATTTGTATCTTAAGGAAAGTATAACTTTCTTATACTTCCTTACTTACTCTGATTAGTTTAGATTCTATACGCTTTAAGGTAGAATCTTATATTGTAACTTTTGTTAAGTTTCAATTTCCGGAACCATATTTCCGGAATCTACTTTTGGAATCTCTTTCCAAGTTTAGTTCGGTGTTAGAGGTGTTGTGAATCTACTTAGTTTAACTTTGTTAAACTTAGTCCTTTCCTTTTCTTAAGGAAACTTTAGTTGTTCATAACTAACTTTAAAGGTTCCAAATGAATTTTTAAAGTATACAATTCACCCCCCCTCTTGTATATTGAGCATCTCATATTATATTTCGATCCTACAATTGGTATCAGAGGTTGGAAACCTCTTACTCTATACCATTCTTACAGATACTCATGGTGATACCTCTCCAGGAAGATAATGGGTGTCGGTAGAGTCCTAAGATAGAGATTTTTTAGTGTGGAGTCGGACATGAAGGGAAGAGATAAACTTCCCCCATCAAGATGCATCCTTGAGACGTGATTCAAAATCATGTGGCCAAATCAGTTACATCCAAAAGAGGATATTATTAAGGTGTTGTGGAGAATTTCCTTTGACTTATGTGATCGGGATGTGTATATTTTATGGCGTGTTGGAGAAATACATGGTTGAGGAGAGTATGCAAGAAAGGGAAAGGATGATATCTTGGCAGATGGAGCTTATGTCTAGGAGGCTTGAGTGTGGTTTGGGGTATGACCTATGTCACTAATTATCCAGATGTAGTTGTTAGGGTGGATTTGAAAGCCATATTTTCCTATACATACCCCCTTTTCAAGACTTAGAGATACCAGTGGAGGACCTTTTTGTTTGACTTGTGTTCTAGAGGCTCTTAAAGAGAGGATGGGTGGTCGTACGTTCCCACCGATGGGGTGACCTTACTTTGTAAGGAGAGGGAGAGCCTTATATGAAATGTTTCCATAGTGGTGGTGAGACCCTATGATTTTTTCCTTAGTATAGACTGATCTTCATCCATCTATTTGTAGATAACTACTACCATTTAGTATGATAGTGCTTCTGGTTTTTTGGGATAGATTTTTTCCTCCTTTGATAAGGAGTGATCCTCAAGAAGGAAAGGATGGTATCATTCTCATAAGGTTACAGCCAATTCAATAGTTGGCTAGTATTACCCATGGATTGGTGGATGTTATGAGCTCTACACTCCCTCCAAGGATGTCGAGGTATGATGACATAATAGGTTTACCTCCCAACTGCAAGATGGACCTATTTTTAGGCTTACACTAGGGATGTTCCTATGTTTTCACTAGTATATCATATGACCCTATATAGATGTGAGAGATGGAGGTGTAGTTGAGTAATTCTATAGATATGGGGCCTCTTAAGACCAGATGTGTTCACCTGGGCACCCCTGTGTTGTTTTACTAAGAGTTATATAAGAGATTGAGGTCAGGTTTGGGTTGGTGTCACCTAAGACAAGTGACACAAGGAAGAGTATCCACCCCTAAGAATCATTGAGTTCTTCAAATAGTGGTTAAGGGGAAATTGGATCTCATACGTTGACCTCAGGATGGGTTTTCACCAGGTTCTTATTCGAGAGGTGGATGTACTGAGCGTGGATTCCTAGAGCTGCTATGGTTTCTTTGAGTTCTTGGTGATACTATTTGGTGAGTTAAATACCACATCATATTTTTCAAGACTTATGATCTGAATATCTAACCTTTATTGGATCAATTCATGGTAGTCTTCTATTATGTTAGCCTCATGTCATTAGTGTCAGATTTGGAGCATGCGAGACATAGGAGGATGGTTCTAGACATTCTCTTGGAATGCTAGTCATATAACATATCTCATGGATTCAATTCTATATTTTAAGGTTAACTTCTTGGGATATGTATTCTCAGACGTAGGAGTGATATTGGACCCTGCAATGTTTGAAGAGACCTAAGCTTGAGGGCCACCCAGGGTGAGGTCATGGCAGTAGATGCTCACAATGAGGTTTTTCGTCCTATATTTTCAAACAAGGTGAAAGAGTAGTTGACCTATTTGAAGTTGACCCTTATGGGTGAGGATGGGGTATCATACCTATAGTCAATTTTTTTTACCCCTATGATTCCCCAGTGAATTAGGGAGGCACAACTTAGGGATATTGACTCAGAGATCTTGCGTGACCAGATATCCATAGGAGTTTTAGCTGATGGATTTTTCTGAAGAATAGAATCACATCATCCTTTTTAGGGAAGGGCAGTGATACTAGTCACTTTAAAAGGGGATGTGATGAGTTAGTTTCACACTTATCATTTGTATGTACATCCCAGTGTAGGGACGATGTTTGGAAGAGACAAATGTGGGCTCAATATCCCCACTTTTCATCTTAGTTTGTGCTTTTTGAGGATGAAAATATTTGAACAAGGGAATAATTTAGAGACTCTGGTTTTTCTGTGTAATACCTTTGAATATTATTATGAATATTTTTGGATCCAGGAACCGATACGACATAGATTCTGAGGCCCAGGGATCCTAGAAATAATTTTATAAAAATATTAAATATCTTTTTATTGAACGAACATAGTTTTCATAAAAAAATTCATATATACTAAATGGAATCTATGATCAAAAATATAACACCATGGTTAAATCCATAGCATTGGTTTTACCCTAGGTGTGACCTAAAATATGAATGTGCATGACGTTCGAATGGGGAATCTGTTAGTAGGTGCATTGGATAAATTAATTAATTTACTAGATTTATTTAATAACCCTAAGTCAAATAACCCATAAATAGATACTCAAATAGAAAATTAGAGACCAATCTTGAGTTAATAACATAGATTTTACCCTAAGAGTGACCTAAATTTGGTCGGAAAGGGATGTTCCGATGAGGTAGCTGTTGGCGGGTACGTTTAATTAAAATAAATAAATAGATTATTTATTTCTTTTATTAAATGTCCTAATTAAATCATATATAAATACCTTATCATGAAAATTTTACAAGGGTTACCCACATAACCATTAATGGATCTAAGAGGGGTAGAAGATAATCCGTCATCGGTTGATTGAGACCAGATGATGACCGGTGATAGGGTCGAGGTGGACCAACAAGCGGCAGATGCAGCGAATCACATTCATCACTAGCGGATGCGTTATTCACCAATGATCAATCCATAATTGAGGTAGGACTTAATATTTTTGGTTTCCTCTGTTATGATTAAAATATTGATCATGATCAAATTAGGTTCTTTGATCTATATGCTCCCATTTATTGAAATAGATTATTCTTTCAATTTATTTGTTTTCTATTTCGTGTTTCTCACCCCGATATCACCACTATGAAATCTTTGACCAAGAAATCTTGACCAATAATACTTATCACCTTTGTTATTGATTATTTTCCCCCACCTTTATTCATGTTATTCATTGTTGGACCACAGGGTCACGATTCGACATTGTCAGGGTGGGTTCAAATGTGAGTGAATCCCCATATTCATTGCAGTATCATGAACTACATATGGATTGATGGTTTGAGGATAGATTTATAAATGATTGGGATGGTGTTTTTTGAATGTATTGGTTTGGTAGTGTGGGAGTGGGTTCTCTAAAGCTTCTTACTGGGTGGAATCCTCTATCAGATAGGGCGCTGGTCCTTAATAACTAGAGTGGAACCCCCTATCACACCAGGGTGTGGGTCCTCAACCACTAAAGTGGAACCCCCATCAGGGTGGGTGTGGGTCCTCTATTTCTACCTTCTAAGTGGAACACCCATCAACATGGGTGAGGGTCCTCAATGATTAGAGCAGAACCCCCATGTCACATCAGGGCGTGGGTCCTAAACTTCCGAATGGAACCCCCCTTCAGTATGGGTGTGAGTCCTCGATGACTAGAGTGGAACCTCCCTGTCACACCAGGGCATGGGTCCTCTACCTACCGAGTGTAACCCCACTACTGGATAGGGTATGGGTTCTCATTTCATTAAAGTGTAACCCCCTGACTCACTAGGGAACGAGTCCTCTACTTTGAGTTTGTGGCCCCTCAACTGTGTGACACTATAAAAAGGCATGATTTGACATTCATGGTTACTTCTAGGAAGACATGAAGAATTTTGGGCATCGTTGATGGAATTTTGGAACCATTGGATACTTTCATTACATTAGAGGTGAATATGAATGGGGTATGCAACATGCTTTATGTTTTTTCTTATCATGGTTGGATGAGTCTACTCTCCCGGTATAGTTGGTGAAGACTCAATGTGTTGTTCATATACTCACTGTGTTGAGCCCCTTATGCTTGGACAAGTTTACTCTTATTCTTGGGATGATCTGTGAGATGGATGCCCCATTAATCTCTCATTTTTTATTCTTTTGACTGAGTATATATATATTCTTCTATATCCGCACCTTGGATTTGTTTATTGTCCTTACAAGTGAGGCGAATATGTGTGGGGTATTCCATGTGTTTTCTGTGTTTATATTCTCATAGTGGGGTGATTATACTCTCTTGATATAGGTAGTGAAGACTTGATTAGTAGTTTATATACTAACCATATTTATCCCCTTATGTTTGGATGAGCTTACTTTCACTCTTAGTTGGGTTTAGCTACTCTCTTTTATTATATCTTTTATCTAATTTCTTTCCTTCCTATTATATCTATACTACTCCCCCTTCATCTTTCAGGAAATCTTACTGAGAATGTATATACCCACCTCTGCATGGGATTTTCCCATATGTGTCATGTCTTATACATACAATGTATAGGTTGGTAGTGACTTTAGAGGAGCATAGGGATACCTGGTACTTTGGATCGTGTACAGTGGTCGCATCTTGGGATTTAGGATCTTGGATCTCTTAGTATTTTATTTTTCCAGTTTTTTTAGGTTGGGAAATATTTTTGGTTGAGCATGTATTTTTTCCCTTTACATTCAAGTTCTCACTGTCATATTCATGTGCACATTAGAGGTTATACATACTCAGTTTACTTTCTATTTGTGTTGCATATTTTACTTTGTCCCTCTTCACTTCTTCATCGATATGTCTATGTGTGTGCATACATGTACTTAGAAAAATTCCTCCCAATGTTATTTTTTCCTTCGGCACTTGTTTCCACCACCTGGACTATAGAGTTGGGCTTGGGGTAGTTGTGGCTCGAGCCCCGGCTTCGGTCAGGTCATGAAAACATAATTCTCAAGTACCATATCATGAATAAAATATTTTATTCATTCACTTTTTATCATAAAACCTTTGAAAAAATATTATAAACCATATGTAAATATAATTTTGGATATAAAAATACCCTTTTATTTTTAAAACCCATTTTTAATACCAAAATACCCATAAAATGGGAAATATGGTTCTTCTTTTAATAAAATATTAAATCTTGTAAATGAATCCAAACTTAAAATAATGATTGTGACAATGGAATAATTCATTGTTTTAATGTATGTTAGAATATAACATTCCTTTGGTATTTTATAACAAAAGTAAAAAACATTCCATAAAAATATTCCTTTTGAAAAAATTTAAGGGTAAGTCAAAAGATACATAAAATGATATTTATAATTATTTTAGGTCTATATAAATTCAAACATAAAATAATTTTAAATATTTATTCATGGAATAAAAATATACTTTTAAGGGAAACTTTAAAAGTGTATTTTTTTTTAAAGCCCAATACCTCGAGTCTGACTCATCACATATGTTCCTTGTATTCTTAAATAATAAAATTATGTTAATTATTTACTTAAGAAAAAACTTTTTCCAAGTTTATTATTCCTTTTATTTTATCCATTACCATGTTATATATAATTACTTAATTGGTTAATTCCATCTTTAACATGAATTTTTACACTAAAACTTTCATACCCTTCTAACATAGGTTCCCAAATTGATAGTGATGAAAATCTAAACTTCTATGTAATGTCTTGACTTGGGATCCACTAAAAAGGTGCCTCGATCAAGTCAGTCACATGGCCTCGAGATTACCTCCACATACACCAGAGGCTATTGGATTGAAGTGAAGGTATAAATGTGGTATAGTTGGGAGAGTATACCCTCTAGATCAGTAATTATTACAATGGAAGTAATAAGAAATAATGAGTAGAATAAGCAATGAAAGATAAATTATAGTTGAAAATCAAAAATAAATGAATAAATATACATGCATGGACATGATACTATGTATATACATATATAAGTATGAAGATATGTTTGTATATATATTTACTATATATATAGTAACATATATATTCATATATATAGATGCGTAGTGTTATCCAGGACCCAGGATGTAACTTAGGTGTCCAGACTTAGTCACAAGACTCTCATAGAGTAATAAGTGACATTGTGCCTGTGTTTCATAAATAATATAGGAAATCATGTTGAGTATCATAAATAATATAGGACATCGTTCTGAGTATCATGAATAAAAAGAAGAAGGTTCATGACCAAAATCCTAATTGAGAGGCATGGAATTTCATGCCCAGCAACCCAAGTGATATGAAATTCCACGTATAGTATCATTGAACATGGGGGTTAGAAATTCCATGTACACAACCCTAACTGAGGTCCCTATATAATAATCCAGTATAAGGTAATTCCAATTTCCCTATGACCCTTACCTAAGCACTCTATATATAGGAACCCAGTATCCCTCAAGGAGAAGTGGGAATTCATTACTACATTACATTTAATATTATAATAATAGACCATGAGATCATACATGACATAAACAAATAAGTTCAATCAAGAAATAAATATAACTGTAAAATAATATAAAGGGATGAGTGTAGTAAACTTTACCTAACATGATTCCATTAACAAATATCCATTAATTTAATTTCAATTAAAAATGTCATTTGATCTAATTAAACCATTTCATTCTAATTATAAATTAACTTAATAATTTGTAAGCATCCAAGTTGTACTCCTCAACATAGACCACTCATTATTTCCTCCAATGGATTCTACTAGAGCGGGGAAACTCAACTCACCCAAGGGATGTTTGTATCTTAATAAAATGATTAACATCATGAATATTAAGTGAACCCTCTCTAAAAGGGTGGTTTAATTTAAGTTCATGACTTCCATCCATGTCAATTCTCTTTAGAAAAACAAAACAAAAGTCTTGGAATTTAATTAAATTCATTTCATAATTTAAGAGGTAATGCATGAAAAGTATGGAGTATAGAACAATTTAAGTATTATATAAACAATGAAAATTTTAGAGAAAATCATATAGAGCACCTACCTTTTACTAAGTATGATTCACTCATCCAATCTTAAGCTTTGATTTGAGTCGGGCTAAGAAAAATCAAAGAAAATGACAAACATCCTGAAAATAGGGAATATGAGCCCATAAGGAAATATCATATGATATGATAATATAAAAAAAGTAAAAATTAGGATTCAAATAATAACTAAGGGATAACCAACATGATTAATGGTGGCCAATTGTGAGGCTAGGCAGAGGATATCCCACTTGGAACCTTAACTATGGCGGGAGAGGCCTGGTGCTACACCTATGGTCGAATGGCCCTCTTTTCCTCCTCCCTTATCTTTTATTTATTCTCTTAATTTTTCCTTGGTTGGACACTTTTACGATGTAAATTACAGGTTTACACCATAAAAATAGAGGCTCTACATTTTTATGGCATAAAAAACCTATTTACACCATAAAAGCCTCAAGAAAAGGGGATCTCCCTTGTCCGACACATTTACTGTAACACCCCAAGATTTCATAGTGTGTTATTTCTCCAAAATAATTCAATAACTTGCACTACACGCAACACTGAGTTCAATTGCACCATGACTTACCAAAAAAAAGCCATTAAAAGAGGTCATGAATAGTATTAACTAAATTTTAAACTTTATATAATCCTTATAATTTTAGAATCCATATTATGAGTTTCTTAGTCATAATGCAAGAACAGATTCATTTTCAGTATTGCACTTTTATCATCTTTTGATAGTGAAACCTTTTTAAATACAATATTTTAAACTTTTGACTAAATGGAGACATCAAAAAAATTTAAAATGAAACATCCCAAGCTTCCACGGTACCCTTTCCATTGAATAAAACAGTAGCGTGTGTTGTACGCAACTTCGAGTTCTAACACACCGTAACCAATCAAACTAGCTGTTATGAATAATAATACCTAATTTTTGAAGTTATATATATTTTATATTTTAAAATGGACTTCATTTTTGGATTCGGAATATCAAATTTAGCCTAAGGTGAAATTTTGGTACTTTTCGGATAACTTTCATATTTTGATGAATGGTGAAAATTACTAAATTTTAATTTAAAACAACTTTTTTAATCAAAATAATTAATAGTAATAAATTATGAATTTGAGTGGTTTTAAAGTATATTTAGAATATATTTTTACTATTTAATATAATGTTGGTCATTGGACATAATTTTACAATTAAACCGAACATAAACAAGTGTCAATCTTTTGATAGTTATTATCTCTTAAAAACACGCTTTTTGTTTTGACAGCGGGAATTAATTTTAAATTAATTTCTGCCACTTCTGTGTTTTGAATTTAGGAAAATGGATTCCATATTTGGAATCAGGATGTTCAAATTGTTTAAATAGGTAACTTTTATTTTTAGACATTTTGAATAATTACTGCGGTAAATATTTTATTTACCATGGTTAAGGGTAAATCCGTTAAATAAGGGTTAAAAAATAATATTATAATAATATTAAATTACCCTAAAACGTGTCTTAACCCTATTGGTTGATACATGTTCGACCATGGGCATCTTTGGGTCTATTTTGGGACCCCATGGATCCACTTGTAAGTGATAATGACACATTATATTAATAAAGCTAAAATAAAAATAAAAATGGCATAAGCTTACATCTTTTAGAAGAACAATTTTTACATAGGGTTATACCTGTTGGATTTTCGATTATAAATATTCATTAGAAAGATAAAAATATTTCCTACATAATGATATTTTATTTATAATTTTTAGACATTAAATAATTTATTTTATTTATGACACAATGATGATGCAGTAATTACTATAATACTGAAAAATTAAAATAATTGATATTATAAATACCCAAATAAATATCATATGAAACTTTTAATGAATTAAAATAATTTTCTAGGATAATATGATATATTAGGATTGATTTAATTGACTTTGTTCGAAGTAATAAATCTGTTATGAGTTTCACAAAAATCAACTATTGAATAGTGTCAAAATTGACATAAAAGAGTTCTTAAACCAAATATTATATTATTAATTGATATTAAATTCCTAAAAATCTAAGGTTCGGCCAAGATACTTATATTATGATAGGTTAATCATTAATGGACCACTTGGGGGTCGCTTGGATGTATATAGTAAGTTTATTAACCATATAATATAAAAATACAAAGAGACATTGTAAAAGTGAAACTAATTAACTTAGAGTTAATACTTAAAGATAAGGTTAATATAAGTACCCAAACCTGTCTAAATTCTATTGGATGAGTTGTTTTCGACCCATCCCCACCTAAACCTTTGAATAGTCAACTTTGGAGCCATTAGAAACTGAATATGAATTTATTATAAATTAATATTTCTAGCTTTTCCAAAGGTGCCCCTCACCCCTCTTATAAAAGGGCACTCCTCCTTCTCATTTCCTCACACCTCTCAAGCCACTTGACTCGTCCAAACTCTGCCCAACTAAGCTCCCCACATCCCTCTCCTCCTCCTTGAAGCTTCCCCTTAGGCAGAAAGCATTTCAAGAAGTCCTTTGGTTCCAACCAAAGTGAGTTACCTAAATTAAAGGTAACGATTTCTCTTAAATTATTTTCATTTATTTTGCTTCTTCAACCCCCAAAATCTTTTTATTTCCTTTCTTTTGTAACAACACCAGTATCCACAATATACTAGGATGTTGTTATAAGAAGGATTCAAACTACACATACACACAACTCCATCTAATGGATGATGAACATAATGTTTCTGTGGATGGCAAACTAACGCCTCACGAAATGATGATTGTTCAAATACATCTTACCACCTCTCATGGTGGCCATTATGATGGCACTGTAATTAAATATGATATTAATGATATATATTTTATATATAAGCTTCTGTAATTCCATTTTATTTCATACCATTATTCGTTTCATGTTGTATATACATACGATAATTTCATTTGAGGAAGTGCGGACTACTGCCCCCTTAAAATGATATGACTCGTTCATACTACACATGGAACGTATAAAGGATGGTGTTAATGAACTTAAGTAACATATATAAAATATTATATTATACTGGAATAGTAATATACCTATGTATAATTTGGATTTGATTCTTTCAAAATGAAAATTAAATGGAAGTAGCGTTCGTGCGTACGTACGGACTACCGTCTCCACGAACGCGATAAGATTCATTCTCCATCATATCCATTCAAGTATTATTCTCATTTTAGGGTTAAAAATAATGTTAATATCATTCTGATTATGAATAAGATATAATCTATCCATTACAAACATGTCTTACGTAACCAAACATTTAAGAAGAACGAATCGATTATCACCCGAAACGACGATAATACTAAGATATTATTAATAAAGAAATGTTAAAAGATCATATATGATATCATATTAATGTATATGATTCTTTTATAATTTAATAACAATTATTTCACCATTATACAGGAGGTTAACCTACCCCAACCAAGGAAAAGTACAAGGTAAGGGTTATTTCACAATCTCTTCATTATCCGAGGTTGTATTATACGTAATAATCTACTGGGATCTCTTTATCATCCACATGCATGTTTCTTCGAAATGTATTTCAAAACATTTTTACTATTTACAAGAATATGGGTTAAAGTCATTTATACCCTTGTTTGACTTTTTATAAGAGGTTTATAAAGGAATCTTTCCGTCGTTTTCAAAACAAGGTCCTTTTTAACCTTTTCGACAGAATTGAGGTAAGAATGTTTTTTTTAACTTATACGGCGGGTGCGGTTATTTTCCGCCGTTATAAAATCGTCGAAGCTTTCCTTACAAGATTATAGGAATATTTTCAAAGAAAATGTTTTATTTTATATGGATCTTAAATGATTTCAAAATAAAAGGAGATACTTCTTTTAAAAGAATTTTGATTTCATCTATGTCAACATCCTTTGATGGATTTTAAGATTATTTGAAGTTGATTTATTATAATACAAAACTTCTATATTGTATTGAAGGTTTTGTGATATGTTTGAATGTGGATGTGCTATTTTATACCATTCATAGTTTATGTTGAAACTATTGACATTTCGTATGCTAGTTTTAACCCGAATGTTTATGTTATATTTCAAACTTTTCTTCAGATGAATGTGCTAAACAAGTATGTTCCGGGTTGGGGACCGGTAAAAGTAAGCCCTCCAGGTTGGGGACTGGTTAAAGTAAGCCCTCCAGGTTAGGGACTGGTAAAAGTATGCCCTCCGGGTTGGTGTCCGGTTATTAGAGGCACTCCGGGTTGGTGTCCGGTTATTAGAGGCACTCCGGGTTGGTGTCCGGTTATTAGAGGCACTCCGGGTTGGGTTCCGGTTAGAAGTAACCCCTAGGTCTTGGGATGAGGCCTAGACAAAGAAATTAACGTTTAGCATTATGCATTCCAACATTATGAAAGTGGTTATTGATATTGCATGTGATTATTCGATTAGTAGAATATCCATGTGAATAAGTAAATGGCATTATTTCATTTTTATTTTTTCCATACTATGTTGAACTTAAATTTTAAAAGGATTTTGTTTTAGTAATTCATTGCCTTAAATGTTTATGCTTATTATGAATTTTCCGCTATATTGTTATCCTTACTGGGCATTTGAGCTCACCCCTTTTCTATGTTTTATTTTTCCCAGGTAGTGAAGAAGTAAATTATGAATGACTTGCAGGGATATTATGATGGGTTAATAGTGTGGATATGAAGACTTTGTTGTTGTTGTAGTTTTTCACTTTGAAATGTAATGTAAAACTTTATGATTATATCTAGTGTTTCCAAGGCTACTAAACCAATCGGTCTTTCGGGATTAGATCTTTCTTGTGATCATGCCAATGTTACGAAGTAATGCACCGACTCTGGGCAACTGGGGTCGGGGCGTTACAGTTGGTATCAGAGGAAGTTTAGTACAAACCTTGGAAGCTAGATTTAGATAAACTCTGATTAGAGCACGTAGACCTAAGATGAACTTTGAGTATTAGTATAGAAGAACTTCCTAGAATTTTGGTATTGTAGAGATTTTGTGAGTTTTCCGAGCAATACATCCCTGTCTGGATACGAGCAGGTAGAGGCGGCTCTGGCACAGATGTACCTAGGGGTAAAACCCGAAAACACCGCTTTGAGCTAGACTCGAACGGTAACTGGTGCACGACAACGGGCCTTGCTGCACTCTTGGTTACGACACTCCCGGGGGATATGCTTAGGATAACTCTCATTATCTTTACAAATCATTATGAAGGGTTTATGAGTATATACTTCCTCAAAGAAAACATTTTTATGATTATGGATTATATCCATAAATAGTTCAATTTATGTTAAGTGTTTTATAAGTATGGGATTATGTATTTTGATTCATAAACTGATCTAGTTTATGCCATTGTTTAGAAATGGCGCCCAGTAGAAGGAATGAGAACTCCAGAAATGCACATGATCCAAAGAGAAGGAAGGATCATATCTTTCATGGTCTTAAGCTAGAATTTATAAGAGAAATAGTCTCCCATGTATTATCATCATATGAAGAAATAATATCATGTGTTGATAAGATAAGTAAAGAGTTTACTGAGTCCTATGGCTTTGAAGGGAAGCAAGAGAAGAAAAGGATGGAAGAGAGAAAGATGGATAAAAGTAAGAGGGAAAAGAAGAATTTTCCCATATGTGGTAACTGTGGAAAGAAACACCCTGGAACTTGCCTGAAAGGAATGGGAGTTTGTTATATGTGTGGAGGAAAAGGGCACAAAGTACATGACTTCAAGGGTAAGAAAATGGTTTTAAATGTACAATGCTTCATTTGCAAGGAGTTTGGACACTACGCGAACCTATGTCCCAGTCATCAGACTATGCCGCAAATGATGCTATTGGATAATAATCAAGTTATGATACTACCACAGATGAAGAGGAATGATTAGAGTTCTTATGTTGATTATGTCAATTGAGTGTTGTATCAACAATGTACTTGTTATAATAATTATGGAGTATATAAGGATTGTACTGTAGTACTATTTCATTAAGGACTTGAGATTGTGTGGAACAAAGAAAAGTGACTCATTAGCAGGATAGATTTTTGGAAAATATATGGTTGAGAGAATGATAAACCATAATATAGTTCTGATACTGAGGTAGTGATTTTGGAATAATATGTGATTGTTTTGGATAAATTATATTGGATATTCTTGACTACCTTGGAACTGATTAATGATTTGTATATTCCATCATTGTTGGGGTTTAAAACATTTTTGGATTAATGAAGTATATCCAGCATTCTATATGGAATAAGGGAGCATGAATGTAATCAATAAGGAATATGGTAATACATGATGAAGGTATTCATATGCTATTACGGGGTAAAAAGGATCTATATTATGTTTACCTTCCTTATGAATGTTGGAATGTGAGTTTGGACAGAAGTATTTTGGATAGTTCTAGTTTGGATTATTTTGGATTTCCATAAAAGGACAACCCGGAGGTCGGGCGGCAACCCGTCGCGTCCGGCAAGGCTGCGAGACTTCAACCCGCAACCAAAGGGCGACAAGGGTGTATCACCTACCACTATCACACAAGATGTCCTGGATTAAATAAAGTAGTTTTTTAAAAGATCTGGTAGATGAATTATAAATTCATTTATTTTGGAACCCTCTATGAATAGTATAAATAGAATTTTTTTTACGAGTGAATGATGAGTTTTGGTAGAAATTTATTAATGGATAAAACTCTAATTATAAACTAAGTATATATCCTTATGATCTTATCCAATCTCATAAATAAATTCCTCATCATTAATAAAAGGAACTTAGAACAAAAATGTTGTCCTAGATGGTACCTTAAATCATCACTAATTTATGGCTTTGGGATTGTTGGCCTTTTCATAGCCATGTTCTCTACCACTCTCCATCAGATAATTGATGGTTAGATTTTTCTTCCATATCCATATTTTCCTACATGGAACCCTAGTATGTGTTATTTTCGGTAATCTTCATACTTTCGACTCTTTATTTTAAATAGAGGCCTCATTAATTCATTTTTCGATGTGGGATTTCAACTAAGATATTTTGAAACGTCAAAAATGTGTTATCCCAATACCCTATATTTTGTTGAACCGATGATACTTCAAATCATCATAGATTGATGAGTTTAAGGACCTCAATTATACACTTGTTTGTGATTGATGACCTCAATCACTACCTATAAATATTTACGTTTTTCCTCCGATTATATGTCTCTAATTTCCACCAATGTTCTCCTAATCTAGATCATAATTTGGTGGTGACCCTTTAATTTCTCTTTTCCTCATATTAAGACTAAATTTTAGTAACCCAATTTCCGATGTGGGTTTTCCCACAAATATATTTTCTATTTTCAACCTTTTATTTTCGAAGAACAATTTAAAATTGCGAGGACGCAATTTATTGAAGGAGGGGAGAATGTAACACCCCAAGATTTCATAGTGTGTTATTTCTCCAAAATAATTCAATAACTTGCACTACACGCAACACTGAGTTCAATTGCACCATGACTTACCAAAAAAAAGCCATTAAAAGAGGTCATGAATAGTATTAACTAAATTTTAAACTTTATATAATCCTTATAATTTTAGAATCCATATTATGAGTTTCTTAGTCATAATGCAAGAACAGATTCATTTTCAGTATTGCACTTTTATCATCTTTTGATAGTGAAACCTTTTTAAATACAATATTTTAAACTTTTGACTAAATGGAGACATCAAAAAAATTTAAAATGAAACATCCCAAGCTTCCACGGTACCCTTTCCATTGAATAAAACAGTAGCGTGTGTTGTACGCAACTTCGAGTTCTAACACACCGTAACCAATCAAACTAGCTGTTATGAATAATAATACCTAATTTTTGAAGTTATATATATTTTATATTTTAAAATGGACTTCATTTTTGGATTCGGAATATCAAATTTAGCCTAAGGTGAAATTTTGGTACTTTTCGGATAACTTTCATATTTTGATGAATGGTGAAAATTACTAAATTTTAATTAAAAACAACTTTTTTAATCAAAATAATTAATAGTAATAAATTATGAATTTGATTGGTTTTAAAGTATATTTAGAATATATTTTTACTATTTAATATAATGTTGGTCATTGGACATAATTTTACAATTAAACTGAACATAAACAAGTGTCAATCTTTTGATAGTTATTATCTCTTAAAAACACGCTTTTTGTTTTGACAGCGGGAATTAATTTTAAATTAATTTCTGCCACTTCTGTGTTTTGAATTTAGGAAAATGGATTCCATATTTGGAATCAGGATGTTCAAATTGTTTAAATAGGTAACTTTTATTTTTAGACATTTTGAATAATTACTGCGGTAAATATTTTATTTACCATGGTTAAGGGTAAATCCGGTAAATAAGGGTTAAAAAATAATATTATAATAATATTAAATTACCCTAAAACGTGTCTTAACCCTATTGGTTGATACATGGTCGACCATGGGCATCTTTGGGTCTATTTTGGGACCCCATGGATCCACTTGTAAGTGATAATGACACATTATATTAATAAAGCTAAAATAAAAATAAAAATGGCATAAGCTTACATCTTTTAGAAGAACAATTTTTACATAGGGTTATACCTGTTGTATTTTCGATTATAAATATTCATTAGAAAGATAAAAAGATTTCCTACATAATGATATTTTATTTATAATTTTTAGACATTAAATAATTTATTTTATTTATGACACAATGATGATGCAGTAATTACTATAATACTGAAAAATTAAAATAATTGATATTATAAATACCCAAATAAATATCATATGAAACTTTTAATGAATTAAAATAATTTTCTAGGATAATATGATATATTAGGATTGATTTAATTGACTTTGTTCGAAGTAATAAATCTGTTATGAGTTTCACAAAAATCAACTATTGAATAGTGTCAAAATTGACATAAAAGAGTTCTTAAACCAAATATTATATTATTAATTGATATTAAATTCCTAAAAATCTAAGGTTCGGCCAAGATACTTATATTATGATAGTTTAATCATTAATGGACCACTTGGGGGTCGCTTGGATGTATATAGTAAGTTTATTAACCATATAATATAAAAATACAAAGAGACATTGTAAAAGTGAAACTAATTAACTTAGAGTTAATACTTAAAGATAAGGTTAATATAAGTACCCAAACCTGTCTAAATTCTATTGGATGAGTTGTTTTCGACCCATACCCACCTAAACCTTTGAATAGTCAACTTTGGAGCCATTAGAAACTGAATATGAATTTATTATAAATTAATATTTCTAGCTTTTCCAAAGGTGCCCCTCACCCCTCTTATAAAAGGGCACTCCTCCTTCTCATTTCCTCACACCTCTCAAGCCACTTGACTCGTCCAAACTCTGCCCAACTAAGCTCCCCACATCCCTCTCCTCCTCCTTGAAGCTTCCCCTTAGGCAGAAAGCATTTCAAGAAGTCCTTTGGTTCCAACCAAAGTGAGTTACCTAAATTAAAGGTAACGATTTCTCTTAAATTATTTTCATTTATTTTGCTTCTTCAACCCCCAAACTCTTTTTATTTCCTTTCTTTTGTAACAACACCAGTATCCAAAATATACTAGGATGTTGTTATAAGAAGGATTCAAACTACACATACACACAACTCCATCTAATGGATGATGAACATAATGTTTTTGTGGATGGCAAACTAACGCCTCACGAAATGATGATTGTTCAAATACATCTTACCACCTCTCATGGTGGCCATTATGATGGCACTGTAATTAAATATGATATTAATGATATATATTTTATATATAAGCTTCTGTAATTCCATTTTATTTCATACCATTATTCGTTTCATGTTGTATATACATACGATAATTTCATTTGAGGAAGTGCGGACTACCGCCCCCTTAAAATGATATGACTCGTTCATACTACACATGGAACGTATAAAGGATGGTGTTAATGAACTTAAGTAACATATATAAAATATTATATTATACTGGAATAGTAATATACCTATGTATAATTTGGATTTGATTCTTTCAAAATGAAAATTAAATGGAAGTAGCGTTCGTGCGTACGTACGGACTACCGTCTCCACGAACGCGATAAGATTCATTCTCCATCATATCCATTCAAGTATTATTCTCATTTTAGGGTTAAAAATAATGTTAATATCATTCTGATTATGAATAAGATATAATATATCCATTACAAACATGTCTTACGTAACCAAACATTTAAGAAGAACGAATCGATTATCACCCGAAACGACGATAATACTAAGATATTATTAATAAAGAAATGTTAAAAGATCATATATGATATCATATTAATGTATATGATTCTTTTATAATTTAATAACAATTATTTCACCATTATACAGGAGGTTAACCTACCCCAACCAAGGAAAAGTACAAGGTAAGGGTTATTTCACAATCTCTTCATTATCCGAGGTTGTATTATACGTAATAATCTACTGGGATCTCTTTATCATCCACATGCATGTTTCTTCGAAATGTATTTCAAAACATTTTTACTATTTACAAGAATATGGGTTAAAGTCATTTATACCCTTGTTTGACTTTTTATAAGAGGTTTATAAAGGAATCTTTCCGTCGTTTTCAAAACAAGGTCCTTTTTAACCTTTTCGACAGAATTGAGGTAAGAATGTTTTTTTTAACTTATACGGCGGGTGCGGTTATTTTCCGCCGTTATAAAATCGTCGAAGCTTTCCTTACAAGCTTATAGGAATATTTTCAAAGAAAATGTTTTATTTTATATGGATCTTAAATGATTTCAAAATAAAAGGAGATACTTCTTTTAAAAGAATTTTGATTTCATCTATGTCAACATCCTTTGATGGATTTTAAGATTATTTGAAGTTGATTTATTATAATACAAAACTTCTATATTGTATTGAAGGTTTTGTGATATGTTTGAATGTGGATGTGATATTTTATACCATTCATAGTTTATGTTGAAACTATTGACATTTCGTATGCTAGTTTTAACCCGAATGTTTATGTTATATTTCAAACTTTTCTTCAGATGAATGTGCTAAACAAGTATGTTCCGGGTTGGGGACCGGTAAAAGTAAGCCCTCCAGGTTGGGGACTGGTTAAAGTAAGCCCTCCAGGTTAGGGACTGGTAAAAGTATGCCCTCCGGGTTGGTGTCCGGTTATTAGAGGCACTCCGGGTTGGTGTCCGGTTATTAGAGGCACTCCGGGTTGGTGTCCGGTTATTAGAGGCACTCCGGGTTGGGTTCCGGTTAGAAGTAACCCCTAGGTCTTGGGATGAGGCCTAGACAAAGAAATTAACGTTTAGCATTATGCATTCCAACATTATGAAAGTGGTTATTGATATTGCATGTGATTATTCGATTAGTAGAATATCCATGTGAATAAGTAAATGGCATTATTTCATTTTTATTTTTTCCATACTATGTTGAACTTCAATTTTAAAAGGCTTTTGTTTTAGTAATTCATTGCCTTAAATGTTTATGCTTATTATGAATTTTCCGCTATATTGTTATCCTTACTGGGCATTTGAGCTCACCCCTTTTCTATGTTTTATTTTTCCCAGGTAGTGAAGAAGTAAATTATGAATGACTTGCAGGGATATTATGATGGGTTAATAGTGTGGATATGAAGACTTTGTTGTTGTTGTAGTTTTTCACTTTGAAATGTAATGTAAAACTTTATGATTATATCTAGTGTTTCCAAGGCTACTAAACCAATCGGTCTTTCGGGATTTGATCTTTCTTGTGATCATGCCAATGTTACGAAGTAATGCACCGACTCTGGGCAACTGGGGTCGGGGCGTTACATTTACATTGTATATAGTATATTTATAGTGTAAAGAAGATATAGCTTATAGTCATACACATTTTAAGCTATTTGGTTTTCTCAAAACCTTCACCAGACTTGTTAGAGCACCTAAGGCACCTCGCAGGCCCTGACCCATGTCCAAAAACAACACTTTAGAGTGTTCCAACTCTTAAAATTCCATTCTAAATATCGGTCTAAGATCTGTCTTATCCACCAAATAGAAAACTCAAATTCCTTTGAAATTTTCAACATAGTCCAAAACATGAGATCTTACAATCTCCCTACCTTATAAATTCTCATCCTCAAGAATCCTTAGGTGAAAATAATATATTACCCGACCTACTGAGGTCATGAATTTCTACTCAAATAGCCACATTTCATTTTCCATAACCAATCCACCTATAATCACTACATTAAACATGAAGTAATTGAACTGATAAACTCAATACAATGCTTAGATTCATAACTGGAATATTAAGATGGCATTTACCCAAGCCTATATAACCCAATACATGATCGTGTTGTTATCGTTTTAATCGTTCATCTTATGGTTCTCCCCACCATAAGTTCTAGATTTCTCAAACAAAATTTTGATTCATGGTGCTCCTACCATATGAATAACCTATTCAAAAATTCCCTTAGTGTCCTAGAGACACTCCTAGAATTTTTATCAATTTAAAATATAAATTTAATTACAATCGACCCACCTAATCTTGGTCACACTAGATTCTCCTTGAAAAACACTAGTTGGCCCTTTAAGAGGAACCCATCCCATCTTGATAGCATGCCCAGTGTGATTCCTCGCCAAATGAATCCAGATATTTTATAAAACTCAATTTGAACTGCCTCTGGTTGAATATTTTAAAAAAACTCAACTCATATGGCTGACACATCACCAAAACTAGATTCTGAATCCTTATCTCAAGGTGTACTGAGATTATTCTGAGCATGCTCACTGAATCCTGTACCCGACTTTTGGTGACTTTTCCAAGAAAAATCATCCCCAAAAAATTTTCATCATGTTATGGAACCAATAGTGACATTATCCTGATCCAACATCCATGGATCATCATAATATATTCTAGTCCTAACACCCAAATCAAGATTTCATCCAAATCTATAATTGAACCCATACCTAGAATTTACCAAGGATTCCAGTAATACATTGTTTCATTTATTAAATGGAATATGAGAGCCAAAAATTTCCATCCAATGACCAGCCTCAAGATCCCACAACCCTTCTGACTTTCGGTTCACCCACTAGCAACTGACATCCTACTCCCCACCTTAGGATCATCTTGGTTATCCTACCAAAGAAACGATAAAATTGATTACCACCAACCATGCCCCATCCAATCTGTATATAATTTCCAGCATGGATAAGGATCCACTCACTTACGATCTCTAACATAAGCATCACTCATTACATGTTCCCACATCCCACGAATAGTTTCTATGATGTTCTCTGATTTCAAGTTACAATGAGGGTTACCATCCTAAAAGGGCCACTAGCGTAATATGCACCATATGGCTTATTTTAACTACTCCTCAAGTGAGACGACCAAGGAGTTCCTCCATTAACCCCTAAAATATATTTGGTTAGATATCTTGGTGTATAGACAATGCTCTCTCAACACACTCTGGACGATGTCAAGATAAGGGTAATGATCAACTCAGGACTAGGAGTACACTGAGACTCTATAGATAGGCATGTATAGATCCCTCTAATCCATGATCACATAAAACAAAGATATATTTTCCATTACCAACACCTAACACCACATCTCCCAATGATGTGTGTTACAGTCCTCGCATGATTCAATTGTCTCACTTCACCTAGTTTGTTTCCAAATTATCCCTTCCCATAGTTCACTTCATTTAATTTACACAAAACCACTGGGTCACCATACTTAAAAGTGTAAATTCCTTGAAACCATCATTCCTTAGCTCACATCTAACCATTCACCAATGTTTAGTTTTTAAATAGTTACCATGTGTAACTAGGGTGAGCAAACTTATCATTCATAGTGAGTGTACTATCCAAAACCACCCAGTTTGAGACTTGACTCACCCTCCTATGGGTAATCCATTAGAAGGTTCAAGTTGACCATGCCATAAGGAACATCAATTTCTGACACTCTAGGATATCCTTGGGAACTCCTATTCAAAATTGGGAACTTACTTGTTCCATGATTTATCAAATGACCACCCATATCAAGGAATTGTTTCTAAAAAACTAAAGTATCTACAATTAAAACACTGGTTAAATGGTCCAAGGACTTGAACATCCATTCCCATTGAATCTAGTTTCAATATCTAATCACCCTAGGTTCTTCATTGAAAACTTAGTAATTATCATGCTTATAATGAAAAACTAAGCACTATACCTGCATCAGTCTTGAGATAAGAAAAAAACCAAGATCATTTCCTTTAAGGAAAGTGTAAACCCCAAGATAAAATATCTCATAGGTTTCCCTAGAACAAATGAAGTGATGACCTACTAGGGTATAAGTTTTAAAGTGAGGGAATATAGGTCCATACACCAAAACCAATGGTCTCTAAAATGAGAACCACTTCCCACTTTAGTTCTTTTCTCATATGGCACCTAATGCGCCTACAGCTCTATTTAAAAGAGGTAAACTGACATGTGGTAAAAATACTATCAAACTTCAAGGTTCATAACATCAACATAAAAGGTATAGGAGATAAAAATCACTGAGTATCCACATATAGTAATACCCCTCTCCTATAGGTTCAACTTACAATAAAACCACCCATATCCTAGGTGGTGTTACTAAATCACTACTCTGGAAAAATAGTACCCAAATGGTGTCTCTCATCTAAAACATGTAAGCAGTATTTACCAGTGTTATTTTACCTCAGGTGGTTATACCTTAATCAGGATAGCCCCTTACTAAATCATAAAGCATTAAACCTATAACTAGGTCACTAGGATCTAACACCTATCCATTTGATTCAAGGAAAAGCATAAAAGAATTCAACTGAGATCTATAAGAAATGATCATACTTCGATTCAAGGAATCTCCCAAGGAAAACTAAAGTTAACACTTACATGAGGGATCACACTATAAACTCATCTAGAAGGTTTTTATTTTAAGGAATTTAACTAATGATCATTTATGACAACATATAAAGTAGTTTATGAAAATGGTACATCAATTACCAGTTGTCAAGGAAAACTATACTAGTTACTTTATCACTACAAGGTAATAAAAGGCAGGCTATATCCAACTTCCTTTTAAGTATTATTTATTTAGATAACATTCTATCACAATTTCGTCAATTTATATTATAAATTACTTTTATCCATTTTATTTATCCATAAATATTCTCAAATATATCTTAGTTAAAGAAAATTTTAATTCCAAGATATAAAGGAAAACACCATTTATGTTGTAATTGGCATTTCTATTTACTAGCACTTCATATAAGTACAGTTCACAAGCAGGTAATGGGTCATTGTTAATTAAATGGGGTTATATAAGTAATATGCCACCATAAAATTATATGTAACCCATATAAGTGTATGTTTACACTTAAATAACTATCCCACATAGCATGAATATACCCTCATGGGGTCAACTACAAAAACATAAAAGATAAAGGTAGCCTACTAGGGACCTATCATTCAAACCTAGGTCTATTTAAGTGTAACCCAATATAAGTTGGTTCATTAAAGATTTAACACACCCTTAATGGGTTTATATTATAATAAACATGCCTCAACTGACCTACTTGGGTCCGGTTGTGCATTTACGAATTTATTCATATGGGTTTTCATTCCCAAATTATAGAGGTACAAGACTTTATAATTTCAAATAACACTTCATTTTTAAGAAACCATTTTCTATAAGAATTATATGTCAGGATATATCATGGTTAATTTAGATACATTACCACCCCAAATTTATAAATTTACTTTCCTTTATAAGTTATAATTGGAATTCATGTAAGTGCAACCAGGTTTTCACCATCAGTTTCAGAATATAACAAACTCATTTATGATGGTTCGATTATATGGTTCACCCCACACAATTTATAAAGGATTATGAACTTTATAAATTTATATTGAATCTCATTTAATTGAAATAAAAAATGTTTCATCCCATGCAACCAATGGTCCATGCCTCAAACATGTCATAATTGGTTAATTAAGGTTCCATCATCAAGCTATATGGGAAAATTTCATTTAGGTTGATACAGACACTTTAATAACTTATCATATGTCATAATTATCATAAGTCGTGTTATCACAAGGAAATAACACAAGCTAAAACGGAAATAATCATGGAAAGATACTATGTAAGTAGGAAATACTATATACAAGGCATAAAATCAACCAAGCATGATATATAAATCATCATGCATCGGGAAAATATATAATGAAATATAAATGGCCTAGAATATGCATGAAATGTGAATATCTATAGGCCTATGATGATATATGAAAACACCTCATCTATAACCATACCAATCCAAGAGGTAAATCTCATAAATCAATAACCAGTGTAAGTATATCAATCACTCGAGGTTAAATTATAATCAACTGTAATAACAACATAATCAACAAAACCATTCCTTGAAACTTGATCCTTTCCTCCATCCATGGGTTGGTCGGACCCAAACACAATCTATATATAAAATTTTGAAACATTCCTATTCTCTTATCTACTTTCCCAAAATAGTAAGAAAAATGAAAATAAAAAGACCTCTAATACCACTTTGTAAGGTCTTGACCCAGGTGCCACTAGAATAGTGCCCTGAGCCAGTCAGTCACATGGCCTCAAGGGTGCCTCCCCGTATGTCAAAGGCTTATAGATAGAACCAAGGGCCTAAATGTGTTATAGTGGGGAGACTATACACTCTATATTAGTAATAATTATAGCATAATCAATAATAAATAAAGAGAAAAATAAGAAATGGAAGATAAATGATAAATGGAAATCAAAAATAAATGAATAAATAACCATGAATGGACATGATACTATGTACATATATATATATAAGTATAAAGATATGTATGTATATATATTCAATATATACGTAGAAACATATTTATCCATATATATATGCATGTAGTGCTAGTCAAGACTTGAGGTATAACTCAGGCATCCATGCATAGTCACAAGAGTCTCATAGAATAATAAGGGATGTCATGCCTAAGTATGATCAATAATATTTGACTCTATTCTGAGTATCATAAATTATAAAGGACATCATGCTCAGTATCATGAATAATAAGGAGAAGGGTTATGCCCAACATCCTAATCGAGGGGGAATGGAAGGGCATGTCCAGCAACCCAAGTGATTTGTAATGCCATGTCTCACATCATCTACCAAGGGGGTTTGAAACGTCATGTCAACAACCCTAACTGAGGTGCCTCTATAATAATCTAGTATAAGGTAATACTACTTTATCCATAAGCTCTTAGCCTAATAATTCTATAAATATTAACTCAGCATCACTCAAGGAATAGTGGACCATCATTATTATGTTATATTTAATATTACAAAAACATACCATGAGATCATACATGCTAAAAACATAAGTTAAATATGGAAATAAATATAATTGGTAAATAATACAAAGGGAAAGGTGTATTCAAATTTCCCTAACATGATTCCATTAACAATTTTCCATTAATTTAATATTAATTAACTATTTCATTTGATCTAATTTAACTATTCCATTCTAATTATAAATTCAATTAATAATTTGTAAGTTTCCATGTGGGGATACTTTCCACCAACAACTCATTTAATTATTATAAGGGATTCTACTAGAATATGGAAACTCAACTCACCCAAGGGATGTTTCAGTCTTAAGAAAATGATGGTCATTATGAGTGTTAAGTGATCCCACCCTAAAAGTGGTGTTTTAGTTTGAGGTCATGATTTCCAACCATAACAATGGTATCAAGAACAAAAAAATTAATGTCTAGGCATTTAATTAAAGTCGTTTCATAATTTAAGGGGTAATTCATGGAAAGAATGATGTATGGTACAATGGAAGTATTATATAAACAATACAACTTTTGGGTAAAATCATATATACTACCTACCTTATACCAAGGATTTTTTGCTTATCTAATCATGGGATTTGATTCAATTAGGAATGAGATAAATCCAAGAAATAGATAAAAACCCTAAAAATAGGGCATATGATCTCACATAAAAATAGAATTTGATATAGAAATCGAAATAAATAAAATATGAATGAGGAGTTGAAGACTAACTGAGGGCTAACCAATGTGATGAACAATGGATGATTTTGAGGTCATATGGAGGAGAACCCACCT
Organism: Viscum album; assembly: GCA_963277665.1. Classification (NCBI taxonomy): domain Eukaryota; kingdom Viridiplantae; phylum Streptophyta; class Magnoliopsida; order Santalales; family Viscaceae; genus Viscum; species Viscum album. Next base: position 1,598,873,870 of record OY728130.1, on the reverse strand, counting down.
TTGAACCCTAACCGTGGAGGGAGAGGTGCACCACTACACCTATATCCTAATGGATTTATTTTTCCCCTCCTTTATGTTTTATTTATCCTCTTTATTATTCCCAATCAAGACACTTTTATGGTGTAAATCCCAAGTTTACACCATAAAACCATCAGCTTGACATTTTTAAAGTGTAAACCACCTGTTTATGCCATAAAAACTTTAGACATAGGGTATCTCTCCTTTATGACACATTTACATAGTAAATAGTATATTTATAGTGTTAAAGGGATACAGCCTATGGCCATACACTCTCTCAGTTGTCTGATTTCCCCAAAACCTTCCCAAGACTTGTTTGATCACCCAAGGAACCTCCTGAGCCCCGACCCATATCCAAAAACCACACTTTAGATTGTTATAACTCTCAAATTTTCATTCTAAATCTTAGTCCAATATATTTACCATCCACTAAATGAAAAACTCAAATTCCAATGAAATTTTAAATCGGGTTCAAAACATAAGATTTTACATTCTAGAAGTTGAAGTTCCTATAAGTGTAGCTACCATTATCCTTCTAATCCAATATAGTACGCCATATTTCACTCCTATAGCTATGAACATTGAGATCCAAGTGATTTTACACACTATAGTTGTAAATTTAGTTCCATATCTGTCTTCATCTAACTAACCAACTAAAATCAAGTTCTTCTAAAGGCTTGGATTATGACAAACATCCATCAACATGAGGAAACTTATATTCTTCAACTAAAATCTGACATATAACCTCACCAAAATATAAATAGATTAATTATCCACTCAATTAAATCTTAAAAATCTTATAAATTCATAATCTATCATGCATCCTTTTTCACTAGTAGAGTGGAAAGATGCTCCAAAATCTATTATCCAAGATTCCACCAGAGTGCGGACACTCAAAAGTGGATTTTCATTATTTTCACCAGTTGAACCAATGGAACTTAAAACACTGAAAATTGATCTTCCAAAATTTCATTTTTAATTATATAAATACTTACTAAGGTGACCACTTTACTGTAAGTCCAATACACTTGTTCAGGTCTAGTAGATTTACCTCCACTCCTCACTCTTCACTTATCTTCTGATCATTTTTAACATATTAAATGAAAAAAACTATAAAAACCTAATTAATTATTTAATTAAATATATATTAACATTTATAAGTATTTATTTTATTTATTTATATTCATTATATTTTTATGAATTACTTTATATAATTTTTTAATTGAAAAAGGAATTGTTTTATTTACTAAATTGTTTTTTATGAACTATATAGATTTAAAAGATAAATTTATAAATTTTAGAAATTAAATTTGACAAAATATACCTTATTTTTTATATCATCATTTCATAAAAAATTACATTGAATTTTTGGTATTTTTATGAAAATATTGATTTTTGAGTGAATGGTGAAAATGTAGATTTTCGCAAAACTATCATTACTTTTCATTAAATAAAGTAATTTAAAATTTTCATTATATTTTGGATTTTTTTAATTAAAATAATATTCATTGTACTAAACATAATCTAAATAATTATATATTAATCAATATTTTATTTTATTTTAGTATTAGTTCATTTTTTTGCTTAAAATACAATTTTCTAAAAACTATTTTTCATTACACTTTGTGCACTTATATTAAAAGTAAATTTCTTAAAATTATAAAAATTAAATATCAAAATATGGATTACATATTTTGGATTATTAGGTTAAAATTTTTTAATGGTTTAAATTTAATTTTTGGCCATTATGAATGGTAATCATGATAAAAATGCATTACTATGGTAAAGGGAAAATCGGGTTAATTAAGGTAAAAACTAAGTGATGGGGCCAAAAATATTATCTTAATTACTATTATATGATGGTATTTGAAATATTATCACCTTATATTTTAATTTTATTTGTTTAAGTATGAATTAACCATGAATAATACTTTATATTATTTTAAAACATTGAATAATTATAAGTGTGTCGCCCCCTCACTTATAAAATGGAACATCCTCTCCTCCCTTCATCAAAACTTTTGAGCACTCTAGTTTAGTAAATATCTAACAAAATCTATACCTAAAATCCCTCCCCACATCCTAATGGTCCCAGTATTCTCAAAAAATAAATACTAGAAGACTTAAGGTGTAATCCAAAATGATATAACTCGGGAGAAGGTATAAATCCTAACCAACCTATTTCAAGTTTATTTATTTTTATACCTCCTTAAAATAAATTATAAACACTATAAAATAATTATATATGTATATAATCTATACTAAAATGTTAATATGTTTATGTAATAGATTTTTTATATCTCTTTTTTACCATATGTTAAATGAAAACATCTCATGTGCATATAGTGGACTCTCACCTCCATGAAGCGATGTGTTTTTTTTTTCATCACCACCTCACACGGATTATTATAAATATCTAATTAATGAATATATAAGATATTATTAAATTATTATTATTATTTAAAGATAATATATTAATTAAATTCTTAATATTTCTATCTGTTGGAAATTGATAACATTGCTCATGCGTACGTGTGGAATACCACCTTCACGAAGTTATTTGATTCATTTTTCATATCCACATAACAAAACTAGTTTTAATAATTTAAATAATGAATAAATATAAAATATATAACATATTTATGATTCTTGAAAAATAAAATATTATATACTTTATTTATTTTCCACCTATTAGAAAAATAAAAATGTCAGTCATGCGTACGTATAGACTACCCTCTCCATGAAACGATGTGGTTCATTTTTCATGACCACCTTATATAGATTTTTAAAAATAAAATTTAATTTATAAATATTATAATCATAAAATTATTAATATTATATATTTAATGGAACCATAACACATTTGACCATGGTCAACGCACTAATGTTGTTTTGAGGTTATAAACTGAATGTCCTCAAAACATCCAATGTGAAGTTAACCATTATAGTAACTAAATAAAACATGGTAAAATGGAATAAATAGAATAAAGTAAATGGAATGAAAATTAAAACTATTATTAATAAATTATAAAATCAGTATAATTTTATTACTTAGGAGGGTATACATATGAATGAAATGATTCAAGACTTGAGGTAAGATATTTTTCTATAAAACCTTGTTTTAAAGTATTCCTTCTAAATATTTATCCTCCATATCCATGTTCTAAAAAATCTTCCAAAAATTTTATTATTTATAAAAAAAATTTAAAATTTATTTTCAATTACTTTTTACTTTATTTTTAAAGTTTTAAAAAGTAATCTTTTAAATATTTATTATATAGTTCATTTTGATTATTTTTTACCAAGGTGTAAGAAAAATGTTTTTTAACAAATAATATTTGACCAATTTTTCCTATTATAATAGATATAATTAATTATAAATATTAATTTAAAAGTTTATATGGTTATTTCAAAATAAAATCTTTTTCTCAATATTCTAAGAATTTTTAGTTTTAAAAAAATCTAAGGAAACAAAAAAAATCTCATCTTTATAAGATAATTGAAAATTTTATTTCTTATAGAATTAAATGCCAATTCAAATGGGTTTTATGATTAAATTAGAATATATATGACTTTTATTCATGAAATGGTTCTTTTAAATTGTATATGAATGATGGGTGATCCTTATATATCTCTGGTGATGGGTGATCCTGATATAATGCTCCAATACATTGGATAAAGTGATGGAGTTTATCGGTTATAAGTTACTTCTAAGAGATATGAGAATTTTCTAATTAGGTGATTTTATTATAAGGGTTCTTATAAGGCTTAATTTAAGGATAATTTCATTAGGTAAAATGGTTTATAAAGTAAATATTTTAATTTCAAAAGGTAAGAAAATGAAATTATGTTTTTAAGAAAATTTTATGACTTTTGTTTTTAAAATAAAAATGAAAGGATTGTTTTAAAAGGAAAGGTAATCATGAGTTTTCATAGATTCCAAGAAACCCTTATTATTATTATTTTTAATTTATGGTTTCATATGAAACTTTTCATGAAATCTATTAATCAATTAGGTTTTTTTCATGGAAAATTAAATCAATATTTTAGGTTAAATGTTTTTTGTGAAAAAGGAAAATTTTATTATGGATTTGTTAGCTTTAAGAATGGAATAACATGTTTCTTTTATTTTATGACCCCTATTGAGAATTTTTTTACTCATCCCATATTTTTAAATAATTTTTCATAAGGATTAAGTATTTGTAGAAATGTTAATAAATTTATAGTTATAGTTATGGGAGTTTCATTAAACTAAGAAAGTGTATCATTATAAAGAACTTATTTTGTGGGAAAAATCAACACTGTGTGGAAATGTCCTCTTGGTTATGTAATTTTTTACCTAATTATTTAAACCAATAAACTAAAAAGATCATGTAAATATAATAAAGTGAAACATTTTTTATAAATATTTTATTTATGGGATGAATAAGGTATAGGTCATTATAGTCAGTATTAGAGTAAAGTTTTATATAACTTTAGATATTAGAGTGATGTGAAAAGACACTTTAAAGAGATTTTTATTTATAGTTATATTATCATGAGATGGATTTTGAATATTTTCATGTTAATTCATCCAATCCATGTTAGTTTAAAATAGTTTTCCAAATAGTAAACAATGTGTTTGAGGTAAAAAGGAATCTGGAGGATAATATCCTTCCAAACCAACAACCTAGAATGGTTGGAATTAGAACAAAGAATTTTATAGTTGTGTTAACTCAGTTGAAATGGGCTATCAATTTAGTAACCAATGTAAGAGAGTGGCTGAATTCTCCACATAATAATATGTCTATATTATATTATTTCATGAAATAATGCCATTTTACTATTGGTGGAGCCTTGGACCTAGTGAAATTTAAAGGATGGATTAATTATTTAGAAAAGATATTTGAAGTTCTGATATATTCAGAACATCATAAGGTAACCCTTTTTATTTATCATTTTGAAGTTGAATCTGAAAAATGATGGCCTTTGATTAACAACACTAAGGAAAAGGAAGAAATTGATTCCATAGAATGGAAGATATTTAAATAAATATTCCTTGAAAATTATTTTCATAAAGTTATTTGACTTAGGATTAAAGAAAATTCTTAGAGTTTAAGTAAAAGGATGAGGAATCTTTATTTGCCAATAAATTTAATTTTACTAGATTAGATGGGTATAAATCAAATTTCATTTTGTACCATGATATTAAAATGGATCAATTTTACTCATTATTGAAGCCAATTTTATGATGGTCTCTAGTTTCTCATGAGTTTAGAATTTATGAATAAATTATGTAGTGTGATGAGAAGTGGAGATGGAGTTTTTTGAATTTTACAACGATAAGGATAAGAAGTTATCCATGTGGAAATAAATTAGGGATTGTTCAATGAAGAAAATTGAAGGTACAAAAATAAATTACCCTATTGATATAAGTGTAGAGAGAATAATTATGGAAAATGTCTTATGAGATATGGGAAGTGTTACTAATGTGGAAATCCAAGACACATGGCTCCTGATTATAAATAAAAGAGTAATAGTGATGGTCATACTGGTAATGAAAAGAATGTAGTAAAAAAAAATTAATTGCAATTAGTTAAGTAATTTTGCTAATGAATGACCAAATTTAGTTATTTAGGTTTATAATCATCAAGACCGTAAATAGAAAGGTGAAAAAAATTCTTTTTCTACTACTAAAATAGATGTGGGGCCCTCAAATGAAGTGTTAAAAGTTATATTACTTGTTTATTCAAGTTATTTTAATGTCTTGTTTGATTTTGGATTCACTTATTCTTTTATATCTAAGAAATTTTAAAGTAAAATAGATGCACTACCTCATGAAATGAAGTTGGAACTTTTGGTAAAAACTCTCATGGTTAGTATAAAGGCAACAATAATTTACAAAAAAACATCTTATTATCATATGTGAAATGGTTTTTTTTCAAACCTCATTTCCTTACCTATTGTAGAGTTTGATTTTATTCTGGTTATGGATTAGATTTCAGTTTATCATTCTAAGATAGATTTCAAGGCTAAAGAATTTATTTTTTAAAATAAATTTATATTTGTATATAAGAATGAATTAATACCTTTGATAACATATCAAGAAGATGAGAAACTAATAAAATATAGAATTGAGAGTTAACTTGCACATATTTTTAAGAAGAAATGAATTGTTCAAATTGGTTATGTCCTAGTAGTAAATGAATATCTAGATGTATTTCTTGACGATTCACTATAAAAAAAGCACATTTAGACACATTTTTTTAGAAAAAAATTGTTAATGTTGATTTTAGTTACATTTTTTGGAAAACATGGTTAAATTATCCATATTTTTAGTAACATTTTAAAGCATTACTAATTTTTAATTTAGAAAAGTTTTCTTAAAACATAGTTAATTTAACCACATTTTTATGAAAATGTAGCTGATCATATTTATGTGTGTGTGTGTGTGTTTATGATATGATAATAATATATTATTATTTATTATTATTAACAATGTATTTAACATAAATTTATATATAAAAATATAATATATAACAATGAATATGTAGCAACATATAATAATATATATATAACAATGTGTATGTGGCATATGATCTATTACATGGACTTTGGGCCATAGGGCCTATAGGCCAAAAATATTTAGGCATTTGGGCCACATGGCCTTTTATTCTATTAAGAAAAGTAGGCCCTTGCTTATTGGAGCAACCCAATGCTGATAGATCAAAGTAGAAGTAGTCATCAGGTGGAGACAAATAGACCCAAGACTGAAGCAGGGATATGGAAGACATTTCATTTGCTCATACATTAGCACAAGGGAACTATAAGCTTGTAGCAACATCGGGTGAAGGAGCTAATGTAGACCTACAAAATAGCTGGGGAAGGGTTGTTCAAGTGTAGTCAGCATTCAATATATTGTAAGTGCTTTCTCTCCTAGGCCTTTAGGAGATGTAGTTCAAAATTTGTATCTTTGGGCCTCCAAGTCATGTAAGGGTTCCCTTTCAACAAAATTAAAAATTCGATTATCTGAAAATGAAAATAAAAATCTAAGGCATTCGGGTCATTCATCATTCATATAATAATATATAAATATATATAACAAATATATATATATATATAACAGTAAATATATAATAATATATATTACAGTAAATATATAGTAATGTATATAACAATATATATATATAAATATATATATGCAACACACACACATATATATGTATATAACATATATATATATATATATATAACGATAAAAATATAACAATATATATATAAATATATCAATATATATATAACAATATAATAATAATCTATAAATAATAATAAATATATATATATATATAACAATAAATATATAACCATAAAAATATATAGATAAATAATTATATAATAATAAAAACATATAACAATAAATAAATATTTAACAATATAACACTATAGTATTATAACAATAAAAATATATAACAATATAATAACAATATATATATATATATATAATAATAAATAATGATATATAATAATATAATATTATAGAAATAAGTAACAATAAATAAAAAAATATATAATAATAAATAACTATATATAACAATAAATAACTATATATAACAATAAATAACTATATAATAACAATAAATAACTATATAATAACAATATATAACAATAAATAAATAACAATATAACACTATAAATATATAACAATATAATAATATAATAACAATAAATAAAAATACATAACAATAAATAAAAATATGACAATATAATAACAATATGTGGTAATAAATATATATATAACAATAAATAATAATATATAATAATATAATAATAATAATATATAACGATAAATATATGACAATATAATAACAATAAATATATAACAATATAACACTATAATATTATTACAATATAATATTATAACAATATAACAATAAATATTATAATAATAAAAGTAATAACAATAAATATATATATATAGTTATATAATATATAACATAAATATATATTTTTTTTTATATGATACATTAATAATAATTTATTTTTATTATATTAATATAAAGTTTATTAATAATATATTTTGTTATTTTAAAACATATCCAATATATTTGTGTGTGTGTTAATATAAAACAATGTGTTTTGGACTATAGTCCCACATTGAAACTTGATGTGAATAGTTCACCTCTTAATATGTAAATTGGAGCTAGTTGATGTTGATCATTCATAGGGTAGGTGGTCACGGGAATATGGTCGAATAGAGAAGGCTCTGGGTTGGTGGGTGTCATCCTCTAGTCGAGAAGTAGTGGTGGGGGTCCATGAGGAATCATGGTGGTGGGGTCATCATCTCGTTGAGCAGTGGTTGTGACAAGGGTATGGTGGCACTAAATGTAATAGTGGTTCTTGTGGATTGGATGCTAGAAAAAAATAATCTATAATTAGAAAAACATGGGTAAAATGCAATTACCTACATTTTTAAAATTGTAGGAAAATAAAATAAAAAACTAATTTCAAATATATATATATATATATATAATAACACTTACCAAAGTTTAGAAAAATGTTAGTAAAAAATACAATTAGCTATGTTTTGAAAATTGTAGGTAACTATAAAATTAGCTACACTTTGAAACATAGGTAATTAGAGAAACCTCATTTCCTTACAATTTTTAGAAATGTAAGTAAATTCATTAGATACATTTTAAAACAAAGATAAATAAAAAAAACATAGTTAAATTGCATTTTCCTTATAGTAATTTTTTGGTGTCATTCATGATCGAAAGGTTTAGTTTACTATTGAATTAGTTCATAATGCTAAGCCAATTTCAAAACTTCCCTATCAAATAGATTTAATTGAGTTTCTAAAATTGAAAAAGTAGTTACAAGAATTGCTCAATAAGGGTTTCATCCCCCCTATCACTTTTCCTTATGGTGCTCATATTCTTTTTATTAAAAACAAGGATAGTTCCATGAGGCTTTTCATTAATTATAGAGCAGTCAATAACATCACTATTAAGAACAAGTATCATTTTCCTCCTATCAATGACTTATTTGATCAGCTCCAGGGAGCATAGTATTTTTCAAATATTGATCCCAAGTTTGGGTATCTCCATCTTATGGTAAAGGATGAAGACATTTTGAGGATAGTATTTCATACTAGAAGTGGTTATTATGATTTTTTGGTTATTCCATTTGAGTTAACAAATGCACCTGTTATATTTATGGATTTAATGAATAGAGTGTTCCGTGAGTATTTGGATAAATTTTCTGTTGTGTTTATTAATGATATTATATTTTACTCTAAAATTTATTAGGAACATAAGAAATATCTAATGATTGTTTTTCAGAATTTTAAAAAATGATTTTTTTTGGAAAATTCAGTAAATGTGAATCTTGGTTACGTTAGATTTCATTCCTTGGGTTTATTGTTTTTAAATATGGAATATTTGTTGATCCTTCTAAAACTAAATTGGTGGGAGATTTTTCAAGGACCAAAAATTTAATTGATGTTAGAAGTTTTCTTTGAATAGAGGTCTACTACTGATAGTTTGTTGTAAACATTACTCAGTTATCTAACTCATTAACTAAGTTAACTCAAAAAGGAGTAAAATTCATCTAGACTAAGGAATGTAATAAATGTTTACAGGAATTGAAAAGAATATTAATTAATTTTCTAGTGTTATCCATGCCAATAATAAATAGTGACTTTTTTATTTACATATATGCTTCTTTGAAGGGACTTGTTTGTGTCATGATGCAGAATGATCGAGTTATCGCTTATGCATCTTATCAATTGAAACCCCATGAGAAGAATTATCCTACACATGACCTTGATCTAGTTATAGTAGTTTTCTCTTTAAAATATGGATTCGTCATATATATATGATTAGAAATGTGAAATATATACTGATCATAAAATTTTAAAGTATATATTCACTCAAAAAAAAGTTAAACATGAGGTAGAGAAGATGGTTATAACTGATTAAGGATTATGATTGCATAGTTCACTATCATCCAGCTAAAGTAAACAAGGCATTTTATTCCTTGAGTCAAAAATATAATGCACCATTAACTATGTTACGTATGTAACATGATCATTTAGTTAATGATTTAATAAATATTGGATTTGAAATTTTGTGTATAGAAACTCATTCTCTTTAAAATCAGGTATCAGTGCAGTTATCTTTGTTAGGTGGAATTAATAAATCTTGTAAGAAAGATCATGGTTTTTAATAAATATTAGATTTAGTCAAAGTGGTTATATTTCCGGACTTTTATGTGGATAAATAAGTTTTTATGAAGAAGGATATATATAAATTTACCATGAAATGTTTGACTTGTCAATGAGTTAAAGTTGAGAAAAAAAATTAAAACTGGGGATGCTTCAGCCATTTTCAGTGCCCGAATGGAAATGGGATAAAATATTTATGGATTTCGGGGTGTGATTACCAAATATATATTGGGGTAACAATTTGATTTGGTTTATTGATGATCATTTGACTAAATCTTCACATTTTCTTCCTTTTCGAGATATTATATATTTAGATCAACTTGTATGACTTTATCTTAAAGAGGCAGCCAGGTTAAATAGAGTCTTTCTCCCCATTGTATTTGATTATGATCCCAGGTTTACATCAAAAATTTTAAAATTAATTAAAAAGTTTATGGGTACTAAATTAAATTTTAGTTTAAATTTTCATCCCCATTCTAATGGATAATATAATCATACAGTTCATAATTTAGAGAATATTATTTGAGCCTACTCATTAGATAATCAAGGAAGTTGGTATTAGTATCAGCCTTTAGTTTAATTTTATTATAATAATAGTTTTCATTCATGAATACAGATAACACCTTTTGATACACTATATAGAAAACAATGTCGGACCCTAGCATGCTGGAATAAAATCGATTAAAGGAAATTGTTAGGTTCAGAATTATTATATGAGGTGGTTGTAAAAGTAAATATGATTCATCAAAACATTATGGAAGCAAAAATCATCCAAAATATTTATATAGATAACTTGAGTAAATACCTTTCATTTGATGTAGGTAGTAGTGTCATTATTAAAATATCTCCTGGGAAAGGTTGTAATGAGTTTTGGTAAAAAAGTAAAGTTCACACATGATTCATTGGACCCTATGAAATTCTATAGAAAGTGAAATTAGTTTCTTATTTGGTTTAATTACCTCTAATTTTATCTTAGGTACATTATGTGTTTCATGTTTCTGTGTTAAGAAAGTATGTACCTAATACATCTCATGTTTTGAGCCTTGAAGTGGTATAGTTAAAAGAAAATATCTCTTATGAAGAAAATCCAGTTCATATTTTGGATAATAGATATAAGGTACTATGAAATAAGGTGATTCAATGGGTTGAGATTTTATGAAATAACCACATGATTTAGGAAGAAACATGGGAAACAGAAAAATCTATAAGGTAAAAATATCATCACTTATTTATATAATGAATAAAATAGTGAGAATACAATTTATTAATTGGATAAGAATGTAAAAAAGCATGTAATTATATAAATAAATAAATATTATAAATTATAATAATTAATTTTATGGATTTATGTTCATCATATTTTTATAAATGACTATATATAATTTTTTAATCAAAAAAGGAATAGTTTTATTTAACCAAACAATTTTTCCATGAACTACATGGTATTATTTAAAACAAAAATTTCTAAATTTTAGAAATTTAATTTGATAAAATATAATTCACTTTTAATATCATTGTATAAAATTTTTCTTAAGGCTAATTTTTGGGATTTTTTTGAAAATATTGATTTTTGAGTGAATAGTGAAAATGATGATTTTTGTAAAACTACCATTTATTTTCATTAAATAAACTAATTTAAAAGTAACATTATATTTTATTTTTTTAAGTAACATAAGATAAATTCAGTTAAAAATAATCAAAATAATTCCATAGTAATCAACATTATATATGATTTTGGTATATCTTCATTTTTATGCTTAAAACACAATTTTCTAAAGACTATTTTGTGCTGCATTTTATGCACTTATATTAAAAGTATATAATTGGAAATTATAATAATTAAAACATGAAAATTTAATTCCATAATATTAATTATTATTTTTAAATATAGTAATGAGTTAAATTTCACTTTTGGTCATTATGAATAGTAACCCTGGTAAAAATGTGTCGTTGTGGTAAAGGGTAAATCAGGTTATTTAAGGTAAAAACTAAATGATAAGGACACAAAATATTATCTTAATTATTATTGTATGATGTTATTTCGACCCTTATCACATTATCTTAAAATTTTATTTGTTTTAGTGCTACTTTACAATGAATAATACTTTATATTATTTTAAAACTTTGATTAATTACAAGAGTGTCTCTCCCCTCACTTGTAAAATAGAATATTATATCCTCCATTTCTCAAGAATTTTGAGCACTATATTTCAAAAAAGCCTACAAAAATATCTCCCCAAAATCCCTCCTCACATACTATAGTTTATTTTCTTCTCAAAATACCAATCATGAAAGGCTTAAGGTGTAATCCAAAGGGAGAAATCCAAGGAGAAGGTGTAAGTCCTAACTAGCCTATTTCAAGTTTATTTCTTATTTTAACACCTTAAAATATGTTTTAACTACTATAACATAATTACATAAATATATTATCTATAATTAAATTATATTATATTATTGTAAAAACTATTTTCTATCTCTTTTACAACCTATGGTAAATGAAAACATCATTCGAGAGTACGTGTGGATGACCACCTCCATGAAGCGATGTGTTTTGTTCTCCATAATCACCTCACATGGATGGTTATAAAGATAAACCTAATGAATATATAATATTTTTATGAAAATATTTTTATTCTGTAAAGATAATATATTACTTACCTTCTTACTCTTTCTGTCTATTGGAAATTGACAACATCACTCGTGTGTATGTGTGGAATATCACCTCCACAAAGCGACGTGATTCATTTTTCATATCCACCTTACATGGATGTTCATAAGAATATAAATAATGAATGAACAATAAATATTTAACATATTTGTGATTTTTTTTAAAATAAAATATTATCTAATTTATTTCTTTTTAACCTATTATAAAAATTAAAATGAAATTCTTGCAAACATACGAAATATCGTCGCCAAGAAATGACATAGTTCATTTTTCATGACCACCTTACATGGTTGATTTTAAAATTGTATTAAATGTATAAATATTATAATTATAACATTTTTATATTTTCTAGTCAATTTAAATGTAACCCTTTTGAACACATTCAACCCACTGATGTTGTTTTGAGGATGTAAACTGAATATCCTCAAAACATCAAACGTGAACTTAATTGTTATAGTAACTAAATAAAACAGGGTAACAATTGGAATAAAGGGAATAATGATAATGGAATTAACATGAAAAAAATTCGTAATAAATTATTAAACTAATATAATTTTATTAATTAGGAGGTTATACATATGAATGAAATGAGTCGAGACTCGAGGTAAGGGATTTTTTTTAAACCTTATTTTAAAGTATTCCTTTAAAAAATTTATCCTCCATATCCATGTTATTCAAAATATTCCAAGAATATTCTTATTTATACACCAAATATTGTTAAAATTAATTTTAAAATAATTTTAACTTTCTTTTTAAAGGTTTAAAAAGGAAATCTTTAAAACATTTATCATACAGGTTATCTTAACCTTTTTTATCTGAAGTACAAGAATGTTTTTTAACGTATATGGTTTGACCACTTTTACCTATCGTGGTAGATTTTATTCATTATCGAGAATAATTTATAATTTTCCATGTTTATTTTAAATGGAAATATTTCTCTCGATATTCTATGAATTTTTAGTTTTAAATATTTTTTTAAGGAAACAAAAACTTTTTCTCATCTTTATTAGATAACTGAAAATTTGATTGCTTATGGGATTCAAAGCCAATTCAAATGGGTTTTATGATTAAAGTGAAATATATATGTGTTTTATTGATTCTATGGTTCTTTGAAATTTTATATAAATTATGGGTGATCGTGATATAGCTCAGATGATGGGTGATCCTGATATAACCCTCTAATACATTGGGTAAAGTGGAAAAGTTTACCAGTTATAGGTTAGTCCTAAGAGATATGGGAATTATTAGGTTAGGTGGTTCCATTATAAGGATGAATTTAGGGTTGAATGTAAGGATAATGTCCTAAGTCAACTACATGATATGTTTACAATGGCTTATAAATTAAATATTTTGATTTCAAAAGGTGATTAAATGGGCTTGTTTTTTTAAGGTAATTTTATGACATGTTTTTAAAATAAAGGTGAAAGGATTTTTTTTCAAAGAAAGGTATTCATGAGGTTTAATGGTTTTAATGAAATGTTTATGGTTATGATTTTATCTTTATGGTTGAATATGAAATGTTTCATGAAAGTTATTAAGCAATTAGGTTGTTTTCATGGAAAAGTAAATGGATATTTGTGGTTAAATGTTTTTTGTGAAAAAGGAAAACTTTATTATGGAATTTTCATGTTTTAAAAAGGAAAATTGAGTTTCATTTCTTTTATGTACCTTACTGAACTTTTTTTTCTCATCTCACATTTTTAAATTATTTTTTAAATGTCTTAAGGATGATTAGAAATGTTAATAGTAATATTTCCAAATATAGTAGTTACCTTAAATGAAGAAAGTGTGTATTTATAAAGAATAGGTTTTGTGGGAATAATTGACACTATGTAGAAATGTCCATTTTATTATGTAATTTTTTACCTAATTATTTAAAACTCTAAAATAAAAAGATCATGTAAATGTAAGAAAGTGAAACCTTTGTTATAAATCTTGTGATTATGGGTTGAATAAGGTATGGGTTATTATAAGAACTATCTTCCCCCTGCACTAAATTCATTTATGGAAGGTGCTTGAATCTCCCTCCTCTGAAGATCTTCATTAAGAATTGAGTTTTGTACATAATCAAATATCAAGTCTCATTTTATATAGTATTTTCATACTATTGTTACCATTATATCCCAAGATTTCATAAATGTTAAAAAAACAATATAACCTAGAAATCATTTTTGAATGTTACCTTCACGGACTCATGATAAGTCTATATCAAGTTGAATTCATTAACATGATCTACTATAGATATCCATTTCGATAGCATCATACTGAAAATTTATTGCATTAAGAAAACCATATTGAGTGTTGTAGGCTTCTCATAAATCACTTCCATGGTTGACATTAACTCTCTTGTAGTCTTCTTTTCCTAGATATTCAGAGCCACATTCCTAACTAATGACATCCTCACCAAACCCAAAGCCTTCTTAACCATATTTTCACAATCTAGTTTATCCTTTACCTTAGATTAAACACCTTTCAATAGAGATTTCATATCTATCTGGATAATATAAGCCTTTATAATTATCCTTCATATGCATAAATCCATTCCAACAAATCTATTGATTCAGACCTTTCTATATTATGATGTCATCTCCTTCCCACACAAAGACTACCACTTTCATCTTATGTCCATGGGATAAACATTTCACGCTTTAATTTTATCATAAGTACAAAAGTTATATTCATTTTGAATAGGCATTCACATAATTAACTGACTCGAATAATCATGTGAAACCTTAGCATATAGTCTTGACCCTTTTTATAGAGGGTCCCACCCAGTCAACTATTTGCACTGACTTCTTACAATCATAGGGATCCATCTATTGTACTATGAAACTACCGCTACACTATAGATTTCCTAGGCCTCACCATAAATCACCAGAACATTAGAAGTCCTCTTACACCTTACTCATCTCCCAAAAATATCTTATTGTGAGTCATAAAACAAATACATGATTCCCTTCAAGTGATCACATCATTGGATGAACTTCTTGTGAGTTGACCACCAGGTTGAGCATCCATAAAAATTTTACATCTTCTGACCAATACATTTTTGAACCCATTAAAGCATATTTTTGATGCTCTAACAAGTCTTAAGGGTTCTCCAGATTTCATCCTTTTGGAAAAATGACTTCATCTCTTGAAGAGACTTTACAAATCCCAACATACGGAACTTGATAAAGATAAAGTAAGACCATTAAATCTTATTGATGTTCATTATTGATCATATTACTTTGTATTTTAATTGGTATACTTATAGGATTATTGGAAAATATTCCTTTTCTATCAACCTTAATCTTTATTATTAATAAAATGAATATGTGTGAAGTGAGATCGTAAGAACTGAGAACCAAGGAAATAAATACTTGATAAAAATAATGTGTAAACATTTTAAAAATTCATTATGTCATGTATTGTCCTTAAACACTCTCTCTCTCTCTCTTTATCTCTCCTATACATGTAATTTTCTAGTTTTTTTTAGATCCTACACTCTAACCAGCATAAAAAAATGTGATATTTTTTGGAATGTTTTTTAGTGCACTGACACCCCCCAACATTCCTCACTTTTCTTTCTCAGGTTACTTTAGTAGGGCAGGTATAAAATTATACCCAAAAGGTTCATCCTCCAAAATATTTTGTCTCAATTCAATAACATATATATATTACTTATTATTTTGATATAGAACAATAAAAAAGGAAATATCTAAATTCAAGCAAACCTTTACCACATGTCATTCATCATTAGACCTGTACATGGGCTCAATGACCCACCCGACCCAATTATTCCAACCCAAAAAAGGGATTATTAGGCATAATATTTTTAAATTAAATAATAGATATGATAATTTGTAATGCATGGTTAATAAATTGGTCAGGTTTGGGGTTTAATTTGTGATCCATCCTATGAACTAGCCCTCCCGATAATGCCATATAATAATAATCATAAAAATAATTTTAAAAAATATCATTTATTTATAATTTAAAAATAATTATTATATATATATTCATTTAATTTTAAGGAATGATTAATAAATAGGATGAATATTTTTTATATAGTTTAGGCTTGGGCCTTTTTTAAGGCCTGATTAATAAATTGGGCAGTCTAAGGATGGCCATCTTAGGCCCAATTAATAAATGGGTTAGTTATTGGAAGGCCCTACCCATGTATAGGTCTATTAACCATTTTCCCATCCATGTCAGTATCATATATTATCCACATCACCAAAACCACATTATATTATTCATCCCACAACAACTACGTCACATTATCCACCTCATCTCATTCTACACCTCAAATAATGAAATAGCTACAACCATCCACTATTAAAACTATAACAATGATAAAAATTTCATACTATTTACATAAAATTACAACAAAAATTGCATAGTGGTAAGATTAAAATAACAATAATTATACATTTGGTGGGAAAATAACATCCCCCGTCGAATATAGCATCCCTTTATGCCACCATTTTAGTAGGTAATGCTAATATCACTAAGGGAATACCACATCCCTCTATATCACATCATCATTAGGGAATACAACATTCCTCGAGGAATAACACATCCATATATATTGCATTATCATTGTGGAATGAAAACATCCCTTCACATCATATCAATATCATAAACAAAAGAACATAAATATCACATATCACAATAATCACATCAATAACACATAATACGATAGAATTTATTAAATCACAACATTAACTTATATCCAAGTGACAATATCATATCACTAATTCAACAACCACATCAAAAGAATAGTGTACCTCATAATCATATACAATTACATAAAACACTAATAAAAAATTTTAATAATATTATTTATCACAAGATCATTTTATCATTTCATTCCAACAATTCATATCATCATTGTTAACTAAATATCATAAAACACAAATTCTATTTAAAACCACATGATTTAATTGGATTTATTTAATAACAACCAATTTCCCCTTCATACAATTATAAACTTCATCATAAATTTTTTTCTCTACCCACTTAATTTCCATATACCCTAAAAAACTAATATCACAAAATCATATGTATCATTATAACCCCTCTAAGCATTCTATTTAAACATATCAAGATTAACCAATTTATTTTACATGTCTCCTCAAATCATTAATCAATATATAACACATTTCACAATATTATAAATACAAAATGGATGGATTATGTTTTTCATATCACCAACTCACAAATCCAATCATAATCAATATGGAATAATCTCATAACAACAAAATGGAAGAATTATATTTCACATATCACTAATTCAAAAATCCAAATCATAATAAAAATTAAAAAAAAACATGATCATTATTATGAATTGAATTTTCTTTTCTAAATTTCCTCATTATTATATTATCACATTGAAATAATTAAATCAACCATATGCCTTCATTTTCAAAAAGATTATTTTTATCAAAATTCCTCATTTATTTCATATTTCTACACCAGTGATTTTTTTCAATAATGAAACAATATAATTCCACTCAATCAAATCACATTATCATTTTATTATTCAATCATTAGTAATTCACACATATTAAACTCATTAAATCATTCGGTAATTATTACCCAAATATTTTAATTTATAAATTCAATTAAAATTATATTTTTCCATAAAACCTCATTTTTTATATCAATATCCATATAATTATAGCATTCACCCACCACTAAATTAAAAAAATATATATGAATTCACTCAAGATGATAAATAAAATGGTTAGAATTTATTACCTTATCAAGATCTAAAATCTATCATTGAATAATTTTCATCGATCACATACTGTAAATCCTTATATCGCTATTGATGATAAAAAATCTCATAATCAATCAATTCATCCAATTTACACATATAATTCTAAAAATAAATAAAGATATATATGAGTTAAACAAGCTATAACAATAAATAGATTTAGGAATTTTTCTTACCATTGATCCAAGGTTCAATTTTCTTAATTACATGAAGAAATTTTTTATTTTATGATAGTGAACCTTCCAAATCATCCCAAAAAAAACCCATGGTTTATCATATCTATCCAAGGGTGTTACATGAGTTAAATGGGAGTTCCATGTTATTTTTAAAGTCGTATCACATGAATTTCCAAAAATATGTGGTTTGGTCTTACCATGAAGCTAACCATGAAATAAACTACACATTAGTTTCTATCCAAATTTTTATAAATTTCATGGTTTAACCAAATTTTTCATCTAATTGTGAATTTAACCATAAATCTTGCTAAAATCTCACATATTTTCCATTAATAACTTGTATTTTCATAAAACTTTTATCCAAATGTAAACAATTCATTTCAATCACAACGTTTGTACTAATATTTCACTTTTAAAGACATTAAAACAACCATTTTAATTTTTTAATGCCTATGATCAATGAAATACCCCTTTAAATTCACAAATTCCGTGAATAGATTTTCTGGATCTATACATGGAACATGTCGATATCATAGAGGCTAACTCATACATTCTTGATTCTTTGAGTAAAGGCTAATAAAGAATGATGAATATATGACATATCATTCATACATATGAATACATCGCATGGTATTCACCTGTATAGATGATCACATCACATGTCACTCTACTGTGTATGGTTTTTCATTTTCTCATCCTTTATCATTAAGGGATCATATTTCATACCTGTCATATAAAATTACAAATCTCAACTTTATTAAAAACAAATTACATGATCAAAAAAACATAAACACCCCTTCATTAGATCAGCCTTAGGTCTGGTATAATAAATATATCAAATTATGATTATTCACGTGTAGGTTACCATATTTTTTCCATAACAAACTATTAGTACAATGGGATTTTTGAAAAACTTTTTATGGGTATAGTGATGGTTTTTTATTTCTTTATAAAATTACTCTTTATAGAACAACCCTTTGGAGAAAAAAATAACAAAATATGAAAATAAATTTCATTATTAGAATTATTAAAAATCATTGGATAGTTAGTGTTCAAAATAGGATTTTTTAGTGTTTTTTATCACTGATAAGAAAATCACCATAAAAAGATTTTGGATTTTATCATCACTAATAAAAGTAATGATAATGTCCACATTTATTAGTTCTAAAAAAGAACTAATAAAGACCTACTTTATCAATGCTTTTTTAGCACTGATAAAGACTCCACTTTATTAGTACTTTTTTAGAACTGATAAAATTAGAAAAATATTTATATTTTTTTTCTCCCACTCATGCCCCCCACCTCCATCTTTGTCAGATCTTGACTCCCACTTTTTTCATTTCTATCAAACAGCTCTCACTCTTATTCACAAGTGATGCTGGATAACATGCCTTTTTTAAGTGCTCACAACCCACCTTTGTCAGAGCTTAGCCACTTACCCACTACCTATGTGATGTCTAGGGCCAAGTTCACTCATAATTAACCTATCTCAGTGGCCACATGGCCTTAAGTGCACCTCCCCATACACCAAAGACTATCGACTAGTAGTGAGGGTCTAATAATGGAAAAGTGGGGAGACTATAACCTCTAGATTAGTATTGGATATAATGAAGTAATAAATATATAAGTAAATTTAAGAAGATAATAAAACTAACAATCAATAATAATAAGTAGATAACCTAGTAATGCCAAAAAAATTCAACCATGAATGGTCATAAGGTGTTATATATACAACGTAGAACAACTAATAGTAGATAATACATACAGTAGGACTAGACAAATAAAATAATAAATAAACAAAATACCCAACTCCTATAGGTTTCCTGAGTTCATGCTTAGTCCCCATCTCCCATGTCAAGTGCTAGTCCATAAACAATAACAACAATAAGTACAATCCAAAATTCCGAAATGCATATGTGATATTTTTTTGGATACCAAACGATAGCCCAAACAATGAGTGAGAAAAAATAAATAGTCTACCACCAATGGTATCTAATAAAAATCCAAACTATGAATATAAAATGTAATAGTGTGCAAGTAAATTAAACATATAGTAGTAAAATAAATATAAACCATGTCAAGATCAAGTTCCTAATGGGATACCTAGACAACCATATTTGCTTCATACTAAGTTGGAATGTTTGTAATCATTTGTAATTTTATAAAAAAAATATCCAGGACCTTTGTTATATATCCAAGGAGTCCATATATAAAGATAATAATATGGGGTTTTGTATTTAAATAAGGATCATCAATTCAAGAATCTAAACTAAGGGAATGTGGGTCATCATGTCTAATAAAACCCAATAATTGATAAAGAGTGTCATTCCCAGAAAATTAAAATAAAATGGTGAGGATCATAATGTCTAACAATTTAAAATGAATGATAAGGAGCTTTATGTCAAATGACCTTAACCTAGGGAGAATCGAGCATCATGTCCAATAATTCCAAACAAATAATGTGAAGTATTATGTCTAACAATCTCAATTAATTGATGAGAAGCATCATGTACAACGTTGATTAACCATTTGCAATTCATTCAATTCAATGTGCCTTGTGAGCCTATATAAGGCATTCCATATCAGTGTCCAAGTATCTCTCAAAGCATAAAATAGTAAGTTGGCATGTTACATGTAATAATTAAACATTGGCAATGAGAAAATACCAATTCTAATTTACAATCCTCATGATTCAATCTATATTTTCATTTACTAATACATTTTATAATGAAAAAGTTTCAAGTGATGGTATTCAACCATTTAACCATCGATTTATTTCAATTACCACTTCCATTAACAAGAGGAAAGATCCAACCAAATTATCAATGTATAAAATCCCATGCCCTTTTTCCAATTCCATAATTTGTTATCCAGTGCTTCATTAATATGTGATAATTACAACCCACCTCAAGGGTGATCAATTACCTAGTCAAGGTATAGGTTTCATGGTCATATAAGCAACACACCTTAAAGGGTGGTTTAGTCACATTGAAAGAATAATGAACTGATGATTTAACATAAGTAAATTAAATCCCCATTCCATTCATATAAAAATTCCATTTCATTAGTCATATCACAAACAAGTGATTAAAGAACAATTAATTATACATACCCTATTATAATTTAATCAAATAATTTATTATCATTTAATTCATTCCCTTTTTAGGAGTAAACCTAAACACACCTAAGTGGTGTTTTGGTCAAATTCAAGAAATGAACAATGAGAGTAGATAATTGGACATGCCAAGGGGTGATCCAAGTCAAGGTTACAACCCCAAAAAATTTCAAAGTGTCTAATGAAGGGTCTACATTATGGTATAGACAATTAATTTAATAAGTTACACAATTTAGGAGAAACACATCGAAATTTTGTTGTGCGGAACAATGAAAATACTTTATAAACATGTGAGAATTTTAGAGAAAATAAATAGGACACCTACTTCATTCTTAGAAAACTTCACTTGTCTGATATCGGCCATTGATTTTAGTTGAAACAAGAGAAAATTAAGAACCAAAAAAAATCCCAAAAATTAAGGAATATTAGATCGCAAAATTATAACATTTATATGGGAGAAGAAAACAGAGTAAAGATGTAAAAGGAGTTGTAAACTCACCTCTAGGATTCTAATGAATCTAAAGGCATTTGATTCGAACATAGAATATGGGAGAATCATCCAAAGGAAGAGGAATGAGTAGGGAATGCATGGGGAGCTGTTGGGCATAAATGTGGAAGAAAATGGGGTGAAACCCATTTAAGAATAGAGGGTTAAAATGGTAATTTTCCCCCTTTTAATAAGGCACACGGTTAGGTTTCATGGTTAGGATGAACAGTTATTAAAACTGTGTACCAACCATATAGGCCTCACTACTCAAGCACTGCCCTACTGCATGGTTTCCTCACACGGTTTATAGAACTGTGTGTCGATTGTGCAATTCTATTATCCTAAGCATACCCATCTCAAATGGTGTGCCAATTTTGTGGACCTTTATACACATCTATATCAAACTACATGGTTTCTGGGGCCACCTCACATGGTTTAAACTAATTGTTTCCCTATAGTGAAAATATTATACAGTATTTCCTCATTGTTAGTACTAACCATCTGCCAACTGTGCGCCCTGGGATGTCTCTCCTAAAACTGAGCTTTAGAATCCTGATGCTTCCAAAACTCATCCAAACTCCTGATACACCTTATTAACCTTAAAACTCATCTAAAAACAATATGTTATAGTGTTATCACTCTCTTACCACCAAATATATTTTTAATTATGAAAAAACACTTTTAGGGAAAAGTGATAAACCAATCCAGATACAGGAAATAGTCAAGCAACATGATATGAAATAACCAAATCTATGAGTTTCAATATGAGCCTTTTAGAGACCTTAAATCTGATTAGAGTCCATTGGAGGTCAGGATCTTTCTCATCCCAATTATAATTGATGAGATTTTCAAAACTGTAAACCATCTTGTCCCAAGTTTGTATGAGCTCTTCTATAGTAATATTCTTCCTGTTGAATCCACATGCCAAAATTCCAAGTTGTTTCAGAGCCCATGAACCCTTCTCTATAGAAAGGTTGGCCTGGAACCGCCTCCCTTCCAGCCAGTCAAATTTCACTTTCATATTGATTACCTCCAAGCTCTTATCCTATAATTATTAATTACAATCAAGGATGTTTTCCCACTCGTCACATTCCACCAATTCACTAATTCTTTGAAGAATATTTGGTACAATCATCTCCTTTATTGCATCTGTCGGGTCAGTGATAAATGATTTCCCTGCATGTGGTCCAAGTTCCTTTGTAGAATATGTCCCCACCTACTTGGGAGCCTTCTGAGGCATCTTCCCTTTTTTGAGGACCTGGTGATAAGAGGGATAGGTAATAAGGAGTATTCTTTTTTCTTTTGCGGCCTCAGAGAGTGTTTTATGAACCCTTCTGAGTCAATGGTGGTGTTTTTACCTTTCTTTGAAGAGAATCTAATATATTCCACCACAAGTCCCACTTCCTTGGGCTCAACTGGGGAGTCCAAGTCTAAATCACTTTCCTACATAGAACCCTCTGGTCGCAAGGTAATGATCTCTCCATGATCAGCCTCTTCTGCATCCCTTCCTTCCACCACATGGCACTCTTCACCTACCAACACTGCGAAACAGTTAAGAGAAAGAATTGCCATTCCAAAAAACTTCACCATATCAGCATAATATGAACTGGTCTGTGAGACCTTCTTAGGAATACTCTTAACCTCTAGGATGCTCAAATTTGTAGCTCATGTACTGTTATTTCTTGTTTGTGTCTTCCCAACTCACACTGTGAATCTGTCTACCAACACTAGGAGTGACTTCCATGTGTGAAACATCTTCGATGGTTGTACTAGAGAATTCTGGCTACCTGGATGAAACAGCATCCAATTGGGGGCACCTATCCCTGAGCCCAACCTCACACTCCTGCGATGCCACCCCCAATCCACTTGAAAAATAACCAACACCCAAATCTTGTCTCAGACGAGAAAAAACTTATAAAACCCATGGATATGGATATTTAGGGGTTGATTTATTTACTGCATCAAAAGAACACCCCAACCCCAAACTTGGAGGTACCTCTGCATGGGGAAGGACCTTCCTGATTGGATCCTCATCTAAAAGTTCCTGGACACCATGGGTCACCATATCAGTAGAGGTCTGTGGAAGGGGAAGTCTCGTATCTCTTGAGACATCCCTGCACCTATTCTCATTCCCTGCTGAACCATACGTATGAACATAGAAATCCTTGCCAGTCCCAACCAGAGTTGTAAGCTCTTTAGGAATCAAGGGAGGTTAAACCAGACACACACTTGGAGCCCTTTTGTGGAAATCAAGATGGCAATGGCCTTGCCTAAAGAAGAAGTAGAAAAACTCTATCCATGATTCATAAACAATATATTGGGTGTACCTATATTCTCCCTCAATCATGATCCACACCATGTCTAGTGGGGGATGTGAGAGTTCCATTTCAACACAAATACGCACCACTATTGGATGCTTCAGGGTATATTCGCTTTAATTAGCGCACAATAAGTGGCCAATGTAATTTCCAATAGAGTGTAGAAGAGACAGGTTCTGGAAGGGTATGGGGAGACCAGGAAGTTGAAGCCAAATCTCCATCGTGGAGGGGTTTTGATTCATGTGAAGGTCAAATGACTAGATAAGAATATGAAAATGAAATATGAGAATAGATTTTCTAGATCTATACCAGGCCTGCACTAGATCTTCCTCATTGACAAAATGTAAAAGCATCTGTCTTATCTCCAGAAGTCTGACAACCGCATGTTGACTTAATCCCCATTCCTCATTCACATACCTGTTAAACATCTCCATGCGAGGCCGACGTTGGAAAAATTTCACCACTAGGGCCGTATAGAGTATAGAAGAAGAATTGGTGAATTCCTGTGGAGAAATCAGGACCACTGGTTGACTATGTAGGATTCCAGGGACCTTCGGAGAAATGCTGATGCTAGGGAAAAGAAGGAGGGTCGCATTTAGAGAAGATTGGGCACCATGATCCTGAGGTTGAGGCCCCTACCCTAGAGGAGGAGGGGCCATCGAAGCTGCCATATCCACTAGAGAATTGCCCGCCAATCAGGAAGTATCCTTCAAATCCCCTTTAAATGAATGACCATAGTGTTCTCACTCTCTTAATTGCATTTTGAAACTCGGTTTGTTATTTATAAGATCTAATATTTGAAAAAATCAAAATCCTTTAAAAATTTCAACCCATCCCAAAAAATGGGATCTTACAACCTCCATGCCTTAGAAATTCTCATCCTTGAGAAGCCTTTGGGGTTAGAAAAATAAACTACATGGCCTACCTAGGTAGGGAACTCCCACTCACAGATCCACATTTCATTTACAAATTCCCAATACACCTCCAAGCACCACTTTAAACATATGACACTCTAGAAGCTAAATCTTGATCCAATACTCATACCCACCAACAAAATGCTAAGACAATTCTTACCCAAGACTATCTAATATGAGATGTTATCATGTCATTTTCTCTCTTATTAATCGGTCTATGTCACTTCCCACTATAGGTTCTACTTCAATAGCTAATTTTGAACCACGGTACTTACACCCTTGGAATTTCCTATAGAGACACATCCTTAGTGTCCTGGTGATGATCTCACCATAATCCTCAACCTTTTAAACCTGATCACATATAGTTAAACAGCCTCCATTCCTCAATTTTATTGAAACAATTGATTTCCAATTGACCCCACTTAATCAAATCGTGCCAAATTTTCCTTGAGAATACCTAATTAGTCATTGAACTATATTCATATCATCCAAATGGTGTGCTAGATATGATTACTTATTTACTGCATACAACATCCTGAGAGAACTCAAGTTGAACCACCTCAAGTTGGTTATTTTTAAAAATTATTGTCTTCAACAACCGATGCACCGCCAAAACTAGATTCCTAACACCTTATTCTAAGGCACAGTGAAATCATTTTGAGAATGCTCATTGAATCGTATAACCAACTTCTAATGACATATCCTGACCAAACCATATCTTGTTCATTTTATTTTTCATTCCACAGCATGAACACTGATGCATTACCGATCCAAGATTATTGGATTTTCATAAGCTATCTCGGGCCTCACACCCACAATTGAACTTCACCCAAGCCCGTGTTCGAACTTGTACCTAAATTTACTAAGAAATCCAAGAATACATTATTATATTTATACAATTTAATTTAAGGTTCAAAATGATTGTCACATAACCGGTCTCAAGGTACCATGACACTTCCACATGAGGGTATCCTACTAGACTAACATCATGTTCCCTGCCTTAGGAGAATCCTCACCATCGCACCAAAAAAAATTAGTTTCTAATTACCACATCCCATACCTCATCCATCCCGATACATAACTAATGGCATAGAAAAGAACCCACTCATCCCCAACTATTAATGCAGACATCACTCATCACTCATTCCTTATTTTTAAGAATGGTTCCCATGGCATTCACTAAGTTTCAACTCACAGCAAGGGTCCCCACCCTCAAACAAACAATGGTGTACTCCTCACTATATAGATTACCTTAAAATACTCCTCATTTGTGACTCCAAAGGATTCTATAAATATAATCATAAAATATATTTAGATAGATCATTTCATATCCTATGATCTCTCGACATACTTAGGATGATACCAAGATATTTGGGAATGATCATCTCTAAACTAAGAGTCCACTAAGATTCCACTGATAGGAATGTATCACTCTCCCAATCAATGCTCATATAAAACTGGGATATACTTTACTTTAACCAACCCCTATCACCATGTCTACTAATAATGTGTGCCAAGGTCCACCCATAGGTTAATCATCTCATGGAAACTGGTTTATTTTCCAAATTATCCCTCATCACAGGGCACTTAATTTATTTTTCCCAAAGTTCTGGCTCACTGATTTGTGGAATCTTTCATGAACCCCACTTCAAAAAATTTGTATTAACAAAAAATATAGCATAGTAAAAACCTGGGGTCGATCTCTCAAGGAGGCCACTCACACACACTATCTTTTTTCTTATTCTCATGGTTATAATATAACTAATATAATACTAAATAATAAATAATATAATGATGAGGAGTTTTTGAAATAAATGATATAAATATTTATATATATATATATAATATAAAAAAATATAAAACAAAATAAAACACGCAAAAATGTTAGTGAGAATATTTTTTCATTCTTAGGAGTTTGCAATGATGTTATCATTGTTCTTTAAAAATATAATATCATTATTTTATCTAGTGTTAAAATCAACCCTATCAGTTAACACCCTCCCATTTGAATTGTTATTATCCCAAAACAAACCTATATGTGCAAGATAATATCCCTCACATCATTACTCTAATGTTACACCAATCCTCTATATGTGATATTATAATAATGAAGGAGAGTAATATTAATGAATGAAGATAAGAACTCAATAGTATAGAAAGAAAGGTAAACCCTACATAAAATATGGTTTCACTAATAATAATATTTCTAGAATAAAATAGTAAATTGCATTGAAGTGAAATGAATTCAAAGCATTATCACTCCCTCCCTCAAACAAGCAACAATGTTAGTTCTCCATTTTCATAGAGTTGAGAAGGGCACGGTGGGATACCACAAAAATAATAATAAATAAAATAAGAGATAATATGGATGAAGAGGAGAAAAATAATATATAAATAAAAAAATACATCATAAAAACTAAAAAATATCCTACAATATGGCGCACTAAAAATTATGATCCTTCGAAGGGGAGAGGTGGTATATATTTATAAGTAAGGGGTGGAAAATATTTATTCTAATTCTATACTCAAAAAATTCAGGCCTAGTTAAATAAATAAAATGTTGAATAATGAAATGTGGTATTAATTAAATATTTTCTTCCACATATCCTATTTTCACCATCAAAGTGTCAACTTATTTGGCCCTATATTGAATAAGTTATGGCTGAATCATTAAAGAAAATACTTATGTCTAGAAAAAATATCTATATTTAATGTATCTAATTTCCACATATTTTTTGATATTTTAATGGATGAATATTGGAGTGTTTACTTATGTAAAAATATTACCATATTTCTATCTCATTCACCCTTAAAATTACATCTTATTTAGATAAGTATTGAAGGAGTTATGGTTGAATCATTGGTGATAAGATTTTCGGCCTCACAGATTCATTGAATCTGGATGCATCTACTTCACACCCATTTTTTATCATGATAACTAATGAATCAGAAGTTTATTTAATTGGATGAAATGATACACATAATTTATTCTAATTTATTTGAAAAAAAATTGGCAAATATAAGTATGGGAAAAAATTATGGTCGACTTATTATAGTGGGACCCATCTAGTCAGGTCCACATTAGTGTTGAATTCATGGAATTTTTTTACCACTAAAATGGTGGATCAATATTTCCTTATATAAATTAAAATTTTATAAAAATTAATTAATAATCCCCCCCAAAAAATTCAAGAAAAAATTCATCATAGAAAATATTTCTTGATAAAAATACTATAGTGCTCTTAAAAGGGTAAAAACAGAATTTCCTTGCAAATTTCAACTTTATGCTCAAATTATAATTTTTTATTAAATATTAAAATAAATAAAAATATGGGATAATTTAATAAATTATTATAAATAAAATATTCAATAAAATTTTATTTTATCAACTCCCTGAAACTTAACCTTTTTTCACTCCTGGGAAAAAAATAAATAATATCATTTTCAAATTCACACAAAGTTCAATAAAGAGAATATTTAAAATGATATTTCACAAAATAGAATTTATAATGTTTCATTTATCAAAAAAATCCTTTCATTTTCTTATCTCACATTTAAATTTTTTTCAACCTAAAAAATCCATCCAAGACCCAATCACAACTCACCTCACATTGAAATTCATTCCACTCTTCAATTAAGAGAAATTAAATCTAGAGTTATATTCATACTTGTAAAGTTCATGTGTCACTATAGGCTTGTGAAAATTCTCATCTCTAGATGATATGATACATAAAAATATTATTAATCATGAGGTATTTTCATTAAGGTTCAAATTTATTTGAGTCTTAAGGTAGGTATAAAATGAATAAAATGAGGCTCAAAAAGGATGATGAACTCTTAAATAAAAATTCCTGAATAATCAAGTGAAAATATGAGAAATATACCGCACTCAATTACCATTATATGTGAAACATAACACCCCCTTTTTCATTAGACATGAGTAAGAAAATTAATACAATGGATGATTTTATCTCAATTCTCCATTTTTTATTTTTTTTATTTTTATTTTTTTCATGGAATATGAGATAAAAAGAAAATGTTGTGAATTAAAAATCATGTAAGATCAATTAATAATTCAATATCATCTCCATTTTTTTCTTTTTTCTTTGAAATTTTCACTTATAACAAATATCACATCCACCACCTAACCCCATATGATATTTAAGACCATCAGTCAAGTAATGATGATCTTTGACCTACCCAAGAAACAAACAATGTTTTTTTAAGATTAGAATGATATCATACAAATGAAATACAATTAATATTGACACATGCCCATTTTTCTCTCTCTATTTCCAAAAATAATTACACATACCTCACACACCCAAAAATGAATTTCATCCCAAATAACACACACAAAAGGTCATTCCCTCACAATCAAACATGAAATATCCATGAAAAAATATTAATATTTAAGGTAGGTAAGAAAAAATTGTATTTTAATGTGGCTTGAACTTATAATAAAATTCATGGATTCTAAGGGCTAACAAGGATTGATTTAAAATGTAGGTCTTAAGTTAGAAATTTGGTGTGCCGAAGAAATGTCTCAATCGCATCAATAACATTTTATAAACTCCAAAGTTTTGAAAGATAAAAAATTACAAGTTATAGTTTACACACAAAATCCATGTTTCTATCAATAAAGTGTGGGTATTGGGAAGAATATTTCAAAAGGGTTCATAATATATCACAATATGGGGGGAAATTATTGAGTCAGTGTTTCATGGACATGGATTTCAAAAATTAGACAAACTCAAAAAATGATTAATAATAAAAAATTCAAGATAGAGTATCCAAATCAAAAATAATTTAAAATCCATTTTATCAAAAATCAAGAAAACTCTCAAAAAATAAATTTGAGTGTGAAAATTTATGATGAATACTCATTAAAGCTCAAATTTCCTAAAAATATGAAAAAATAAAAATAAAAAACAACTAAAATAATTCTAAATATATTGACACTCCCCCATACTTAAATTTAACTACACTTAATTTAAACTCAACAAAAATAAAAGTTATGGACTTAAAACACAAAGAGAAGGAAACATACCACCTGACATTATTATTTTTAGTAGCATCCTTGAGTTATGATCCTAACTACTGCCACTTAGAAACTACAAGGAAGAATAAACAAAACATAACAACTTTATTGAAATAAAATTAAATAAAATTAAAGAGAAGAGGTAAATAAGAAAAGTGATAGAAATTGGTATGGACTCCCAAGTAGATACTAGTTTTGGGATACCTCTATTTGGCAGTTTCAATGGTCACCCAAAGTTTGATGGTGGATGTGGTTTGTGTGATTTGAACCACCACATCCCATTACTTCCAATACACACTCCTTCACATAGTTTTTAGAATACTCCATTAATATATTAAAACAATTACATTCCCTTAGTATTTT
Source organism: Viscum album (assembly GCA_963277665.1). Classification (NCBI taxonomy): domain Eukaryota; kingdom Viridiplantae; phylum Streptophyta; class Magnoliopsida; order Santalales; family Viscaceae; genus Viscum; species Viscum album. The sequence goes on along the minus strand of OY728130.1, from coordinate 1,598,842,802 downwards.
ATTATAACTTACAAGGTGGGTTAGGATAATGAATGGGTCCTCCTCTTTCATTTTGGTCACCACCTCTTTGGCCTCTTCAAATTCAACATCTAGGGGTTTCTCAAGTGATTTTGTTTCATAAATTTCAGAAAAGGGGAAATCAGAAAAAAATCAACATGAATATGATTAAAACATGAAGAATCAATAAATAATTATTCCCCTTCAAATAGGTCAACTTGGAATGTGATTTCTTATAGTAAGTCCACTGGTAACTCAGTCTCAATAAGTGTATAATATTCTTTATCACTATCCTCCAAGGAAATACATTTATTATCTAAATCAGAAAAATTAAAGTAGTGGGAGGTAATAATCAATTAATTTTCAATAAAATCGTAATAAAATGAGTTCAATATAATATTTTCTTTATGAGTAAAATTAGATTTTAATTCTTCTTCTTCACTTAGTCTCTCTTGGAGTAAGTTTATTGCGGGTGCAGGCAGGTAGTCCATCTCCACCATTTTTTCTTCAAATTCCACCACTTGGGTGGTGTATTCTTCTAATGTTAGAAATATTTAGAGAGTTGTTTATTTTTCATTGAAAATATGTGATAATCACATACCTTTTCAAATTATATAAAATCATTCGAATATTCATCCAATTCAAATTGATCTCCCACATGTACATCAGCTCGAAAGTCTTATTATTTAACCTCCTATGGAAATGGAATGGATAGGTTAGAGGATATTCCATTCACAATTAATTCCTAGCATAGTTCTTCATTCAAAAAATTTGGAAAAAACAAGATTTGATTTCTCCTCTTCCTGAGCCTTCTTTTGAGATGCCAATTTCTTTAAGGAGTTTGAAATAATTTCCATTTGATTCCTTAATTATTCAATAATTTTTTCATTATCCACCCAATGAATCTTAAAAATATGTTTTTTATATACTCTTAAAAATTACAAACATTAGTCCAATCAAAATAAAAGTAAATATAAAATTCCATAATTAACCTTAGTAAAGAATGATATGTAATAAAGTTCAATTTATTTTATTTTTTTAAAATATATGAATTTTATGGTTTTTTAAAAAAAAATAGTATGTGAAAGTACTTATCCACCCTAAAAATGGACTCAAATTTATTTTTGGTATTTTTCACAAACCATGCTTCAATAAATTTTTACTACCTAAGAATATATCATAATGCAGCCCAAGGGTTTATCCCTCAAGAATGCTTCTCACACACACTTTTCTTTTCTTATTGTCACGATTATATTATAACTAATATAATAATAAATAATATAATAATATAATTATGGAGGGTTTTTGAAATTAATTATATAAATATATATACATATAATATTGAAAAAATATAAAAGGAAACAAAACATACAAAGATGTTAGTGAGAATATGTTTTTGTTCTTAGGAGTTTGTAACGATGTTATCATTGTTCTTTAAAAAATTAATCCCATTATTTTATCCAGTGTTAAAATCAACCCTATAATTTAAAACCATCCCATTTAAATTTTTATTATCCCATACCAACCCTCGGCGTGCAAGATATTCTCCCTCACATCATTACTATAATGTTACACTGACCCCCTACATGCAGTATTATAATAACGATGGAGGGGAATATTGATGAACAGAAAGAAGGAATCAATAATAGAGAAAGTAAGGTGAACCCTAAATCAAATATAGTTTCTATAGTATTAAAATTCTTGTAATAAAATAATAAAATAAATTTAATTTAAATGAACTCAAATAATCATCTCTCCCTCCCTTGAATAAGTGACGAGGTTAGTTCTCCATTTTCATGGAGTTGGGGTATAGTGGGAGAACACAAAAAAAGAAAATAAAATGGAATTTGGATAAATAGGAGAAAAATAATATATAAATAAAATAAATATAACTTTTCCATCATAAAAAAACAAAAAAAATCCAACAATATGTCTCACTACAAAATTTTATCCTTTACAGGGAAGAAGAGGTACATATTTATAAGCAAGGGGTGGAAAATATTTATTCCAACTTTTTCATCCAAATATTTACACCTAGTTCACCAAATAAAATTTATAATCATGGAATGTGGTCTTCTTGAAATATTTGCATCCACGTATCCCCTTTCTGACCTCAAAATTTCAGCTTATTTTCCCTTGTATTAAAGAATTTATTGTTGAATAATTAAAAAAAATATATTTTTTCCAAGAAAAATTATCCAGATTCAATGTATCTAATGTCCAAGTGTTTTTGGATATTTTAATGGATGGATATTGGATTTTTGAATAATATGAACATGTTACCATATGTTTTTCTCATTCACCCTTAAAATTCAAGATTATTTTTCCATGTATTGAAGGAGTTATGGTCAAATCATTGCTGATAATATTTAGAGCATAGAGGATTCATTGAATTTGGATGCATAGAATTCACACCCATTTTCAACCATGATAACTTGTGAACCAAAAGTTACTCAAGTTTAATAAAATGACCCACATATTGTTTTATAACTTATGTTAGAAATTTAGGCATATAAAATTATGTGAAAAATGATATGGTCGACTTATTGTGGTGGGACTCATCTAGTTAGATCCACATCATTGTTGATTTCATGGCCATTTATAACCCCTAAAATATTGGATCTAACATTCCTTATATTAATAAAAAAATCTATAAAATTTAATGAAGAATCCACTCACAAAATTCCCATAACAAATTCATTATACAAAATTTTTTATGATAAAAATACTAGAGTTGTATTAAAAGGGTAAAAATGGAATTTCCATGAAAATTTCAACTTTATGATTAAATTATAATTTTTGATTAAATGTTAAAATAAATCATAATTTTGGAGAATTAAATAAATTATTATAAATAAAATATTTTATAAAATTGTGGATTATCAGTTTCCATGCCTACAAAAATCATGATTGAATTTTTCGATCCTTATCTCGTGCTTAGCCACTCGCCGACATTCCATTTCAACTAGTTACCACACGTGACTAGAACAAACTAATATTACCATATACAGTTGTTGTGCACTCCCATACCACCCAATCCAAGACCTATCTCACACTCTTATGATTCATCCATCAACAAGGCTAATTCGATCATGCTACATGACACATCGGTCTTAACACACTAGGAGCTCCCTTGGAACTCCTCTTAAAAATTGGGCACCTACATGTGTCATGACTTAGAAAACAACCTACCACCACACGACATTATTTTAGAAATTAAAATTTCAACCAAAAAAACACTAGTCAAAAAATCCTAGCATCTGAATGGTAACATCCTGACCTAGGTTTCACTAAACCGATGCCTCGAGCTGGTTCACTGCAAGGCCTCAAGAACATGTCCCAATATGCCAAAGGCTGCTGACTATTAGTGATAGTCTAAAGGTGGTACGGTGGGGAGACTATACCCTCATATCAGAGTAAAAACATTAGGAATAACTAGATATCATCCATATAAATAATAAATAGATTTTATAAGAAATAAATAAATGAAATAGAAGCATGATGTAATAATAAATGAAATTTTATAAAATCCCAAATAGCCATGTTATACATAAAACATTGATCAACCATCAGGATGATCATATATATAGAAGTATATAAAATAAACTGAAATAAAAGTACAAGGATCTACTACTAACTCTAAGCCAGACCACGTACCCAGTCTCCAAACTTTGTCAAAATCCACCATCTCAATCATAAGAATCCACACCAATGTTCCTTCTTGATCATGCAACCCTGGGCCTTAGCCCTATCCATCATGCAATCTGTACTCAACCTGAAAGGAAGACATAAGGTTTTCATGCACATAGAGGTGCACATACAGGGGTGAGAAATAATCTTAGTAGACCACCCCAATGATGAACCTATAAAACTATTTCCATAAGTGCATGATCATGCAATATTCTCAGCCTAGCTGAGACATAACTAGAAATAACAAATAAAATAAATCAAGTTGAACCACAGTCAATCCCTAAGTATGTGATCCTGGATAACTAGAAAATGTGTCATCATTTATGTGTGTGTGTGTGTGTGTTCTCATAGATATATATATATATACACACACACACACACATGAATAAGGTGAGAAATAACATAAACCAATAGAAGTTGGTCCTTGGGTTCATAAATCACGATCATTGGAGGTCATGTGGAAAGGCATTCATCTGGATTTCATATCACTAAAGTTTTTATAATTAAGTCAATCTTTGGGTCTGTAATCCCAATCAAAAATACCTACTTTGGTTAGTTCTAGAAATGACTCTGATCAAGCTACGTCGCCATGGGGGGATACAAGTCCTAGCCCTGGGTTCACCTATACTCACCTCCAATCACTATAAATATGGATGTCTCATATCAAAATAAAATAATATAAATGGTCACTAAGCTTAATGTTATGCCACTCATGCCCTGTAAATCCATTCCAATGTCTGGGACCTAGGTATCAGTCTGTAGGAATTCATTACATTATGACTCAAATAATACCTAAGTGTATGAACATTATGATATTTATAAATTTAATTCTCTCTGAATCTAGGTACATTATTGGAATCCATTCATATAAATGGATTTACAGCCTCATACCCAGGAAGTACCTCTAGGCAATGTAGTTTTGGTGTATCCACCTAACCCTAGGGAGAATCCTAGGCAATGCTCGAGAGAGCGTAATCATCCAAAAATATATCAATAATTCGAAGTACCATGTCTAACACCACAATCAAGTAATCAATCAGGGAAAGTGTAATTATACTCATCACTCGGGAGATTGTAACCATCCTCGATTCTATATCACATCAATGATGAGGAGAGTCATCTCCACCACTGCGATCAATTAATCTATTGGGGAGTACATAATCATTACTATCACTCAGGAGAGAATAATCATCCATGAGTATCATCAATAGGAATTTCATGCATGTACATCATAATCAAAGGGACGTCATGCCCATACATCATAATCAATAGGGGTCAAATTCTAGATCCTAATAAATACATTTTATCGTCCAAATAATAACATAATAACAAATAAAAGGCTTAGAAGCTAGATCTCAAGTAACACATATGGTCATACCAATAAAATAACAAACAATAACATGGATCTGAAGCCGGATCCTAGGAAATAGATATGGTAATTCCAATAAAGAAAAACAAAATACACCAAGATCATAAGCCACTAACCAAGAAGAACCTCTAGTAATCATCATTGTATTAATAGTAAACAAGTGAATTCCTAAATAAAAGAGTAAGGGTGGATGAATGCCTAAACCCACCACTATTATCACAACCTCATAATCTTACAATTTTAGTATGGGTTATAAGGTGACACCCACTACCATCTCTACCCAAACCTGACGTACTATCTTTGGTTCAGTCAAAAATAGGGGCACTCACCAAGTCTCTCATTTCATAACACTATACAGGCATCCTACTCAAGATCCTTTAGGTATAAACATAATTGAATCCATCCTACTGAGGGTCCTCATCTGTGAAGTTAAAAGGAAGAATCCTACATGGGATCCTTGACAATAAGTAAATAGATACATCCTACATAGGATCCTTGGAATAGTATATAGGAATAATCATTCTATATGGAACCCTCATGAATAATAGAGTACGTAGGCATGGGAATCTTACATGGGATCCTAGGAAGGAGTAAACAGGTAGAGGGATCCTATAATGGATTCCCTAGGTCCTCCTATACATTAAGGCATCCCATAGGGGACCCTCAATAATAGTAATAAGATAGATTAAACCTACATGGGATCCTCTTGGTCAAAAACTAAGATGTCCTATTGGCCTAAAATAAAAATTCATTGAACATAGTACAAGAGAGATTGATCATATCCCATCTCAAATCATGGGTCTCACTCTTAGGAGATAGCTGAGTTTGATTATCAGAGGAAGAACCACTCTATTTAAGAAAATACCTAAAACACCTCATGGGTGTCCACAAATCACCTCAAAGGGTAGTACTATCTCGATATACATGAAGAAATTATCAAAATGGACTACTCATAGGTAAAATTATAACTTTTTGGAATAAAACACTAAAAGTTCCTCAAAAGGGTATCAAGGGTGTAGTACACGGCATGTATACCCAGTACACAATGTGTACTCCTAAAGATGCACTCTATCCAGACTTGGCATGTAAAATCCAAAATACACAGCATCTTGATCATGTATATAGAGTATATCCTACATGGGGTACCTTCATGTTCTCCACACATGGAATGGACATGTATATATCCTGGTTATGTACCTATACATGGCATACAACCCACACAAGGTCTAGCTATGTACTCTACATGGACATGTGCCCCTATACAGGCTATCTGGCTAAGTACTCAGCTACACGGCCAAGTCCAAGTACACGGTGTGTATTCTCCATACATAGCATGTACTTCTAAAAAGATCATCTTCCTTAAATAGGAAGATCACACAATATGTATTCTCGAATCTACATATTGTGTGATCAGGATTTCTAAATGAGAAACCCCTCAAATCATCCCAAAACCCTTGTTTTCTCCACAAAAGGTATAGGTCAACCCATTAGGGGTCCTAAGGGCATTAAAACTTGAAAATAGTACATCTATGTGGATTTATAGAAAAACTTTAAAACAACCTACCTTTGGATGGAATTCATCAATGCTTCGCCCATTTTCGTGATCCACGGTCTCCACACGATGATCTGGCTCCTCCCAAGCTCCACGATGGTACCTCTATTACCCTATCTCTCTTTATCTATCTCACTATCCCTCTTCTCTCTTGGTCTCGTGAATTAGGAATTCCACAGGGGTGTGCATGGGAATCTAGATAAGGAACATAAAAGAAAATAATGAAATGAAATAAAGGAAAAGAAAAAATAAAAGGGGGCTCATCATGGCCCTGATACCTGATCTGAGTTTACGCCCTACCTAGAAAAAACACCTAGTTATAGACTCAATGAAGAAGATAAGATCTCAATCCAATGATCTATTCAAAATATACAGGAAAACGAACATGTGTGAATAAATTAATATTTAATTAATTAAATATTAAATATCAATTATTTCATAGAAATTTAAACTGTTTTTAATTATAGAAAATTTATGTACTAGGGTAAACACCCTATTATGGGACCAACAGAGTCATTGGAAAAATTATTTGAGATCATATTATAGGGTAAAATGACCATTTTACCTCTTATAAGCATCTGAAAGAAAAAAAATCAAATTTCTGCTCAAATTTCTAGTCTAGAAAAACACGGGTCATTACAGTCTCCCCACCATAAACCTTCTTGTCCCTGAAAAGCCTTATAGTAAAACTAGTAGCCATGATCTCATCCAGAGAATTTTCACAACTATATTATCTTTACTATTTAACGGCTAGCCTCACAGCATCAACAACTCACCTACATGGGAGACACTTAACAGCAAGCGGTCTAGTTCTCCCCACCATAAGAATACCCTTATTATCATCTTACAATCAAACTCTAAGATCGAAGGTCCACATAAAATGCTGAATTTTAACTGAAAACAAGGTTCACCACCCCAAAATGGCCAATATTGCACTCGCCTCCATATTTCTTGCCTTATACCACTCCTCAAGCACAACCTCAATAGTTTACTTCATTAAAGGAAATATATTTAAGAAGAAAAGAAGCTTTTTATAGAGCCAAAACTCTCTCAGGGTACTCAAGATGATATCAAGATGGTTCATGATTGTCACTAACTAATATTATGTTAAGATTCCATAAAAAGGTGTGTAAGAACTTCCAATCCATGCTTACATAAAAATAGGCCATACTTGCCCTTAACCAACACCTGACACCATGTCTTGTGAAAATGTGTTTCCAGGTCCAACCATGAGTCAGCCGTCTCACAGAACCCAATTAATTCTAGATGTCTTCTCTACCACAGAGGAACATTTTTCATTTAACCACAACTCTCGAGCAACCATTCCCACAGAAAGTCTTGAAAACATCAATCCACGAATCACATATAGACACTTATTATTTTACGATTTAAATAGAACCAGGTGAAACCAGTGTGTACCTTTATCACCCAACTTATACTCTCAAGATTCGTCTGCTATTAAAACCAATTTGACCATGATACATAACATGTTAGTCTAGACAAGTTATAATCTCCCTTAGAACTCCTCTTAGAAATCGATCACCTCACTTATTCCATGATTTATTCCATGACTTCCCATCACCTGACATCTCCCCAGTCACGAGAATCTATCCACACTTGAATAGTAAAAACACTGATCAATTATCCTAGGCACCCAAAATATCCTACCCATCATATCCAATCATGATACCAAAGAACCCTAGGTGCTTCGTCAAAATCCAAAGGCATTAACATGCCTATATCAAAAAACCCAATCAATAACCATGCATCAGTATCAAATGATCATATAACATATCTCTCTTCCTGAAAAGGCATCCATAAACCTGGGCTAACCTCTCTCACATAGGTTTCCCTCGATCAAATGGAACATCAACCTATAAGTTTCTGATTCAAAACTAAGGGCCTCTAGATCTCCCATCTATCCCTAATGATCAAGTATCACAACTAGGTTACAAGGTCTAACCACCTATCCCAAAAGATCAAACCTCTCAAAGGGAGGTAAAGAAAAAAAGTGACCTATGAGGGTTAAAACTATCAACATTGGCTTACTAGTGTCCTAATCCTCTCTAATAATCCTTATAAGGAACTAATCCCAGGAGGTCACAATATAACATAGGAAGAATGATGAACTGACACTCATCAAGCATCTGTATACAGTAATATCCCCTTGAGGTCCATTTCACAAGAAACTTCCTGGTATCTATCGACATTATACTCTATGATCTAACTAGATGAGCACAAACAATGATCGATTAAATATAATGTCATTCCAAGCTATATAGGAAAACACACTATAGATTGTTACTAACAATTTAAATAACCAAACATAAGAAACAACACCCCACTAGGGATTCAACATTTGTTTATCATATTCCCTATCAACCCACAAGGGTTACTGCACTTCCAGTGTATGAGGACTAAGTCATTAGCCTTACCACCAAATTCCTTTACATAGATCTATATAGTCTTCCATAAGAAGGAAATATATATGCAATTGGACCAATTAAGTATAATTCCAATAATATCCTGCATGGTAAAATTCCATTTAGGTTGTTATTGACACTTTAAACATTTAACCTCTATCATCAGTAAAATCAAACACTATAAGGTCTATAACATATTAATCCTATATGCCAAATATGATTTATGAGATGTCTCTTGCCTTTTTCATCCAAGATTCAAAGTACATCCGTAGATTTCTTCTAATGGTCCAAAAGATAGAAATATATAAAAATCATAGCATCCACATAACATGTGCATTACTCAAAGTGATGATCATATAAAACTGTAACATCACATATCAAGAACATTAATCACATTTCCTTGGTAAACTATACTAACTACCAAAAACAAGTTTCCTCAATGCGCTAGTCTGATATCCATTATAGAATGTGACACATTTATAATACTCCTATCTACCATATCCCAAATAGTAATACAATATGAAAAGAAAAACCTCTGATACCAATTTGTAACATCCCAAACTAGGTTCCACTAACCTAGTGCCTCGACCTGATTCACCATAACGTCTCAAGTGCATCTCCCTATATGTCATAAGTTCTCAACTAGTAGCAAGGGTAAAAGTGGTACAGTGGGGATATTATACCCTCATATCAGATTAACAATAGATTAAATAACCAAATATCATCCATATTAGTAATAAACATAATTTGAAATTAACAAATAACTAAACTAGAATCATATTGGAATAATAAATGAAATTCTATAAAATCTAGAACAACTATTTCATACATAAAACACTGATCACCAATTGGGATAATCATGTATATAGGAATATATAAAATAAATTGAAATAAAAGTACAGGTCTCTCCTACTAACTCTAAACCAGAACACATACCCAGTCTCTAGGCACTATTGAAATGCACTAGCCTAATCATAATAATCCACACAAGCATCCCCACTTGATTATGAAACCCTGAGCCTCAACCCTATCCATCATAAAATCTATGCACAACCTAAAAAATGGACATAAGGTATACACATACATCGAGGTGTATGTACAAGGGCGATAAGTGATCTCAGTAGGTCACCCCAATGAAAAACATATAAATCTATTATCATAAGTGCATGCTCATGCAATATGCTCTACCTAGACAAGTCATAACTAGAAATAACAAATAAAATAAATCAATTGGAACCACAGTCGATCCCTAGGTCCATGATCCTAATTAACTATCCAATGTTCCATCATTTCTACATATATATTTATATGTGTGTATATATATTCCTATATATATATATCTACTATATATACTAATCTTGGGTGTATCCAAGCTTACATGTCACCTCCTCAGAGAACCAAGTCACCTTATACCACATTACCAATTACCATTTAGCCCCCGCCTTTCGACTCCCACCACCGCATTACCCCCCACATTTTGACTCCCACCACCACATTACCATGACCTATCTTTGATGTTAAGGGTTACAATTATCCATTTTCTTCCTCCTGCGTCAATCTTCGTCTTCTCCACCTCCGCCTTTTATGCCTCTCCCAGCTCTGAATCACGCTCCTCCGCCTCTCGCTTCTCTTCCTCCAACTCTTCCACCTTAGTCTTCTTCAACTCCTATTTCTCTGCCTCCGGATCTTTTGCATCTAGATGCTAAGCATCCATCTGCTCCACATATGGCTATTATGCCTCCGGATCCCTCGCCTCTACCAGATCTGTAACACCCCAAGATTTTATGAGAAGTATTCTCTTTAATTTATTTGATGTCTTGTGTTGTATGCTACACCATGATTATCTTGCGCTATACTCAACACCATATTAGCTTGAAATATACGCAACACTATTCTTGGATCGTGTTGCACAAAATTTCAAGATCGTTTGATAGAAGTTATTCTACGCAACATTGAGTGTATATATATATATATTCAATGTATAAATGAAATATGGTTGGATTCTATTATACACAAAAACAAAGGAATCTTACACTACATGAAACCCTGACTTGGCTTATTTTACACGCAATCATGACCTTCCATGGTAGCATGTTTTGTACGCAATACCGAGTTTCACTAAACAACAATATGTTATTAAAATATTATATAAACTAGCTGTTATGAATAGTAATACCCACTTTTTGAAATTTTATAAATTTTTATCTTTCAAAATGGAATTCATTTTTGGATTTGGAATATCTAAATTATCCTAGGGTGAAATTTTGGTATTTTTTTGAAAACTTTCCATTTTTGATGAATAGTGAAAACACTGAGTTATTGGTTACAACCGACTTTTTATTTAAATAATAATTTATTTTATTTAAATTTATTTTAGGTCAAAATAGATACATAATACTTATATAAGTTCAATTTAATTCATTGGAGTCATTCTATAATAATTTTAGATATATAAAAATTTTATTAAACTTTTCACCGTCTATTACCCACCTCCTAGGAGCATTTGCAATTGTACATAAAACTTAATTTTACAACTTCTGTGAGTTTAATTTAGAAAATCTGAGAGACATGGTTAATATCAAGGAGTAAAATTTGGTTCAATAAGATAAAAATAATTTTTGGTGAATAGAAACTTTTTACTTTTATTTACCACGGTTAAAAGTAAATAGGGTAATTAAGGGTAAAAATGATATTATTATTACCCTAACACATGTACGAATTCTATTTTATAAGTTTAATTAGACCAAAAACAACCTTAGGAATAAAATATTACCCTTTATGTCCACTTGGATTATATTAGGACACTTATTATTATTTTATTTAAAGAAGAGTTAAAAGAGTTAAAATCAATGTTTAATAACTAAAACATTTTTAATATAGGGTTATACATAAGATAAATTATACTATAAATATTAATTAGAAATATAAAAATATTTCCTACATAATTTTATTTTATTTATAATTTTTATACATTAAAAATTTTAATTTATTTATGACAAAATGATGATGCATTAATTACCTTATTAATGAAATATTAACATAATTGATGTTATAAATACCCAAATAAATGTAATTTGAGACTTTTGATGAATTACACTAATTTTATAGGTTAATATTACATGTTAGTATTCTTTTAATTAATTTTTTTCTAAATAATCTTTCTGTTATGATTTTCACAAAAATCAATTACCAAATAGCTTCAAAATTGACATAAAATAGTTTTTAAAATAAATATTATATTATTAATTGTTATTCTATTACTAAAAATCTAAGGTTCAGAAAAATGACTTATATAAGGTTATATATATTAATAATTAACCACTTTGGGTTCTTTTGTCTTGTTATGGTAAGTTTATTAACCATATATTGTAAGAAAACAAGAAGACACGGTAAAAGTTAAATTATTTAACTTATAGTTAAATCTAAATTATAAGGTTAAAATAGTAACCTAAACTTGTCCAAAACCTATTTTTTGAGAGTATTTAGACCTATACCTACTTTATCTTCGAAATAAATCAATTTAGAGCTATTATAAACCGAATATTACTTTATTATAAAATAATATTTTAAGTTTTTCCTAAGGTGCCCCTCTCCCCCCTTATAAAAGGGAACTCCTCCCTCTTCTCTTTACACAATTTTGAGCTTCCAATCTTGGACAAACCCAGACCATTTACCTTATAAACTTACCTATATACATTATACAGGTTATGGTCTCCTCAAAATAACAACTCTAGTGCCTTAAGACGAAGCATAAAAGAGGTGCGTCGAAGAAGAGGTAATCTCTTCTACAGATTCTTTAAAGTTTTCTTTCTTCTTAAACTTCTTCTTATTTAGTTGTTTAATTATAAAGTAATAAAATAAGTATCACTAATATAATGATATGTTATTATAAATATGAAACAACCCCATTTCACCTTCTATCCATCCTACAGAAAACAAAATCACCGCGCATGTGTACGTACGGAATACCGTCTCCATAACGTGGTGTAATATGTTTTTCTACCACCACCTTACTTGGATGGGTATAATGGTGTAAAGAATAACTATATATAGTTATTATAACATCATACTGATTCTGATATATTATATCATCCACTCCAATTCAATTCAATAATTATGGGAACGATATCATCGCTCATGCGTACATACGGATTATCGTCTCCATGACTCGATGAGATTCATTCTCCATGTTAACCATTCAAGAATGATTATAAAGTATATATAATGAATAATAATGAAATATATGACATTATAAAGCTACTGGATTTATTTATATATATTTCATCTAATTACTTCCATTCAAGTCAATAAGGAAAGGAAAACAGCGTTCATACGTATGTACGGCCTACCGTCTCCATGAACGGTGTATTTCATTTCATTTATCTATATGTTATATATATATATATATACTAAATATATATTATATATAAATCATGATTTACATTATATAATTAATTAAATCATGATATAAGTAATAATAATATCAAGAACAATAAGTCCAAACACGTACGATAAATAAAACGATTTTACCCAAAACGCTGCTTTAACATGGAATTTACAAAAGAACGGGTAATATAAAGTCATAAGTAAACCATATATGATATCATAACAATGAATATGATTCTGTAATAAGTCAATGACATTATTTAAATCATTATACAGGAGGTTTGGATATGTACGAATCATATCGTACCTAAGGTAAGGGATAACTATTCCAATCTCGTTCTTATCCGAGATTATTTATTCGTAAGTATTTACTGGGGTTATATTTTTCATCCATGTCTATAAAAAATGTTTTTCATAAAGTGGTTAATATTATTCCACGTATTATTAAAGTCATTTTTACACATCTTTGACTTTTACTTTGTTTTATGGAAGTAATCTTTCTTTTGTTTACCATATGTGGTACTTTTTGACTTTTCCATTAAAAGTATGAGGAGAATGTTTTTTTTAACTTATACGGAATGAAAGGATTTTTACAGTTTCATAACACCTTATTTTAATGAAGTTTTATCTACAATAGTTCATGGTTATTTTCAATAAAATCCTTTTCTTTTAAAATTGTGTGGCATTTTGTGAAAAGAAAATGATTTTTAAGAAGAAAGGATATTTTCCTCAAGAATTCTTTTCAAGTGTTTTATCAAAACCATTTTCCATCTAAGATGAAATTATTTCATATGTGTATGTTTCAAGTACAATATCTCTATGATTTACATGGTTTCACTTTTCTTATGATGAAACAATATCCATTTGTTTTATATAGATTATGTAATGATGGGATGATGTTTATGAAACCCATTTTTATTCTTTGGGTTATGATGAATGATTTATGTTTATGTTGTGGAACAAGTAAGAATGATTTCATTATGAGATGGGTGGGGCCTATATCTCCCTTCAATGCATTGGGTAAATATTTACATCTCATGAGATAGACATTGCTGGAACAATAGGTTAATCTGGTTCAGTGATACATGACTGGAATGAGGAGTGAACTCGATTCAGAAAGGGACTTTGTCCACTAAGATGGTCTTGGCAGAAATTCCTTGGCTACTATGGAAATCATATCATGTGCTTAATGGTTTTCCACAATTAAATATTTTATTCCCATTCTATTTTATCATGATTGATGTTCCTTTATGACCTATGTCTTACGTACTGCCAAGATTTATTTCACAACTCAAGATTTTGATGTGTAAACTTTATGTTCATGTTTTGAAGTTAAAATGTATATGGTTTGTTTATTTTCTCCATGATTATCCTTACTGAGCATTTGAGATCACCCATTATACGTTTTCTTTTCCCCGGGATATAAAGAAAGGTTTTAGGTATGAAAAAAAAGGGAAGATCTTTATGGGAGATGTTGAAGATCTTTCACCAAGATTAGAAGATTATATTCCGAGTTTCCAAAGACACTAAACTATTACATTCCTTTGGTGTCTGTTTTTTTTATGTATTAGGTATTCCGAAAAAGTAATGTAATGTCCATGTATGTCAATATTGGGTCTCTATAATCGGTATCATAGGAAAGGTTTAGTTAACCTTTGGAAACTAGGATTCAAAAACTTTAGTGAAATCCCTAGAGATATTTCTAAGGTATGTCTAGGGATTTCCCTGTGGATAAGTATACGTATAGGTTATAGTCCTAGAATTACGGTAACGATATTAGAATTAAACATATGATGTTATATATTTAAAGTAATCCCCCTTTATTATGTTGTTTTCCTAGCATGATTTTTTCCTCTCACATTATTCTTTTTGGGTTTTAGACAATGGATGGAACCCAAAGGAATCATGTTGATCAATGTAATAGACAATGCAATGATTGTCCTTCTGAACAAACCAATGTTATGGGAGATGGAGTGAAAAATATTATTGCTATACTTACACAAGCTATGAATCATTCTGGACTTCCAAATGAGGAGAGAAAGGAACAATATTCTATTAAGTCCTTAATGAGGAAACGTCCACCTTCTTTTAGTGGGTCTTCTGATCCACTTATTACTGAACAATGGATTAGTACCATTGAAAAGATATTTTCGATACTTCTCTGTTTAGAACATGAAAAAGTCATTTTGGTTGTTTATCGGTTAGAAGGTGAAGCAGACCAGTGGTGAACTCTAATTAAGAATACAAGGCACCAAGATGAAATTGAATCCATGGAATGGTATGAGTTCAAGAACTTATTTTTCAATAAGTACTTCCCTCATATTATTCGAACAAAGATGGAAAAGGAGTTCCTTGAGCTTAAGCAAAAGGATGATGAATCTATTGGTATATACAAAGAGAATTTTACAAGGCTTGCAAGGTATGCATCTAGCTTTATGATCCAACCTGAAAGTAAAGTTGATCGATTCTTCAGTGGCTTAAAACCAAGTCTTAAAAGGGAATTACCTATAATAGAATTCAGTACCTTTTAAGAAATTGTGCGTTGTTCTATAAAGGTAGAACTGGAAGTTGGTGTTACATATCCATCTCATGGTTTTGACAAGAAACGAAAGATGGAGTTCAAGGAAAAATATCGGAACAATGGTGAAAAGAAGGTGAATGTTTCTTTATGCTCAAAGTGTGGAAAGAATCATGGTGGAGATTGTCTAAAAGGTACTAGAAAATGTTTCAAGTGTGTAAAAGAAGTTCATTGAGCAGCTGAGTGTCTAAGTAATGGGGAAAAGTTTTATAATGACGTGAATAGAGAAAAGACTACATAGAACTCTCCACTAACACTTCAATACTTCAAGTGCAAGGAAATGGGGCATTATGTTAATCAATGCCCTAATCCAAGGGTTAATGATGATTGACGTGATCATCCTCTTAAGGAAAAGGACAAAGTAAATTCATATGAAATCACTATTTTTGATGTTGAATATGAAAATGATGTTGTGGAATGATTAAGTGTTTATGTAATGGGATTTCAAAATAGTATCATGGAATCTCATTTATAGTATCGTGGAATTTTGGAATATCTATGTATTGGTTTTCAATAATTGTATGGTACTAGTAACCATGAAAAGTGATTGAAATATTTTTGGAAAGCAGATGATATGCACATAATTAAGGGATAAGGAGAAAATGAAATGTTTGATAGTATTCATGATCTCATGACTGATATAAGGACAAAGTGATATCATGATTTGAGTATATAGAAATTTTGGGATTTTGGTATGTGGAAAGAGTTAGCTTCTAATAGCATTCATGTTTTCACTAAGGTTTTATGGTAATTCATGTTTCAAAAGAATACATGATTATGGTATTCACATGTTTGGAATGTGACCAACAAGATATATCTTTTGATATATGAGGGATAAATGATGGTATTCACGTGCTTGTTATGTGACCTTTCAAGTAATTTTTTTCTTTATACTATGAGATTGGACAGATGTATTTTGGATAAGCCTAAAGATTGGAATGGATTATGTTGGACATCAGATAGTTTTATTTAAGGATAGAACTTGTTTTTAGATATTATTTCTATAATTTTATAATAGTATAGTTTTAGAAAAAGGACAACCCATAGGATGAGCGACAACCTGTCACGTCGGACGAGGTTGTGGGAATCGAACCAACTAAAGTGCGACAGGCATTTATCGCATACCACTAGCCTACAGAAAGTCCCTGGTTAGTACAAATTAGTTTTAATTTATTAATTGGTATTATATATGAAGTATAAGTCCATTTTAGGAACCATATATGATTAATCTCACTATAGATGGACTTATGTATATTTAATAAATTTTTCTAACCTTTTGTTTGAGACAGATGGAATGACCTATCATTCTATCGTATGATCTGCTAACACTTCACAAATGAAAAATTCAACTTCATGTCTTTAAGAGATGAAGTGGAAATTGTTCAAGGAACGACCAACGGTGATATTAAACCAAAATCAAGAAAGTATTTCTTCTAATTCCAATTTATTCAACTTTAGGTAAATGATCTTGAAAACCAAAAATGTTGTACTATTTCCCTCATATCTTATGAATTAGATGTTACCTTAGATCATAACAATTTATTGATTTGTGATTGTTTTATTTTTCATAACCATGTTCTCTACCACTCTCCATCAGAACTTGATGGTTAGATTTCTCTTCCATATATATATTTTCACCTATATTCTCCTATGTGGAAACCCAGTGATTAGTTAATTTGGGTAACCGTTACATTTCATAATTTAGTTTTCAGAGTTAGGTTTTGGTAGTCCTTTTTATGATGTGGGTTTATATTAAAGAAACCTTCAAGTAGTAAACCATTTATAACCCCGATGAATTTCGAGGGTGAAATTCATTTTAAGGGGGTAGAACGCAACACCTCGAAATTTTATGAGAAGTATTCTTATTAATTTATTTGATGTCTTGTGTTGTATGCTACACCAAGATTATCTTGCACTATACACAAAACCGTATTAGCTTACAGTATATGCAACACTATTCTTGGATCATGTTACACAAAATTTCAAGATCGTTTGATAGAAGTTATTCTACGCAACATTGAGTGTGTGTATATATATATATATATTAAATGTATAAATAAAATATGGTTGGATTCCTTTATACGCAACAACAAAGTAATCTTGCACTACACGCAACCCTAACTTGGCTTGCTTTACACGCAATCGCGACCTTCCATGACAGTGTGTGTTGTACGCAATACCAAGTTTCACTAAACAACGATATGTTATTAAAATATTATATAAACTAGCTGTTATGAATATTAATACCCACATTTTGAAATTTTATAAATTTTTATCTTTCAAAATGGACTTAATTTTTGGATTCGGAATATCAAAATTACCCTAGAGTGAAATTTTGGTTTTTTTTAACTTTCAATTTTTGATGAATAGTGAAAACACTGAGTTATTGGTTACAAACGACTTTTTATTTAAATAATAATTTATTTTATTTAAATTTATTTTAGGTAAAAATATATATATAATACTTATATAAGATCAATTTAATTCATTGGAGTCATTTTATAATAATTTTATAAATATAAAAATTTTATTGAACTTTTCACCGTCTTTTACCCACCTCCTAGGAGCATTTTCAATTGTACATAAAACTTAATTTTACCACTTTTGTGAGTTGAATTTTGAAAATATGAGATACTTGTTAATATCAAGTAGTAAAATGTGGTTCAATAAGATAGAAATAATTTTTGGTGAATCGTAACATTTTACTTTTATTTACCACGGTTAAGAGTAAATAGGGTAATTAAGGATAAAAATGATATTATTATTACCCAAAAACATGTCCTAATTCTGTTGTATAAGTTTAATTCGACCAAAAACAACCTTAGGAATAAAATATTACCCTTTAGGTCCACTTTTATTAGATTAGGACACTTATAATTATTTTATTTAAAGAAGAGTTAAAAGAGTTAAAATCAATGTTTAATAACTAAAACGTTTTTAATATAGGGTTATACATAAGATAAATTTGACTATAAATATTAGTTAGAAATATAAAAATATTTCCTACATAGTGGTATTTTATTTATAATTTTTATACATTAAATAATTTAATTTATTTATGACACAATGATGATGCAGTAATTACCTTATTAATGAAATATTAACATAATTGGTGATATAAATACCCAAATAAATGTAATTTGAGACTTTTTATGAATTAAAATAATTTTATATGTTAATATGAAATGTTATTATTGATTTAATTAATTTTTTTCTAATTAATAATGCTGTTATGATTTTCACAAAAATCAATTATCAAATAGTTTCAAAATTGACATAAAATAGTTTTTAAAACAGATATTATATTATTAATTGTTACACTATTCCTAAAAATCTAAGGTTTGGAAACATGACTTAGATAAGGTTATATATATTAATAATGAACCACTTGGGGTTCTTTTGGCTTGTTATAGTAAGTTTATTAACCATATAGTGTAAGAAAACAAGAAGACACGGTAAAAGTTAAATTATTTAACTTAGAGTTAAATCTAAATGATAAGGTTAAAATAGTAACCTAAACTTGTCTAAAACCTATTGGTTGAGATTATTTCGACCAATACCCACTTTATCTTCGAAATAAATCAATTTTTAGCTATTATAAACTGAATATGACTTTATTATAAAATAATATTTTAAGTTTTTTCTAAGGTGCCCCTCTCCTCCCTTATAAAAAGGCACCTCCTCCCTCTTCTATTTACACAATTTTGAGCTTTAAAGCTCGGCCAACCCCTGCCCGTTTCCCTTATCAACTTCCCTATAAACATTATAGAGGTTATGGTCTCCTCAAAATACTAACTCTTGTGACTTAAGAGGAAACATAAAAGAGGTGCTTCGAAGAAGAGGTAATCTCTTCTACCGATTCTTTCAAGTTTTCTTTCTTCTTCAACTTCTTATTCTTTAGTTGTTTCATTATAAAGTAATAATATAAGTATCACTAATATACTTATATGTTATTATAAATATTAAACAACCCCATTTCACCTTCTATCCATCCTACGGAAAACGAAATCACCACGTGTACGTACGTACGGAATACCGTCTCCACGACGTGGTGTAATCTGTTTTTCCACCACCGCCTTACTTGGATGGGTATAATGGTATAAATAATAACTATATATAGTTATTATAACATCATACTGATTCTGAGATATTATATCATCCACTACAATTCAATTCAATAATTATGGGAACGATATCATTGCTCATGCGTACGTACGGATTACCGTCTCCACGACGCGATGAGATTCATTCTTCATGTTAACCATTCAAGAATGATTATAAAGTATATATAATGAATAATAATGAAATATATGACATGATAAATCTACTGGATTTATGTATATAAATGTAATCTACTTACTTCCATTCAAGTCAATAAGGAAAGAAAAACAGTGTTCATGCGTACGTACGGCCTACCGTCTCCATGAACGGTGTATTTCATTTCATTGATCTATATTATATATATATATATATATATATATATATATATATATATATATATACTTAATATATATGATATATAAATCATGATTTACATTCTGGAAGTAATTAAATCAAGATATAAGTAATAATAATATCAAGAACAACAATTCCAAACACGTACGATAAATAAAACGATTTTACCCAAAATGCTGCTTTAACATGGAATTTACAAAAGAATGGGTAATATAAAGTCATAAGTAAACCATATATGATATCATAAAAATTAATATTATTATTTAATAAGTCAATGACATTATTTAAATCATTATATAGTAGGTTCGGATACATACGAAGCATATCGGACCTAAGGTAAGGGATAACTATTCCAATCTCATTCTTATCCGAGATTGTTTATTCGTAAGTATTTACTGGGGTTATATTTTTCATCCATGTCCATAAAAAATGTTTTCCATAAAGTGTTTAATATTCTTCCATGTATAATTAAAGTCATGTTTACCCCTCTTTGACTTTTACTTTGTGTTATGGAAGGAATCTTTCTTTTGTTTACCATATGTGGTACATTTTTACTTTTCCGTTAAAAGTACGAGGAGAATGTTTTTTTTAACTTATACGGCATGAACGGATTGTTACGGTTTCATAAGGAATTATTTTCATAAAGTTTAATCTATAAGATTTCATGGTTATTTTCAATAAAATTATTTTCTTTTAAAATTGTGTGGCATTTTGTGAAAAGAAAATGATTTTTTAAGAAGAAAGTATATTTTCCTCAAGAATTCTTTTAAAGTGTTTTATCAAAACCATTTTCCATCTAAGATGAAATTATTTCATATGTGTATGTTTAAAGTATAATATATATATTATTTACATGGTTTCACTTTTCTTATGATGAAACGATATCCATTTTTTTATATGGATTATGTTATGATGGGATGATGTTTATGAAACCCATTTTTATTATTTGGGTTTTGATGAATGATTTATGTTTATGTTGTGGCACAAGTAAGAATGATTTCATTATGAGATGGTTGGGACCTATATCTCCATCCAATGTATTGGGTAAATATTTATATCTCATGAGATAGACATGGTTGGAATAGTAAGTTAATTCGGTTCAGTGATACAGGACTGGAACGAGGAGTGAACTGGATTCAGAAAGAGTCTTTGTCCACTAAGATGGTCTTGGCAGAAATGCCTTGGCTACTATGGAAATAATATCATGTTATTAATGATTTTCCACAATTAAATGTTTTATTCCCTTTCTATTTTATGATGATTTATGTTCTTTTATGACCTATGTCTTACGTACTTCCAAGATTTATTTCACAACTCAAATGCATATGGTTTGTTTATTTTCTACATGATTACCCTTACTAAGCATTTGATCTCACCCATTATATGTTTTCTTTTCCCCGGAATATAAAGAAAGGTTTTGGGTAAGAAAAAAAAGGGAAGATCTTTATGAGAGATGTTGATGATCTTTCACCAAGATTAGAAGATTATATTCTGAGTTTCAAAAGACACTAAACTATTATGGTCCTTTGGTGTCTGTTTTTGTTATGTATTAGTTATTCCGCAAAAGTAATGTAATTTCCATGTATGTCAAGATTTGGTCTCTACATGATCTATATCCACCAACTTCTTTACTCCAAAATAAATCATACTTCCTCTAGACTTAGGGTTCTTGCCTCCATCATCGGCTCCCTCAGCCTCATCGACTACTCTCTATGCCTTTAGATTATCCTTCTCCACATGCTCCGGCTCTACCTCCTGCACCTCCTCCTACTCCACCTCAGCTTCCTATGGCTCCTACATGTCTGGATCCTCCACATTTTGTTCTTCCACGTTCGGCTCCTCCACATACGGATCCTCCATGTTCGGATCCTCCATGTCCGGCTCATCCATATCCATCTCCTCTATATCTGGATCCTCCGCATCTGGCTCCTCCACCTACTCAAATTCTATAGCAGTGGAAACGAATCATATTGGACTTCAATATTCTTCAATAATCTACTATTTTCATTTACGTTGGGTTCACTGAAAATCAAGGGTGTCAGTGTCTCTAAATTGGTGTGGGAGGAGATCTGCATCAGCTAACAGTTAGGCATATCGGTTGAAATAGATCACTTAAATAGTGTTTATTGATTCAAGTTATTCCTCTTTAAATAATGCTTGGTATGTGCTCTATATTGATATAGAAACCTAAGAAAAATGTGCTTGGTCAACAGAACATTTATCATCAGAAATAGTAACATTCGTGATTCAAAACTCTGGTTGTGTATGAAATAAAATCATTCAGATAACTTCAACTTAGTTTATCATCATCTTTTATATTTTTCATACTCAACTGGTTCACAAATTGATTTCCCTTTCAATAGATATTGTCCCTTATCTATTTTTTAGCTTCTCTAAGAAGATAAGGTTGTCCACCACCTCTATTCGCTTTCTAAGTGGTTTTATGTGTAAATGCATATATGGAATTACTGTGATTTTTTTGTATGGTTTCTGATATATAGATTCTATTGATTTCAGGAGATGGGGAAACTAATGTTTTAGTTTATGTATTTACAAGGAAATCCTAAACTTCTTTCTATGTAAGCTTATTCAATTTACCAAACAGATTATTTGTTTTAGATTTTCATCTCCCTTTGAACTATATTTAATCATGTTGTTCATGTTTGGGTAAGTGGTATGGTTCTCTACTTAGTTGTGTGAATTCATGGTTTGGAATATTATTTTTTTAATGTCTTATTTTCAATATTAGTTGAAGATAACATCATGTTTCACTTTATTCAGCCTCCTGGAGCCATTATAGTCTTATGTCTTATAATAATCAGCATAAATTATCTGTCATGCATGTATATAAATGGATTTACATCACTTTTTTGTTAACTGTACAGTGATTGAATAGAACTGTAGGTTGGGTTCATTGATTTATTATTTAGAGTGTCTAATAGGTATTGTATTTACAAAGGTAGATTCCATGGGCAACTAAAATCATGACAAGTTTGATTTCATGATTTTGGGGAACTCTAGAAGGGAGTTGCAATAAGGGAACTAGGAGAAAATGATGGGTCTCTGGATCAACCACACTACTAATTTCCACATGTACACTCTTCACTAGAACCATTTATAAGTAGTGTAATACTTCTTTCTCTATTTATTTTGTTATTCCATTAAACCATATTCTTCCATTTTTTTATTCATTTTTATAGGATTATTATTATTCAATAGGATTAATATTAAATGATTATGAAATATTATGTTTTTTAATCTTATGGTCGATGATCTAATTAAGTGTAGTAATAAAAAATCTGAATATAATTATACAGTTTCAAAAAAAAATAGATTGTGTCACTTTGATTTTATATTTAACTTCAACATTCATTCACTCTTAATTATTATAAACAATATACAATAAAAAAATTTATAATATATTTTATTTAGTAGTCTTTTTCATGTATATTTTCAAGTAACATTGATATTTTAAACTTCCAAACTCATTTAAAATATGCATTTTCTTAAACATTATTTTTTATTATTTAATAACAATGTACTAAGTAGTTTCAATCTAAATACATATATGTATTATGAATTTAGTATCCCCCTTAATGTATAGTTTCAATATGACTGCATAAAACTATAATCTTTTACTATTCTTCTCTACATGCTTCTTTATAATATGCATTGAAATATTTAACTTCAACTCATATTCAATAGTTTTTTAAAGGTAAAATTTCATGTACTGTCTACATTAATCTTCTTAATTGAATAAATTTATTCAATGGAAGAAAATTAGGATGATGGAAGCTTCTCCTAAATATTATGGAATTGTTATTGATTTCTGTTAAACTCTGTGATGTACATGATATCACCTCACCACCATTATATTTTTTAAGATGTATTGATAAATTTGCTATAATTGAAAAACATAGTCGTATGTGTAATACAACCTTATGTTATAAAACATTTTGTAATATTTTCTTGGTTTAAAACTATCTCTTTAATGTTAACATTCAAAATTATGATTTTTAGATTTCAATATGCTTTAATATTTTTTCTTAATTTTAAATATTATTGTGTATGCAGGAAAACATAGTAGAAGATTTTGATGTTTAAAAATCAGTACAAGGTGACATATTCATTGGTTTATTATAAAACTTCAACTAACATTCAATGGATTATAACCTTCTATAATTAGAAACATCAATATTTATACTAGAATTATTGATAGAATTTTTTATCATGGTATACAGTCTTTCTTCCGGTTGGTGAATATTTCAAAATCTACATTCTACCAGTGTAGACATATTCCTCTTTTAGAATATCAATACATGAAGCACTTTGGAACATTGGTGCATGCCTCATAATAGGTATGTTTGATATTTTCTTCTAAAGTCATCATGAATTGAATGAATATGTCATTTAGAGGGGATTCAAGCTAATGAAATAGGTTATTGTGGCCCATGAAAAAGTTAAACTAGTTATAGTTGTCTGTGTGTTTTATAAACTAGTTGATGTTCTATTAGAATAAATGGTCTCACCTATGTTTTTTCCTTGACATATTTTTGTTATGTGGATTCATTCTTGTATTTTCTATGAGTAGTGGATTGGATCATGAATTTTATTTTAGTACATGATCATTTTTTGGAGTAGTGGAATAAGTTTTTTATTTGAGCAGTGGATCATGCATTTTTTTGGGTATTGGATCAGGTATCTTATTTGAGCAGTGGATCATGTGTTTTATTTGAGAAATGGATTGTTTTTTAGAGTAGTGTATCATATATTTTTGTGTAGTGGATTGTGTATTTTAGAGCAATGGATCATGTATTCGAGTAGTGGATAATTATATTACCTCAACTTACTATGAATTTACATTTTTTGGAGAAATGGATCATTTTATTATATTTTATTTCACTTATTAGTTTCTTTTTGGAGAAGTGGATCATGTATTAGATTTTGATGTTATATTAGAATAAATGGTCTCACCTATGTTTTTTCCTTGATATATTTTTGTTATGTGGCTTGATTTGGTGACTTTCTTGCACTACCATGGTCATGAAGAAAGACTTCCTTTGGTATTGTGACATGGTATGAAATTCAAATCACTAAAACAATTTCTATCATAAACAACATTAATAGAAAAGAAACATATGATATTTTGTTTTGTTTTGGAAACATACTAAATGAATGTGATTTATATGAAAAAAAACATTTTAATAAAATATATTAAAGATATGGTAATTTGAATAATTTTTCTTTTCTATTTAACTTTGTCACAATGACATGTAAATCATGATGTTATTGAAGGTAATATCACTATATTTTTAATACTTCCAGTATTTTTTTTCTTCACATTATTTTACAATTTTCATTTTATAACATATAGTTTAATGTATTTTTATGTATTTTTTGATCATTGGTACTCGCCTAATAATCAGTAAGTTTGATATTTTCTTCTACTATCATCATGATTTGAATAAAACTATTATTTAGAGGGGATTCAAGTTGTTGTTATAGGTTATTGTGGCTTATGACATAGTTGAACCGATTATTAGTGGTTATGTGTTTTACACATCTAATTATCAATACTTCCTCAGAATGAGTGTCATGAAGGTTTATTTTATATATGTATTCATATATAAATATTTTATTATATAGTTTATATTTAGATTTATTTTAGTAGACCTTATTCCCAATTACTAAAATCTCTCAAACTGCAATGGGAGGAAATTTTATTTTCTCTTCAACTTTGACCAAGAAATAATTAAGGGATTAAATAGTTTTTGTTGAAAGGATTTGATAACAGGTTTTGATTGAATTAATTGTTTCCAATTGACTGTAATTAGATGTAAGATCATGCCCAAATGGCCCAAAGGCCTTCTTTTTTTATTTTATTATAGATAATCACCCTTTTAATGGTTGAAGGGGAACCTGAACATGACCCGTAGGCCCAAGGCACAAGGCCCGACATGACCCGCAATACATGACCCAAAGGCCCAGAGGCATACCATGCCCATTACATGACCCGTAGGCCCAGCCCACTAGAACTGCCCCTCCCTAGCGTCTTGAATCATTGATCTCCCTAACTCCCCACCTTGCATTGATGATCGGCTAGCAATGCCCCGTACAAAGCTGTACGGTGACTTGTCCCGATGGCGGCTGTCATACCCTCTCATTCATCCAATCCGGTTAGCTCTGCATCTGGTGGCTGCTACTCCTGTTGCTCTGATCCTCTTTTGTGGATTGTTCTGTGTGAACTGGGATACTCCATGGTCTACGTGACCTGAAGGCCCTGAGGCCTGAAGGCCTTTGATGACCCGAAGGCCCTGGAGACCCGTAGGCCCAAACCGGTGGCCTGAAGGCCCAAATCAGGTGAATAGTTCTGGATTATATAGTGATGAATAGTAATGGCTACAGTGACTACTGCAGTACTGCTACAGCAACCCGGAAATTTGCCTCTACCCGGTTTTGAACCTGGGTCTCTTGGATGCCAAGCAGGAGCCCTTACCACTCGGTTACGGGCTCGTTGGCTCATGGGATTTACTTTTTAACCCGTAAGTCCTTTATTGGTTGCATTACTGTATGGATAGTATTGGAGTTATAGTTGATAGGGGAATCAAAATGCTTGATTGTGACTATGGTTGGATCAGCAACACGCACCATGAGAGAGATGTATTGTACTCTATAAATACTACCATGAACCTAAGAAGTAAGGTTCCCTCTAAAGGTACCTGCTTGGATCTTTGATCATAATATTTTAGCACAATCACTATGTTAGTGATGAGGGAAATATGATGTACTATGAAATTGATCCTGAACTTTACAAATAAAACACTAATTTTTTCAAGGTTGAGTTGATGGAGAAATTGAGGATTATATTAGAGGAATAAAAGCCTAGAAATGATCCCTAATAGCCAACCTTTTTGTAAAGATGAAACAGATTCTTCTTGTGGGTTCTGGCACAACTTATTACAGACAAGGCTTTCTAATTTTTTTCCTCCTTCTCTATAGGTCATTTAGTGTAAGGATCGGAAATTATATTTCTGATTTTTCTAATTTTTCAGACACCTGATGTCTCCTTCATTAAGCTACCATTAGGATACCATGTTGATTTAGGGATTTACTTCCCACTCTCATCAATTCTATAAATTATATTCCTTTATGAAATAGGTCACCCTATCTTACAATCTTATGTTCGGTGGACTTTGAAAATAAAGAACATTTTGTTTTATTAGACATACAATGATACTGATCATTGTTAGCATTTATCATCTCCTTGGTCAATGTTATATTCAATTGTTAGTATGTATCAAATATTGTGCCACTAAAATGTGAAAAAGATGTGTTTCATTAGTAGGATGTATCAAAAAGGTGACAAAAATATTACATGTTCTCTACATCATCTTTTTACAGTACCTATTTTTACTATAATGTACAAAAAAAACATGTTTTATACCTCTTCATAAATTTTTCCTGTTTGTATACTTTATAAAGAATCCATCTGTGTATACTGTAGAAAAATTCCATATTAGTCAGCTTTATTACAACACAATGTTTGATTTTTTTTTGAGTTTTTTACTATCCAATATATTGTGTATTTCTAGAACATTCACTTCAATTACTAATACATTGTTCTATTTAATTGTTATATTGGATTTTCATATTTAAATATTCATTACTAATTATTAATATATATAGTTAAATTTTTATCTTTAGAGTTCATTTTTTGGACAATGAAGCTGAAAAGATGTTGCAACGACCCTTTTTTCCAGGAACACTTCTCAAAAATCACTTAGATGAAAAAAAATTACAAACATGAAGTTCATATAATAATTTTTAATTATAGATTGGGTTTTGAAATTTTTTACTCAAAATAATCCTCTGCTCACAATGGCAGAGAAGTAATACTTGTATTCATTTCTAAATGATTTGAAAACTTCCTCCAAAAATAGAAACTCTTTTTCCTGTATTTGTTCTATGTTCAAATTTTATTTTGTTGTATCCAGATTTTTTCCCCTTCTATTCCATTTATATGTACCATTACTATCTGATTAAAAATTAATAAACATTACTATTACTAGATAAATTTTTCAAATAGCATTCTATTTTCAAATAAAAATCATTAATTTAATATGTTGTACATATGCATAGGTGAGGACAAGTATATACATAAATATGTATATACATGAGTAAGGTGAGAAATAAATAAAACGATAGCAGTTGATCCCTTGGTCCATAGATCCCAATCATTGTACATCCTATGGAGAGGCATTGATCTGGATGTTTTACCACTCCAGTCATGTATAATTAAGTTTATATTTGGTTTCATAATCCCAATTGACAATACATGCTTTGGCCAGGGCCATAAATGTCTCTGAGTAAGATACGTCACCACAAGGGGATACAATTCCTAGACCTGGGTTCACCCATACTCACCTTCAATCACTATAAATATAGATGTATTATACCAATATAAAAACATGTAAATAGTCACTGAGTTGGACATCATGCCACTCATGACATGAAAATATTTCTGATGTTTGAGCCCTAGGTTCTGGTCCGTTGGTGGTCATGAAATTATGACTCAAATAATCCATAAGGTTCTGACCCTTAGGCGATGTATAAATGTAATTATCTTTGGATCCAAGTACATTCTTGACATCCATTCGTATAAACGGATTAATAGCCTCATTCCTATGAAGTACCCTTGGGTGATGTAATTATGGCATATCCACCCAATCTTAAGGAGCATCCTAGGCATCAATTAGGAGAGTGTAACCATCCATGAGTATATCAACAATGAGGATCACCATGTATAACACCAAGGTCAAGTAATTGATGAGTTATAACATAAATTATACCCATCACTCAGGAGATCATAATCATCCTTGAGTCTATGTCACATAAATGGTCAGGAGTGTCATTTCCACCACCACTATCAAGTAATCAGTCATGAAAATTTTAATAATCCACATCACCCTAGAGAACATAATCATCCATGAGTATCATCAATAGGGACTCCATGCTCATACATCATAATCAAAGGGATGTTATGCTCGTACATCATAATCAATAGGGATCAAAATATGGATCCTATAAAATACATCTGAGCATCCAAATAATAACATAATAATAAATAAAAGGATCAGAATCTATATCCTAGGTAACATATTTGGGCATCCCAATAAAATAAAAAAACAATAACATGGCTTAGAATTTGAATCCCGAGAAATATGTTTGGGTATCCCAATAAAGAAAAACATAATGTGTCAGGCTCATAAACCACAAACCAGAAAGAACCTATGATAATCAGTTTTGAATAAGTAATAAACAAGTGAATTCATAAATAAAATAGTGAGGGTGGTTATATGCCTACAACCAACACTACTATCACAGACTCATAGTCTTAAAAGTTTTATATGGGTTCTAAGGTGACACATGATATCATCTCTACCCAAACCCGGTGTACTAGATCAAGATCAGTCAAACATTGGGGAACTCACTAGGTCCCTCATATAATAACACAAGAGAGGTATCCTACTCATAATCCTTAAGATCTATACATAATTTAATGCATTCTGCTCGGGATCCTCATCTATAAAGGTAAAAGGATAAATCCCACATGGGATGCTTGACAATAAGTAAATAGAGACATCCTACATGGGATCCTCAGAATAGTACATAGGAAGAGGCGTACTATATAGAACCTTCATTAATATAGTACATAGTAAGAGGAGTACTGTATGGGATCCTCCGAAGGAGTAAATAGGTAGAGGTGTCCTACAATGGATTCCCTAGGTTACATGTAAGTGAAGGCATCCCACAGGGGACCCTTGGTAACAGTAATAAGACAGAGGCATCTTACATGGGATCCTTTAGGTAAAAATATAATATAGCCTCTTGGACTAAAAGGAAATTTCCTTGAGCATCATATAAGAGGGATGGATCATAGCCCATCTTAGATCAAGGTTCTCACTCTTAAAAGATAGTTGAATTTGATTATTAGAGGAAGAACCTCTCCATTTAATAAAAATCCTAAAATGCATCCTAGGATCACCTCAAGGTTAGTACCATCATGATATACACAGAAAAGCACTCAAAATAGACTACTCATAGGTCCAGTTATGACTCCAAGGTGTGAAATAATGAAAAACCCTCAAAAGGGTAGCAAGGGGACAATACATGGTGTGTATACCCTATTTATAACATGTTCTCCCAAATCTCCACCTAGTTGTATACTCTAGTGAACTTGGCATGTAAAATCCCAAGTACATGGAATTTTGATCATGTACATAGCATTTACCCTACAAGGGGAACCTTCCCCTTCACCTCACATGGATTGGAAATTTATATATCCTAGTCATGTACCTCTACATGGCATGCAACACATAGGTGGTTTGGTTGTGTACTCTACATGGCCATGTGCCCCTACATAGGCTTTCTGGATGGATACTCATCCACACGGCTGAGTACCAATACATGGAATATATTCCCCATATATGGTGTGTACTTCTAAAAAGATCATATTCCACAAACAAGAATAACACACAATGTGTGTTCCTAAATCTACATGTCATGTGATTAGGATTTTCGAATAGGAAACCCCTCAAATCAGCATGAAACCCCCTTTTTCTCATCAAAATGTATAGATCAACCCAATAGGGGCCCTAAGAAGTGATAAAATGGAATTAAAACTTGAAATAGGTAAATTTATGCGTATTTACAGAAAAAAATTAAATCGTTCTACCTTTTAGAGTAATCTGGTGAAGCTTCACTCGTTCCACAATCTACAGCTGTTGCATGACGATTCGGCTCCTCCCGAGCTTTGTGGAGGTACCTCTCTTCCCCTCTATATCTTTATCTCTATCCATATCCCTATTATATATTAGCCACATGAAAGAGGAATCCCATGAGGGAATTCATGAGAATCTAGGGAAGTAAAAGAAAATAAAATAAACAAAAGGAAGAAAATAAAAGAAAAAGAAAAAGGGGCCTAAGCTGGACCTGATGTCTGATCTGAGTTTATGCCCTACTTAAGAAAAAAACCATGTTTCAGGCTCAATGGTGGAGAGAGAATCTCAATAATATGTTCCATTAAAAATATATATCTAAATGAATGTGTGTGAACAAATTAATATTTAATTAATTAAATATTAAATATCAATTATTCCACAGAAATTCGACTAGTTAGTAATTCTAACAAACTCATATACTAGGTTAAACACCCTATTCTAGGACCAAATAAGTGGTCAAAAAAATTATCTGGGATCATATATAATAGGAAATGACCATTTTATCTCTTAGAATCATCTAACATAAATAATTCAAATTTCTGGTCAAATTTCCAGTCCAAAAAACACAGGTCATTAAATGAACAATCCTTCCTATCTAAGAGAGTTTATATACCCAAGCACCCTAGGTTCTTCCTCAAAAAATTTGGGCATCACCATTCCTATATCGAAAAACTCAGGCACCTGTAGTACATCAGTCTCAAAACAAGCGTACAACCAATCTCTCAACCACTAAGGCATCCGTAAACCAAGGAAAATCCCTCTCACGGGTTTCCCTCGATCATTTAACCATTGAATCCCTTAGGCTTGTGTCAAAACTAAGGTCCTCTAGGTCTCCCACCTAGTCCTACCGATCAAATCTCCAACAGGGCCAATAGGTCTATCCACCTATCCTAAAAGGTCTCTTATAAAAGAACCACATCCCACTTAATGGTCTCTATTACATGTCATTCAACATGCCTGAAAACTCTTTTTAAAGAGGTAAAATTTAAGGAAAGTCAAAAGATTATAAACCCATATAAAGTGACTCGACCGTAGAAGTATAGATCCTATAACAACCCAGGATTATATCAATGGAAAATCCATTCTTATAATGATTACATATAGTATAAATCACATAAAAAACATAACACACTTTATAAATGAAGAATAAATGAAATAAAAGGTATTTCTAGAAGTTAAGGAAGTTATACCAATAGAATAGTAACTTGAATTTGAAATAGTAACATGACCATTAGGAATAGTAATATGGCCTATAGAATAGTAACCTCACCCATGAAAGTATAAATAAAATTTTAGCATCTTATAAATGAAAATATGATATAATTATATCATAGTATAGGTAAATAAATGTTTTACAAATTATTAATTAAGTGCTTATATTTTTTATAAAAATTAAATATTTATTTTCAATTTTATAATTAATACAATGATTTAAAAAAAATTAATTTCATTAAATGTATTCATAAATTAATATTTTATTGTCTTGTGATTATAAGATAATTTTATGAGACATTAATTTATTTTTCAAAGTGTTATAAAATCAGTTATAATTTTAAAATTAGTATTTTCCAAGTAAATGATAATTTTAATTTAAAATTAAATTTATCATATTTAGAAAATTATTTTCATAAAATGGAGTTCATTTTTTAATTATATGCATTGAAAAATGGTTAAGGTGAATTTTTTGGATTTTTCTAAAATACTTGAATTTTGTGAATAGTAAAGCATGGTAATTACAGTATATATACATTAAAAGTTAAATACATTATTCCTTGAGTCATTGATTCAGGATGATATTGGATTCTATGAACATTTCTACTCTATGGATCTAGATTACATGGGATGCCTTGTACATTTATACTCCTTGGATCCAGCTGTTGGGTCTTACCCTTGATTACACAACATAGGCCATTGAGGATTCCTTGGACATTTCTACTCCTTGGATCTGACCCATGTGAGTCTGATATGGGATTACTCAACATAAGTTTTAATGGATGTTTATCATGCTTTACAAATGATCCTTGGTTATGATTTCTTGTTTATAGTGATCCTTAGTAGGATATACAATATCACATTTACATGTATCACTTATGCTTAGTAATTTCAATTACTATTATATATTATACACTACTTATACTTATATGTGAATACTGTAATTTTTAAAGAAACCATTGGTGTTGTCTTACTGAGTGTTATCCCATACCCTGTTTGGGTTTTCGCTGAGTACCTGGACATACATCACAGATATAAGTAGGGACTGGCTAATGCGCCCATTTTCCAATGCTTGATTGTTTTTTCTTAGAATTAGGGGAGCATAAGACCAAGATATACTCATGATTCTATATAGATATAGTAACTTTTGTTCTTTGTGTACTTTGATAAATTTATTATACTAGATGCTTGTTTCCATGTATCATCTATAGTTTTTTATAGATGCATGACATACATAATTTTTTTATAAGATACTACCTTAGATTTTATTATTATTATTATTATTATTATTATTATTATTATTATTATAGTTTTCTAAATGTTTTATCATATACTTTTGGTTATTTGGTATGCTTTCACTTTTGATTGTTGTGATTAAATCATTGTGCTACACTCTAATTGTGAGGGTATAGTATCCCCACTATACCAACTTAGACCCTCGTTGTTAGTCGATAGCCTTTGGCATATAGGGAGGCATGCTTGAGGCCATGTGACCCACCGACTCAGGGCACCATTTAGTGGATCCCGGTTTGGGACTTTACAACTGGGGAAATCTGGACATCAAGGATGGATCTACCTTTGCTGAGTACTCAGCAGATATTGAGGGTTAGTATGAGAAGATCCTATATGGGTGAGTGATTCCCTTGGTGTGTGTCTGGTGGCAGCATGAGAATATTTAGGAGAGCACCTAGGAGTGGGAGAACTAGATGCAATTTTAGTACCCTCATCTTTTTGGGTAGCATTTTTCAAATTTCGGGATGAAAATCCATAAGGTGGATATAATGTAACATCTATTTTTTCCATTTAAAGCTTTTAAATATATCTAATAATATTTTTAGAGCCAGTTTCTAAGACAACATGAGATTACAAGTCCCGGTGAGATCAAAGATGATTTTATAAAAATATAAAATATATTAATAACATACAAGCAATTTTTTTCTAAAATAGTGGAATAAATCCTAAAAGTTGACTAATATTGGAAATCTGATTCCACCATTGATTCCAGAATGTGTGTTTTACCATAGGAATAAAATAACCTATATTGGTTTCAGGAATCTGGTAAAAGTTTTATCACGGTTACAAATAAATGATTAAATAAATTAATTTATTTATTTATTATTTTTAGTGCAGCAACCTAACCCTCTCTGATTTAAACACACTCATGGACAATTCCCAAGGTTAGTTGTATAACCTTAAGAATTGAGAGAGATCATTGTAGTAAGGATTAAAGAAAGACGACAACAGATTGAGGACTATTCACACTAATGAAATTCAAGGATCTCACCACAATAATGACACAAATTTGTTATTCACCAACAATCAGTCCATCCTAAGGTAGGGTGTTGTTTTTTGTGTTTTATTTTCCCAATTTATTATCCCATGATGTGCACAAATCAATTATTTTAACCGTTTGATTCATAGGTTGATCATGCTTGTAGGCTTAGGTTTATTTATTTTTGGGATTTTAGAATTGATTTTTTGGTTGTTATTGCTCTTCATTCATTACTCTAACAAGAAAAAATTGATCCCAACCCAAACACAGCTAAGGTTCATTCCTCAGTTTTTATTTTTTTTCATTTCTCCCCTATTTATTCAAATGTTCATCACTATCAATTTCTTTGGATGACGGTTTGATAAATTCCTAGTATTCGATCATTGTGTGATTGTTCTTTGGTACAATGGATCAAAACCAGAAGTGCAGTTTAGGATTAAGGATGAAGTTGAGGTTTTTTGACAACTTTGTATGACCATAAGTGGATCAAATCAGATTAATGATTCCCATTCTCCCCAATTTTATGCAAAGCAATGGTGCGATGTGGCAGTGGTTGATTTAAAGT
Organism: Viscum album; assembly: GCA_963277665.1. NCBI lineage: Eukaryota > Viridiplantae > Streptophyta > Magnoliopsida > Santalales > Viscaceae > Viscum > Viscum album. The sequence goes on along the minus strand of OY728130.1, from coordinate 1,598,807,522 downwards.
TTCCAATGGAACATTCAGTCACATTGAAGGGGGTGAATCAGGTATGACTTGTTTTAATGAATTATTTTTTAAATTTTAATTCAAAACTATATCACCTATTAAGATGAGTGGATCCTATATTCAATGTAGAAAGTAAATAAAACAAAATACACAATTTTTTACAAGGTTCGGTACTAAGACCTACTCATTTCTACAATTGGTTAGACTCCTTGGTTATGGAATCTATACAATAATCTTGTTATCAATTACAACTATTTAGGAAGTAAATGGTTATACACCCCAATATTTGATCCTCAAATTGATACTATTTATACCCCCTAACAATCAAACTCTTCTTCCTCAGTTGGTTAAACCCCCTAACCATTTCAATGGTTAGACCGCATAGTCTCTTGAGCCTCTTTAACAACTGGTTAGACCCCCCCCCCCTCATAAGCTTATTATTATTATTATTATTCATAATATCTAATCCACTATAGTATGACCACTTGATCTTCTTCTATGATCTTAATGGATAACACTTGATCGTGTACAACTTCAAGTACCATTTCACATATTCTGGTCTTTCTCAAAAAAATTATAATCACAGTATATAATTAGATACCTCAGTGCAACATTGCTCGGGCTATGATTCATTTTGTCTAAATTCTTGACCTCACTATATACTCACTAATCTTCAATGATCTGAACTGATCTCAGTAAACCGATTAATCAAATTTAAATGTATTTTAAAATAATGTCTGACTAAGTCTCAAACACACTACACACTAATCATGCCATTTTTATTACATGTACTTCATGCATGTAAAATACAATGCATAGTCTTATTTATTTTATCCATTCATTATTTCATGTGCATGAAAATATACACACTACCTATATTTACCTTAGATTTTAGTTCTTTAGTTCACATGAATGTTCATGAGTCCTTCACAAATTAGAACACCTTACAAGTATTCCACTTTATATAAACATTATTTCATGCATTCATATTGAATATATCATGCAGATCATTTGAAAAACCTTGATGCTTAATATTATCCTCTTCACTATTTCTTCATGAAAAATATCATGATATCCCACTGAATCTTACCACAAAAAAACCTAGAAGTTGTGTTTCACTTAAGAAAATTATCACATGTATGCAAATTTTTATTCATAAAACCCTTAGACAATCTCATTTTACTGTATCTAGTTATTTTTTGTAACCTGAAGCTATTAATGAAGTTAGAAATATCATGGAACTCATAGTTTCATAATACAACATAGCAGGAGTATATTACTCATGCACTGGCTTGCTGAAATCAAACCATCATCATGTGAATGTGAAGGAAGAAACACAACATGAATGAATGGATCTATTATGAGAATACAGAGCTTATTTAAGACTCTATTTCAGTCTCCTCCACTATTAAAAATCACTCTCAGGTATGCATTAATTCCACTACTACAAATGGAAATGTTTGGGGTATTTATAGATGAATACCACCGACTTATATCATGCACACTAACATACTTCAAGCGCGTACTGACTCTGCCCGCACTTTACAACTTTAGAAAAACACCATCACTATCAAAACATTTTTCTCTACATTTTATCTCCATGTTTAAATCATATCTCTTTCATGAAAACAAAGTTTCATATTGATTTGATCATATTTGAATCATCAAGAAGATCAAATGGAACTTGAAAGATTCAAATTGATCCATCTGAGGTGCGACATGTAGAATCCAATAAATGAAATCTATAAGATGAGCTCAGGGTAGAATACAACCTATAGACTCAATCAAATAGTGCTAATAAAACAGATTGTACAATTGTGGTTCCTTTTGTATCATTTAAGGGTAGACAAACAGTGACTGAAAAGTGTGAGTCCCACATCAGTTTCTCATTTGGTTTTGTAACATACCATAATTCTATCAATATAAATTACCTTCTTATAATTATTCCATATAGTATAAATCACATAAAATCAAATTTAGAACACAATAAAAACTTGAATAATGAATAAAATAAGATTTGGTTCTAGAAGTTAAGGAACCTATACCAATGGAATAGTAACTTGACCTTTGGAATAGTAACATGACCATTAGGAATGGTAATCTGGCCTAAAGAATAGTAATCTCACCCATAAAATTATAAATAAAATTTTGGTATCTTATAGATGGTAATATGATATAATTATATCAAAGTATAAGTAAATAAATGTTTTAGAAATTATTAACTAAGTGCTGATATTTTTTATAAAACATAAATGTTTATTTTCAATTTTATAATTAATATAATGATTTAAAAGAATTTTTTTTTTCATAAAATAGAATCATAAATTTATATATTTTTATATTATTATTTTAAGATAATTTTATGAGACCTTAATTAATTTTTCAATATGTTATAAACCAGTTATAATTTTAAAATTGGTATTTTACAAGTAAATGATGATTTTAATTAAAAATTAAATTTATCATATTTAGAAAATTATTTTCATAAAATTGAGTTCATTTTTGAGTTCTACACGTCAAAAAATGGTTAGGATAAATTTTTTGGATTTTTCTAAAATAGTCTAATTTTTGTGAATAGTGAAATATGGTAATTTATGACATTTAACAAATACATGAATTATTGAGTCATATATGATATATGGATAATTTAATCTCATAATCTCAAAATATCATTCACTATTTTAATATATTTATTGATAATTATAAAACTATTCATATTCTTGAGCTAAAATAATAAAATAATGAATAAAATAATGAGAAAACACCCCTCTCATCCCCTATATATACCACCCCTCACCACCCTTTCTCCTCACACCTTTCAAGATTTGATCCTTGTCCAAATTATGACAAAACCACTTCCCAATTATCTCCCCAACTTTCAATATCCTTTGGTCTCAATAAAAGACCAAACTCAAGTTCCTCAAGGAGGTTCTCAAGGTGGAGAATTTAAGAGGTAAAAACATTTTTCCTTTTCTTTTAATTTCTTTTCAATTTATTTTATTTTCTTATTATATCCTCACCTCCCCTTATCCAAGTGGAATAGTAACTCTAGTATCTCACATATACTAGAATTTTATAATGTTAATGTAATAATCCATCATCATTTATTTCCCCTCCACTTTGTACTAAAAATAAAAACATCGTCCGTGATATGTTGATTTATCACATTCAAGGACGATGAGTTTTCAATTTCCATTAAATCCTTCAATAATGGTCGTAAAATAATTTTTATGGTTAAACAAGATTATAATATATTTATTACAGCCTATTTATTTTTCTAGAACCATTATATATACATAATATTAATTAATAAAACAAAACTAGTTTGTGATGATCGAAAAAAACACCAAAATAATCTGAAGGATTGTCACTAACATCTTATCTAATGATTCATAATCACCCCAAATAACCAAATAAATTATATAAAAATTTAATCTTCTGGATGTTAATTAATAACATATAACTTCAATTCTGGACAACCATTCTCATTTCATATTATTTTCCATACATGTATACAAGTAAACCGGTTAGGAAAACCAAGGAAACCAATACTCCCCAACGATGAAATTGAATCTCATAACCCATAAAAAAGTCCATAAATTAACTTAATAAAATTATAATAAATAAAATAAATATATAAAAAGTTCTTAATAAATTAATTAATGGATTTAATTTGGTTACCCAGGATATTAAGTTCAATTGTAGAACACTTCCAGACATAAGGTAAGGGATTCTACTCGAACCTCCATTTTTTCCTTCGGGTTACGCTTTCTCTCTATTTACCCCAATATAACTCTTATTTATTTTTATATATGTCTTATAAATTCTATTAATACATTCCAAACTCATGTATATAGATCATTACATCCTTCTTTTATGGGTAAATACATGTTTTAAAAAAAATCCTTCTCAATTATTCCCGATAAGTAAGCCTGATTAAAGGGAACTTACTAATTTCTTACCCATTTTCAAGTGAAATCCATAATATATTTTAATACAACATTATTTTTCTAAAATAACTCATTTTATCATGAAAAACTATCTTTTTTTATTTCTTGTTTTATATAAACAATTATTACTTTTCTTTTAAATAATATTTAATATTTTCCTTAAATTGCACTAAAATGTTTTATTTCTAAAGTTTCTTAAAAACTCTTTTTAAAAGTTTTAACTTTAGTTTGACATCACTTATCATGATCTATTCCTATTTTACCTTATTAATGTTCATGTATGATTTAAAATCATTCTTTCATAAACACTATTATAATATTCCCTTTTGTTATGCCTTTTGATATGATTATGATACCCCAATTCTTTCCATGGGTAACCCTTATGATTATGTTTGATTGCTTATGTATGATTATTTATGTGTCATGAATATTCATGAAAATGTTATGATGGGTGCACTCATATAGTTCTCAAATTCATTAGTTAATGTTTAGTCTCATTAGAAGTCGTGTGCAACTGTCTTGGTGGTTAGCCTTGACTCGTGCTTAGCCTTGACTCATGCTCCTCCATGTGAAATGAGCCTTGACTCATGATTATGTCATGTTTTATGTTTCTAACACATTAATATGATTACATGATTATATTAAACCATGTTCTATATGTTATGCTTCCATATGTTTATTCATTCCCCATGTTTTTTATGTTATGCCTTCTAACCCATGTGTTATTCTTTATTCTTATGTTTATTCCCTTACTCGAATTTTTAGTTCATCCCTTTATTCATGTATTACCTAGGTTATACTATGCATATGTAAGGGATAAATTAGTGTTAGGATCTTATTATTAATATAAAATAAAAGATATTTTTATTTTGGTTTTATGTTTTCTAATTATGTATCTAATCTTATAAAGATGTTATACTTTATGATCCTTGGTTTGTATTTGAAGGATAATTATGCTTAAAATACTATAATAATATGTGTAAAAGTGTAGGGAAATTATAGTTGGTATCATATAAATCTTTATTTATTTTTTTAGATTATTACTAGAGAACTTTAGTAAGAACCATAGGGATAATTCTATCATTATGGGTAACATAGATTAAAACTTAGGGTATCAAAAGATAGGATATACTTCTCATTTACAAGTTTATCCTTCTATGTTTGATGTTTTATTTTTATATTATTACTAGATAATTAATCAATCCCCCCTAATTATACTTTATTTTTCTTAGTTAATGGAAAGAAATAGAAGAACTTGTTCTAATAATCAATGGGACAGGTAATGTGATGATTTCCCTAAGGATATACCAAATATGATGGTAATAAGTGATCAAAAATTCATGAAATTACATGATCAATTGATCAAGTTATGAATAATAACTTGAATCAAGTGGTATTCCCCCATTCTCCTAAGAAATATAAAGTTGTAGTCAAATCCTTCATGTGACAAAGGTTGCATGTGTTTAGTAAATCTTCTGATCCCAATATTGCAGAATAATGGATTAATTTCATTAAGAATATATTCTCTATCCTATAGTTCTAAGAAGAAGAGAAAGTTGTGCTGACAGTCTATCATTTTTATGGGGAAGTTTATCAGTGGTGGGCATTGATCAAGAACACAAATTCCAAAGAGGAAATTGATTCCATGGAATGATAATATTTCAAGAAAATATTTTTTCAATAAGTATTTTCCCTGAACTCTCCATATTAATATGGATATAGAGTTATTAAGTCTGAATAAAAAGGAAGATGGGTCTATCAGGGTGTATGAACCAAACTTCACAAGACTTTCATGATACACCTCTATCTTTTTCATGAACACTGAAAGAAAGGTGGATTGCTTCTTTAGCATAATAAAGTTGAGTCTATGAAAAGAAATGGAAATTTGATACTTTTAAAGCTATAAATATATTTTCCATTATACCCTCAAGTTTAAAATGGAGATTGGAGGCTCTAAGTGTTCTCATGGGACTAGAGATAAAAATAGAAAAATGGATTTTAATATAGTTGTATCAACAAATAAATCCCATTATGGAAAGAAAACCCAATATCCCATGTGTCAAAATTGTGGGAATACGTATCTTGGGAAATGTCTAAAGGGAACCAGAAAATGCTTCAAATGTGGAATAATAGGGAATATAGCTAATAACTGCTAAAGGTATATGAATAATACCACTAATGTGGAATAATAAGGGAAGGTTCATATCAACACTCAGCCTATAGTGCGATGTTTCAACTATAGGTAACATGGGAATTATGTGAACCATTTTCCTAATCCAAGGGTTGTTAGAGGAAAAAAACAATAACAACCTCCAAGGAAACAAGAAATGGCATATGTTATCACTACTAATAAGGTGGATCCCAACAATGATGTGGTGATAGGTATGTTAGTTATTCATTCAATAATAGAAAATTTACTATTTGATTATGGTTCTATTCATTCTTTCATATCTTTAAAGTTTAGTAGAACTATTCAAACACCACCTCAAGATATGGAATTTGAGTTATCTATGACAATATAAAATGGGGAAATTATTGTATCCAAAGTATATAACTCCTCCCTATTTAATATTTTTGGATTGATCCTTCGATAAAATCTTATTTTACTTCCTTTGGTGGATTTGAATTCCATATTGGGTATAGATTGGCTATCTTTATAAAAACACAACATCAACTGTTAAGAAAGGGAGATCACACTTCACATCCTAAGGTGTCCTCAAATTTTATAAAAGTGTAAGGAGTGGATGAATATATATCATAATAATCATATTAATTGTGGATATTATTGCCTTGTGAGCAATCATATCTATCTCAAATGATTAAGACAAAATACAAAATCATGCTTAAAGACATACCCATTATGAGGGACTACACTAATGTGTTCCCTGGAGAATTTACTGGTCTTTCTCTTGACTGATAGGTTGAGTTCTCAATTGAACTTATTCCTAGATCTTTTCATATATCAAATAAACCTTATATAATGGCCACCGTTGAGCTATAAGAACTTAAGAAACAGTTACAAGAGAATCTAGACAAGGGTTTTATACACCTGAGTGCTTCACTGTGGGATGCACTAGTCCTCTTTTTCAAGAAGAAAGATCAACCAATGCGCATCTACATTGATTATCATGATCTCAATAAAATAAAAATAAAGAACAAGTATCCCTTTCCATGGATAGATAACTTGTTCGATCAATTATTTGGGTCCAAGTATTTCTTTAAGGTGTACCTTCATTTGGGATATCACTAATTAAAGGTGAAGAATGGAGATATTTCCAAGAATACCTTTCAAATGAGGTATAGACACTATGAGTTCATATTTCTTCCCTTAGTACTCTATAATTCTCTAGTAATTTTCATGTATTTAATGAATATATTATTTAGATATTACCTTGATAAATTTGTGATAGTCTTTATTAACAATATTTTGATATACTCTAAGAGCAAGGAGGAACCTGAGGAGCATTTGAATACTATTATAAAGACTTTGTAAAGGGATAAACTATATAAAAATCATAGTAAATGTAAGTTCTAGATGTAGTATGTATCATTATTATGGCATTTAATCACCAATAAAGGGATATATGTGGACCCATCCAAGACAAAGGCAATCGAAGAGTGTCATAGTACAACATCTGTAGTGGTGATCTATAGTTTCCTTGGTTTATCTGGGTATTATGAAAAAAAAATTAATAACTTCTCACGATTTTCAAACCCACTAACCAAGATGTCTTGAAAGGGAGAAAAAAATTTCTGGACCAGTAAATGTGAATAATTCTTTAAAGAGTTGAAAATGAGGCTTATAACTGCACATGTTCTCACACTACCAATAATTGGGGAACTCTTTTTGGTGTACAACGATGCTCAAAATAATGGATTAGGTTGTGTACTGATGAAAAATGATACAGTGATAGCCTAAGCCTCAAGGAAGTTTAAAATTCATGAGCAAAACTATCCCACACATGATCTGGAGTTTCCAGTTGTGATCTTTTCATTGAAAATCTAGTGGCGTTATCTCTATGGGGATAAGTGTGATATATATACTGATCATAAGATCCTTAAATATATATTCACACAAAAGGATCTTAATATACACCAGCGAATATGGTTAGATATCATCAAAGATTATGACTTCTCAATAAACTATTATCCTAGAAAATCGAATAAAGTAGAATATGCTCTAAGTAAAAAAGGATCTTGCATCATTATCAATTATGATAATTTAAAAGGATCCAATATTCTTATATTTTCAAAGGATGGACATGGGAATTGTTAATAAAAGAACAACATCAATCCTTTCTTAAATGATTACTCAATCATCCCTCATGGAGAAAATAAAGGATTCTCAAATAAATGATATGGAAATTCAGAAGAAGGTGGAATCCATAAGAAATTATAAATCCACAGAGTTCAAAATGGATGAGTAAGGAGTTTTGATATTTGGGTTATAACTATGTGTACCATCCAATCTAGATATAAAGAAAGATCTTTTGAATGATGCACATATCTCAGCCTTCTTTATTCACCTATGGAGCATAAAGATGTATTGAGATCTCTGAGAAAACTATTGGTGGTACAATATGAAGAAGTATATCATTGAATATAAATCAAGGTTCCTGGTATGTCAGTAAGTGAAGGCTAAAAGACAAACGTCTAAAGAGATGATACAACCATTACCCATACCAAAATGGAAATGGTAAAACATCACCAAGGACTTTGTCATCAGACATCTAAATACATCTAGAGGAAACAATTCTACATGGATTATAGTGTATCTTCTTAAAAATATAGCTCACTTTATCATAATTCGAGGGGAATTCTCCCTAGATCAACTTGCATAGATATACATTATATAAATGTTAAGGCGTCATGGAGTACCAATATCGATTGTATCTGATCAAGATCAGAGATTCACCTCTAAGTTCTGGAAAAGTCTACAACAGGCTCTAAACACTAAGCTGAACTTTAGTATGGACTATCATCCTCAAATTGATGGCCAATCTGAGTGAACTATTCATACATTGGAATACATGTTGATAGAATTTTATATAGACTTCAAGGGAGTATGGGACCAACATCTTCCTTTGTTGAGTTCTCCTATAACAATAGTTTCCACTCAAGAATCCAAATAGATCCATATGAAGCCCTTTATAGTAAAATATTCATAACACTAGCATGCTTGGATAAATTCGATGAATGTAAGCTACTAGGACCTGAAATAGTTGAAGAAATGGTGGAGAATGTAAAAACAATTTAGTAGCATATCAAGGTAACCCAAAGTCGACAAAAGAGATATGCAGACAATCATCAAAGAGACCTAGAGTTTAAGTTTGGAACATGGTATTTCTCTACATATCTCCATGGGAGAGGGTCATGAGATTTGGGAATAAAGGACATTTTATTTCTAGGTACATCAACCCCTTTTAGATTCTTGATCATGTTTGAGTTGTGGCGTATTGACTAGAATTGCCACTAACCATGCCTCAAGTACACAATTTATTCCATATATCTCTCTTGAGGAAGTACATACTAGATCCCTCACATGTACTGAATTTAGAGGTGGTGCGGTTGGATAATGGTCTCTCTTACGAGGAGAAACTAGTGAAGATCTTGGATCGTAGAGATAAAGTTTTATGAAAAAAGACCACTCACCTAGTCAAAGTACTATAGATGAACCATATATATGAATAAGAAACATGGGAACTGGAGGAAGTGATGAAGGAGAAGTACCCTCACCTGTTTTCCCTGTAGTTTGTAAAACGAAATTTCAAGGGTGGAATTTCATAAGGGAGGAAGAATGTAACAACCTAGAATTATATCAATGGAAATTCCCTTCTTATAATTATTACATATAGTATAAATCACATAAATTCATATATAGAACACAATACAAATTTTATAAATGAAGAATGTATGAAATAATAGGTATTTCTAGAAGTTATGGAACCTATACCAATAGAATAGTAACTTGCCTTTGGAATAATAACATGGCCATTAGGAATAATAACCTCACCCATGAAAGTATAAATAAATTTTTTCATCTTATAAATTAAAATATGATATAATTATATCATATTATAAGTAAATAAATTTTTTAGAAATTATTAATTAAGTGTTAATATTTTTTATAAAACAAAATGCTTATTTTGAATTTGATAATTGATATAATTATTTAAAAGAAAATTTATTTTCATTAAATGTATTCATAAATTAATAATTTTTTGTTTTATTATTATAATATAATTTTATGAGACCTTAATTAATTTTTCAAAGTGTTATAAAATAATTTATAATTTTAATATTAGTGTTTTCCAAGTAAATGATAATTTTAATTAAAAAATAAATCTCATGTTTAGAAAATTATTTTCATAAAATGGAGTTCATTTTTGAATTATACATGTTGAAAATGGTTGGGGTTAATTTTTGGTATTTTTCTAAAATACTTGAATTTTTGGTGAATAGTAAAATGTGGTAATTTACAATATATATACATTATAAGTTAAATACACTATTTATTGAGTCATTGATGATTTAATTGCCATAATATTGAACTAATATTCATTAATTTAATATATTTATTGATAATGATCAAACTATTCATATTCTTGAGGTAAAATAATAAACTAATGAATAAAATAATGAGAAAGCACCCCTCTCCAACCCTATAAATACCACCCCTCATCACCCCTTCTCCTCAAACCTTTCAAGATTTTATCCTTGTCTAAATTATACACAATACTCTTCCCAATCCTCTCCTGTATTTCCAAGATCCATTTTTCTCAATAAAAAACCAAACTCAAGTGCCTCAAGGAGGTTCTCAAGGAGAAAAAATCAAGAGGTAAAAACCTCTTTCCTTTTCTTTTAATTTCTTTCCAATTTATTTTATTTTCTTATTATCTCCTCCCCTACCCTTATACAAGTGGAATGGTAACTAAAGTATCTCAAATATACTATAATTTTATTATGTTGATGTAATAATCCATCATCATTTATTTCCCCTCTCTTTTTTTACTAAAAATGAAAACATTGTCTGTGATGTGTTGATTTATCGCATTCAAGGATGATGGGTTTTCAATTTCCATTACCTCCATGAATACTAATAATAAAAACAATTTTATGGTTAAAAAAGATTATAATATATGTATTTTATCATATTTAATGTTCTTAAACCATTATATGTTCATAATATTAATTAATAAAACAAAACTAGCTTGTGATAATCAAAAACCCACCAAAATAATCTAAATGGTAATCATTAACGTCTTATATAATGATTCATCCTCACACAAGATAAAAAATGAATTATATAACCATTTAATATTATATATGTTCATTAATTACATATAACTTCAATTCTAGAAAATCATTCTCATTTCACATTATTTTTCGTACATGTATACAGGTAAAGTGATCATGAAAACCAAGGAAACCAATGCTCCTAAATAATGAAATTGAATCTCATAACCCATAAAAATACATAAATGAACTTAATAAAATCATAATAAATAAAATAAATATATAAAATTTTATTAATTAATTAATTATTGGATTTTATTTGGTTATCCAGGACATTAATTTCAAGTGAAGAATACTTTCGGACATAAGGTAATGGATTCTACCCAAACCTCCATTTTTTCCTTAGGTTTCACTTTATCTCTATTTACCCCAATGTAACTCTTCTCTATTTTTATATAATTATTCTAAATTCTGTTTATACCTTCCAAACTCATGTATCTAGATTATTACATCCTTCTTTTATGGGGAAATACATGTTTTAAAAAATCACTTCTTAATTCTTCCTGATAAGTAAACCCGATTAAAAAGAACTTCCCAATTTCATACCCATTTTGAAATGCACTTCATAATATATTTTAATACACCATTATTTTTATAAAATCACTCATTTTATCATAAAAAAAACTATTATGGTTAATTTCTAGTTTTATACAAACAATTATTTTTTTTTGTTTTAAAGAATATTTAATATTTTCCTTAAACTGCACTAAAATGTTTTATTTATAAAGTTTCTTAAACAATTTTTTTACAAGTTTTCACTTCATATTGACATAAATTATCATGATATATGCCTATTTTACCTTATTAATTTCCATGTATGATTTTAATCCATTCTTTCATGAACACCATTATGATATTCCCTTTTGTTATGCCTTTTGACATGATTATTATACCCCAATTCTTTTTATGGGTAACCCTTATGCTTATGTTTGATTCCTTATATATGATTATTTATGAGGCACACATATTCATGAATATATTATTATGGTTATACTTGGATATCACTCCAATGAATTGGGTAATTTTCAGTCTCATGAAATGTCATGTGCAACGGTCTTAGTGGTTAGCCTGGACTCGTGCTCCATGTGCAACAATCTTGGTGGTTAGCCTTGACTTGTACTCCTCCATGTGTAAGGATCCTTGACTCATGATTATATCTAGTTTTATGTTTCTACCATTTTACTATGATTTCATGATTATATGATCCCATGTTCTATATGTTATGTTTCCATATGTTTATTCATGTACCGTGTTTTTTTGTTATGACTTCTAACCCATATGCTATGTTTTATTCTTATGTTTATTCTCTTACTTGGATTTTTATATCATCCCTTTGTTCATGTATTCCCCAAGTTATAATATGCATATGTAAGGGCTCAAAGGGTGTTAGGAGATCATTATGAAGATAAGATAAAATATGTTTTTATTTCGGTTTTGTGCTTTCTAATTATGTATCTAATCTTCTAAGGACACTAGAATTTATGATACTTGGTTTGTATTTATAGGATAATTATACTTAAAATCATGTACTAATATATATAAAAGGATGGGGTAATTATATAGCCATTGTATAGTACCATTACATTAGCATGATTAAAAGGAATCAAATCCTAAAGGACCAACCGGTTTAGTAGTTTTGGAAAACTAGATACATACATGAGTTTTGTATTACAAATGAATACACTATTACAACAATAAAAAATTTCTTTCAAGGATAAATTTATTCTGTATACAATATCCTTGAATATCTTTCTTAGTACACTTCATGGAATCCCGGGGAAAGAAAAAAAATAATGGTGAACTTAAATGATCAATAAGGATCAAGTATAGTAGAATCAATAATGAATCAATGAGAATATTTAATATAGAAAGGTAATAATTGAATACACATGCCATGTAATTAATAAACTGAGAAGGAAGTGTATAAACAATATTGAAATCTAAATAACAGAAAATACATTCCATTTAAATCATAAACTAAGAATTAAATGCATTCATAGACTTTGTCATAGTGAAAATATCATTGATAATAAATTCTAAATCAAAATGAAGGTAATGATTAATTATTGGACATCTGTCTCAGAAACATGAAAACATCTACTATCAAGATCTATCCTCTAGAAAGTTTAAAACTATAGGTAAAAACCTATTTAATTTTCAAAACTAATTTTTATCATGAGAATTTGTTGATGCATTAAGGGTCTATAAAAATTATTGGGCCCACCTGTCACTATATGTCCAAAGCGTTCCTCATATCGATTAATCAATTTAATTTTATGCCTTATCAAATATCTGTATTAAGATTTATCAATATTTCCCCAGATAATAAAATAACTATCAAAGTAAAAACTACATTAAAAAATGATATATGGTTTAGTAAATAAATATATCCATGATAAATGATATATATAATTAGGGGGAATTCAATGTCTAATAATCATAGAAAAATGAATATTTCAAGAGGACTCACAAAGGAATCAAGGAAGTTAATTTCAATATTATCCTTGTTTAAATCATTTATAAATCATCCATATAAAGAATAAGTATGGTATCAATAAAACATATCCCAGGTGGATTAAAAATAAAGGTTTGTTGTTTTGATGTATCAAAATATTATAAAAATATCTTTTAAAACCATTCTTGAGTTATTTTTAAAAACATTTTAAAAATCCTTTTATTTGAAAATAACTTTTCAAAAACATTTTGTTTAAAAATTAACCTTTTAAACTTTCAAAGGAATCTTCAAATAAATGATGGAAGTTAAATCTATACATTTCATACAAGGTAAAAGATAACATTCCTTTTACATGGTAAAATGTTAAAAAAATCTTGTTTGGAAAGTGACAAGAAGATTCCTTTGAAAAAATTTCTAAAAGAGAAAAAGGGTAAAACTTTATTTAATAAATAATTTTATAAAAGTTAAAAACATTCTATAAAACCTTTTTATAAAATAGGATTTTTAGAATAAAATATGTTCTCCAACTAAAGAGGGAAATGAATTTGAGTTTTCTTAAAAACATGTTCTAAAACATTTTGAGTACCAAAGAGTGAAAAAATAGTACTATTACTTGAAAATGTCATGAATAACCAGAGTATAAGAGAATGAAATCATTTATTAAATAATGATCCAATAATTTCCTCTAATGGAAATTCAAGTGTAAACAATCTTGAACAAAATGAGATTATGAAGTAAACCCTTGGAAAGACCATAGCGATGATGTGAGAATCAATCAGTGAATAGATTATGAGGGTAAAATGTAAATACACATAAAAAAATTTAAATAAAAATATATATAGTAAAAATTTATTAGAAACATAATCTTATAATATTAAAAATAATTAGTAAGTAATATAACCCAATGAAAAGGAATCAGGTTATTAAATTCTTTTCCACTTGGTAACTTTTAATTCAAATACCCTTAGAATAAATAATTCAAATTGAAACTCAAAATAAAATTAAGATAAAATAATTCATGATATAATATATCAAAATGGGTAGTATATACACCACACAAAATAAGTAAGCAGTGAATATGACATTTATCTCATAGATGTAAAAAGTGAGATGAAAATCCATTACATTGTGTTTCCTTTTGAGTGAACATCCTTTATCATACTATATAATGGTTTTAATCATGTCACTAACATAAAAAAACAATAATAATATTTATAATATCATATATTAAATTATTATAATATATTATTACCCATTTGTTAATAATATTTCATAATATTCACTATTTTCGGTGTTAATTGTCTAGTTTTTCGAGTATGTTTTGACTTGTTACTTGTTCCTATTAATTAGATCATGATTTAATTATATACATAATTTAAACCATTATTTAAATATAATATATATTTATTATATATTTATTTATTGTAATCCATAATATTTGGATATAGGAAATGAAATGCACCGTTCATGAAGATGGTAGGGCGTACGTACGCATGAACGCTACTTCTATTTCTTTATCGTATTTATAAGAATAAAAAGTAAATGATGTGTGTGTGTGTGTTTTATAATTAAATTATCATATTTATTTCATATATTTCACATAGGTTTATTAAAACCATCCCTTATATGTTTTGTGTATAGTGTGAACGAGTCATGTCGCATTGAGGAGGCGGTAGTCTGCACGTCCACAAACAATATTATCATATTTACACAAAATAGAAATCATGAAGGTATGTGTTGTATAAAAATTATATAAGTATTAATAAAATATAAATATCATATATATCATATAAAATTAGTTTATCCATCATAATTTCCAACCATGATAGGTGGTAAAGGAAAAAATGAATGACATCATTTCACGAGGTGTTATAGTTCGCCATACAAAACGGTAAGTTCATTACCCATTTGATGGAAGTGTATATAGGTTTAGGTGTAAAAATTAACATAAAAATATAATTATATTTATTATAATAATTTTATTATATAATAATTTAATAATAATAAATTAAGGAGTGGATAAACAAATACAACATAAATGCACATTAAAGAATGTTACCTCTTTTTCAAGTAACTCCTTTTAGTTTACACCAAAAGACTTCCTTGGTTGGATTTATTCCCAAAGTTAAGATTATAGGTTGAGTTTATAGGTTTTTTTATCTTATTTTGGAAGTATTTGGGTAAGATAAATGGCTTTATAGGTGTGAATAAGTGGGAGGGGTGAGTGCCTTTTTTATAGTGGAGGATGAGTGGCATTCTTGTAAATTTTTGAAAAGGGAATTCCACCAACATTTTTCCCATGTAAATTGGATACAATAATGAAAAAAAATTAATAAAATTGGTTATAGGGTTTAAATATTAATATACAATGGACTTTGGACAACTTTCTAGGTCATTTTGGGCCTTAAGTTTAAGATTTAGTCCTTTGTTAAGCTAAATTTTCTCTTAATCACTGTAATTAATTTTAATCACTTTCACTAATATTTTTAGTAAAAAACTAATTTAAACTAATTATAAATTATAAATTATTCTTATTAAAAATATGGAATCCATTTTTCCAAATTAAAATCACAGAAGTAGCAGAAATTAATTTAAATTTAATCCCACAGACGGGACGACAAAGCTCGTTTTTAAAGTAAAAATGTTCAAAAGTTTAAGATGTTTTATATCCAATTTCAAAGTAAAATTGATTCCAATGACATTAATTATATTAATTAATTTATAATTTATCTAATTAAACTTTAAAACCAATAAAAAATATAATTTAACCTTATAAATAAATTATACGAAAAAAGTAGTTTTAAATTAAAATTCATCATTTTTCACTATTTATCAAAAAATGGGACTTTACAGAAAAATACCAAAAATTAACCCTTGGATAATTTTTATGTTTATAATTCAAAAATTAAGTTTATTTTTCCATATAAAATTTATAAAATTTCAAAAAAATGGATTTAAAATAGGTTCTCCATTAAATGGCGGTAAAATTGCTTTCTTAGACAAATACAATTTTTAAGCATAAAAATGGATTTATTCTTATCTTATGCTTATAAAATATATTGGATGAATATAAAAAACATTTTATTTAATATAATATATACTTATTTATTTAATTAATATCATTCACTAATAATAATTAATTTAATTCATTAAGTTAAAACACCATTGTAAGCATAAAAACATTTCTTTTATATTCAATTTGTTATTATATTCAATTATATTAAATTGATTACCAATGAATTAATTTTATATTTTTGTAAACTATAAATTTTCATAAGTTAGTTAAACATATTCATAACTTATAATTTAATGGCTAGGTTATATCTTATTATATTAAATAATATTAGTATTATTCGGTAAAACTTGATCTTGTGTGTAACGCAAGCTATCGAATAAAGTCTTTGTTGCATGTAATGCAAGATAACTCGATATCACATGCATTGAAATATATATCACATATTTAATTTATTTAAAATATTAAATATATTTTAAAGTATTTGGATATTATATTCTCTTACATGCTTGGTGTCGTGTGTCATGCACGTTATTGAATACAATGATCTTACTTTAGAATTTTGGGGCATTACATTATCCCAAACTTAATTAAATTACATCCTCACAATTTGGACTAGATCTTAGAAATCTAGGGTTTGATATTTGAAAATTACTTTTTTGAAATCTCACATCATAAAAAGAGTTAATTAAATATCATCTTAATAATATATCATGAGAAGTATAAAGGTTTCATGGAATAACTTATAACTAGGTTTCTACGTAGGAGAACATTAGTGGAAAGTGGAGATATAGACTTAGAGGAAAAGAATAAATATTAATAGGGAGTGATTGAGGTTTTCAATCACAAACAAGTGAATGATCAGTGGAATATTGAGGGCCTCAAATCTATAAATCCTTGATGATTTAACAGACCATCAGTTCAAAAAAAATTAAGGTATTAGGAAAACATTTTTTCTGGTCATTTTCCTAATGTTGAGTAATTATTTTACTACCTAAGATTATAATTAAATATAATTACTTGATGTGTTTAAATTTCATATAAACAATTATATATTTTGGTTGTGCTTCAATTGAATTCTAATTCATCTTGTACTCCATGAAATGGATATCCTAGAATGAACCCCATTTTTTAAAGCACTAAAATATTCTTTTAATGGGTTGTAATACCCATAAAACAAGTCATTATATTTGTCTAACTATTTTAAAAAACCAATATGTTTAATACATTAATCTATAAACCAAAAATAAAACTACTGGTTCATCATTAATATTTATTCATCAAATTTTTTAACTATAAATAATTACACATTAACTAGGACATCATGTAGGCTAGTGGTTGGCGTGAAACCCTTATCATTTTTTGGTCATGGGTTCAAGTCTCGCGGCCTTGTAAAACTTGATGGGTTATAACCCAATATACAATTTTCCCTTTTTATAAAACCATATTAATATAATTCATATGATTTTCAAAAATATGATGGAAATCCTTGAAATTTAATCATTAGATAACCTTTTTGCTGAGGTTTTCTATACAACTTTTTCTTTTTTTCAAAGTCTAGTAATCTTATTTGACTATTATTATGATGTCATTACTGATCATATGAAACCTAAAGGTTTTCAATACCTTTAAACTTACATCTATAAAATCAAAATGCGTTATTCTTAAAATAAATTTTTCTACTAAAACTTATACTTTCCATAATTTCCTCCAAAATGTCCTTAATCTTGGTAGATTATCATTACATAAAACCTAAAAATTTGTTTTAAGTTATTGATCTTATTTTCAATCTAAATCACCTTAATTTTAACCATGGTTATTCATTTTATTCATCTATTCAACTCCTTCATAATTATTTTTAAAAAAAATTAATTATCTTAAGCATATCCTTCAGGAGTGTCAAACCAAGTGTGTAGTAAGGCCCATTGTCATGTACCAAGTTACGCTCAGGTCAGACCCAATTCACCTTTTCAGAGTTGTTACCCTTAGGTACATATATTCCAGAACCACTCCCAATTGTAGTATCCAAACAAGGATGTATTTCTAGGAATACCCACATAATATCTACCATGTAAAAATTCTAGGATGTTCTTCTATACTTATCCTCAATTTCTACCTTAGGGTTATGTTCCCTAATCTATGTTTTCTAAATATAGTTTCCAAGTTTCTTACTAAACTTTATCTGATACCAACTATAGAAACCTAAACCTAGAGGCTTGTATATAGTTTCTACTGTCATTATATTAGAATGATTATAAGGAATCAAATCCTAAATGACTGGTCAGTTTAATAGTTTTGGAAAACTAGATACATACATGAGTCTTGTATTACAAATTAATACACTAATTACAACATTTTTTTTCGTTTGAGGATAACTTTATTCCATATATAATATCATTTCATATATTTCTTAGTATACTTCATAGAATCCTGGGGAAAGAAAAAAAATAAGGGTGAGCTCAAATGATCATTAAGGGTCAAGTCTAGAAGAATAAATAATGAATCCATGAGAATAGTCAATATGGAAAGGTAATAACTAAAGACACATGCCATGTAATCAATAAACTGAGAAGGAAGTGCGTAAAAAATATGGTGAGGAAAATAACTGAAAATAAATTCCATTTAAATAATAAACTAAGAATGAAATGCATCCATATACTTTTTCATAGTTAAGATCTCATGGATAATAAATAATGAATCAAAATGAAGCCAATTCTTAATTATTGGATGTCATGTATCAATCACATGAAAACCTTTACTCTCAAGATCTATCCTCAAGATAGTTTAAAACTATAAGTAGAAACCTATTTAATTTTTGAAAATAATTTATCTTATGAGAACCTGTCGATGCATCGAGGGGCTATATAAATTTTTGGCCCCACCTGTCACTACATGTCCAAAGTATTCTTCATATCGAGTAATCAATTTAATTAATAAAAAATATGCCTTATCGGATATCTATATTGAATAAAGAATATGAATTTATTGATATTTCCCCAGATAATAAAATAACTATCAAATTAAACATCGCATGTAAAAGTGATATATAGTTTAGGCAATAAACATATCCATGATAAATGATATAGACAATTAGTTTAAATACAATGTCTAATGATCATAGGAATTTGAATATTTCAAAGGGACTAACAAAGGAATCAAGGAAGTGAATGTCAATACTATCCTTAAACAAATAAATCATAAATAATCCAGAGGAATAATAAGGATGGTATCAATACAATATATCCCAATTGGAGTAAAAATAAACGGTTGTTATCATTAATGAATAGAAATATTATAAAAATATCTTTTAAAAATAATCTTGAGGAGAATATCCTTTTTATTTTAAAAAACATTATAAAAATAATTTTCTTTAAAAATCAATTTTCAAAAAAAAATTAAAAGGTACACTTTTAATCTTGAAAAGTATGCTTCTAAGAAATGGTGGCAGGTAAATCCATACACGTTGTACAAGGTAAAAAATAACATTCCTTTTGTACGGTAAAAAGGGTTAACAGGCCTTATTCAGAAAGAGACAATAATATTCCATTGAAAACATTTTTAAAAGAAAGAAACGGTTAAAATTTATTTAATTAATAATTTTATAAAGGTTAAAAACATTTTTATAAAATAGGCTTTTTAGAATAAAATAGGTTCTCCAACTAAAGAAGGAAATGAAGTCAGGTTTTCTAAAAAATATTTTCTAAAACATTTTTAGTACCAAAGAGTGGGAAAATGGTTCTATTTATTGAAAATGTCATGAATAAATATAGGATAATAAAATGAAATTATTTATTAAAAAATGATCCATAATTTCATCTAATATAAATTCAATTGTATATAATCTCAAAAAAATGAGATTGTGAAGTAAACCCTTAAAAATACCATAATGTTGATGTGAGAATCAATCAATGAATAGATTATGTGTTTAAAATTTAAATCCACATAAAACAATTATAAATACAATAATAGATGGTAAAAATTTATTACACATGTAATCTTAAAATATTAATGACAATGAGGAAGTAATACAACCCAGTGAAACGGAATCGGGTTATGAAATTATTTACCAATTGGTAACTTTTAATTCAAATCCCATTAGAAGAAATAATTCAAATTGAATCTAAAAATAACATGAAAATAAAATAAATCATGATATTATATATCAAAATGGGAATTAGATACACCGTACAAAAGGAGTAAGTGGTGAATATGACATTTATCTCACAAATGTAAAAAGTGAGATGAAAATCTCTTTCCTTACATTTCCTTTTGGGTGAACATCCTTTATCCTCCTATATAATGGTTTTAAGAATGTAACTAACTTATACCAGAACCATAATACTATTTATAATATCATATATTAACTTCTTATAATATCTTATTACCCATTTGTTAATAATCTTTCATTATTTTCACTATTTCAGGTGTTAATTGCCTAGTTTTTCGAGCATGTTTTGACTTGTTAATTGTTGTTACTATTAATTAGATCATGATTTCATAATATCCAAAATGTAAACCATGATTTAAATATTATATATATTCATTATATATTTATTTATAGTAATCCATAATATTTTGAGATAGGAAATCAAATGCATTGTTCATGGAGACGGTAGGCTGTATGCACACATGAACACTACTTCCATTTCTTTTTTGTATTGAAAAGAATGAAAAGTAAATGATATATATATATATATATTGTGTGTGTGTGTTTATGTATATTATATCTCCAGTATCATATTTATGTCATATATGTCACATAGATTTATTAAAACCATCCTTTATATGTTCCATGTATTGCATGAATGAGTCGTATTGCTTTAAGGAGGTGGTAGTCCACACTTCCACAAACCATGTTATTGTATTTACAAAAAATGGAAAGTATGAAGGTATGTTTTATATACTAATTCTAGAAGTATTAATACAACATAAATACGATATATATCATATAAAAATTTCATTTCCATCATTATTTCCAACCATGAGAGGTGGTAAAGTTAACATGAATGACATCATTTTGTGAGGTGATAGTTCTTTGTATACAAATGGTAAGTTCGTTGACCATTTGATGGAAGTGTGAGTATGTGTGGGTAGAACCCTTAACATTAAAATATTTCATTATATTTAGGATACAGATATTGTAGAGACCCATATTTTCCATGTAAATTTATTTAATTATATGGAATTATTACGAGTCTGTGAAAATTGACGGCGCCTGATTCTGAGGCCCAGAGTGCCCTGAATGAATTTCTGAACTTTTTTTTGGGTACGTTCAGTAAACACATGAGTGGAATTTTATAAATTTTGAACCGTTGCTCGGATTAAAAATCTGAGGGCACCGATGAATCCACAATGCCAGGATTCACTTAAGGGATACTTACTTTGACCATAGTAGGTCCGGAGAAAAGGTTAAGTTTTGTGACTTTAAAAAAAATGAAATAAAATAATTTTAATATTTTATTTCATATCCTCCATAGGAAAAGAAAATGGGTGGGGCCAGAAATGTGTTAAGCCAATAAATGGCTTGACCTTTCAACCCTAAGTAACAATTTTGTTGGGGAATTAGAAAGTTTCCTAATTGATGAGCCCCATTAATCTCCAATGTCGTTACTTAACCTTTCCCCTCTTCTATATATATAGAGCATTAGGGGAGGTACCAGCACAACTTATCCAAGAAATAAAGTGCTGAAGGAGCACCGCAATGTCGGACCCTTAGAGGATAGAGCTGAACCTAACAGGAGGTGACGGACGACACTGAACTACAAACCGGAGGATGACGTACAAGCAGCGTCATTGGAAGCCTGTTATGGGAATGAAGAACACTGACCCACATTCAAGAGTAGGAATTTCTATAATGATTTGAGGTAGGGGGTTTATTTTTTTATTATTTTTAAATTTTTTCATTTTCCCCATTATTGAATAATACGAAGAATTCGGGTCAACCGACAAATGGGTTGACCCACGATTCATTTGTTTTTGCAGGAGGTTATTGAGGGGTATCTTTGTGGGGATTATCTTGATTTAAATTCCAAGAGTTTGTTAAAACCTTAACCCCCTCATGTTTTTGAGCTAATACAGAGGGCATGGACTTAATTAACCTGGTCCGAACCCTCCACTAATTTGCTAATTTCTCACCTCCATGGAACACTGACCGCATGGCGATACCGACCGGCTACATTGGGGATAGCACGTCGACGCACACCGCAAGAGGAGGCTATGGAAAAAAGCCTCAGTGGTCATCGGAGTGTCCGGAATAGGCCGTAAGTGGAGGAGGCGTGGCGCACCGCCGCGCACCACCGATGAACAAAGGAGTTCGCGGCTTGTCATCCGCGACGATCGGAGGATGGCGGCCAGCACACCGGCCGGCCGCGGGTGACAGTACGGTGCACCTTCGCGCGTCACTGGAGAGGTCGGCTGGCACGCCGGCTAGCTGTGATAGAACTGACAGATCAAAGGTGGGGTTCACCCCCAGCGGCACGCCCATGCGGTAGCAAGGCTGAGGCCTGCAATGGTCACGGCAGGAGCAGGGGGCCACTGGTTTGACCAGCAGCCGGGGGAAGGGGCGTGCGCTAGCGGCGCGCCTGGCAGCAAAGTCGTGGCCTATCGGTCATGGAACGAAGGACCTGTGGCACCACGTGGTGCTGCGTTGGGTCAACCTATATGGTTTGACCCACTGACGTGGCTCTGCACCACATCATCCCTACCCGGATGCACCGCCAGGCGGGTGGCACCGCTGGGTCGGCTCAGCGGATCGACCCGCCGCTTAGCGGGCTGACCCGCAGCCCAGCGGCCTGACCCGCGGCCCAGCCGGGTCGGGCCGGGCCTAGCAGGCTGATTTGACCTGGGTAGGGTTGGACCCGAGTCGGGCCAGTTCAACCCATGTCGATCTGGGTCAGCCCATGCCGAATCGGGTCTGGCCGATCTGACCGAGGCGGACTGGACCCAGACCCAATACCTACCAATTACACAAAACGGGCCCTAACTCCTAAACTGGATGTATGTTTGATGAAAATTCAATGGAATCAGGATACTTAGAGAGAGACGGTCTTTTTGACTTACTCCATGAGAGTTTTGGAGAAACTTGGAGTACGGCCGGGTTGGATTGCACCTAAATCCAACTGGGCCCTCACCATTGAAATGCCAATAACGCACAAACCAGGCATCTGATTGACATGTCGTCTGTTGCGTTGGAACCCTTATGACATGGAGGATAATAAATTTACTTCTTTTTCAGACTTTTATATGGTTGAAATACGAATTATGGCTTGGGTAGCGGTTCTCCCAAGCGCGCTACATACGGAACCCTGCAACTGGCTGAGACTTGATGACTGCTGACCATTTCGACTCGGAGTGACTCGATAGGCCTAGTGGGGAGTGCCTCTGTGTGATGTGGCAGACCCATGGTGGGGAGTGCCTCTGTGTGATGCATAAGACCCACAGTACTCGATATGAGGAGTACCTCAGCAGGCCACGAGGAGAAGTGCCTCTGTGTGACGCGGAAGACCCACGGTGGGAAGTGCCTCTATGTGATGTGTCAGACCCATGGTACTCGACAGGAGGAGTACCTCAGTAGTCCAATGTTAGTGGGAAGCACCTCTGTGTGATACAGCAGGCCCACTGTACTTGTTAGAGGATAAGTTCTCCAAAAACTGAGGTGTTCGACGTTGTTACTGGGAATGTTACTTGTTCCTAGGCCTAGAGAATCTATGGCTAGATATCAGTTTTCATAGAAATAATTTGTGGTTTAGCATCATAATCATGTTTCTATAAGTTGTATACCTGGTTTGAGTTGAGACTCTAATTGAACTGTGTCTATTACTTTGTTCTTTTTGATTGAGATCTTGCTTTGTGGTTTTCCTTGTGGAATTATGAGTGACCTTCAAGGGTCTTAGGGTCCCTACTGAGTATCATTATACTCACCCCTGCCTGGGCTATTCCCACACCTTGTTGTGTCTTGTGAAGACAACAATAAGATAAGATGATGTTTTTGGGAGCCAGGACTAGGTGTTACATAGAGGAGACAGGTAAACGTGGAGGGTTGAGGAGGCGATTTGTACCTACCCTTCAGGTAGGATCCTCAGAGGAAGACTCTCTAGTTGTTTTCCCTTTTTCAGTTGCATTGTTCCTTTCAGTTGTATTTTTACTTTTCGGTTGTACTCGTACTTTTAGTTGGGATTGTATTCCGGGCCCTTTTACTTTCAGCACTCCTTTTTCTACAGCAGTTTTATTCACAGTTGCTTCTTGTTGTGTTCTCAGACCATGTGTTATACAGGTTTAATGGAAATGCCTTCCCATTTTAGGGAATACACCTTTCGGTTCTAGTCGACAACCCCTGGCCTATGGAAGGTGGGCTTGGGGTAGTTACGGCACGGGCCTCGGGGGATGGTTCGTGACAAAGTGGTATCAGAGGAGTTCGGTTCTATCAGAGAACTAGGACTCTGATCTTTTCTGTGAAGCAATAGTGTTAAGTGTTATGAGTGTGGTTTTTAGTTCAGGGAGTCCAGTGTTGGTGCGGCGGTCAACGTATCCATACACCAGGACCCTGAATTTTGATTTCTGACTCAGCACATGAAAACGCTGATTGCGTGTGTTTTGATAAGCTTTATTTTTGATCTCTTGAGTCAGCTCACCAGGTATAACTTATTGGCCATGTCACACATGTTTTCTTTCAGGATGTCGCAACGTAGACAACCATACAAGATTCCTAAGAGATTACGCGATGAT
This sequence comes from Viscum album, assembly GCA_963277665.1. Taxonomy (NCBI): domain Eukaryota; kingdom Viridiplantae; phylum Streptophyta; class Magnoliopsida; order Santalales; family Viscaceae; genus Viscum; species Viscum album. The sequence continues at coordinate 1,598,782,084 of OY728130.1, read as the reverse complement.
GTCCTACCGAGCGATGAGGCCTCAATGTAGGGCCCTCTTACGGCGTTAGCACCTTTGGGTGGTGTACTAACAACACCACTACTCGTTGGGCAGCTGATACCACCAGCCCCACCAGTAGAGGATGCACACTGAATGAGAACATTTCACAAGTTCCAGTGATAGAGGCCTTTGAGGTTCTAAGGTGAGATGGGCCCACAGGTGGCTGAGGACTGGCTGGAGGCTGTGGCCAGAGTTTTTCACTTAGTTGGGACACCAGCTAATTTTATGGTGATCCTAGCAGCCATCCTTTTTTAGGTAGAATCAGGGAGATAGTGGAGCCTGATACTTCAGATACACAATGAGGAGACCCTCATCTGGGTGGAATTTGAGGGCCTTTAGGGTAGAGTTCATCCTAGTGACCTTACGCTCTATGCGTATACAGGAGCTGCTACACTTACAGTAGGGCAGCATGAATGTGGCCCAGTACTCGGCGAGGTTCACTGATCTCTCCCGCTACTCCACTGACATGGTACGGGACCCTTTCTTCAGGGCTCGGACCTTTGAGCAGGGTCTCTAATGGGAGATCATAGAATCGATGGTATCACTCGGCATACCGACTCAATCTAGGGTGCTAGAGTAGGCACTTTTTGTGGAGATATTCCTAGTTGAGCAGGCACCAACAGCGAGACCCACCACCAGGTGACACGTGGAAGAGTCATCTGTAGATGGTAGTTGGCGGATGACACAGAGGTCCAAGTGCACCAGAACTTCCGGTGGATGGGCCCAGGACACAGGGTCGAAGGTGCGGATCTCACGAGGTAGAGGAGGTCAGGCAATGTAAAAGCAATGCTACACCTGCGGCGGGCAGGGTCACATGGCTCACAATTTCCCGAACCATCATACGGATGACCAGTAGATGGTTGAGGGACCTCTGATGCATAGGTAGAGGTTCGAGCGAGGAGTTTCATGGGAAGTAGTCATACATGGCAGAGGAGATGGTCGTATAACAGGAAGTGGGTGGAATTTCATGGTTCTACCACCACCACCACTAGGTGGTCCACCCCGACCATAGGGAGCAGGAGGACAGGTACGAGATCAGCTCCAGGCAACTGAGGCCTACAACCACGGCACTCCATAGATGATTATAGATATTGTTTGTGTCTACTCTACCTTAGATATAGTACTTATAGACATAGGTTCCAGTCACTCTTTTATTTCCATGACCCTCGTTCAGATCTCAGAGATTCCGGTGGATCTGTTGGCTCGATTCTTATGGCTAGAGACTCCTACAGGAGTGAATTCAATGATTACAAACTGGTGTTGGTAGTGTGAGCTTACTCTAGGAGGCGAGATCTTCGGTTGGGATCTCTTGGTAACGGCGTCGAGGCCTTATTATGTCATCTTGGGTATAGACTGGTTATCCACAGTCCATGCTCAGATTGACTATATTAGGTGCAAAGTGTGGTGTGTCCACATGGATGGAACCATTTTTTCCTTAACCGATGAGGAGGGGACCTTTCTAGTACAGGATAGACTTACCCAGAGGAGGTTATAGCCTATTACTCATAAATTGGATAGCCTTACCCTCGGATCAGTTAATATTGAGATTCCAAGCTATCCTCTAGTGGTGGACCAGTATGCCAATGTCTTTCCTGATGATGTTCTGGGACTACCTCCACGCATATAGGTAGACTTTTACATCTACTTATACCCTGGGATGGCACTGATATCTAACCCATAATATCTGATGGCTCCCACAGAGCTTCATGAGTTACGGGTACAGTTGGAGGACTTTCAGGAAAAAGGGTTTATAAGACCCAGTGTTTCTCCATAGGCATCCCCAATTTTGTTTTCCAAGAAGGTAGATGGGAGTTTGAGACTCTATGTGGACTATCGGTGCCTAAACTAGGTGACCGTTAAGAACAAGTATCCACTTCCGAGAATTGACGATCTTTTTGATCAGCTGAAGGGAGCTCATTGGTTTCCAAAGGTAGACCTTAGATCAGACTATCATCAGCTTGGGATATGAGATGAGGATGTGTAAAAGATGGCCTTTAGATGTCGGTATGTCCATTATGAGTTCTTGGTTATGCCTTTTGGCATGAATAACACCCCATCAGTGTTCATGGGACTCATAAATAGGATCTTTCATCCATACCTCAATCGCTTTATGGTGGTGTTCATCAATGACATCTTGATTTACTCAGCAACGGAGGAGGATCATGTCTATCATTTGTAGATAGTTCTGGATACACTCTGAGAGCACTAGCTTTATGGTAAGCTCTCAAAGTTCTAGTTCTGGATATGAGAGGTCCACTTTCTGGGACACGTTATCTCAGAAGCTGGATTTGCAGTGGATCCAGTGAAGATAGAGGTTGTTCTTACTTGGGAGCCATCTAGGAGTGTGACCGAGGTGCGGAGTTTCTTGGGGTTGGATGGATACTATCGGATATTTGTGCCTGAATTTTTCAGAGTTGTGGCACCCTTTTCATTGGAGAAGAATGGGAAACCCTTCGTATGGATGGAGAGATTCTAGAAGAGTTTCTAGAATCTGAGGCAAAGACTGACGAGTGCCCCCATCTTGAGGCTACCAGAAGAGGGATTTGGGTATGTAATCTGTTACGATGCATCAGGGACTAGACTTGGGTGTGTCCAAATATAGGAGCGGGCAGTGATCGCTTATGTATCACGATAGCTAAGACATCATGAGAAAAACTATGCTACCCATGACTTGGAGTTAGCAGCAGTGGTCTTCGCCTTGAAGACGTGGTGACATTACTTGATGAGTGAATGTTTTACAGTCTACTCTGATCACAAGAGTCTCATGTATATCTTCTCTTAGAAGGACCTGAACTTGAGACAGCGGTGATGGCTAGAGTTCCTCCAGGACTATGACTTTGAGATATTCTATACTCCTAGGTAGGGGAACATGGTATCATATGCACTCAATAGGAGGTCTGGTCTACGGTTGCTGAGTGATGCGACATAGCAGCTAGCCGTGTTGTAGATATCCTTCGTGGATAGAGATGGAGTAGTATACCTCCAGTCTATGACAGTCACTCCCCCACTCCTTCAGCGAGTTAGGGAGGTGCAGCTTGGGGACATTGATTGTGAGGCTTGACGTGCTCAGATATCCTAAGGGCAGGCACCTGATGGGTTTTATGAAGGTGGAGAGAATGTCATCCTCTTCAGAGGATGTACTATGGTACCGGTGGAACTACAGGAGAAGGTATTGAGGGAGTTCCATACATCCCCTCCGGCAATACATCTTGGTGTTGCGAAGATGTACCAGGACCTTCAACATCAGCACTAGTGGCCAGGGATGAAGAATATTGTTGCAGAGTTTGTCTCCCAATGCCTCACTTGTAGCAAGTGAAGACTACACAAAGCTGGAAAAAGTCATATGTCAACACGAGACAGAGACCACTCAAGTTCCAAGAGGGAGACCACTTTTTCTTACGAGTCTCTCCTCATCAGGGACTATGGAGATTTGGCCGAGGTGGTAAGTTATCACTGAGGTTTATCGGGCCATTTCTGATACTTCTGAGGATAGGCGAGGTGGCATACCACTTGGAACTTCCACCGCAGTTGGAGAAGGTACACGACGTCTTCCACGTATCCCAACTGAGGAGATACATGAACGAACCATCTCATGTCATCAACCATGGCGATATGGACTTAGATGATGGGGTGATGTTTACAGAGGTTCCAGTAGAGATTGAGGATCGACAGGAGTGGGTCCTTCGTGGGAAGTCGATACCTCTGGTGCGCATTCGTTGGCAGCACGGAAACTTTCAGGAGATCACTTGGGAGCGGGAGGCTCAAATTCGTGCTCAGTACCCCCAATTTGTTTTCTTAGTCTATGTTGTGGCTTTTGGGGATGAAAATCTATAAGGTGGGGAGAATGTAGAGACCCAGATTTTCCATGTAATTTTTTTTAATTATATGGAATTATTACAAGTCTGCAAAAATTGACGGCACTTGATTCCAAGGCCTGGATTGCTCGAAATGAATTTCTGAACTTTTTTTCAGGTACGTTCAATAAACATGTGAGTGTAATTTTCTAACTTTTGAACCATTGATCAAATTAAAAATCTGAGGGCACCATTGAATCCACAGCACCGGGATTCTCTTAAGGGATGCTTTACTTTGACCGAAGTAGGTCTGGAGAAAAGGTTAAGTTTTGCGACTTTTTGAAAGAAATGAAATAAAATAATTTTAATATTTTATTTCATATCCTCCAATGGAAAAGAAAATGGTTGGGGCCAATGATTTTTAAATCCAATAAATGGCTTGACCTGCCAACCCTAAGTAACGACGTCATTGGGGAATTGGAAAGCTTCCTAATTGATGAGCCCCATTAACTCTAATGTCATTACAAACCCTTCCCCCTCTCCTATATATATAGAGATTAGGGGTAAATACCGGAATAGTTTCACCAAGAAACGAAGTGCTGAAGGAGCACGGTGACTCTTGACCCTTAGAGGACAGATCCGAACCTAATGGGAGGTGACAGACGATACCAAACCACAAACCAGAGGACGATGTACGAGCAGCGTCGTTGGAAGCCAGTTACGGGAATGAAGAACGCTGACTCACCTTCAAGCGCAGGCATTTCTCTGACGATTCGTGGTAGGGGGTTTATTAGTTTATGCTTTTTAAATGTTTTCCTCTTTACTATTCTTGAATAATACGAAAAACTCGGGTCAAATGACTAACAGGTTGACCAATGGTTCATTCGTTTTTTTGGGAGGTTATTGCGGGGTATCTTCGTGGGGTTTATCTTGATTTAAATTCCAAGAGTTTGTTAAACCCTTAAACCCCCTCATGTTTTCGAGCTAATGCAGAGGGTGAGGGCCTAACAAACCCGGCATGAACCCTCCGCTACTTTGCTAATTTTACACCTCCATAGAACACCGACAGCGTAGCGATACCGATCAGCTACGTTGGGGATAGCACATAGACACACGCCGCAAGAGGAGGTCTCGAAACAAATCCATGGTGTTCATCAGAGCGGCCGACACTGGCCGACCGCGGAGGAGGCGTGATGCGCCATTGAATGCCATCGCAAGCTGCCGATGAACAAAGGAGGTCGTGTCTCGTCAACCGCAGTGAGCGGAGGAAGGTGGTCAGCACACTGTCCGGCCGCAGGTGATGGTGTGGCGTGCCATCACATGCCACTCGAGAGGATAGACGACACACCGGCCGACCGTGATGGAATCAGCGGAGTGGAGGTGGGGCGTGCCCCCAGCAGCGCACCCACGCGGTAGCAAGGCTACGACCTGCGACGGCCGCGGCAGGAGCAGGGGGGGCTAGTTCGATCGGTGACCAGTGGATGGGGTGCGCACCAGCGGTGTGCCCAGTGGAAAAGCCGCATCCCATCGACCACAGCACTAAAGACCTGCGACACCATGTGGCTTTGTGCCGACAGGCGGGTGGCACCGCCGGGTCGGCCCAACGGACTGACCTGCCGCTCAACAGGCTGACCCGCGGCAAAGCGGCCTGACCCACAGCCCAGCCGGGTCAGGCCAGGTTGACCTAGGTCGGGTTGGACTCGAGTCGGGCCAGGTCAATCCAGGTCTATTTGGGTTGGCCCATGCCGAATCGGGTTGAGCCAGTCCGACCGAGGCAGACCGGACCCGGACCCAGTACCGACCAGTTACACAAAACGGGCCCTAACTCTTAAACCGGATGACCGTTTGACGAACCATCTGTGGAGTCAGGATCCTTGTTGAAAGATAGTTCTTTTGAATTAATCCATGAGAGTTTTGGAGAAACTTGGAGTATGAACAAGTTGGATCGCACCCAAATCCAACCGGGCCCTCGACACTGAAATGTCAATAACCCACAGACTGGGCGCCCGATTGACGTGCCGTCTATTGTGTTCGAACCCTTATGACATAGTGGATCATTGAGTTACTTATTTATGAGACTTAGTTTTGGTTGAAATCTGACAGATGGCTTGGGTAGCTGTTCTCCGAAGCACACTACATACGGAACCCTATGATTGGTTGAGTCATGACAAATGCGGACCGTTTTGACTCGGAGTGACTCGACAGGCCGAGTGGGGAGAACCTCTATGTGACACGTCAAATCCACAGGGGGGAGCGCCTTTTTGTGACATGACAAACTCATGGTACTCGACAGGAGGAGTACCTCAAACAGGCTATGAGGGGGAGAGCCTCTGTGTGATGCGGCAGACCCATGGTGGGGAGCGCCTTTGTATTACATGGAAGACCCATGGTACTCGATAAGATGAGTACCTCAGCAGTCCAAGGTTAGTGGGAAGCACATCTGTGTCATGCAGAAGACCCATTGTACTTGTTAGAGGATGTGTTCTCCAATAGCTGAGGTGTTTGACATTGTGACTGGGAATGTTACTTGTTCCTAGGCCTAGAGAATTCGTGGTTGGCTATCAGTTTTCATAGCGATCTTGTGTGGGTCAGCATCATAATCTTGTTTCTCAGAGTTGTAAACCTGGTTTGAGCTAAGACTCTAATTGAACTGGGTATATTTCTTTATGCTTTGTGATTGAGAACATGCTTTGTGGTTTTCATTGTGGAATTCTGAAAGACCTTCAGGGGTCTTGGGGTCCCTACTGAGTATCATTATACTCACCCCTACACGGGCTACGCCCGCACCTTGTTGTGTCTTGTGTAGACGACGAGCATCTGGGATGAGGTTTGAGGGAGCCAGGACTAGGTGGTATGTGGAAGAGATAGGAAAATGTGGAGTGTTGAGGAGGCAATCTGTACCTACCCTTCAAGTAGGATCCTCAGAGGACGACTCAGTAGTTGTTTCCCTTTTTTAGTTGCATTGTTCCTTTCAGTTGTATTTTTACTTTTTGGTTGTACTTGTACTTTTAGTTGGGCTTGTATTCTAGACCCTTTTACTTTCAGCACTCTTTTTTCTACCGCAGTTTTTTTAACAGATGCTTCTTTTTGTGTTCTCAGACCTTGTGTTGTACAGTTTTAAAGGCAATGCCTTCCCGTTTTAGGGAATACGCCTTTTGGTGCTAGTCACCAACCCCTGGCCTATGGAAGGTGGGCTTGGGGTAGTCATGGAACAGGATCCAGGAGACGGGTCATGATAGATGTTATTACATAATCATGTAATAATAATAAAATAATGTGTGGAGAAACAAATAAAACATAAATGTACATTCAATAATGTTACCTCTTTTTCGGGTAACTTCTTTTGGTTTATACCAAAAAACTTCCTTGGTTGGATTTATTCCTAAAATGAGAGTTCTATTTTGAGGGGAGAGATGTTGGGATATTATTTGAGAAGTTTTTGGGTAATCCAAAGTGCTTTATATGTGTGAATAAGTGATAGGGGTGAGTGCCTTTTTATAGTGGAGGAGGAGTGGAATTCTTGTAAATTTTTTAAAATGGAATTCCATTCACATCTTTCTCATGTCAAGTGGCTCCAATAATAAATAAAATTCAATAAAATGAGTTATGGGGTCTAAATATAAACATAAAATGGATTTTAGATAATTTTCTAGGTCATTTTGTTCCTTAAGTTTAAGGTTTAGTCTTTTGTTAAGCTAATTTTTCTCTTAATTACTATAATTGATTTTAATCACTTTCACTAATTTTTTTGGTCAAAAAATAAGTTGAACATATTATTCATTATAAATTATTTTGATCCCAAATATTGAATTCATTTTTCTAAATTACAATCAAATAAGTGGTAGAAATTAATTTAAATTTAATCCTGTGGACGGGACGAATAAGTGGGTTTTTAAAGTGAAAATGTTCAAAAGTTTGAAATGTTTTTATATCAAATTTCAATGTGAAATTGATTATAATGAAATTAATTGTATTAATTAATATATAAATTATATAATTAAAATTTAAAACCAGTAAAAATATAATTTAACCATATAAATGAATTATATGAAAAAAGCAGTTTTGAATTAGAATTCATTATTTTTCACTATTCATCAAAAAATGGAACCTCATAGAAAAATATCAAAAATTCACTCTAAGATAATTTTTATGTTCTTATTTCAAAAATTAAGTTTATTTTTTCCTATAAAATTTATAAAAGTTCCAAAAATTGGATTTAAAATAGGTTTTCCATTAAAAGGCGGTAAAATTGTCTTTTTAGAAAAATATAATTTTTAAGCATAAAATTAGATTTATTCTTATATTATTCTTATCAAATATATTGGATGAATATCAAAAATATATTATTGAATATATAATATATATATATATTTCATTAATATCATTCACTAATATTGATTAATTTAATTTATTAGGATAAAACACCTTTGTAAGAATAAAAACATTTCCTTTATATTCAATTGGTTATTATATTTATTTATAATAAATTGATTATCAATGAATTCATTTTATATTTATTTTAAACCATATATTTTCATAATTTAGTTAATCTTATTCATAACTTCTAATTTAACTACTAGATTATATATTATTATATTAAATAATATTAGTAGTATTCAGTAAAACTCGGTCTTGCATGTAATGAAAACTATCGAAGAAAGTCTTTATTGCGTGTAATGCAAACTAACTCAATATCAAATGCATTGAAAGTTATATCATAGAATGAATTTATTTAAAATAGTAAATATATTATAAAGACTTGGGATATTATATCTTCTTGTGTGCTTGGTTTCACGTGTCATACACGTTATCGAATACAATGTTATTAATTTAGAATTTCAGGGCATTACACTACAAGGATAAAAACCGATGAACATAAGTGTAACAGAATCACCTACCATGCATTGGCCTACCATAACCTAATCCTATCTAAGAACCCTCATAGAGGATTTCTCTTTTGAGGGCTGTAATTCTGGTATAAAAGGATAAGGAGTTAACCCTCATTGGGTATCCATATATGGAGATAACACTTCGAGGTTCAACTAACTCAGAAACCACCCGCCTACCCAGGGGTGTTGTTTAATCAACAAGGGTCCTAACCAACTCAAATAATAAAGGAATAGTACTTAGCATGAATAGGAACATGAATCAAAATTATACCAGCTTCCTATCTTCAAGGGTGCTACCACAACCGAGCTAACCCCTCACTTAGACAAGGCATCAACTTTAAAAATAGAGTCACATATAAAAGTTCCCTAGGATATACTACCTAACCTATAAGTTCAAGAAATATCATAAAAGAATCCAACTGAGTCTCATAGGCAATATCTAAATCCCATTCAAGACATCTCTCATGGTAAAAATAAAGTTGACCCTTACACAAGGGTTCTTCATTACCAACACCATGAAAAGTTTTTATTTATGCCATTTCACAACTTCACATTTATTATAAACATTAAAGAGGCTTGGATTTATGAAATTTCAACTACCATTTATAAAGGAAAACATTTTATAAATTTTAATTGGCACTTTATTTGGCTAATGCCTGATAGCATTCCAAGGAAATTATCTCATTATTTCCTTTTAACCATTATTTATTTAATGTCCTCAAAATTGGGCTCAATTAAATAAAATATCAATTCCAAACTATATAAGAAAACACTTTTTAGCTTTTAATTGGAATTTTAATTAATAGACACCACATATAATTAAGGATCAAAAGGCAGTAAAAGGTCTTTTATCATTTAAGGGGGATTGGTTGAGTAATATTCCACCATACACTTATACGAAACACCATATGAGTGGTTATAGATACTTTTAATAACCATCCCATTAGCATAAGTGTACCCCCATGGGGTTAAGTACTAAATCAAGTAAGAATAGATGTGAACTATGAGGGTATCTTCATGCCATCCTGGGTTCATCTATATGGGAAACCATTCCCAATTTATAGAGGCAGCACTCTATAAATTACAATTGGAATCTCATTTAAGTGAAACCTGTTAATAGTAAATTTAGAAAAAATTTAACACACCCTAGAAGGGTTTATCTCATAAACATAAAATGTTAAAACTAACCTATTAGGATCAAACAAGTATAAGAGGATTTAGTTATATAGGTCATCATTCCCAAATTATGAAGGTACAATACTTTATAAGTTACAATTGACACACCATTTAGTTTTCATCCATAAGAAAAGACTTGTATTTTTTCAAAAATGTGTCCAATCCCTTTCCATTAACAATATTCTATTCAGATTAATTCCTTAACCATTTCATTTATTTAATGTGTTTCAGTCTATTTAAATAGAATGTCTCCATAAACCTATGTGTGAAACACTATTTAAGTTAATGAAAATAATTTATTTAACTACCTTATGAAATAACCTTAACAAGAAAAAATATCATATAAGCACGAGATACAGGCATGTAATCATGAAAACACACAAGCATGGTATACATATAAGCATGATAATGACATGTGAATCCTATGTTCTTGAAAATGATGCATGAACACACCTCGTTTCTTACCATACTAGGCCAAGTGGTAAATCCCATAAATCAATAACCAGTGTAAAAGTACATTAATCACCCGAGGTAAAATAAAAAAAACTGTAATAATGCACATCATGATCAACAGTCCCATCCCTTATAACTTGATCTTTCCTCTGTGTGTGGGTTATCTATTCCTAGACATTATCTATTTACTAAGTTTTGAAACATTCCTAGTCTCTTATATACCATCCCAAAATATTAAGGCAATGAAAAGAAACCTCTAATACCACTTTGTGAGGTCACAGGCTTGGTTCAATCATAAATAACCTAACTTGGTCTCAAGAGTTCCTCTTTGTATGTTAGAGTCTATCGACTAGAAATAGAGGTCTAATGATAGTACAGTGGGGAGACTATACCCTTTAGATTAGTATTTAATATAGTTGAGAAATAAATTTATAAAAGTTAGCATAAGAAGATAATAAAATTGAAAATCGGTAATGATAAACAGATAAATTGTCAATTTCAATAAAATCCAACCATGCATGGTCATAAGGTGGTACATATATAATGTAGAAAAACTAACAAAATATAATACATACAGTATGACTAGACTGATAAAACAGTAAATAAACAAAAGATGAAACTCTTGTAAGCAGTCTGAGTACATGTTTAGTCCCCAACTCCCATGTTAAGTGTTTGTCCATAAATATTAACAGAAAGAAGCAGAATCCAAGATCCCAACATTTAGCCATGAGATCTGTTCAGGTACCAAACATAAGCCTAAACAGGGTGTGAGTAAAACTCAGTAGGTCACCATCAATAGTGTCTAATACAAATCTAGTTTGTGAATATAAAATGTTTTAGTGTGTAGGTATATTAAATGTATGGAAGTAAAATAAATATAAACCATGTCAAGATCAGGTTCCTCATAGGATAACGGGCTGATCATACCTGCTTCATCCTAAGTCGGAATGTCTCTAAGAATTTTAAATTTTATATAAAAATACTTGAGACCTGTGGTATATTACCAAGGAATCCATATACAAAGATAATCATATGGGGTTTCATATTTAAATAATGGGCATCGGTCCAAGAATCTAAACTCAAGGAATGTGGAGTGTCATGTCCAATAATTCCCAGCAATTGATAAGGAGATCCATGTCCAACAATTTTAAATAAAAGGTTGATAAGTTCCATGTCAAATAAATTCAAATGAGTGATAAGGAGTTTCGTGTCCAACATCTTTAACCTAGGGAGCATGGAGCATTATGTCCAGCAAATAAGGTGGAGTGCCATGTCCAACAATATCAATTAATCAATGAGGAACACCATGTCTAAAAATTATTAACCATTCATAATTCATTCAATTTAATATTACTTAAGAGATCATCCAAGGTATTCCATATTTTAATCCAAGTATCACTCGAAGCATAAAATAGTAAGCATGCGCATTACATTTAATAATTAAACAAAGGAAATGATAAAATATTGATGCCAATTTACAATACTTATGATTAAATCCATCATTTCATTTACCAATCCATTCAATTAATTATATCATCCAATTCACTTATAATGAAAAAGGTACAAGTTATAGTATTCAACCATTTAACCATTCATTTATTTCAATTACCACTTCCACTAACAAGAGTCAATCTCCACCCAAATTATTAATATATAAAAGCACATGCCAATTTTCCAATTCCATAATCCATTATTTGACACTTCATTAATATGTGATAAGTCCAACCCACCTCAAGGGTGTTCAATTACCTAGTCAAGGTATAGGGGTCATGGGTATATAAGCAACATACCCCAAGGGGCGGTTTAGTCACAGGGTAAGAATGACAAACTGATAATTTAATGTAAGGTAAGTAAATCCCCATGTCATTCATATAAAAAATCCATTTCATTAGTCATATTACACACAAGTGATAAAAGTTAAAGTGATTATACATACCCTATTAAATTCAATCAATACATTCATTATCATTTAATCAATTCCCCTTTTAAGAGTCAACCTAAACACACCTAAGTGGTTTTTTGGTCAAATTCAAGCAATGACCAATGATGGTAAATAATATGACACACCTAAGGGGTGATCAAAGTAGAGGTCAAAAACCCCCAAAAAACAACCTTTATAATGAGGGGTCTGGATCATAGTCTAGAAAATTAATTTAAGGAGTTACACAATTTAGGAGCAACAAATGGAAATTCTGGCATGTGGTATAACAACAACACTTTATAAAAAAATTATATTTTTAGGGAAAAATAATTGACCACCTACCTCATGCTTAGTAAGCTTTAATCGGACAATATTTGCCTTTGATTTGATATGATATGAGATAAAATGAAGAACCAAAATAACACCCTAAAAATAGGGAATATTAGCTTGCATAATGATGGCATTTCTATAGGAGAAGAAAAAAGTGAAAGTAGGTAAGAGTATTTGTAGACTCTCCTCTAGTATTACAACACATTTGATGGGATACGATTCAGGCTAAGAACAAGGGAGACTCATTCCAAGTAAGAGGAGGAGGAGGAGAGTGTATGAAGGGATCTATTGGGAATGAATGAAGAATAAAATGGGGTGAAATCCATTTAAGGTTAGAGGGGAAATAGTAATTTTTATCCCTTTTAATGAGGTGTGCGGTTAGAAAAATTGTGCTCTAACCATGTAGGCCTCACTACCCAAGAACCACCATGCCACATAGTTTCCTCGAATAATTTATAGAACTGTGCATTGACCGTGTAGTGCTACTGTCCTAAGAACACCCAACTTGCATGGTCACAGCACATGGTTAAGCAAATTTTGTGGATCCCTCTACAGCTCTGCACCATACCACATAGTTTTCTGGACCACCTCGCATGGTTTAAAATAATTGTGCCACTATACTAAATAGACCACACATTTTTTCTACACTATTAGTACTAATTGTGTGCTAATCATGCGCCCCAAGTTGTCTCTCCTAAAACTTAGCTTTCAAATCCCGATGCTTCTGAAACTCATATGAACTCCCAATACACCTTTTAAGCCTTAAATCTCATCTAAAAACAACATGTTAGAGTGTTCTTGCTCTTGGAACTACATTCTGAAGCTCGTTTTTTCATTTAACCCGTCCACTAGATGAAAAACTCAAAATCCTTTGAAAATTTCAACCCATCCCAAAACACGAGATCTTACAACCTGCTCACCCATGCTTATCTGGATATAAACCCATGACCTTTATGTGCAAAACAAACCACTTTACCAATTTCTTATCTTGTTTTCTTTTATATTTTATGATATTTTTATTTATTTATATATATATATACATATATATTATTTATCCATATATGTATGTGTGTGTGTATATTTATTTTTAAATATATTTATAAAATATATGTTTGTGTGTGTGTATTTATACATATGTACATGTGTTATATATATATATATACTTATATTTATGTAAATATATCATATATTTATATTCATTTACATATATTATAATATAAATATAAATATATCTATTTATTAATACACATACACATATGTATATATTAACACTATATATACATTTTTATAAGTGCATATATATATATATACATTCATACATTTTTATACATGTAAAAAATGGTTAGATATTTCTTTAAATAAAATGGATAATAATTATTCCCATATTATTTATATGATTATTTTTAAATGCATTTTTAAAGTATGTTTATATACTATATTTAATTATAGTGATATATTTATAACAATAAATTTATACATGATGTGTTTACACTATATTGACACACACATACATGCACATGTTTATACACACATGTACACGTTTATATTTTACACAAATATTTACATACATGTATTTATTTACACATATTGGAATATGCACATAAATATATATATTTTTAGTGACAGATAAATATTTATATATAAACATTACTTAAGTATAGGTAGTAATATATATATATACATGTGTATATATATTAATTCATTTTTATAATTAAGGTAAATAAAGTGGATAATTTTTTAATTTAAATAAAATGAATGGTAAATATTTATTTCCATATGGTTTATATATTTAAAATATATTTTTATGTAAATATTTTTAAACATTTATTTTTGCAATTGATTTATTATATATAAATATATGAAAATATGTATATATTTTATTATAAATAACACTATAATAATAAAATAATAAAATTTAAATACTAAAATATTCATTTGAGTGTTGGTCCTGAGAATAAATTTAGTCTTCACTGAAAAAAAAGACAAGAACACCCCACAAAAGAGGTTGAAGTTCCATCAAATGTTCCAAAATTAAGGTAACCTGGTAAAAAAAACTCAGTTTTAGAGTCCTTTTAGACCTTCTTTGACCTCAAAAAAACACTTACCATGATTTTTCCAAGATTCCATGTCATATATCTTTTCACAAGCTTCAATTTGATATGTGGTAAAGCTCAAACAGACACTTGGATCAATTGTTTGAATTTCAAGTCATGTTTTCAACTTATCTTAGATCGTTCATTAATTTATTAAATTTTTATGTCATTAAATTGTTATTAAATGACTATTGATCAATAATAATTAGAAAAATATTAATTATTATTAATTATTAATTATTTTATAATCTATTTTTCACTAAATATCCTATATATTAAGTGTAAGTGCATATTTATTATTATATAAATCATATTTAACAAAACATACTATATTATATAAATATAAATATATTTATATATTAGTATATAATTTTTAATGAAATATAATTTTTTAATGAAATATAATTTTTATCTATGCTAAAATTGCACTGATAAAGGTCTCTCTTTGTCAACACTAAAAAACCTATGACGCCCTTCGGGTCATGGGTATGATTTAATTGAGCCTTAGTCTTTCTATTTTGGGTTTAGAAAAGATTCAGGGTATCAAAGATTAAAAACAATAGATTTTGAGAGAAATTGGAAAGGCGCACAATTAAGTCACATGGTTAGTTTAACCATGTATTATGCCTTTGTGAGGTTCCAATAACATTTTTCATGGTTTAAGCATGGTCAGTAAAACCATGAGACATGCCTAGGGAACCATGTATGTAACACCTGAGATTTTTATGAGAAATATTTTTTATTTATATTATATACATCATCAAAGGAATATTTCACTACACACAACACTAGCTTGGCTTTCTTTACACGCAATCACGACCTTCCTCGATAGCTTGTGTTGTACGCAATACCGAGTTTCACTAAACAATGATATTCTATTAAAATATTATTAAAACTAGCCATTATGAATAGTAAAACCCACTTTTTGAAATTTTATAAATTTTATCTTTCAAAATGGACTTCATTTTTTGATTCGGAATATCGAAATTATCCTAGGGTGAAATTTTGGTATTTTTCTAAAAACTTTCGATTTTTGATGAATAGTGAAAACACTGGGTTACTATTAAAAACCGACTTTTTATTTAAATAATTATTTATTTTATTTAAATTTATTTTAGGTCAAAATTGATACATAATACCTATATAAGATCAATGTAATTCATTGGAGTCATTTTATAATAATTTTAGATATATAAATATTTTATTGAACTTTTCACCGTCTTTTACCCACCTCCTAAAGGAATTTTCAAATTTACATAAAACTTAATTTTACCGCTTCTGTGAGTGGAATTTTGAAAATCCGAGAGACACGGATAATATCAAGGATTAAAATGTGTTTCAATAAGATAGAAATAATTGTGGTGAATAGTAACTTTTACTTTTGTTTACCACGGTTAAAAGTAAATAGGGTAATTAAGGGTAAAAATGATATTATTATTACCCTAACACATGTCCTAATTCTATTGGATAAGTTTAATTCAACAAAAAACAACCTTAGGAATAAAATATGACCATTTAGGTCCACTTGTATTAGATTAGTACATTTAATATTATTTTATTTAAAGAAGAGTTAAAATAGTTAAAATCAAAGTTTAATAACTAAAACATTTTTAATATAGGGTTATAAATAAGATAATTTAGACTATAAATATTCATTAGAAATATAAAAATATTTCATAAATAATGGTATTTTATTTTTAATTTTTAGACATTAAATAAGTTAATTTATTTTTGACACAATGATGACACAGTAATTACCTTATTAATGAAATTTTAACATAATTGATGTTATAAATACCCAAATAAATGTAATTTGAGACTTTTTATGAATTAAAATAATTTTATAGGTTAATATGACATATTATTATTGATTTAATGAACTTTTTTCGAACTAATAATGCTGTTATGATTTTCAAAAAAATCAATTACCAAATAGTGTCAAAATTGACATAAAATAGTTTTTAAAACAAATATTATATTATTAATTGTTATTTTATTACTAAAAATCTAAGGTTCAGAAAAATGACTTATATAAGGTTATATATATTAATAATTAACAACTTGGGGTTCTTTTTGCTTGTTATAGTATGTTTATTAACCATATAATGTAAGAAAACAAGAAGACATGGTAAAAGTTAAATTATTTAACTTAGAGTTAAATCTAAATGATAAGGTTAAAATAGTAACATAAACTTGTCTAAAATATATTTGTTGAGAGTATTTATACCCATCCCCACCTTATCTTCTAAATAAATCAATTTTGAGCTATTAAAAATGAATATGACTTTATAATAAAATAATATTTTATGTTTTTTCTAAGGTGCCCCTCTCCTCCCTTATAAAAGGGCACCTCCTCCCTCTCCTCCTCACACCACTTTGAGCCTTCAGGCTTGGCCAAACCCTACCAATTTCTCTTATAAACTTCCCTAGTAATATTCTAGAGGTCCTGGTCTTCTTAAAATACCAATTTTAGTTCCCTAATAGGAGGTTTCAAAGAGGCATGTCGAAGAAGAGGTAATATTCGTTACCGATTCTTTCAAATTTATTTCTTCTTCTAATTCTTCTTCTTTAGTTGTTTAATTATGAAGTAATAACATCAGTATCACTCATATACTAATATTTTATTATAAATATGAAACAACACTATTTCACCTTCTATCCATCCTACAAAAAATGAAATCACCGCGCGTGCGTACGTACGGAATACCGTCTCCACGTCGTGGTGTAATATGTTTTCCACCACCACCTTGCTTGGATGGGTATAATGGTGTAAATAATAACTATATATTATTATTTTAAAGTGATATTTATTCTAAAATAGTATGCATACACTCCAATA
Source organism: Viscum album (assembly GCA_963277665.1). NCBI lineage: Eukaryota > Viridiplantae > Streptophyta > Magnoliopsida > Santalales > Viscaceae > Viscum > Viscum album. The sequence continues at coordinate 1,598,764,550 of OY728130.1, read as the reverse complement.
CAATTCCACGATCATGGTAATGATATCATCGCTCGTGCGTACGTACGGAATACCGTCTCCATGATGTGATGTGACTCGTTCTACATGATCTTCATTGCATAATGATTATATAAATGAATTGAATGAATAAATATGACATATATTACACTAATACCATTATTTAAATGAGGTATCTATTACCTAAAAATAAGAATAGGAATTTATTCTACAAAACACGCATAAGAACAAAAAGCAATAAACACCCGAATAACAAGTAGCAATGAAATATTACTAATAAGAAGCTAAGAATATGAAAATATATGATATCATAACAATGATTATGATTTTGGAATAAGTCAATGACATTATTTAAATCATTATACAGGAGTTTTGGACACGTACGAAGCAAATCGGACCTAAGGTAAGGGAAAATTTCACAATCTCATTTTTATCCGAGATTATTTATACTTCTGAATTTACTGGGGCATATTTATCATTAACATCCATGTTTCCTCAATATGAAATATTATTTCCATCCACTTACAATTGTTTAAATCCAATTTTACCCATTGGTGAGTTTTTAGTAAAAGATATGAAAGGAATCTTTTGTCATTTTTAGTACGAGGTACTTTTTTGACTTTTCCGGCCAAAGTATGAGAAGAATGTTTTTCTTTAACTTATGCGACATGAATAGATTTTTAGAACATTATTTCCATGAATATTACTTTAAAAGTTTTCAAGTTTATTTTTAATCAACTTCTTTTATTTTAAAATTGTATGACATGTTAAGAGAGGAAAAATGTTTTTGAAGTAGAAAGGATATTTTCCTCAAGAATGGAGTTCAAGTATTTTATCAAAATTATTTTCTATATAAGATAATATAGGGTTCTGTTTATATACCTATTTTTAAATTTATTTGATTATTTTATGATGGAATTATTTTTTTTTATGTCCTTTTATCTTATATGGATTATGTTATGATGGCATGATGTTTAAGATTCCCATTTTTTTACATGGGTTATGCTATGATGTATGATTTATGATTTTGTGGAACACATAAGAATGGTTTCATTATGAGATGTGTGGGACATATATCTCCCTCCAATGAATTGGGTAAAGATTTATATCTCATGAGACAGACATGGCTGGAACGACAGGTTAATCCGGTTCAGTGAAACATGACTGAAACGAGGAGTGAACTCGGTTCAGAAATGGACTTTGTCCGCTAAGATAGTATGGGAAATGAGTCTTGACTAATAATAAATGATTCTCTATGATTATGTGTGTATTCCACAAAGTTTCATGTTTTAAGTTATGATTATTTGGATTACTTTTCACTATTATGATTGATCCCATGTCATGATATTATGATCTCTTTTGCAGGATAATATTTTCAAAATGTTATGTTCTTAAGAATATGATATGATTGATATTTCTTTTGTTTACCCTTACTGAGTATTTGAGCTCACCCTTTTGTATGTTTTATTTTTCCTAAGTCTGGAAGAAGGTTATTAAGTATAATATTCCAAAAGGGACTCTAGATATGATGAAATAAATGGGAGACATCGTAGATGATTATAAACTAGTTGTTTATGTTTCCCAGTTTTTAAAGACACTATACCTATACGGTCCTTTCATGATTTTTTTATATTTTTTAATAAGTATGCTTCAATTATGAAGTAATAACAATGTATGTAAAGTATGGGTCATTATAGTTGGTATCAGAGGAAAGGTATAGTCAACCTTTGGAAACTAGGATGTGAAAACCTTAGTAAGAACCCTAAGGATATATCTAAGCATAGAAAACAATCTTAGTGTTTTAGAAATGGCCATGAATAACCTAAGATAGGACCTTAAGTGTAAAATTTTATTCTTGATTATGTGGTTTTCCTATTATAATTAGTATTGCTCACACTATTCTTCTTGGTTTTAGTCAATGGCTGGAACCCAAAGGAACCGTGTTAATGCGGAATGTGACGGGCAATGCAATGATTATCCCCCTGAGCAACCAAACGTTATGGGAGATATAATGAAAAATCTTGTAGCCATGATCACACAAATTTTTCATGCTATGAATCATGCAGGACTTCCAAACGAGCAAAGGAAGGAGCAACATTCTGTTGAATCCTTCATGAGGCAGCATCCACCCTCATTCAGCAGGTTTACTGATCCATTAGTTTATGAACAGTGGATCAGTACTATTGAAAAGATATTTTCAGTTCTTAAATGTTATGAACATGACAAAGTCATCTTAGTAGTGTATCGTTTGGAAGGTGATGCTGATCAATGGTGGAATCTTATCAAGAATACGAGGCAAAGAGATGAAATTGAGTCCATGGAATGGGACGAGTTCAAGAACTTATTTTTCAATAAGTACTTCCCTCGTATTCTTTGAACAAAGATGGAGAAGGAGTTTCTTGAATTAAATCAAAAGGATGATGAATCGGTTGGTACCTATGAAGAAAATTTTACAAGACTTGCAATGTACGCTTCTGGTATTATTATCTAACCTGAGAGTAAGATCGATCGATTCTTTAGTGGCCTAAAACCAAGTCTTCAAAGGGCGTTATCCATAAGGGACTTCAATAGCTACGATGAAATAGTTAGATGTGCTCTCAAGGTTGATATGGATATTGGAGTAACCCATCAGTCATATGGGTTTGATAAGAAGAGGAAAATGGAATTCAAAAGAAAATATAAAGAGCACACTTAAAAGAAGATGAGTTTTCCCTTATGCTCAAAGTGTGGAAAGAAACATGGAGGGAGTTGTCTTAAAGGGACAAGTAAATGTTTCAAATGTGGAAAGGAAGGTCATCAGGCTTTTGAATGCTGCAATGATGGGAAGAAGATGTCTAGTGATGAGAACAAAGAAAAGGCTACACAGAGTGCACCTCCTACACTTCAATGTTACAAGTGCAAGGAAATGGGGAATTATTCTAATCAATGCCCTAATCCAAGGGTTTTTTATGATGATCGACGTCAACAAACTCTTAAGTCTAAAGAAAAAGGAAAGTCACATGCAATTTCTATCAGCGATGTGGAGTATGATAACGAAGTGGTGAAAGGTACAGTTACCATCCACTCTAAAGTAGAAAATGTTTTATTTGATTCTGGATCCACCCACTCTTTTATTTCTAAAGAATTTTCTAAGGGTATCGCTATATTACCTCAAAAATTAGATGTTGAATTAGCTGTGACAACCCCTAATGGCACAACAGTCGCATCAAAAGTTTATAATTCTTCTCCGATTGAAGTTTGTGGGAAAGTGCTTCCTGCAAATCTTGTGATCCTTCCTATAGTGGAATTTGATGTGATTCTTGGCATGGATTGGATTTCTTTATATGGATCTCATATCAATTTCCAAAGAAGGGAAGTCACATTTCATATTCCAGATCAATTTATGATCGTCTATCAATGCAAGGATGAACATAACCTTCCAGTGGAAATTTCTTCCATCTTATGGGTCTTGATTCCACTAAATGAAGGTTATTTATCTCAAATGGTTGGTGAGAAACTCACGATTAAGAATATGACCATTTTACGGAAGTTTGATGATGTTTTTTCGGAGGAATTTCCAGGTCTTCCACCAAATTGTGAAGTTGAGTTTTCAATTGAACTCATACCGAGTGTTATGCCCATTTCAAAGACACCTTATAGAATGGCCCCAGAGTTTCAGGAATTGAAGAAGCAACTCCAAGAGAATCTTGATAAGGGATTCATAAGCCCTAGTGCGTCACCTTGGGGATCACCTGTTCTGTTTGTTAAGAAGAAACATGGATCAATAAGACTCTGTATTGATTATCGAGAACTTAACAAGATCACTATCAAGAACAAATATCCACTCCCACGCATTGATGACTTATTTGACCAACTACGCGGATCTCAATACTTTTCCAAGATTGATCTTTGTTCAGGGTATCGTCAATTAAGGGTCAAAGGGGAGGATATACCAAATACGGATTTCTGTACAAGGTATGGACACTATGAATTTATAGTGATTCCATTTGGTCTTACTAATTCCCCTACTATCTTCATGGATCTAATGAATAGAGTCTTTAGAGACTATCTTGATCAGTTTGTGGTAGTCTTTATAGATGATATTCTTGTCTATTCAAAGAGCAAGGAAGAACATGAATATGACTTGAGAATTGTATTGAAGACCCTAAGAAAGGATAATCTTTATGAAAAATTTACCAAGTGTGAATTTTGGCTTCAAAAAGTTGCATTTTTTGGTCACATAATCTCAAAAGAGGGGATATCTACGGATCCATCAAAAACAGAGGTTATCAAAAGATGGTCGAGACCAACAACAGTAACCGAGATCCAAAGTTTTCTTGTTATGGATGGATATTATCGACGTTTTTTGAAAGATTTTTCACGATTATCTAATCCACTCACCAGGTTGACTCGAAAAGGAGTTAAGTTCGTGTTGACGGAGGAATGTGAAGAGAATTTTAAGGAGTTGAAAAGAAGGTTATCCAGTGCACCTGTGCTCACACTTCCTTCTAGTGGAGAAAGGTTTGTGATATATAGTGATTCATCCAAGAAGGGATTGGGGTGTGTTCTCATGAAAAATGATATGGTGATAGCTTATGCCTCATGACAGTTGAAAATCCATGAACAAAATTACCCAACTCGTGATTTGGAGTTAGCTGCGGTAATCTTTGCATTAAAGATTTGGAGGCATTATCTTTATGGTGAAAGGTGTGATATTTATACTGATCATAAAAGTTTAAAGTATGTTTTCACACAAAAGGAGCTGAATATGTGTCAAAGAAGATGGTTGGAGCCGATTAAGGATTACGACTGCTCAATTCATTACCACCTTGGGAAAGCAAACTAGGTGGCAGACGCATTAAGTCGACAAGACCATCCTAGCTTATCCATGATGAGGATCACAAAAGATCCAATATTTATGGATTTACAAAGGATGGATCTTGGAATTATAATGGAAGGGGAAAATATTATCTTTATCAAATGAATGTTCAACCATATATACATGTGAAGATTAAAGAGGCACAAAAGAAGATGTAGAGTTACAAAAGAAGGTGAGAAATGTTCCTGAATTCAACCTTGATTGTGATGGAATAATAAAGTTCAGGAATCGGGTTTGTGTTCCTCCCATCCCAGAATTAAAGAAGGAGCTACTGGATGAGGCTCATAGTTCTTCATTCTCTATTCATCCTTGAAGCACGAAGATGTATAGGGACCTGAATGAGTACTTCTGGTGGGATGGCATGAAAAGATATGTTGCTGAATATGTCTCTTGATGCTTGGTTTGTTAGCAAGTTAAAGCTGAGAGAAAGATGTCTAAGGGGATGTTACAACCATTACCCACACCCGAATGGAAATGGAAAAACATCATTATGGACTTTGTCACCGGACTTCCTAAAACATCCAAAGGCAATAATGCTATCTGGGTCATAGCTGATCGTCTTACAAAGTCGGCACACTTCATTGCTATTAGATAATATTTCTCTCTGGATCAGCTTGCCAGGATATATGTAAAGGAAGTGGTAAGATTGCATGGAGTACCACTTTCCATTATATCTGATCGGGATCTGAGGTTTACCTCAAAGTTTTGGCGAAGTCTTCAGCATACTCTGGATACAGAGTTGAGTTTCATCACTGCTTATCATCCTCAGATAGACGGTCAGTCTGAGAGGACAATTCAAACTCTAGAAGATATGTTGAGAGTTTGCTCTATGGATTTCAAAGGAGGTTGGGATCAACACCTACCTTTGGTGGAATTTTCTTATAATAATAGCTTTCACTCCAGTATTCAGATGGCTCCTTATGAAGCTCTCTATGGAAAGAAATTCCAAACTCCAACTTGCTGGGATGAAGTTGGGGAAAAAAATCTATTATGACCTGATCTTGTTGATGAGATGGCAGAAAAGGTCCGATCTATTCAACAACACATAAAAGCAGCTCAGAGTCGAGAAAAAAGTTATGTCGAGAATCAAAGAAAAGACCTAGAGTTTGAGGTGGGTGATAAAGTGTTCTTACGAATATCTCCTTGGAAGAGAGTAATGATATTTGGAAAGAAGGGAAAGCTGAGCCCTAGGTATATCGGTCCTTTCGAAATACTAGATCGTGTTGGGAAGGTACCTTACCGATTGGCGCTTCCACCGAATCTCTCTCAAGTTCACGATGTGTTCCATGTATCTATCCTAATAAAGTACGTACCTAATCATTCACATGTACTCAACTCAGAATTTGTACTACTGGAGAAAGATCTTTCTTATGAAGAACAGCCGATAGAGATTCTGGATCATAGCGAAAAAGTTCTACAGAACAAGACCACTCACTTGGTGAAAGTTTTATGGAGGAACCACCAATTAGAAGAAGCTACATGGGAGCTTGAGGATATGATGAAGGAGAGGTATCTTCATCTGTTTGTTACAAAGTGGTGAATTTTGAGGGTGAAATTCATTTTAAGGGGGGTAGAATGTAACACCCGAGATTTTTATGAGAAATATTTTGTTTTTATATTATATACATCATCAAATGAATCTTTCACTACATACAACACTAGCTTGGATTTCTTTACACGCAATCACGACCTTCCTCGATAGCTTGCGTTGTACGCAATACCAAGTTTCACTAAACAATTATATGCTATTAAAATATTATTAAAACTAGCCATTATGAATAGTAATGCCCACTTTTTAAAATTTTATAAACTTTATCTTTCAAAATGGACTTCATTTTTGGATTCATAATATCAAAATTATCCTAGGGTAAAATTTTGGTATTTTTCTGAAAACTTTCAATTTTTGATGAATAGTGAAAACACTGGGTTGCTATTTAAAAACCGACTTTTTATTTAAATAATTATTCATTTTATTTAAATTTATTTTAGGTAAAAATTGATACATAATACCTATATAATTTCAATGTAATTCATTGGAGTCATTTTATAATAATTTTAGATATATAAAAATTTTATTGAACTTTTCACCGTCTTTTACCCACCTCCTAGGATAATTTTCAAATTTACATAAAACTTAATTTTACCGCTTCTATGAGTGTAATTTCGAAAATATGAGAGACATCGTTAATATCAAGGAGTAGAATGTGGTTCAATAAGATAAAAATAATTTTTGGTGAATAGTAACTTTTTACTTTTTTTATCACTGTTAAAAGTAAATAGGGTAATTAAGGGTAAAAATGATATTATTATTACCCTAACACATTTCCTAATTCTATTGGATAAGTTTAATTCGACCAAAAACAAACTTAGGAATAAAATATGACTATTTAGGTCCACTTGGATTAGATTAGGAGATTTAATATTATTTTATTTAAAGAAGAGTTAAAATAGTTAAAATCAAAGTTTAATAACTAAAACATTTTTAATATAGGGTTATAAATAAGATAATTTCGACTATAAATAATAATTAGAAAGATAAAAAGATTTCCTACATAATGGTATTTTATTTGTAATTTTTAGACATTAAATAAGTTAATTTATTTTTGACACAATGATGACGCAGTAATTACCTTATTAATGAAATATTAACATAATTGATGTTATAAATACCCAAATAAATGTAATTTGAGACTTTTTATGAATTAAAATAATTTTATAGGTTAATATTACATTTTATTATTGATTTAATTAACTTTTTTTGAACTAATAATGTTGTTATGATTTTCACAAAAATCAATTACCAAATAGTGTCAAAATTGACATAAAATAGTTTTTAAAACAAATATTATATTATTAATTGTTATTTTATTCCTAAATATATAGGGTTTGTCCAAATAACTTATATAAGGTTATATATATTAATAATTAACAACTTTGGGTTCTTTTGTCTTGTTATAGTAAGTTTATTAACCATATAATGTAAGAAAACAAGAAGACACGGTAAAAGTTAAATTATTTAACTTAGAGTTAAATCTAAATGATAAGGTTAAAATAGTTACATAAACTTGTCTAAAATCTATTGGTTGAGATTATTTCGACCCATACCCACCTTATCTTCGAAATAAATCAATTTTGAGCTATTAAAAACCGAATATGACTTTATAATAAAATAATATTTTATGTTTTTCCTAAGGTGCCCCTCTCCTCCCTTATAAAAGGGCACCTCCTCCCTCTCCTACTCACACCACTTTGAGCCTTCAATATCAGCAAAACCCTACCAATTTCTCTTCTAAACTTCCCTAGTAATATTATAGAGGTCCTGGTCTTCTTAAAAGACCAATTTTAGTGCCCTAAGAGGAGGTTTCAAAGAGGCGTGTCGAAGAAGAGATAATATCTGTTACCGATTCTTTCAAATTTATTTCTTCTTCTACTTATACTTATTATTCTTTAGTTGTTTCATTATGAAGTAATAACATAAGTATCACTCATATAATGATATTTTATTATAAATATGAAACAACACTATTTCACCTTCTATCCATCCTACGGAAAATGAAATCACCGTGCATGCGTACGTACGGAATACCGTCTCCACGCCGTGGTGTAATATTTTTTCCACCACCACCTTACTTGGATGGGTATAATGGTGTAAATAATAACTATATATGATTATTTTAAAGTGATATTAATTCTGAAATAGTATACATACACTCTAATACAATTCCATGATCATGGTAACGATATCATCGCTCGTGCGTACGTACGGAATACCGTCTCCACGATGTGATGTAACTCGTTCTACATGATTTTCATTGCATAATGATTATATAAATGAATTGAATGAATAAATATGATATATATTACACTAATACCATTCTAGAAATGAGTTATCTATAACCTAAAAATAAGAATAAGAATTTATTCTACAAAACACACATAAGAACAAAAGGCAATAAACACCTGAATAACAAGTAGAAATGAAATATTACTAATAAAAAGCTAAGAATATGACCATATATGATATCATAACAATTATTATGATTCTGTAATAAGTAAATGACATTATTTAAATCATTATAAAAGAGGTTTTAACACGTACGAAGTAAATCGGACCTAAGGTAAGGGAAAATTTCACAATCTCATTTTTATCTGAGATTGTTTATACTTCTGAATTTACTGGGGCATATTTATCATCCACATCCAAGTTTTCTCAATATGTAATATTATTTCCATCCACCTAAAATTTTTTAAATCCAATTTTACCCATTAGTGAGTTTTTAGTAAAAGATATGAAATGAATCTTTTGTCGTTTTTAGTACGAGGTACTTTTTTGACTTTTCCGGCCAAAGTACGAGAAGAATGTTTTTATTTAACTTATGCGACATGAATGGATTTTTAGAAAATTTCCATGAAGCCTCCTTTAAAATTTCTCAAGTTTATTTTTAATCAACTTATTTTAGTTTAAAATTTTATGACATGTTAAGAAAGGAAAAATGTTTTTAAAGTAGAAAGGATATTTTCCTCAAGAATGGAGTTCAAGTGTTTTATCAAAATTATTTTCCATCTAAGATAATATAGGGTTCTGTTTCTATACCTATTTTTACATTGATTTGATTATGTTATGATGGAATTATTTTTTTTATGATGTCCTTTTATCTTATATAGATTATGTTATGATGGCATGATGTTTAAGATTCCCATTTTTATTACACGGGTTATGCTATGATGTATGATTTATGATTTTGTGGCACAAATAAGAATGGTTTCATTATGAGATGGGTGGGACCTATATCTCCTTACAATTAATTGGGTAAATTTTTATATCTCATGATATATACATGGCTGGAATGGTAGGTTAATCCGGTTTAGTGAAACTGGACTGAAACGAAGAGTGAACTCGGTTCAGAAATGGACTTTGTCCGCTAAGATAGTCTTGGCAATGAGTCTTGACTAATTATAAATGATTCTCTATGATTATGTGTGTATTCCACAAAGTTTCATGTTTTAATTTATGATTATTTGGATTACATTTCACTATTATGATTGATCTCACGTCATGATATTATGATCTCTTTTGTAGGATAATATTTTCAAAATGTTATGTTCTTAAGAATATGATATGATTGATATTTCTTTTGTTTGCCCTTACTGAGCATTTGAGCTCACCCTTTTGTATGTTTTATTTTCCACAGGTCTGGAAGAAGGGTATTAAGTAGAATATTCTAAAAGGGACTCTAGATATGATGAAATAAATGGGAGACAACATAGATGATTTATGAACCAGTTGTTTATGTTTCCCAGTTTCTAAAGACACTATACCTATATGGTCCTTTCATGGTTTTGTTATATGTTGTAATAAGTATGCTTCAATTCTGAAGTAATAACAATGTATGTAAATTATGGGTCGTTATAATGTAAGGGTTTGGTGGTTGTCCATGGGTGTCACCCGATTTGAGCATGGTTTCCCCAAACCAAGCATCCCCCGGTGAAAATTGTGCACCCTTTAGATAGAGGGTTTGCATGGTTGGCGCATAGTTAAACTAACCATGCAGTCAAATCTTGACCCCACCCAGAATGGATAATAGAGGTGTACGATTAAAGCACATGGATAGTTTAACTGGGTGTTCTACCTCAAGAAATCGCGCGACCCTCTTTCGAACAGTTAAAATGTGGTATTTTACCATTTTTCCCCTTGGTCTTTTTAAAGCCTAATCACCCCCTAATCTCATTTTGGATTATCATAAACCTTTCCCAGGACTTTGGAGGTCTCTCCCCTTAGATTCTAGGTTTAATTATTTCATTCTTGATGGATCACATTGAGGTATGTTGTTTTTTGATCTAGTTTCTCATATTCTTTGTAGATCAATGCTAGATATCTTCTCCACTCATCTTGATGGAAACCAATTGGGTTGTGATGCTAGATCTAATGGTTTTGATGGAGGTTTGACATTTTTTCTTATGGATATAGGATCATGAGGACCCAATCTAATCTTCCCTAATCTCCATTATCAAAGGCCATTTGTTCTACCTCCATTTCGAGGTAGGTGTTTCTATACAAAGGGATAATTCTATGAATTGCATATTTTTCTTTTAAATTCATTTGAGTTATTCATTTAATTCAATTGATTTGTGATTATAATGTATTTTTTGGAAATAAATAGTGTTTTTAAAAGGGGTTTTGATTTAAAAAATATTTGTGCACACTAAGTATTTGATCAAATGCTTGAATGGTGGTTTTTATTTGAAAATGATTTTTCAAACACTGAAACAAATTATCTTGGATTTGAAAATGTTTTATAAATTGTGATCATGGTTTTTAAATGGATTTGGAAAAACTTATCACATTGGTAAACTTGGGTGTGTCGGGAATAGGCTTGTCACTTATAGTGTGTGTAATTCCACTTGAGGTTTTCTTTCACTTTAGTGTGTGTAATTCCATTAGATATTATACCATTTGGATAAACCATATGCTTGTATTAAGGATTTATTTTTTTATTTCTAGTACTTATACCCATATTCTAGATCCAAAATTGTGTGCATTTTCATTTATCACTTACTTTCACATGATGGATTGGTCATAGTTACTTGGTCACATGTTTACCTTATGGAATATTCATGGATTTTATTGATTAAGCTCTCATGCTTTATCACTTTTTGTATTCCTTATTTTTAGAATATGAAATGTTTTATGAAAAAAATGATGATTTAAAAATGGTTTTAAATTATGAAAATGTTTTGTAAAATTGTATTTGTTTTAATGCTTGGACTATTTCATTCTTGATATTATAATTTGTATAGACTTTGTGGTGGTATCCTACCAGGCTTTTTGATCACACCCTAATTTTTAATTTAGGTGGTTTTAGACATTTATTTGCACTAATTGGGTAAAGGGACAGTCATTATGTATCATTTCATCTTCTCTTTTTGTCGTTGCCTTCATAGTGGGGTGGTTTATAAGTGACAGTTAGTCACATAGAGACTTGTTGGTTTTGTATTGTTATACTTTCTTTCTTAGCTAGTTTTTATTAGATTGTATGATCTTGGATGTATGTTTTTCTTCTACATTTTACTCTGGTCATATGTCTTGTTTTTTTATATTCAAGATTTGTTTTCCGTTATCTTGATGCACCTCACCATGGTGATAGGCTAACTTGGGTGGCTTGTCTAGTTGACTCAGGTTTGTTCATTACAAAAACAATGACAAAGATGAGATTTTGATAAAGGTTCCATTTATCAGTACATTTATTTAGTGCTAGAGGTGAGAAAAAAACTACTCAAACCAAACCAAAATGTTTGTTTTTTTTTCTTATGGTTTGGTGTGCAGTGCAAATTGAATAGACCCTTGTGGTTTAGTTTAAATACCAAACTGAACCACACCTATTATAAAAAAAACTTAATTTTCTATTTTTCTATCATCTTACCCCATGTATCAATTCCATGATTCAAACCCTCTTTCAAATTTTATTTTCATCAACCATCAACAAAAACAAGTTTAATTTTGATATTAGGTCAAGGGTAATATTATGTCATTGTGTTGATGATTATGTATAAATTCTATTCAAATTATTATACAATCATTATAAAATATCATTATTCTCACTAAGATTTTTTTTAATTATCAAATATCCACTTCATGGTATAGTGGGAACCACGTACAACCTAAAATTTAAAGACCAAACAACCACATTCACTTAAATAAAAACAACCAAAGAAAACTACATCAAAACACCTCTAAAGAAAAATTTGACCCATATTTCCATAATTATATCTATTAAAACAATTTTTCCCCTTTAAATATCTATAAATGATGTTTAAGTTACATTTTATTGAACAAAATTTCTCATTAACCAAAGGAAATACAACACCATCTGTTGTAGTGGGTCCTTACTAAACTCAATTCACCAAGCCCAAAACAATTCTCAATGACACAAAAATATGCATCAGACACCTTAAATGTGAGAGATTTGATCTGTAAGTGATTCCATGAACTTCCAAAGCACCAACCTCTATAAATAATAATAGAAAAAGCATCCACCAAACCACTAAAAACCCAAAACAAAAGCAGAATGAAACCATATCACGAATCATACCAAATACCCTGGTATCCTGACACTTGATTCATTATTGACATATCCTAAAGGGAATTCCTAGTCCCTAAGGGTTTTTGACAATCACCTATAATTATATAAGATAAAAGAGGGAATGTTTTTCCACATAAATGGAAGAATAACATAAATAAGTTAGTATGATAAAAAGAAAAATCCATAGGGAGAACAGTACCAGAAGTCAAACAGGTATATAAACCCAAGGTATAACCACAAATTACCAAGAAGAAAAAGTAAAAAAAATGCAAGTCCTAATGGACATAGCTCTCCAAGCTCAAATGATCAACAACGGCCACCTCTAAGAGGTGTTTTCCATGAAGAAGGAAATCTACAAATTCTCAAAGGAAAAGGTTGCGTGTGATCTAAAATCTCAGTAGGGTATCACCAAGTGTTACATAATAATATTCCACAATAATTAACCAAATGATACTTTTAATTTTAAATAATACAGGCATGGAAGTACAAAATAATATTTAAAAAAAATCATGCTTTTCATTTCAATTGATGGAAATATTTCAAACATTGGCTTAATAAATATTTTATATAAAATAGTTTATATAAATTTATAAGGAACATGTAAAGTAGTTTTACAAAAATGAAATATATATCAAAATAATACGAAAATGATAAATATGTTCATCTTATAAGAGGTAATATAGTTCCAGGTTATGGGATCCTCACACACTCATATAGTTATAATGGAAATGTGCACACACGTCCCTCAAACACCAGTCAGAGAAGACTAATCAACATCCTACTGAGGATAAGATATACCGAAGTATGTTTTTTTAAAGTTGTAAAGAATCAATCTGGTTATAGGGTAATTACAACCTAGTTTTTTTGTCCCAAATAACTCACTAACTACCTAGGATTTCATGTATTCAAACAACAATCAATAATGGGAAAAAAAATTCAAAACTGGTCAAAATATAATTGATTTATTTTCCATTTCAATATGCCAAATTCCATTTAAAAAACTAACCAAGGTTCTTATCAAAACTATTTAAACCATTTTTTCTCAAATAAAAATTTCAAATCAATTTCATAAATCAATTTTAAAATTCCAACAATTCTTATCAAAACTAAGCCACACCCCAATTCATTAGAATGGGGGTTTTCACAAATTTCATGCTAAATCAATTTCAAACCCTAATTCACACCGAATTTGGTTTTCAAAATTTAATTTAAATCAAATTAATTTAAATCAATCAATTCAAGGTTAAATTAATTATCCAAACATAAACATAACCACCTACCAGAACAATAAGATCATGTCTCACAATGCCCACAATGGGAAACTTCAATGAAGAACATCGGCAATGGAGATACGAGAATAAAACCTAGATTCAAGAGCTAAAAAGGGATTTTAGATCCTCCTAAAACATGAATATCTAAAAAACCCTATGGAGGAGAGAAAAAGAGAGTGGGAGAGAAAGAATGGGAGAAGAATTTTTACTGGAGAAGAATCTAATGATGTTCTTCTAGCTTAGATATTCTTTGGGAATAATTTGGAGGATCCAAATGGGTCCTTGAGAGACCTACCAACCTTAGAAATCAAGATATGGAAAGTTAGGGATGAGCAGGTTATTATATGGGTGTTTGGGAAATTTTAAATTAATTTTCATAATTAAATAACACCATTCGCACTGTTAGTTGGAAATGGGTGCATGGTTTCTAGTAGGTGGGTGCATCGTTTTCCAAACCATGCACCATATGTGCAAACCCCTACTATTTGGGCTTTTATGGTTTACCCTGGGTGGGTACACAGTTTTGGAAAATCTTACACCAACTATGCACAGCTTAGAGTGTTCCAAAAAATATCCAAATTTTCACCTGAAGCACCCCTAAATGAAACCCAACCCAAGCATGATCAAAAATAGGGTTAAAAAGTACCTAAAAATAGTAACTGAATGTTACAACTTCCCCCACCAAAGAAACTTTCTGTCCCTAGAAATCCTGTCAAGAAGTCTCTATGTCAAAAAATAAGGTTACTACTCTCTCATCGGTTCCTCTCTCTCCCACGTCTCATGATTATCAGAACCGTGATACCATAACACTCAAACCAAATGTATCATCCTCTTATAAAGTACCTTAGTTTCAGAATCAAATATCCCGATTGGATGCTCAGTCATGGATAAATCAAGCTCAACATCAAGATCACTTCAGCTCAGAACATGAGATGGATTAGAAAGATATTTTCATAGATGCAATACATGAAACATGTTATGTATTGATGTCAATTGTGGTGGAAGTTCTAAATGATAAGACAATTTACCCACCTACTCAACAACCTCAAAAGGTCCCACAAAATGGGGAGAAATTTTCCCTTTCCTCTCAATTCATTGACGACCCAACTGAGGTGAAACATTCAAGAACACCTAATCACTAACTGAAAATTCCAACGGTCTATGGTAACGATCAGCATAAGACTTATACCAGCTCTCTTCCATCAAAATTATCTTATTAATCAATTAAATATTTATCATCATCTCTTGAACCAAGATCTGTACAACCAAGAAACTTTCAGCGATCTCCAACCAACACAATGGATATTTACAAGGCCTCAAAAGGAGTCATCCTAATCATAGACTGGTAGCTATTATTATAAAAAATATCAACTAGCCTTAAATGGTCATCACATTCCCCACAAAAATAAAGGATGTAGGCACAAAGTATATCCTCAAGAATCTTTATAGCCCTATCTATCTGTCCATCCAACTATGGATGGTATGTCATACTCAAACAAACTTGAGATCTCAGTGAATCTTGAAGGCCTCTCCAAAAGCAAGAAGTAAAACGGGGAACTCTATCATAGACTATAGAATATGAAACTTCATGAAAATGAAAAATATATCTCATATAGATATTTTTAAACTCCTCAACTTTGGTTTTATTGTGAATGGGTATAAAGTGAGTTGATTTGGTTAACCTATCGATCACACCCCATATCACATTATTATTTTTCTGGGTACACGAAAACCCATCCACAAAGTCTATAGAGATCTCATACCACTTCTAAGTCAGAACTGGAAGTGGTTGAAGTAAACCCAAAGGTCTGTTCTGCTCAATCTTGACTTGTTGTCAAGTATAACACTTAGAAAAAAAATTAGCAATGCCTTATCTCATACATGGTAAATAGAATCATCATCTCATGCCATATAACATCTTCATGGTTCCTGGTGAATATCCCACTGGGAATGATATAAATCCCCCATCACATATTTCCTCATAGGTAAGGGTACAACATACTGGTTTTGGAAACAAAAAATTCCCTCCATGAAGAATGACCACTCAGCAACGGTCTCCCCACCATAAAGAGAGTGTATAATTCCAAAAAATTACTCATCAAGTTGTTGTTTCTAAAGAACTATCTTGGGAAGAGTGGAGCTCAACTAAACACTAACGAAAATAACCTCAACCCCTAATTCTCAGACTCCAATATTCAACTGTGAAAAAAGAGCCATCAAGTTCCACTCCTTCGATGATTCTTTCACATACTGGGTTGAAAGTTTCTTGCTCAAAATATTTACAGCAATATTCCCTTTCCCCAGGGTATAGGAAATGTCAAATTTTAAATATTATAGGTACTCCACCCAATGCCTCTAGAGAAGATTCAAATATGTTTGTGAGAACATATAACTCAAGCTCTTATAGTCAAAAAACATAGTAACACTTTATCTGGAAATTTAATGTCTCCAACTCTTAAGTGCATGCATCTTGGATGTGAGTTCAAGGTCATGGTTCGAGTAATTATTATCAAGTGTCATAAGCTTCCAAGATCCATAAACAATGACATGATCACTCTACATAATAATGTAGCCCAAACTCGAACCTGATGCATCACAAAAGACGATATATCTAGGCCCAACCTTTGGAAGATTAAACACTAGTGTAGAAGTAAAAAGATGTTTCAACTCAACAAAAGAACTCTGAAATTTATCAACCCAAGAAAAATTTACTCCCTTCTGAGTTAGAGAGGTCATCAGAGAATCCAATTTTGTGAAATCCTTTATAAACCATTGATAGTATCTAGTTAAACCCAAGAAGCTCTGAATCTAAAAAAAAATAATGGTTGTTACCATGTCATAAAAAATTTCACCTTATTAAAATCAACTCAGATACCATGATCTGAAACCATGTCCTAAGAAATTCACTTCCTAAATCCATAAATTACATTTCGAAATCTTGGCATAAAATCAGTGATTTCTAAATAATTCTAGTACTACTTTTAGATGATGCACATAATCCTAATTGGATTTATAGTAAATGAGGATTTCATCTAAAAAGACCACCAATAAAGTATCAAGATACTCATAGAATATCTTGTTCATCAATTCTATAAAAACTATAGGAGCATTGGTTAGACCAAATGGAATGACAAGGTACTCATAGTAGCCTTACCTACTCCAGAAGACGGTTTCTGAATTTCATATTCTTTTATTCTAAACTAGTGATAACCATACTGAAGATCGATCTTCAAAAACCACTTTTCCCCTTTCAACTATTCAAATAGATCATCAATCTATGGTAACAAATACTTTTTTTTATCATGACTCAATAAAGTTTTCAGTAATCAACACAAAGGCAAAGTGACCCATCATCTTTCTTAGAAAATAGAATAGGCACTACCCAAGGTGACACACTCAGGCGTATAAAGCCTTTCTCTAAAAGATCGTCTAGTTGATTCTTTAACTCTATCATTTCAGTTGGATTCATGTGATAATAAGGAATACATATCGATTGAGTAATATTTACCAAATAGATGGAAAACTCTACCTCCATTACTAGTGGAAAACCAGAGAAGTTATAAGGGAAAACATTAGGAAACTCGATGAAAACTGGAGGGAGATCATCATATAAGGATTCTCACTCCAGTTCAAAGATAAACATAGATATTAATTTCCCTAACTCTGGATAAGAAGTTATGGCTCTACTTAATCATGGGTCACATTCCCCCTAAAAGATACGGTTAACCTTATTAGGTGCAGTAAAGGAGATCCATCAAAGATAACAATCAGTTCGGGATTTATTAGCAATAAGTCAATCCATCCCAAATATGATGTTAAGAAGCTTAATGTAGATAACCAAAAAATCCCAAGCAATCTCAATATCTGATAATGATAAAACACAAGTAGGACAATAGAGACCCTTCTCTCTCTTCATACTGAGGGGTGTAGTAATATCCATCACATAAGATAAAATCTACATAGAAAGATTTAGCATATTTAAAATATGGATAGAAATAAATAAATGAGATGCACCAATATAAAATAAATAAATTTCTAAAGACAAATCTATAGTGATGGTTCCACTTACAGTCACTGGATCCGTATTTGTTTCCTCTAGAGACTCTTCCACTATGTGAAGAATCTTAGTTCTAGATGTATGCGGCCAGAACCCCTTAGTTCATGAAACATCTGATTTCATCATAGTAATTTTTGGTATTTATGATCCCATCCCACTACGTGGATTGAATAAACATGATAGAACTTCTGAAATTGACTTAACCATCTATAGGAACCACATATCTTGGGTGTCTCAGTGTAAAACTGTTTTGAATGCCCTGACTTGCCACACTGACATCAAATAAAATAGCCTCTACCATGCACTTCAGGAGCTCTAGAAGAACCCTACTATTGAGAACCACCATAAGAATCATAATGCTTCCTATTTTCTTTAAAGGAACTCTCACTACCACTAGGAGAAAAAGGAACTCTCATCAACCCTGACTTACCAGCCAGGTCCATCTCAACCATCAATTATTTATCCAGTAAATCAGTAAAATAAGGGAGATTCAACGAGAAAACCTAAAGATGAATATCAAATCAAAAGTCCCATCTCTAACAATTGAGTCCTCATCTTCTCATTTGACACAATATCATTTGAAAAATGAAAAATATTAACCAAGCGATTTGCATTTTATATCATGGTCCCATAAGCCTACTCAAGTTTTAAAAACTCTATAGCCTTAGTCAACACCTTCGAATCTAGATAGAACTGGTTGGTGAAAATTACTTTAAATTATTTCCACTATAATCCCTCATGATTCTTCACTGTCACCATCACATCCCACCAAATCATGTTGGGTCCTTTCATCTTGAAGGTGACACACTTCACCTTGATAAAAGAAGGCATTTTCAAGAACTAGAATAAAATCTCAACTCTTCTCAACAAATACTTGAACAAATGAGGATCATTTGAGCCTTGGAGCATCAATGGATTCTGGAAAAGGAATTCCTAAGAATGAATCATGAATTCATCCCTCTGAGGTTCCATAGTTGGATCCTGAATGGGACCAGGTGCAAGTGTATGTACCAAAGCTTGGACAACACCCACAATAACCTTAACCATATTTTAGTCCATTGTAGGATTTTATCATTTGGGTTCATCAGCAGCTTACTCCTGGATCATATTAAAATTTCTTCTTGGAGGCATGATTCTATACAACATCATTAGACAAAATTAAATACTTTAGAAAGGATACGCAAAATGACACTCAAATAAGATCAATAGGGAAATTAATCCCATCGGATAGGAAAATAAGATTTGGATTTCATCTACCAAAATCAAGAGTAAGGAAAATACTATAACTAATCCTAAAGATGTATTTCCCAAACAACCCATGGTGATTTAAGGCTCATTACGATGAGATCTAGTCAGACACTCATTCACAACTACCTCCTAAGTCCTAAAAAGATTACTAAAATACATATTAACATCAAGGAAAGATGCGTAACCTCCCTCTGATACCACTTTTTCATGAAACGACCCAAATACCCTGGTACCCTGACACCCGAGCTAAAATTGACATGGCCTGAAGGTCATTATCAATCCCCACGGGTTAGTGACAAGTGCCTGATATCATACAAGATAAAATAGGGAACAATTTTTCCACATAAACACTAGAAGAATAGAAACAAGTCAGAATGCTCAAAATAAAACTCTATGAGGAGAAAAATACCAGAATTCAAATAGGTATATAAACCCAAGGTACAACCCCAAAGTAATAGGAAGAATAATTAAAACATCCCAAGTCCCAACAGACACAGCTCTCCAAGCTCAAACGATCAACAACCACCACCTCCAAGTGGTTCTTTCCCCTTTCTTGAACCTAGAAGAAGGAAATTTGTAAACACCTGAAGGTAAAGGTAGGGTGTGAGCTAAAATAATAGTAGGGTATCACCAAGTGTTCCATAATAAGATTCCACAATAATTAACCAAATAATTCTTTCAATTTTAAATAATACAGACATGGTTGTACAAAATAATATTTAAAACAGATCATGTTTTTCATTTCAATTGATGAAAACATTTCAAAAAATAGATTAATAAACATTTTATATAAAATATTTTATCTAATTTTAAGTCATATGTAAATAAGTTTTACAATAATGTCATATATATATATCAAAATAATACACAAATGAGAAACATGGTCATCTACCAAGAAGTAAGATAGTTCCAGGTTATGGGATCCTCAAACACTCATATAGTGATAATGGCAATGTGCACACACATCCCTTATATTGGATTTAGTTCCCTAGAACCAACTTATTTTGTAATTTATCATAAAAATATATTCATTGGATGGATAATAATAAAATAATTATCATATCATGATTATTCTTCTTCATGACGTTGTATGTGATAATGTCATAAGAGTAGTTGTAGCACTAAAAGGTCATAGAGGATCCCTACTATGATGAGAACCCAGAAGTGCCATGACACTATTCTTGAACATATGTTCTATAGTCGGATGATATCATTTTAAGGGACATAAATGATACAGGATATCATGGGTGAAGACTCATAGGAATTTAAGGCGCCTTCTCATGGTGTATGCCTTTGGTGATGTCCAGAAGGATATTATGAGAACAAGACTCTCCAGTAGAAAATCCACATTTATAAATTTCATTGGATGTTCCTATCTGGGGATGTGTGTATTTGTCCTTAGACTTTAAAATTATTATTAATGGGTATTATGAATCGTTATCTTAGATATATTGGTGAAAACCATGATGACATGTGTTCATGGAGAGGTAGGATATATTGGGTGCATCACGAGTAATACTGCATTAATGAATAATGATAGAAAGGATTTATCCCTTCTGTTCCATAACGGAAGTTGATATCTCATGCCCTTGTAAGTGCAGTCGTTTTCCTAATAGTATATGTTGATGACATATTACTAATTGGAAATGAAGTACCAGTCTTACAATCAGTTAAGGTATGGTTGGATAAATGCTTCTCTATGAAAGACTTGGGTTAGGTAGCATATATTATTGGGATCAAGATCCATCATGATAGATCCAAGAGAATGTTGGGCCTGAGTCAAAGTACATACATTGATAATATACTGAAGAGATTATGTATGGAACTGTCCAATAGGGGATTGTTGCCAATGTCACATGGCATTCATCTTTCCAAGAAAATGTATCCTCAGACACATGAAGAAAGAAAGAAAATGGAAAGGATCCCTTATGCATCCGTGATTGGGTCAGTCATGTATGCTATGCTATGTACAAGGCTAGATGTTGATTATGAATTAAGTGCGGTAGGCAGATATCAAGCTAATCCAGGAGACCGCTATTGGATGGCAGTCAAGACTATCCTTAAGTATTTAAGGCATGCTAAGGATATGTTCCTGGTTTATGGAGGAGATGAGTAACTAGTCATCAGAGGACATGTAGATGCTAGTTTCCATACTGATCAAGATGACATGAAGTCACAGACTGGATACATCTTCAGTTTTAATGGAGGTGCAGTGAGATGGAAGAGCTCAAAACAAGGTGTGGTTGTAGATTCTACAGCAGATTCTGAGTATATCGCAGCTTCTGAGGCAATTAAAGAAGCAATATGGATGCAAAGCTTCATCCAAGAGCTGGATGTGGTACCTAGTAGTAAAGATCCTATCACACTCTATTGTGATAATACTGCAGCGGTGGCACTTAAAAAAGAGCCAAGGTCACATCAGCAAACAAAGAACATACTTCATAAGTATCATCTCTTGAGGGATTTTTCTCAAAGAGGTGAAGTTGTAGTGAGCAGTATTTCCACGGAAGACAACATGGTGTACCCCTTGACTAAAGCCTTGACTCAGCAGAAACATGATCATCATGGGAGGAATAGTGGACTAAAAGTCATAGGCAGTTGGCTCTAGTCCAATTGGGAGTTTGTTAGGGTTGGTGTCTTGAGAACCAACTATTTGTACTTTGATTACATGAATGTACACTTATTATATATTGTTCATTGTTCTTCATGACTATAATATAATAATGTCCTGGAATATTTGTTTCATTGATAAGGTCATGGCAGATCCCTGCTATGATGAGAACCTTTAAATGCTATAACAATATTCTTAAATAAAGTTTTATGGTTGGATGACATATTATGATAGGACACATAGTATACAGACTATCATGTGTGAGTACTCGTAAAAAGACGAGACTCTCTCTCATGGAGTTTGCACTTGGTAATCTCCAAGATGAGAGATTATGAGAATAGACCCACCAATAGTAATTCCGCATGTTTTGGTGTCATCATACATTTCTATCTGTGAGCATGTGTAATGGTCCTTAGAATGGAATATTATCATTAACTCATGTCACAACTCGTGTACTTATATTTGCTGAAGAAAATCATCACAAATACAGTTGGCGGGAAGTAGGGTATGTTGGGTGTGTCATGAATGACATGTTGTTGATGGATAATTCGAGGAAGGATTTGTCCCTTCCAAGTTTATGGAAGTAAATATCTTGCTCCCATTGATTGAAATAGAACTGTCACCCAAATTCCATGGTCATGGTGTAATGACGAGTTTATTTCTGGAAGTCAAAGAATGACAGATCAAGCATATAGGTTTACGACACTGCCATGAAACCTGCTTGATAAGATATTGATAAAAAGGGATTAAATTATATGGTAATTGTTTGTATGAGGTGACACGTCAATGCAGCATCAACTTGTTTCTCTTGGGTGCCTTGACCTGTTTCTAGACAGTAATCTTGGACTTTAGGCAAGCCCGCCTAATGCCAATGAGAAAGAGGCTTAGAGGGTCAACAATAAGTGTATTCAATTATCTCAAGTAGAATAAAGATTATTCCCATATGTGGTTTAATAATTATTCAAGGAAGCCTAAATCATTTTAATGTTGGAGGAAGAATAAAATGAAAACAAGTACATGTCGTGTATTAATGATTACATGCCATGTAGTTTTTATTTTGAAAACAAGTACACACCATGTATTAATGATTACACGCCGTGTAGTTTTCATTTTGGAAAGAGAATAAAAAATAAAAACAAGATATACATGTCGTGTACATTGAATATACACACCGTGTAGTTTTTAATGAAAAACAAGTACACGTTGTGTATTTGTGATTACACGCTATGTAGTTTTTCCAGTCGGGATTTTAAGGAAATATCATTTTATTAAATGATATTTATTATAATTAGTGTGGTTTCATTGGAAGGAATTAATGATTCGACATGGGGTTTTCAAAAGAGTTAATGAAATAAATAAAATTCATAACACATTTATTTATTGTCATAACTCTACAACCTCAAACCCGGTTATAAATATCCTCACAACTCTTTTCCTAAGAATCATTGTGCACAATAATTCTGGAGAATTCTCTCAAGACCGAAAGAACTTTGTCCTCCAAGAATTCTCTCAAGACCGAGAGAGATCCACCTCTATCGGATCAAGGTGATCTAAGGAAGACAATGTAAGAAAAGGCTTCTCCATGCTAGCACTCGGAGATTCTTTTGGCGACGTCTAGAGATATGTGGTGCACATGTGGATCACCTCTAGAGGAAATCTACACTTGGCTTCTGCGACGCAATTAAGAATCACATCAGAATGTGATTAGAAATATCAATGAAGAAAGAACGCCATAAAAGGTACTTCTTGTCAATTAATTAAATTAATTATAATCAACCTGTTATGATCCTTCCTTTATGGTTTCGGGACTTCTCTTCTTCTTTGTCTATTTCTGTGATTCAATCTATGGAGATTGGTGTTTATCGTCGTATTGATCCCGGATTGATCATTGAAAATGACAAAAATCCAAGTGGGCACATCCATCCACGAGCTTCCACTACGCCCAGGACCTTCAAGTAATTATATAGCCTAAATAAATCCATGGCCATGCTGTTATATAGGCAAGTTCAATTTCCAATAAGTCAAATAATGAGAAATCGAGCACATGGGTTGATGGATCTTGCATGCAACCCACTTGATTGGAGATATTGAGAAAAATATATTATATTATATGGTAAGTTTTTGTATGATGTGACATGTCATTGTGTCATTAACTTATTTCTATATGGGTGTCTTGTTGTATTGCTAGATGCTACCCTTGGACTTTAGGATACTCTGCCTAATTCCACTAAGAAAGAGGCCTAGAGGGTCACACACTAAGTGTATCCAGTATCTTAGTTAAATAATATATTATTTATTATTTAATAAGTTTAATAAAGATTATTCCTAGTTTTGGTTTAATAATTATTCATGGATGGATTATCACATTTATTTCGACACTAGTTATTCTAGAGAATATAATGTGGGTGGAATAATTAATAAATATTTATTTTTTATTTAGTGAATATAATATTTATATATTTATTGGTGAATAATGCACTGATATTTATTTAATAAATAAATAGTCATTATTCAAGGTTCAATAAATATAGTGGAGGATTCGAGGACCGAGTTAAGGGTTTGGTGAGGACTAATAATATTGAATATTATTTTATTAAATAATATTTAATTATTAACTCGCATGTTAAGTGCATGTTAGGAAATAATAATGTTTTTGTTATTATTTAACATGGGGGTTCGCTATGATTAATAAAATAATTAACACACTTGTGAAAATTATTTATTATTACCCTAGTGAATTAAATTCTCGTTATATTATTATCTTATTAGATAAGCGCTATCCAAGCAAAAATTATTATCATTGTACACATTGAATTGGAGAAAATCTCTCAAGCTTAGAGAGTTATTTCTTCTCCAAAAATGCTCTCAAGAATGATAGAGATCCTCCTCCACTTAATCAAGGAGAACTCTTTGGAGGCAATTCTCAAAGTGATCGAAGGCGGATATCACAAGCTTAAGGATCTTTCATGCTAGCATACAAAGACTCCTTCAGTGATGTCTGGAGATATATGGAACACATGTGGATCACCGCTAGAGGATATCTACCCTTGATCTCTATAATGCAATGATGGTACACCTATATATTTATGGCTGAACACATCAATGAAGAAATAATCACATTGGAGGTAATTATTATTTAATTAAAGTAATTATAAACAAAATATATTGATCCTCTCTCCTGGTTCTAGGTTTCTATTCCTTTTTCTAAATCCTTGATTAAATTATGTGAATATTGGTGTTCATCATCGTATTGATCCTGAATTATTCATTGAATATGGAAAAAATAAAAGTTAGGCAACGACCCATCCATGCTTCCACTGTGCCTAGAAAATACAAGTGGTACCATAGGGAGCATATTATTGTTTATAATTATTTAAATAATTCATTGATAATTTACACTTTAATAATTTAGTTTGTTAATTCAAGTTTAATTGTTCTTTTTAATCTGAATTATGAGATCTATTCCTCTATCATTTCTCATAGATCTAACAAAAATGATTAATTTTATGATTAAAATAAAATCAAGGGACTCATCTGGAGGTGCCAAGGATCCTGGTCATACAACACCGGACTACACGCTATGTAATCGGAATTACACGTCGTGTGGTATTGTTCAATGCATCAAGATTTGGTTTGGTAATCAATTTGAGATCTTGCATTAATTAGGCATTAATGACACCATTAATGACCTTTGATCCATGTGGTGTTGAATAGGATTAATTGGTGCATTGAAACTAGACTACACGTCATGTGGCCCCTTGAACATTGTGTGTAGTCCCTTCAAGTCAAGGTCAAGCCATGTATCTTATACATGGCTTGCCCGGTTGGTGAGCGTGTAACATGGAGTCTAGACGGAATATGGCCTATTAGACATGTCATGTACTCTGAAGATTTCTAAATTACACCTCATACACCATTTCCCCAGGCATATACTTTGGATGGATGGTGAGTAGGGTACACGTCGTGTAGTCGGATCTACACATTGTGTACTTTTTCCAGATTATACAGATTTAAAATTTATTATTATATTATGTAACCCTTGAGAAATGTACCTTCGTATGGGCGTAAAGCTGGGACACAACATGTGATAGGTGTTTGATGTGTGTGTGTGTGTGTGTTTAATTAACATGTGTGTAATGTTCAAAGATCTACACATCATGTATGAGTTGTATTACAATTATAATTCTGCATGCATGCTACATGTCACGAAGAATAAAGTATATACAATTATAATACATGTTGGGTATTTTTGGATGGGTATTCACCAGGTTACCTTCAAGTTACAAGTTATGTATATAGTTAATTTTAAATGAATTTATTAATTTGTTTAAATTATAATGGATAAGAATCTCAAGGAAATTCAGAAAAAGTTTTAAGATAAAAGGATTTATTAATTAAAGATAATAATTAATCGATTCCAGTATGATGTAACTTAAATAAGAATGATTAAATAATTGAATGCTAGTTTTATTAAATTCATAATTAGTTTCATGCATGTGGATGATCATGAGCTAGACCAGACCTTTGTATGTGATTGGTTTTCTTTTAATTTATTATTAAATTAAACTGTTGGCATGTGTGAATTCTCTTATCATTAATATGTAGGGTGTGCATGCCTATGGTTTATTTTATATAAACCCCATTTTACCCTTCACTTGTGTGTGAGTAAAATCATATGTAATGGATGGATCTCCCAAGCTAGTGGAGGCAGTTCAAGTTAGGAGCTGAGTCGAAATCAATTCAAGGAGATACAAAGGTGGACAGGTGGAAAGCTGTAAGCACAAACCTAATTGGTTCGAGATGTTTCTCCCCTAGGCCATTGATTAGTTTATCAAACACTAGATAAACTAACCATTAGAAAAATATCATGATAATACCCTTTATTTTATTTCTATCAGTTGTATGGTTATTCATTATGAATGTTTTTTTGTGATCACATAATTAATGAATTAACAAGCATGCGAGATGGAACTAAAATAAACTGGATTATGTGTAAATATTATTTAATACATGGTTAATCACTTAATATTATCCCAATTAATATTAAAAATAATCTAAAAAGATAATAAATGGAAATGTATGCATAAAGGATAAAATCACTCAATAAAATATTAAGTCGGTATAGCCTTTCATTACTTCGGTTAAAATCGAACCGTAGTTCAAAGTGCTTAACCAGCCAAAGTTAGGGTGCTTTTAATTATTGGGGAATTCTAATTTGAGTTTTTTGGTTGACTTGTCTTAGTTTACATCAATAGTTGACTACCAAAGCAGGACTTGGTGTAACTGATAGCCAAAGGCTGAGGAAATCCAAAATTAAGGATTTCAAGATTAGGGAGTCCACTAAACGGATTAAGGAGTTGTGAGTTAATGCAGTTGGCATTTGGAATGCCTGCCTAAAACCTTTAAAATTGCTTGACCAGCCAAAGTTGGGGTAATGTGAAGGGAAATATAGATCATTGCTACTAGAATGTCCAAGAAATGGGATGTTACAATGCTAATGGTGAGGACTATTGGGTTTCAATAAAATAGTGGGAGACTGATGAATATTTATTTATTTATTTGTCTTAATTTTATCATATAAAGTACTAAAACTTTGTTCATATTATCTATATAAATGACATTAAAAATGACATCAAACATATCATTGTGATCTATACTCAAGAAGGAAAAACTTCTCACCAGCACTAATTTCTAGGAGTGGAAAAGGCGTCTTTGGGTTATCCTTTACCATGAAAGGAACTATATGTGCTGGAAAAACCTTTACCAATTTCACCTGGAAATGAGGTGAGTGATTAGGAGCTCTCTGTGTACAAGAAACATATGAATGATGTTAAAAATATTCAGTGCCTCATGTTATCATCCATGACCAATGAGATCTTAACGAAACATGAGGAAATGGGTGCTTGTAGCATGATGTCTCACCTACGGGGTCTCTATTAAGAGAAGGAAAGATAAGAGAGGTATGAGATCTCCAACGCTTTGTTCACCACTAATCTTGGGTAGTTTGTTCTAGTTGGACCACATGTATTCAAGATTATTGGCTATATTGAGCGTCTGGACATATTAGGGATTAAATTCCTAGATGAGTTGCGTACAGGTATCATACTATCATCACTACCCAAGACCTTATCTAGTTTTATTGTGAATTATAATATGATCAATAATGAGAAGAGTCTATCAGAACTTATTACTTTAATTCTCCAAGTGGATACGAATATGGGGCATGAAAAACCCATAGTCCTTATGGTGAATAAGAAGAATAAGGATAAGGCAAAGGGGACTAAGACTTATAAACAGTATAAATCCTCCAAGCACCATCCGACCTAGAAGAAGAATATCCAAAATCAAGGTAAGGAAAAGGAGGCAGTGTGTTTTGCAAGTGGTAATTCAGGCCACTAGAAGAGGAACTGCACCTAGAGGCAAGGGGAATCCAAAGGTGAATTAGTTATCGAGTGAAATATTTCCAATTCTACACATTGGGTATTATATATAGATTGTGGTGCTTACATATGTATTCAAATTCAAGAACCAAGTAAATTTTGGAAAATTCCAAAAGAAGAGGTAGATCTATGAGCTGTCAATGGTTTGAGGTTAGATGCTCTTTCCATTGGTGACTACCACTTTTCATTGTCGACCAGGATGATTTTGATTTTACATGACTATTATTATGTACCAATTGTTACCAAGAACATAATTTCTGTATCAAATTTAGATACATATGGGTTTATTTTCAAATTCAAAAATAAAAGTTGTTTCTTTTATAAGGAAAACACATGTTATGGTATGACACATTTAAATAATGGTCTATATGTATTAAATTATTAAAACCAAGTGTTGTAAATGTTGAGCAATGTATTGTTCTCAAACAATTCAAAATAATGTTTGTTAAAGGGGGAGATTATTTTAAATAGTACTCTATCTCTTTATGATGATTTTGATGCTCACAAATACCCTTAATTATTTACTAATTATTTCGTTGAGTATTTTGCAGGAATTTATTTTATTTATTTATTTCATACAACAAGATTTCATACTTCATTTATTCCGAGATCAATTTTAGCGCGTTCTGGAATCACTGTAGCGCGAGATCAATTTTAGCGCGTTCTGGAATCACTGTAGCACGAGATCAGTTTTAGCGCGTACTGGAATCACTGTTCATACCCTACGTTGATGAACGTAATGTATGGATGAAAAGTTTACTTTTTATGTTAAAAGAAACGTATGGTTAAGGAACCTTACGTTATTTTGAAACGTATGGTTAATGAACCTTACGTTGTTGAAAAGTATGGAAGAAGAACATTACGTTTGGAAGGAACCTTACGTTTTTGTTGTTGGACAAGTATGGAAGAGAAACCGTACGTTAGTTTTCAGTGTTGAGTTTGTTTCTCAAAAGTATGGATCATCAACCTTACTTTTATAATCAACCGTACGTTCTTTGGAGAGTTGAAGCAAGACAAAGTATGGATGATCAACCCTACGTTTGAATGCTGAAGAGAAAGCGGATTATTAAGCGGATTTCGAGCTGATTCTTAAGTACGACTTTGACTGAATCAAAGACGATTTTCAACGGATTAATGATTGATTTAAACGGAGCTTTTTATGCCGATTCTTCAGGGGAGTTACAACGGCTCTGTTATTTCATTTTTTTTTCGCGAATCTAAAGGAGATTTTCATGGATCTATTTATGCGGAAGATTTTCTCAGATTTGAATATATATGTTCTATCTTGGAAACTTCGGATATATATATACACAGGAAAGTGTATGAAATATATATAGATTGATCTTTTAACGAGCAAGAAACAGAGACTGTGTGAAGGGGCTCTTTTCTGGTGATCGAGAAGAAGTGTAAAACCTTTATTACCGAAGGAAGATCTTGATAGCAGATTCACGTGTTCTACATCGACTATCTGTTGTGAATCTACTGCTACTGAAGTTGTGAAGTTTCTTGTAATATCTATTGCAACTGGATCGACTCAGAACTGTTTTGATTACAGATCTTTATTTTCTGAAGACGACGATCTATCTACTGTCAATTGCATTCTGTTGCAATTGTGAAGAACAACTGGAGAAGTGTTTTCTTTATCGAAACCCTTTTTATTTTTGAGTGATCAGCTTCTCGTTCTAAGCTGTGTGGGTTCGTGTTTGAACCAGGAAGGTTGTGTTTGCCTGAAACTTGTAAAGGTGTCAACTGTCTGTACTCAGTTGTGAACAGGTCTGTGGAAACGAGGACCAGATAGTGAAAATCGCCAAGCTCGTGGATTTGAGCGTTGGTGGAGTGGACTAGGGGCCTTCTGTTCCCCGAACCACTATACATCCGTGTGTTCATGCTTTTACTTTTTTCGCTGCATATTTAATCGTGCTAAAGCATAGTGGACAGAATTTGTCTAAATTGAAGAGATTGTAATAATTTTGAAAAGACGCAATTCACCCCCCCTCTTGTGTGTAATCCGTAGATTCAGATCCAACAATTGGTATCAGAGGAGGAGCTTCTTATTTTTAAAGTCTTATCAAGCTAGAAGTATTTAAAGATTATACATAGTGCATAATGGCTGATACGAGAGAGCGAATGTCAATGGTCAGAGCACCTTACTTTAATGGAGATAATTATGGCTGCTGGAAATCACGTATGATTATTTATCTGAAAAATCTTGGTTACAAAGTCTATTCAAAGATTCTGACTCCCTATGAAATTCCTGAAAATCCCGATACATGGAGTGCTGCTACAGAGGCTGAGTATGACATGAATTCAAAAGCTATGAATGCAATCATCTGTGGTCTAGGACCGGATGAATTTAACAGAGTATCTCAATGCCCGACTGCATATGAAATGTGGCAAACAATAGCTGTTTCTTATGAAGGAACAGATAATGTAAGACAGATGAGATATGCAACTGCTAAATTAAAATTCGATACTTTCAGAATGATTGAAGGAGAGAGCATCACTCAGATGAATGGAAGATTGACAGAAATTGTCAATAATATAACAGCTCTAGGAGAACCAATCAAGCAGGCTGATCAAGCGTTAAAGGTACTGAGAGTACTTCCTACTCGATGGAATGGAATCTCTGCAGCAATCAGACAATCAACTTCTGTTAAAGATCTAACTATGAGAGAGCTGATTGGTACATTGATGATGTACGAGGCTGAAATGAAAGATGAGGTAAATGAGCATAAAGTCTACATAAAAAGGGAAAATACTGCTTTGAAAGTGACTTCTCAACAAAAGGATAGAAAGATGAAGAACAGAGAAGTAAGTGCTAAATCAGAAAGCTATGATTCTTCAAATTCGGATGAAGAACTGGCTCAGCTAGCCAGAAAATTCAGAAAGTTCTACAGTAAGAAGAAAGACTTCAAGAAATCCTTCAAGAATGATATCAAGGAAGTGAGATGTTATGAATGCAAAAAGATGGGACATATCAGACCGGATTGCCCAAAATTGAAAGATGCAAAGAAGAAGAAATTATTCAAAATAGATGATTATGAGCAGAAAGACAAGAAAGCTATGAAAGCTACTTGGAGTGTTTCTGAAGACTCAAGTAATTCTTCTGAATCAAGCTCAGAGAAGGAGGAAGCCAATTTAAAAGCAAATATGTGTTTCATGGCTGAAACTGATGAGGTACACTCATACTACTCCTCTGACTCAAATAATGAATCAAACTCTGAAACAAGCTTCTCAAATAAAAAACTTGCAGCTTACTACAATATGCTTGAAGAAAGGTATGACTCATTATTTAAAAAATATAAATCTATAAAGAACTTGC
Source organism: Viscum album (assembly GCA_963277665.1). Taxonomy (NCBI): domain Eukaryota; kingdom Viridiplantae; phylum Streptophyta; class Magnoliopsida; order Santalales; family Viscaceae; genus Viscum; species Viscum album. The sequence continues at coordinate 1,598,732,665 of OY728130.1, read as the reverse complement.
ATAAAGCTATTTCAGATGAGAGAAATACTTTGCTAAAACAACATAAGGAATTAATTGACAAATACAACTCTGCTGACTCAAATAAAATTAATTTTGAATCAAAAATAAAAACTCTACAGGATGAAGTAGAATCTTATAAAAAGGCTGCATTAGTTTTTACAAAAGGATAAAACGCCTTAAATGAGATACTTGGAAAAACTGTAATTAAAAAGGAAAGGTTTGGAATTGGAAGTAAAGGAGAAAAACCTAAGTTATACAAAAATTATTTTGTTCCTAGCACTAAACAGGTTATTTGTAACTTCTGTGGAACAAAAGGTCATATAGCTAAAAACTATTTTCTAAGACAACCTAAAATATGTGGAATTAAGAAAGCTTATATTTCCAATGATCTATATGATTCAATCAATTTTAAGAAAACAAAGCAAATCTGGATACCCAGATCACTGCTTGCTAACACTCCTGGACCCAACAAAATATGGGTACCAAAGCAATTTGTTTGAATGTCTTTGCAGGTAGCAGGTCACCAAAGAAAGAAAGAAATATGGTATATGGACAGTGGCTGCTCAAGACACATGAGTGGAACTTCAGCTAATTTCTCTTCTCTTACTCGAAAGGAAGGAGGACTTGTCACCTTTGGTGACAATGCCAAAGGAAAGATTATTGGTATTGGAACAGTTGGAGATCCAGAGACAGTCTCAATCAACAAAGTACTTTATGTACAAGGGTTAAAACACAATCTGATAAGTATCTCTCAACTCTGTGATGATGGATACACTGTTGATTTTACTAACAATAGTTGTACTGTTTCTAAAGATAAACTGTTTAAGTTTAGAGCACCCAGAACTGATAATGTTTATACTTTGGATTTGTATTCCTTGTGTAAACAACAAGTAAACTGCTTAACTGCTAATATAAGTGAATCCTGGATCTGGCATAGAAGACTTGGTCATTGCAATATATATGCTTTACATAAATTATCTAAGAAACATCTAGTTTCTGATTTTCCTAGTCTCAAATTTGAAAATGACAGATTCTGTGATGCATGTCAGCTTGGCAAGAAACACAAATCATCATTCAAATCTGTTAATAAAGTTGCTACAACTAAACCTCTAGAACTTATCCATATGGATTTGTTTGGACCTTCAAGAGTAGCAAGTTTAGCTGGTAAATTATATGTTTATGTATTAGTTGATGATTATTCTAGATTTACTTGGATTTTCTTTTTGAAATTTAAAAGTGAAGCTTTTAGTTTATTTGAAGGTTTTTGTAAATCTATTCAAAATGAAAAAGGTTTTAATATAATCTCATTGAGAAGTGATCATGGTGGAGAATTTGAGAACCAGTAATTTAATTCCTTTTGCTCAAACATGGGTATTAAACACACCTTCTCTGCTCCAAGAACACCTCAACAGAATGGGATTGTAGAAAGAAGAAATAGAACTATTCAAGAAATGGCTAGAACTATGTTAAATGAATATAGCCTACCTATATATTTCTGGGCAGAAGCTGTTAATACAGCTTGTTATATAATGAATAGAATTTTAATAAGACCTATTTTGAAAAAGACACCCTATGAACTATGGAATAACAGAAAACCTAAAGTAAATTACTTTAAAGTTTTTGGATGCAAGGTTTACATCTTGAATACCAAAGATAATCTTGGTAAATTTGATCCAAAATCTGATAAAGGTATTTTCTTAGGATATTCTGCAACCTCCAAAGCTTATAGAGTCTATAATAAAAAGTCAAGGATTGTTGAAGAATCAGTTCATGTGAAATTTGATGAATCTGATCCTTTTGAGAAAAGGATAGAACAAATAGATGAACCTGATTCTAATGAAAACATGAGACTTGAGAATTTAAAGAATGTTTTTGAAAATGATATAAAAGAAATTCAGTCCAGTTCAGAAGAACATGACACTGAAGAACCTTTGAATGTAATGCCTAGACAGTCTAGAACCTTAAAGAATCACCCTTTAGAATCTGTGATAGGTAACTTAGAGACTGGTATTCAAACTAGAAGAAACCTTGGAAACATAGTTGAATTCTCTGCTTTCCTATCCCAACAAGAACCTAAGACCATAGAAGAAGCCTTAGATGATGAGAGCTGGGTAATAGCAATGCAGGATGAATTGAACCAGTTCAAGAGAAATAAGGTTTGGGAATTAGTTGAAAGACCACATGATTATCCAGTAATAGGAACTAAATGGGTCTTTAGGAATAAACAGGATGATCAAGGGATAATAACTAGAAATAAAGCAAGATTAGTAGCTAAAGGATATAATCAAGAAGAAGGAATAGATTATGATGAGACCTTTGCACCTGTAGCCAGGTTAGAAGCCATTAGAATCCTTTTAGCCTATGCATCTTATATGAATTTTAAATTATTTCAGATGGATGTTAAATCTCTCTTTTTAAATGGTTATTTAATGGAGGAAGTTTATGTTGAGCAACCTCCTGGTTTTGAAAATTCTCAAAAACCAGATTCTGTTTTCAAACTTACTAAATCTCTTTATGGCCTTAAACAAGCACCTAGAGCTTGGTATGAAAGACTAAGTTCTTTTCTTTTGAAAAATTATTTTACTGTTGGACTGGCAGATCCAACACTCTTTAAGAAAACTGTGAAAAATAATGTTTTGTTGGTTCAAATTTATGTTGATGATGTAATTTTTGGATCAACCAATAAAATTATTTGTCATGAATTTTCAGAATTAATGCAAAAAGAATTTGAAATGAGTATGATGGGAGAATTAAATTTCTTTTTGGGTCTTCAAATATTTCAAAAAGATTTTGGAAATGTTTTAAATCAATGCAAATACATTACTGATTTACTTAAGAAATTTGGACTTGAAAACAGCAAGCCATTTACAACTCCTATGTATACTAATATAAAACTTGATTTGGATGAAACTGGAAAATCAGTGGACAACAAGTTATATAGAGGTATGATTGGTAGTTTGTTATATCTTACTGCTAGTAGACCAGATATAATGTATTCAGTATGTCTTTGTGCTCGATTTCAATCAAATCCCAAAGAATCCCATTTAACTGCTGTTAAAAGAATTTTTATATATTTAAAAGGTACTATTTATCAATCTATGCTTTATCCAAAAACCTCTGATTTTAATTTAATTTCATATTCAGATGCTGACTTTGGAAGCTGTAGATTAGATAGGAAGAGTACTTCAGGAACATGTCACTTTTTAGGGAAGTCTTTAGTATCATGGTCTAGTAAGAAACAACACTCAGTTGCCCTGTCAACAGTCGAGGCAGAATATGTGTCTGCAGGTAGTTGTTGTGCACAGGTGTTGTGGATGAAAAACACTCTTATGGACTTTGGATTAAATTTCAATAATACACCTATTTTATGTGATAATACTAGTGCAATTAATATTTCAAAAAATCCTATTAGTCATTCTAGAACTAAGCACATTGATATAAGACATCACTTTTTAAGAGATCATGTGTTTAAAAAGGATATATTTTTAGAATTTGTAAATACAGAAAATCAATTAGCAGATATTTTTACTAAACCTCTTCCCACGGCAAGGTTTGAATTTATTAAGGGGGAGTTAGGTTTATTTAATTTTAAATAGTTTTTTTTTTAAATCTTATTCTGTTTTCGAATTCTGCTTAATTTCTGTTTCCCGCTATAAGTAATTTTATTTTGTTTTAAATAAAAGTAATGATTAGTGATTACACGGGAATCAAGGCTGTCAGAACCGTTTCACCTTCTAAACCGCTTCACCTTTTTCGGAAACCCTTTCGAAAACCTAAAACCGCACATCTGCTCCAAAACCCTTTTCTGAATCTTCAAACCCTAAACTTACGAACCTTCAGAAATCGTTGTTGGAATGGCAAAGACTAAGCGTCCAGATGAAGCCGAGAGCAGTGCTGCAAAGAAACCTAAGGTAGTTAGTCGGAAAATACTGCAAGGTAAAGTCATAGATTTAGAGTGGCTGTTTGAAACTAATTTACAGTTGAAGCAACCGTTGTCGTTTCAAAGCCTTGAGCAAGATTTTAATAGTGAAAATTATGAGTTTCTATATGAGGCAGAAATGAGACATTTCTTTAGAACTGTTCAGTTTAGCCTTGGAGATACAGAGGATAGTTTATTGGCTCAAATAGAGGATAAGGACTTTTCAATATCATCTGTAGAGATAAGTCAAATTCTTGACTGCCCTCATGAAGGAGTTTTTCATTTCGATTTACGGAATATTGGAGATTCTGTACATAAGTCTGAAGACATTATGTCTTTTCTGTTTGGAACCAGAGTGATAAAGAAGATGTTTATTAAGGATTTGGAGCCCGATCAGAAAATTTTGGTAAAATTTGTTCAGACTGGTTTAGCACCAAGAATGGCTGAGATGGAGAAAATCCTATACCCTGACATGTACATAATGTATCTTCTGATGTGTGATATTAAGTTTAATTTTCCTCGGTTTATGATAAGATATCTGAGTTACTGCTGTCAGAGTGAAGCAAGAATGACCTTTTTCCCTTATGGAAGGTTCATTTCTTTGTTTTTGTTTAAAAGAGGAATGATCAGATTGGTAGATGCTGGGGTGAAATGTCACCACAGTAATGTTTTTAATGCTGGAACTTTGAGGAAAGTAGGATACTTCTGGAGCACAATTAAAGGAAAACTCTTACCTGTTGGAGCTGAGGAAAACTCGGAGAGTGCTCAGGCTCAACCGGCTAAGTCCAAGGAGGGACAAGCAGAATCAAGAGTTAGTACAGTGGCAAGGAGAATTCGTTTTGAGATGGAGGAAGTTGAGGAAGAGAGAAGTCAAGAAGGACTTCAATCTAGAAGGAAGAGGTCAATTGATGAAGAAATTATCTCTCCTGCCTTGAAATCCTCTGAACCGTTATTTTCTTATTCATTTGTGAGAGAAGCTGTTGTGGAGCAGACTGCACCGATAGAGGAACCAGCAGCTCAAACAGAAACTCAAAAAGAACCTCAATCTGCTGTTGTGGCTATTGAAAAAGTAATTCAACAAGAACAACTTATGGAGGCAGTGCCTGGTGAAGAAGTGGCCCGACCTCAAGATTTACATGAAAATATAGTTCTTGACCAATCAGTAGAAGTCAGAGAGACTACTGTTCGTGATGAACATACTTTTGAAGCTAATACAGAGGTACTTCAGGAAGATTTTTCAGTGGAAGAGTTTCAGGCTTCAAAAGATAGTTCAGTGGATCAACCTTGTCAGGACAAGGACAAAGAACAGTCAGATGCAGATTCCTTACCACTTTCCCTGCTTCATCAACCTAATTCTGGACATGAGAATCGAGCACAGGGTGCCCCTGATTTGAGAAAAGAAGAAGTTGTTGAGTTGTACAAGCGTATCTCTCAGTTAGAATCTGAGAATGTTAGTCTCAGAAATTCTCTGAACTTAGAGCAGTTGAAGTTTCAGAAGCTGAAAGAATGTACTGTTTCAAGACAGGAAGTAGATTTGTTTAAGACTGATATGCTGCATGCTGTTGATCAGTTAAAATCAGAGATGGTAAAGAAAGATGATTTGTCTGAGTTGAAGATTTACATGGAGAATAAATTTGAGTCTGTTGCAAACAGTGCTGTGAGTGGATCAGGCTCTTCACCTGATTTGATTCGGAAATTTCAAGCAATTACTGCAGCAATGAGCAATATGAGTGACAGATTACACGATCTTCAGTGTAATAGTGCCCCTTTGTCAGTTTTTCTAGATAATCAGAGATTTTTAGTGGATCAGTTGACATCTGGAGAGCAACCGATTAGGATTCTTTTGAATCAGTTATCAGAAAAACTGGCTCTTTTTGTTGAAAAAGAAAAAAGAATGCATGAGTTTTTCAGAGTTAATTTGATTGAAGATATTCATATGACTCAAGAGAACAGAGATCTTATCATCAAGTTAGGAGATGGGATGATGAAGAGGCTCAGAGAACAGTTTACAGAGATAAAGACCGCGATTCAAAGGAGATAGACACCTTTTTCCCTGTCTTATCTATGAACCTTGATTCCTCTGTATATCACAATCGTTTATATATAGCAGCTTGTGAATGAAAATTCTTTTCTTACTTCTTTTTTGTTTTGTTGTTTATTGACTTATGATTGAGTTAGCCAGTATAACAAATTCACTTATTCATACACAGTTAATTATAGCATTTACTTATAGTTCAGTGCAATATTGAATGTGTTCAAATCCGTAATTTTTCATTCTTTTTGATATCACAAAAAGGGGGAGAATTTGGATAAACACAACATTTAAATTCATTTGTTTCCTATGAAGAAATTTGGATATATGGGAGAATTTGGATATATACGACATTTATCTTTTATCTATTTTTAGCTGAAAATTTATTTTTATGGGGGAGAAATTTTATTATAGTTAAATATTGTTTTAATCCTTTTAAAATTCTAAAATTTTATAAAACTAATTTTTCAATAAAGATTGCAATTAAATTAGTTCTATTATTTTATGGGTTTTGTGATCATCAAAAAGGGGGAGATTGTTGAGCAATGTATTGTTCTCAAACAATTCAAAATAACGTTTGTTAAAGGGGGAGATTATTTTAAATAGTACTCTGTCTCTTTATGATGATTTTGATGCTCACAAATACCCTTAATTATTTACTAATTATTTCGTTGAGTATTTTGCAGGAATTTATTTTACTTATTTATTTCATACAACGAGATTTCATACTTCATTTATTCCGAGATCAATTTTAGCGCGTTCTGGAATCACTGTAGCGCGAGATCAATTTTAGCGCGTTCTGGAATCACTGTAGCGCGAGATCAATTTTAGCGCGTACTGGAATCACTGTTCATACCCTACGTTGATGAACGTAACGTATGGATGAAAAGTTTACTTTTTATGTTAAAAGAAACGTATGGTTAAGGAACCTTACGTTATTTTGAAACATATGGTTAATGAACCTTACGTTGTTGAAAAGTATGGAAGAAGAACATTACGTTTGGAAGGAACCTTACGTTTTTGTTGTTGGACAAGTATGGAAGAGAAACCGTACGTTAGTTTTCAGTGTTGAGTTTGTTTCTCAAAAGTATGGATCATCAACCTTACTTTTATAATCAACCGTACGTTCTTTGGAGAGTTTAAGCAAGACAAAGTATGGATGATCAACCCTACGTTTGAATGCTGAAGAGAAAGCGGATTATTAAGCGGATTTCGAGCCGATTCTTAAGTACGACTTTGATTGAATCAAAGATGATTTTCAACGGATTAATGATTGATTTAAACGGAGCTTTTTATGCCGATTCTTCAGGGGAGTTACAACGGCTCTGTTATTTCATTTTTTTTATTTTATTTTCGCGAATCTAAAGGAGATTTTCATGGATCTATTTATGCGGAAGATTTTCTCAGATTTGAATATATATGTTCTATCTTGGAAACTTCGGATATATATATACACAGGAAAGTGTATGAAATATATATAGATTGATCTTTTAACGAGCAAGAAACAGAGACTGTGTGAAGGCGTTCTTTTCTGGTGATCGAGAAGAAGTGTAAAACCTTTATTACCGAAGGAAGATCTTGATAGCAGATTCACGTGTTCTACATCGACTATCTGTTGTGAATCTACTGCTACTGAAGTTGTGAAGTTTCTTGTAATATCTATTGCAACTGGATCGACTCAGAACTGTTTTGATTACAGATCTTTATTTTCTGAAGACGACGATCTATCTACTGTCAATTGCATTCTGTTGCAATTGTGAAGAACAACTGAAGAAGTGTTTTCTTTATCGAAACCCTTTTTATTTTTGAGTGATCAGCTTCTCGTTCTAAGCTGTGTGGGTTCGTGTTTGAACCAGGAAGGCTGTGTTTGCCTGAAACTTGTAAAGGTGTCAACTGCCTGTACTCAGTTGTGAACAGGTCTGTGGAAACGAGGACCAGATAGTGAAAATCGCCAAGCTCGTGGATTTGAGCGTTGGTGGAGTGGACTAGGGGCCTTCTGTTCCCCGAACCACTATACATCCGTGTGTTCATGCTTTTACTTTTTTCGCTGCATATTTAATCGTGCTAAAGCATAGTGGACAGAATTTGTCTAAATTGAAGAGATTGTAATAATTTTGAAAAGACACAATTCACCCCCCCTCTTGTGTGTAATCCGTAGATTCAGATCCAACAGTAAATCGATAACGAATCAAGTTCACATGACTCATATAACACCCAGTTTTGGAATCACCATTTAGGTCATGTAAATGAGAAGTGCTTGACAAATATCTACCAAGATGGTTATTTAGACTCTTTTGAGTTAAAACCACTTGATAGATGTCACACTTGTTTACAAGGGAAAATAACCAAACCTCCATTTAGTGGACAGGATGAAAGGGTCATAGAGCTTCTAGGATTGGTACACACTGATGTGTGTAGACCATTTCTATTAGAATCTAGAGGTGGATATTCTTACTTCATAACTTTTACTGATAACTTGAGTAGATATGCCTATATTTACTTGATGAGGTATAAGACTGAGTCCTTTGAGAAATTCAAGGAATTCAATAATGAAGTAGAGAATCAGTTTGGTAAGAATATAAAGAATCTTCTATCGAATCAAGGTAGAGAATATCTTAACCAAGAGTTCATCAACGTTCTATGGGAATTTGGGATTCTATCTCAACTCGCTCCAACTTATACACCATAGTGGAATTGTGTTATTGAAAAGAGGAAATGTACCTTATTGGACATGGTAAGTTCAATGATGAGTCATGTAGATCTTATATTATCCTTTTAGAGATATTAATTACAAATTTCGTCATACACATTAAACCCAGTACCAACTAAGGAGGAAAATGGAATTACCTTTGAGTTAGGAAGTAGAAAGAAAGTCATTTTTCCTCATACACATGTATGGAGATACGAGGTGTTTGTTAAGGATTTATTAGGAAACAAACTAGCACCCTGAGGCATGAGGTGTATCTTTATAGGGTATCCCAAAGAAACAAATGGATACTACTTATACAATCCCTTGTAAAAGAAAGTAAATGTTACCAAACAAGATGTATTTCTTGAGAAGGAGCACCCTCAAAAAGGATAGTGGGAGAAAGATTGACTTCGATGAAGTTAATGCTTAAGATACACATGAGTTGGTATAGGAACAAGTTTCATAGATCCCCGTGGAAGAAGTAGTTCCTGAAACAAAAGTACTATGTAGGAGCTCAAGAGAGTTAAGGGAACTAGAGAGATATGGTTTACTAGTCACCGAGGATGGTGAGTCATTATTATTAGACAATGATGAACCTATCTTCTGCAAGGAGGCAGTAGAGAACTTAGAATCTGTAAGATGGCTAAAAGCTATGAATTCTGAGATGGATTCCATGTATCATAACCAATTTTTGGTTCTAGTCGATGCACCAATTGATGTAAAGTCTTTTGGGAATAAATGGGTAATCAAGAAGAAACTAGACATGGAAGGTGAAGTAAGTACCTATAAAGCAAGGCTAGTGGCTAAAGGTTTTAAATGGCGTTAAGGAATTGACTACAATGAAACCTTTTCTCCAGTTTCCATGTTTAAATCCATAAGAATCATACTTGTTATAGTAGCTTACCATGACTATGAGATTTGGTAGATGGATGTCAAAACTGCATTCCTTAATGGGAACCTTTATGAAGATGTCTATATGACACAACTAGAAGGGTGAGTGACACCAAGTACTTCTAAAAGGGTTTGCAAGTTGGAGAGGTCCATTTATGTATTGAAGCAAGCATCTAGGTCATGGAATATTTGATTCGATAAATTTATAAGGGAATTTGGTTTCATTAAGAACGAATGTGATCCATGTGTTTACAAAAGGTTTAATGGAAATGTGGTCATTATCCTAGTAGTATATGTTTATGACATATTACTTATTTGAAACGACATACCAGTCTTACAATCATTTAAAGATTGGTTGAACAAGTGCTTCTCCATGAAGGACTTAGGTGAAGCAGCCTACATTCTAGGGATCAAGATTATTCATGATAGATCCAAGAGACTGCTTGGACTAAGTTAAAGTATATATATTGACCAGATACTAAAGATATTTAGTAAGGAACAATCCAAGAGGGGATTGGTTCCAGCGTCACATGTCTTACATCTTTCTAAGAAAATGTGTCTCAATACACAACAAGAGAAAGATAGAATGAGTAAGATCTCATACACTTCAGTGATAGGATCTATCACATATGTCATGTTATATACTAGACTTGATGTTTCCTATGAACTGAGCGTGGTAGGCAGATATCAAGCAGATCTATGAGAACAATATTGGACTGATGTTAAGACTATCCTTAAGTATCTGAGAAGAACTAAGGATATATTCCTGGTGTATGGAGGATATGAGAAGCTTATCATCATAGGGTATGTTAATAATAGTTTTCAGATAGATCATAATGATCTGAAGTTGAAATCGGGATATGTTTTTTGTATCAATGGAGGAGTTGTGAGCTAGAAGAGTTCAAAGCAGCCAGTTGTAGTTGATTCTATAGTGGAGTCTGAGTAAATATTGGCTTCAGATGTAGCCAAAGAAGTCATCTGGATTTAGAACTTTGTCCAGGAGCTTGATGTGGTGCATAGCAGTAAAGACCCTATCACATTGTATTGTGATAATTGTGACCCCCCTCCCAAATGATAAATGGTTAAATGACTAAATGATATGACTCATGTCAATAAGGTGCACCTTTTTTTAGGAGCCTATCTGATTAGAAATCCATAGTTAAGTGTGCTTGGCTTGGAGTAGTGATCGGGATGGGTGACCTTTTGGGAATTTTTCCAAGGTGTGTGTGAGTGAGGACAAAGCATGCCAGAAAGGACATGTATTGGCCTGTGGGAACTGTCATTAGTTAGATGACTCGTTTGAGCATGTGCATGGGACCCAGGGTGGAGACTACGTGTCTGTGGGGCAAATGGTGGTACCTGGCAGGCCAGGACCCGATGGCCATGTTAAGGTGGCGTGTCTGTGTTGTCATCAGGGCCTAGTTGTTACATTTGGTATCAGAGGAACCCAGCCTAAAGTGTGGTGCACTACCTGGGTTGAGATGTAGGGCCCATAATGAGGATGTTGTGCTCTAAAGGGGGAGTGAATGTAACACCCCCGAATGATAAAGGGTTAAATGACTAAATGATATGATTCATGTCAACAAGGGGCACATTCTTTTTCAGGATTCTATCTGATTAGAACTCCACAGTTTAGCATGCTTTTCTTAGAGTAGTGATCAGGATGGGTGACCTTCTAGGAATTTTTTCAGGGTGTGTGTGAGTGAGGAAAAAGCACACTAGAAAGAACATGTGTTGGCATGTGGGGACTTTCATTAGTCAGATGATCCTTTCAGGAACATGGGTGGGCCCCAGGGTGGGGACCACATCTCCGCGGGGCAACTAGTGGTACCTGGTGGGCCAAGACCTGACGGCCATGTTAAGGCAGGGTGTATGTGCTATCACCGGGACTCAATTGCTACAATAATACTGCAGTGATGGCTCTTGCAAAATAACCAAGGTCAAATCAACAGATACAGCACATACTCCACAATTATCGTCTCTTGAGGGATTTTTTATCAAAGGGATGAAGTGGCAGTGAGTAGAGTATCTATGGAAAAGAATGTGGTGGACCCCTTGACTAAAGGCATGTCTCAGTAGAAGCATGAGTATCATGTGAGAGCTAGTGGACTGAAGGTCATTATTCATTGTCTCTAGTGCAGGTAGGAGTCTGTTGGAGTTGGTACCCTAAAACCAACTTCTTTTTTGCTTTATGATAAACATATATTCATTGGATGAATATTAATAAACTCATTATCATATCATGATTGTTCTTCTGCATGACATTGTATGTGATAATGTCCTAAGAGTAGTTGTCACACTAAAAGGTCATAACAAATCCCTGCTATGATGAGAACCTAGAAGTGTCATGAAACTATTATTGAACATATATTCTATACCTGGATGATATCATTTTAAGGGACACAAATGATACAGGCTATCAGGGGTGGATAATCATAGGACTTTGAGTCACATTATCATGGTGTACGCCCTTAGTAATGTCCCAAAGGATATTATGAGAACGAGACCCTCCAGTAGAAAATCCACATTTATAAGTGTCATTAGATGTTCCTATTTTCTGATGTGTGTATTGGTCCTTAGACTTTAAGATTATTATTAATGGGTATTATGACTCGCACACTTAAATGTATTCGTGAAAACCATGATGACATATGTTTGCAGCGAGGTATGATATGTTGGGTGTGTCACGAGTGATACTGCATTAATGAATAATGCGAGAAAGGATTTGCATCTTATGTTCCATAATGAAATTTGATATCTTAGGTCCTTTGATGTAAATGATATAGCCTAAATAAGTCCATGGTCATGGGTTGAGATGTAGGGCCCACAATGAGGATGTTGTGCTCTAAAGGGAGGTGTGTAGCACCCCGACCCCTCTGGACCATAGCCGGTGCATTACTAAGTACATTGGCATGGTTAGAAGGAAATAAATCCCTAAGGAACAATCAGTTTATTAGTATTGAAGAAACTATATACATATATGTAACTCAAATTACATTGGAAAGGTAAAAAATACAGCACATAACAAAAACTAAAAACTTCTTCCATAGAAACTCAATAAGTGATCTCCTCTTCATAACATGTTGGAGGTAAACAAATGAAAGGGGTGATATCAAACGCTTAGTAAGGGTTAAAAAAATAGAAGAAGCCTGAATCAATAATAACTGAATCATAAACAACTTGGCATAATCAATATGGCATGGTGAATAGATGAAAAACTCACGCCATTAATAAATTGAGAATGAAATTGCATCCATAGATTTTGTCATAGTGAAAACCTCATAGATAGTAATAACTGATAATGAATAAAGAGAATTATTATTAATTGGATTTCATGTATCTATAACATGATACCATAATACTATTAAAACGGTTTAGTTCTGTGGGTAGAAACCCATCTGATTTTTGGAAACAAACTCGAAGGGTTTGTCGCCAAACTGATTGTCTCATGAGACCTGTTGATGCACCGAGGGGTTGTAGCGGGCCCCACCCACCACTATAAGTCCAAATAATTCTTTATACATGGATTTAATATAAGATAAATATGAATTTAAATTATCCATATAGAATAGAGAATACGAATTTGCCAACACTTCCACATTTAAAAAAACATTCAAAATAAATATCGTATGTAAAATGGTATATGGATTAGACAATAGTCATATCCATGATATGAGAATATATATATTTAATAGAATTATAATTTCAAATAAAATTTGATCTCAAATGGTAAGTAGGTACACCACATAAGAATTATTAGGTGCACAATATAAAGTAAGTCACAACAAAATAGAAAATTGAGACAAAGTCCCTTACCACAATGTAATCAGTCGAATCATATGACCAAAACATAATAACTATCAAATGAATCATTGAATACCATGAATATAAATAGAATCATGATATTATATTACAAATGGCAGTACACATACACTAAATTCAATAAATAAGTGGCGAACATTAGAAATCTCACGGAAATGAAGGTGAGATGAGAAAACCCCTTACAAACATTTTGGCATGGTAACGGGTGTTCATGTGAGGGATTAATGAGAATTAAAGGGGTATCCCATTATTTATATATCATTATAGAATTATGGGTGAGGTTCAAAAACATACCCCATCATTAGGAATTAAAATTAAAAGGGCACAACATAGGGAAAATTCTTGAACAAAAGTGAGAGAGAGGATCCCTTACAAAGAATGTATCATTAGATTGAGGAAAAAACAATGACATAATTATGTGTGAAAAATGTAAACCCACACAATAAAATTAGATATACATAATAAAACAATAATATTTCATTCACACATATTCTAGGAAAATACAAAACCATTGACATTGATGTTTAACTCAACGAATGGAAATTGAGTTAAGATCTCCCTTACAAAGATTGTATCATTAGAGTGGGGATAAATAAATGAAATATTTATGTGTAACAAATAAAAATAAACAAAATATAAGTGTATATATAGTATAAAACAATCAGAGTTCATTCACACATATTCTTGAAAAAATTTAAGCAATGAAATATACTTTTAACTCAAAGAATGAAAATTGAGTTAAGCAATCCCTTACCTTATGCTCAAAGGTGTTCTTGATTGTTCTTAACAAAATGAATAATCAAATTTAGCTTCATTAATTAATAATTCTAGAACCTCATAAACTTTTAATTGATATGGTATAACCTTATTGGGTTCATTAATGGAATTTTTGATGGGTTTAATAGATTTAATTTTATTGTTTTGGAAGCATTTTCTTCCTTGGTTTTCACGATCTGTTTACTTGTATTCATGAATGGAAGTTCATTTGAAATGTGGTTAAACATATATAATTGTTAATATATAATATTATTGAAATTAAAGAGATATAAATTATCTTATAATTATTTTGGTTATATACCATGATGATGAATCATTTGATGAGTTAATGATAAACGTTTGGATTTGGCTTGGCAGTTTTGTGCACAATGAACTTGTTTTGTATTATTATTCCATATTATGAGTGTGTAGGGATTCCAGAACATTAAAAAAGATAAAATAGATATATTATGATCTTTTTCAACCATTTAAAAGGTTTCATGACCAGTCTTGAAGATATTAATACAAATTGAAAACTCGTTTTCCTTGAGTGTGATAAATTAACACATCTCAGATGGTGTTTGCATTTATAGTATAAAAGGAAGGGGAAAAGAGAGATTATAATGAAATATTAAATTAGTATAATGAAAATAAAGTACATGTAATTTATTGTAATTATCTTGGAATTTGGATTAGGGGAGGTAAGAAGATAGAACAAAAGAATGGAACTTTGTAAAAGAAATTGAAAGAAAAGAGAAGAGAGGTTCGCCTCTTGAGTACTCCATGAGAATCTCCTTAAGGCCTTTTTTTTGCCTTTTTGTGAGACCATCGGGTCTTGGACGTGAAGATAGGGCTTGGAAATATTATTTGGCAGAATTTAGGCAAGGATTTAAGCTTGAGTGGTTTGGGAGGAAGAGGGGGTGAGGGGTGGTTTATATAGTGGAGGGGAGAGGGGATTTCTCTATATTATATTCATTAATTTATTATTTCTCCACAATACAAGGAATAGTGAGTCTTCCATGACCAAGAATAATAATTTTTTCATGTGAATCTGAATAAATTGGGCTTACATCAGTAGAACATCGTACATGAGTCTATAATTAGTGTATTTAGCTTATTTTGTAAATTGTGGTATTTCACTATTTGTAAAAATATCAAGTATTTCAGAAAAATACCAAAAATTCATCTTAACTATTTTTTTATGTATAGAATCCAAAAATGAAGTCCATTTTTCAAAAATAATTTTATAAATATAATTAATTAAATATTTAATTAAAGTTATTATTTAATCAAAAAATTTAAACACTTAAAATATTCATCTTTATTTTAAAGGTGCCTAAATTTATTTATACATTCATGGGTATGGATAACATTCATAAGACTCATATTACTATTCATAAGGGTAAGTTTCTATTCATAAGGGTAGGTTAGTATTCATAAGGGTAGGTTACTATTCACCAAAAATTAAGTTAATTCCATCAGACTCTAAATAACTTATTGATCGCAACTGTGTATATCATATTTTTAAAATTCAAATCATAGAGCTGGGAAATTTAAGTTTAATGGCTAGGTTATAACGAAGTGGTGTTTTTTAGATACTCAGTGTTTCATGCATTCTATATTAAATTTATTTTTAAATTCTTGGGGTGTTACATTATCCCCACCTTCGAGAAATTGTGTCCTCACAATTTTATTTACTTATTAAAAAAAGTGAGGGTACCTTGATCATGGTGTCCATATTGTTTAATCATCATCTTACTCATGTAAATAGATGGTCCATGCATTACAACAATGATTTAGAGATCCTTCAAAATCATTTTCTTCCTTTATCCAGATACACCTTGTACAACTTGGTCCATATGGGTGTTCATAGAAAAAATAGTTTCATAAAATAATTATGTATGACATATAATTTCAAAACATCTAATAAAACTTGATTTTTATAAAATAGTCTGACCGAATTCTAGTTGAAACTTTCAATCAATGGTCCTTTTAATATTCCATAAGTATGTGTTGAAAGATTATATTTCAAAAGAAAATATAAATAAGTTTCACAAGGGTCTCCTTCTTCATTACCATTTTCAAAATCATAATATGCTTCAAAATCTTGTGATAAGGTAAAATATTTGAAAATTCCTTGATAATATTTACCTTTCTTGAAAATATGAGAATATTGATAAAATATGATTTGATTAAATACAACCCATGATCCACAATGGTATTGAGGTATAGTTGATGTGTTTGATATATCAAACAATTGCTTGCAAGTGATTTGTATGTTAGAAAATGTTTCGGAATTGTTGGGACATGACTTTGCAATAATTATTACAAGAAATTCATCAGGAAGGGATAGAAATGTCACTTGAGATCCTCCTCCTTCCATTTATAACTGAATTTCCTTGATCTGAAAAGTTATAAAACAAGTATTTAACTTAAAGAATAGACGTAGAGATTGACCATATATTTAACAAAAACTCATAATCCCTAAAGTTTTCTACGAGTATTGATTCCCCTTCTTCCATTAGACACCATTTCTAAATAATGGAACACACTAGATTTGGGTATGAATCATAATGTATAATCTTAACTTAACAAATATACTTATCATAAATTGAGATCCTACACATGGTTAATCGCATAATCGGAAAAATGGTTTCTTTGAGGAATAATTTACATTTCAATCCTTCATAATGGCTTGTAAATAAAATATGAATTATCCTAAGAATATAACATGGGAGTGTCGTAACCAAGAGTGCAACAAGGCCTGTTGTCGTGTACCAGGATACCCCGGGTCAAGCCCGAAACTCCTTGTCAGAGCTTTCACTCCTAGGTACATCTATGCCAGAGCCACCTCTACCTGCTCGTATTCAGACAGGGATGTATTGATTGAAATATCCACATAATATTTTCCTTACCAAAATAAAGGGACGTTCTTGAATGTTTGTCCTCAAATACTACCTTAGGGATTTTTTACCTAATCTATATTTTTTAATCTAGTTTCAAAGGTCCCTACTAAACTTCCTCTAATACCAACTGTAACACCCCGACCCCTCTAGACCGGAGTCAGTGCATTACTAAGTACATTTGCATGGTTAGAAGGAAATAAATCCTGAAGGAACAATCAGTTTAGTAGTCTTGAAGAAACTAGATACATAGATGTAACTCAAATTACATTGAAAAGGTATAAAATATAGTGCATAACAAAAACTAAAAACCGCTTCTATAGAAACTCAATAAGTGATATCCTCTTCATAACCTGTTAGAGGTAAGAAAATGAAAGGGGTGAGCTCAAACGCTCAGTGAGGGTTAAAAAAATAGAAGAAGCATGAATCAATAATAACTGAATCATAAACAACTTGGCATAGTCAATATGGCATGGTGAATAAATGAAAAACTCACATCATTAATAAACTGAGAATGGAACTACATTCATAGATTTTTTCATAGTGAAAACCTCATGGATAGTAATAGCTTATAATGAATAAAGATAATGATTATTAATTGGATGTCATTTATCTGGCACATGATACCATAATACCATTAAAACAGTTTAGTTTTGTGGGTAGAAACCCGTCTGATTTTTTGAAACAAACTCGAAGGGTTTGTCTCCAAACTGATTGTCTCATGAGACCTGTCGATGCACAGAGGGGTTGTAGTGGTCCCCAACCACCGCTGCAATTAAAAATCATTATTTATACATAGATTTAATAAAATATCAATATGAATTTACATTATCTATATAGAATATAGGATACAGATTCATCAACACTTCCACAATTAAAAAAACATTCAAAATAAATACCGTATGTAAAATGGTATACGGCTTAGACAATAATCATATACATGATATGAGAATATGGATAGTTAATATAATTATAATTTCAAATGAAATGTGATTTCAAATGGATAGTAGGTATACCGCATAATAATTATTAGGTGCACAATACAAAGTAATTCACAACGTAATAGAAAATTGAGACAAAGTCCCTTACCACAATGTAATCAATCAAATCATATAACCAAAACATAATAACCATAAAATGAATCATTTAATACCATGAATATAAAGAGAATCATGATATTATATGAAAAATGGTAGTACACATACACCACATTCAAGAAATAAGTGGAAAACATTAGAAATCTCATGAAAATGAAGGTGAGATGAGAAAACCCCTTACAAACATTTTTGCATGGTAACGAGTGTTATTGTGAGGGATTAATGATAAGTAAAGGGTTATACCATTATTTATATATCATGAGGGTAGTATGGAGGGTTTAAAAACATACCCCATCATTAGAAATTAAAAATAAAATGGCACAACATAGGGGAAATTCTTGAACAAAAGTGGGAGAGAGGATCCCTTACAAAGAACGTATCATTAGATTGAGGACAAAACAATGACATAATTATGTGTGAAAAACATAAACACAAACAATAAAATTGGATATACATAATAAAACAATAATAGGTCATTCACACATATTCTGGTAAAATACAAAACCAATGACATTGATGTTTAACTCAATGAATGGAAATTGAGTTAAGATATCTCTTGCAAAGATTGTATCATTAGAGTGGGGATAAATAAATGAAATATTTATGTATGACAAACAAAAAACAAAAAAAATATAATTGGATATATAGTATAAAACAATCAGAGGTCATTCACACATATTCTTGGAAAAATGTAACCAATGAAATAGATGTTTAACTCAAATAATGAAAATCGAGTTAAGCAATCCCTTACCTTATGCTCAAAGGTGTTCTTGATTGTTCTTAATGACCCAAATAATCAAATTTAGATTCATTAATTAATAATTATATAACCTCATAAACATGTAATTTATATTTTATAACCTTATTATGTTCATTAATAACATTTTTGATGGGTTTAAGAGATTCAATTTTATTGTTTTGGAAGCATTTTCTTCCTTGGTTTTCACGATCTGTTTACTTGTATTCATGAATGGAAGTTCATTTGAAATGTGGTTAAACATACATAATTGTTAATATATAATATTAGTGACATTAAAGAGATATAAATGATCTTATAATGGTTTTTTTCATATACCATGAGGATGAATCATTCGATGAGTTAATGATAAATGCTTGGATTTGGCTTGGCGGTTTTGTGCACAATTAACTTGTTATGTATTATTATTCCATATTATTATGAGTGTGTAAGGATTACAGAACATTAAACAAGATAAAATACATATATTATGAACTAGTTCAACCATTGAAAAGGTTTCATGACCAGTATTGAAGATAGTAATGAAAATTGAAAACTCGTCTTCCTTGAGTGTGATAAATTAACACATCTCGGATGGTGTTTGCATTTATAGTATAAAAGGAAGGGAAAAAGAGATATTATGATGAAATATTTCATTAGCATAATGAAAATTCAGTACATGTAAGGTACTAGAATTATCATGAAATATGGATGAGGGGAGGTGAGAAGAGAGAACAAAAGAATGAAACTTTGTAAAAGAAATTGAAAGAAAAGAGAAGAGAGGTTCACATCTTGAGTACTCCTTGAGAATATTATTAAGACCTTTGTTTTTGGACTTTTGGTGAGACCAGAAGGTCTTGGACGTTGGGAGAGGTCTTTGGAAGAGTATTTGGCAGAATTTAGGCAAGGCTTTAATCTTGAGTGGTGTGGGAGGAAGAGGGGGTGAGGGTGGTTTATATAGTGGAGGGGAGAGGGGATTTCTCTATATTATATTCATTAATTTATTATTTCTCCACAAGACAAGGAATATTGAGTCTTTCATGACCAATAATAGTAATTTTATCATGTGAATATGAATCAATTGGGCTTACATCAGCAGAACATCATACATGACTCTATAATTAGTGTATTTAGCTTATTTTGTAAATTATGGTATTTCACTATTCGTAAAAAATTCAAGTATTTCAGAAAAATACCAAAAATTCACCCTAACCGTTTTTCAATGTGTAGAATCCCAAAATGAATTCCATTTTTAAAAAATAAATTTCTAAATATTATTAATTAAATATTTAATTAAAATTATTATTTAATCGAAAAATATAAACACTTAAAATATTCATCTTTATTTTAAAGGTGCCTAAATTTATTTATACATTCATGGGTATGGATACCATTCATAAGATTCATATTACTATTCATAAGGGTAAGTTACTATTCATAAGGGTATGTTACTATTCATAAGGTTAGGTTACTATTCACCGAAAATTAAGTTAATTCCATCAGACTCTAAATAACTTATTGATCGTAATCGTGGATATCAGATTTTCAAAATTCAAATCATAGAGCTAGAAAATTTATGTTTAATGGATAGGTTATAACGAAGTGGTGTTTTGTAGAGACTTCGTGTTTCATGCATTCTATATTAAATTTATTTGTAAATTCTTAGGGTGTTACAAGGTGAATGTAACACCCCCCGAATGATAAAGGGTTAAATGACGATATGACTCATGTCAACAAGGTACACCGTATTTTTTAGGAGCCTATTTGATTAAAAATCCACAGTTAAGTGTGCTTGGATTGGAGTAGTGATTAGGATGGGTGACCTTATGGGAAGTTTCCTAGGGTGTGTGTGAGTGAGGACAAAGCACACTAGAAAGGACATGGGTTGGCCTATGGGGACTGTCATTAGTCAGATGACCCGTTCAGGCACGTGGGTGGGCCCCAGGGTGGGGACCATGTGTCTGTGGGGCAACTGGTGGTACGTGGAGGGGTAAGACCTGATGGTCATGTTAAGGCGGGGTGTCTATGTTGTCATCGGGACCTAGTTGTTATAATAATACTGCAGTGGTATCTCTTGCAAAAGAGTTAAGGTCACATTAACAAACAAAGCACATACTCTACAAGTATCACCTATTGAGGGATTTTTATCAAAGGGGTGAAGTTACAGTTAGTAGAGTTTCCACGTAAGAGAACATTGTGGACCCCTTAACTAAAGGCATGTCTCAACAAAAGCATGAGTATCATGTGAGAGCTAGTGGACTGAAGGTCGCTAGCAGTTGGCTCTAGTGCAAGTGGGAGTCTATTAGATTTGGTTCCCTAGAAATGAATTTTTTTGTACTTTATGATAAACATATATTCATTGGATGGATATTAATAAACTCCTTATCACATCATGATTGTTCTTCTGCATGACATTGTATGTGATAATGTCCTAAAAGTAGTTGTCGCACTAAAAGGTCATAATGGATCCCTGCTATGATGAGAACCCAGAAGTGTCATAACACTATTCTTGAACATATGTTCTATAGCCAGATGATATCATTTTAAGGGACACAAATGATACAGGCTATCAGGGGTAGAGAATCATAGGACTTTGAGGCACATTTTCGTGGTTCACACCCTTAGTAATGTCTGGGTGGATATTATGAGAATGAGATCCGCCAGTAGGAAATCCACATTTATAAGTGTCATTGGATGTTCCTATATGAAAATTTGTGTATTGGTCCTTATAATTTAAGATTATTATTAATGGGTATCATGAATCGCATACTTATATGTATTGGAGAAAACCGTAACGACATATGTTTGCAGTGAGGTATGATATGTTGGGTGCATCACGAGTAATACTGCATTAATAAATAATACGAGAAAGGATTTGTCTCTTATGTTCCATAATGGAAGTTGATATCTCAGGCCCTTTGATGGGAATTATATAGTCTAAATAAATCCATGGTCGTGGTGTTCTATTGGCAAGTTCAATTTCTGGGAAGTCAAAGAATGAGAAATCGAGCACATGGGTTGATGGCACTTGCATGAAACCCGCTTGATTGGAGATATCGAGACAATGGATTATATTACACGGTAAGTGTTCGTATGAGGTGACATGTTGTTGCGGCATTAACTTCTTTCTCTATGGGTGTCTTGGCATGTTGTTAGACGCTAACTTTGGACTTTAGGCTGCTCCACCTAATGCTACTGAGAAAGAGGCTTAGAGGGTCACACACTAAGTGTATCAATATCTCAGTTAAATAATATATTATTTATTATTTAACAATTTAAATAAAGATTATTCCCAATTGTGGTTTAATAATTACTCATGGATGTCTAATTGCATTTATTTCGACACTAGTTACTCGAGAGAATATAATGTGGGAGAAATAATTAATAAATATTTATTTTTTATTTAGTGAATATAATATTTATATATTTATTGGAGAATAATGCAGGGATACTTATTTAATAAATAAATAGTTATTATTCAAGGTTCAATAAATATAGTGGAGGGACGAACCGAGTTAAGGGTCTGGTGAGGAATAATAATATTGAATATTATTTTATTAAATAATATTTAATTCTAACTCACAAGTTAAGCGCATGTTAGGAAATAATAATGTTGTTCTTATTATTTGATATGAAGGTTTTGTTAGGATTAATAAAATAATTAAGGCACTTGTGAAAATTATTTATTATTACCCTAGTGAATTAAATTTCCTATTATATTATTCTCTTATTAGCCAAGTGCTAGCCAAGTGATGATTATTATCATTGTGCACAACGAATTGGAGAAAAGCTCTCAAGCATAGAGAGTTCTTTCTTCTCCAAGAATGCTCTCAAGAATGAGAGAGATCCTCCTCCACCGGATTAAGGAAAACTCTTTGAGATCCTCCTCCACCGGATTAAGGAAAACTCTTTGGAAGCAGTTCTCAAGGCGATCGAAGGCGGACATCTCAAACACAAGGATCTTCCATGATGGCACCTGGAGACTCCTTCGGTGATGTCCAGAGATACATGTAACATGTGTGGATCACCTCTAGAGGATATATACCCTTGATCTCTACAATGTAATGATGGTACACCTATAGATCTGTAGTCTAATTCATCAATGAAGAAAGAATCACCTTGGAGATAATGTTTATTTAATTAAATTAATTATAAACAAAATATGTTGATCCACTCTCTTGGTTTCGAGTTTATATTCCTTAAATACTTGATTAAATTCCATGGATACTGGCATTCATCGTCTTATTGATCACAGATTGTTTGTTGAATAGGGAAAAAATAAAAGTTGGGCAACGGCCCATCCACACTTCCGTTGTGCCCAGAACCTACACCTTAGACACTAGTCAAAGATGACTAATCAACATCCTACTGAGGATAAGATATGTCGAAGTATGTTTTTGTTAGAGTTTTAAAGCATTAATCTGGTGCTAGGGAAATTCCAACCTAGCGTGTTTGTCCCAAATAACTCAATAACTGCATAGACTTGCATGTGCTCAAACAACAATCAATAATGGGCAAAAAAATTCAAACCTATTCAAAATACAATTGTCTCATTTCCATTTCAATATGCCAAATTCCATTTAAAAACAAAACTGAGTTTTTAATCAATTCATGTCTTTTTCAGGATAAAAACAATCGAGGTTCTTATTAAGACAATTTAAGCCATTTTTCTCAAATAAAAATTTTAAATCAATTTCACAATTCCATCAATTCCCATCAAATCCAAGTCACACCCCAATTCATTGGAATTGGGGGGTTTTCACAAATTTCATGTCAAATCAATTTCAAATCCCAATTCACACTGAATTGGGTTTTTAGAATTTAATTGAAAGTATTTTAATTTAAATCAAGAAATTCAAGGTTAAATTAATTGGTCAAACATATATAGAACCACCTACTGAAACAAGGAGATCAGGTCTCACAATGCCCACAACAGGAAACTCCAACAAATAACATCAACAATAGAGATATGAGAATCAAACCTAGATTCAAGATTAAAAAAAGGAGTTTAGATCCTCCAACAACATAGATACCTAACAAACCCTAAGGAGGAGAGAACAATAGAGCGAGAGGGAAGGAACAAGAGAATAATTCTTACCAAAGAAGAATTTAACGATGGTTTCTTAGCTTCAATCCACTTCAAGAAGGGTTTGGAGGATCCAAAATGGGTCCTTGAGAGCCCTCCCAAACTTAGAAATCAAGACATGGAAAGTTAAGGCTGATCGGGTGATTATACGAGGGTTCAGGAAATTTTAAATTAATTTTTGAAATTAAAAAAACATCCACTACTGAAAATTCAGGTTATAGCCACGGTTTAAAATCGTGGCTATAGGTCTTCAAACCATGGCTATAGGTAATAGCCACAGTTTGAGGAATTGTGGCTAAGTTTGGCGTGGCTATAGGCCTAGAATTATAGCCACGGTTTCGAACCGTGGTTATAGGTCTAGAGCCATAGTTCAAATCATGGTTATAGGTATATAGCCACGGTTTAGAACTGTGGCTATACTAGAGGAGGGACACAATTTATTGACACGGTTAGAAACTGTGGCATTAGACCTATAGCCATGATTTTTAACCGTGGCTATAGGGTCTAAAAAACCATAACAAAATAGCCCCCCACCCCCTGCATAGCCCCCCCCCCCATAGTAGCCCACCCCCCTACATACCCCTCCCTCCTAGACACTGGACACTCCCACCCTACATAAACCCCCCTCCCCTGGACAGCCCCCTCCCCCTGGGTATCCCCCCTGCAAAGCCCCCCTCCTGGACAGACCCTGGACACCCCCCCCAGACAGACCCTAGACACCCCCCCCCCAGACCCTAGACACCGCCCTAGAAAGACCCTGGACACCCCCCAGACATACCCTGGACACCCTCCAGACAGACCTTGGACACCCCCCAGACAGACCCTGGACACCCCCCTAGACATACCCTGGACACCCCCCCCCCCTAGACCCTAGACACCCCCAGACCCTGGACAGATCCCCCTGGATATCCCAGACCTCCACTCCCCTGGACAGCCACCCCCCCCCCCCCACCCTTCTGGACAGACCCTGGAAACCCCCCCCCCCCAGAACCTGGACACCCCCCATACCCTGGACACCCCCCCAGACCCTGGACACCCCCCCAGACCCTGGACACCCCCCCATACCCTGTACAGATCCCCCTGGATAGCTCAAACCTCCACTCCCCTAGACAGCCACCCCCCACCCTCCTGGACAGACCCTGGAACCCCCCCCCCCCCCCCAGACCCCCCCCCCCCCCACCCTACCCGTTTCCCCTCCCCCTGCCCCTTCCAGCCCCCACTTGCACCCCCTACCAACCCCCACTTGCACCCCCCTGTCAGTCCCCTCCCCCCTGCCAGTTTCCCCCCACCATTCCCCTCCAAATTAAATTATACACAAAAGCTACTTACATAATAAGAATTAAACAAATCCAAATATAAAAAAATGCATAACTGCACTTACATGAGTCTCCCTATAAGACAAAACTATCAAAGAAGTCTGGAACTATCTCAAAAGTACCTACAACACAAGGTAAAACATAGTAGTGCTCATCCCCTAAAATTATGGTAAAACAAAAAATCTTAAAAAATTCACAAAGAATTTAACTCAATAAACAAGAATAGTGCATCCCCCCCTACTGGACCCCCCTAGACAGCAGCCCCCCCCCCCCGGACCCCCCTAGATAGTAGCCCCCCTGCTGAACCCCCCTGGACAGAACCCCCCCTGCTGGACCCCCCTGAACAGCTTCCCCCCTACTAGACCCCCCTGAACAATTGCCCCCCCTGCTGGACCCCCCCTGGACAGTAGCCCCCTCTACACATCCCTTTCACACCTCTTCCCCCCCCCCCTTGCACCCCATGGACAGCAGCCACCCCCCCCCCACACACACACACATCCCTTTCACCCCTTGCACACACCCCCGTTGCACCACCACCCCTGCTGGACCCCCCTAACACCCCCCCCCCTTGAACCCCCCCCCCTGTTGTGTGGCTAGTTATATGGAGGTGTATAGGTGTGTGTTGTGGTTCTTCCTGGTTTCAGGTTGGGTGGGGAGGGGCTACTTAGGTGGAGGGGTGTATGTTCATAGGGAGTGGTATGCAGGTTACTTTGGATGCTTCTTAAGGTTGAGGCTGGGAGATGCTAGGTTTATCCAATAGAGACTTACAGAGATTCTCATAGTGGGGTTATAGGTTTCTTGTGGAGGATTTAGGAGGTGGGGTTGTTGGTTTCGTGTTGCTGTTTGGAATTATAGGACCTTTGAAGATGGGTTTCAGCTGGGATGTTGTTGTTTGGATTTTTCTATATGGTGTAGTACATGATACACTAACACGGTGCATGGTGTTGGTTGGTTTGTGATTTCTACTATGGTTTGTAACATGTTTTGGGTGCATAGGGGTTGGATTTCTGGTGTTTCTTCTTTGTTTTGGATTACTATTGTAGGCTTCTAGTTCTCTCAATTGTCTAGTGTGGGGATATAGTTTGGGGTGGGTCTTAGGTGGTGGTTTGGAGTAAGTTCAGTTGGCTTGTGCTCGGTTTCCCCATCTTGTGTATTCTGGTTGTTGATGGTGTAAGGATTTATATGGTGGATGTTCTAAAATTCCCTTGAGATGCTAGATGCTGCAGGTTGGGAGGCATGTTTCTGGTAGATGGGTGGTTATCTTTCTAGGGTGGGTGCATGTTCGACTCACTTGGTGGGTCTAGAGGTGTTGGATTCAGGGTGGGTATTAGCTCACATTTGGATCAGGGACTTCTTAGGGATTCTTTAGGTTGTATGATGGGTTAGGCGTGGGTGATGCGGGGCACTTCGGATGGATGGTACTAGTTGACTGCTGGTTTTTTAGACTTTATTATGGTGGGGTGGTCCATTTTGATGCAAGGTGTTCAGATGGTGATGGATGGGACCAGATGGTGGTATGGGGATGATTTGGTTTCTAGCTAATATTTTGAGTGTTTTGTCTACTATAGGTGCTTATTGTGGTTGGATCTGGTGTGGTTTAGGGTTCTTGTGCAAGTAGGTGTTCGTGTAGTGGCCATTAGTTGGCATGGTTTTCTATAGGTCTTTCACTATAGGCTTTTTTTTGGATAGGGATGCTGGTCTGGTTGGTTGATGTTGGCTATGGGGCTGGGGGTTCACTGGTTCTATTTCTTTGGATAAAGTTAGACTTTTGGATGGGTGATGATTTTGGCAACTTGTGTGTGGGTGGGTGGGTGGGTGTGTGTGTGTGGGTGGTTGTGAGTGATTTCATTAATTTGTGTGTGTTGTTGGTTTCTATCATTTGTGACTACTTTGTTTTGGGTTTTTATATTTCTTCTTTAGCCGCCTTGTTTCCTTGGTTATACTTCCCCTAGGAGTGCTTGTTGTTTTTGTGCTTGGGATCTTCTGCGATTCCTTCTGTTGGTTTGTAAGTGGTGCATATGTTGGGATCTTATTCTATTTGGTGGTTTCTAGTGTTCTATTGGTATGATACAATATATATATATATGGGGTATTCATTAGATGAAATGTAGAAACACAAGTGATGGAAGTTGTAAAAATGGAAATTAAAAGAAGTGAAAAGGAAATAAAAGGGGAAGGGGGATAATCAATTAGGACCCCAAGGATAATTTCTCCTTAAAACCCTAATTATAAAGCACCAAAAAGGTTGATCACTCCTTTGATAATCCTTACATGAATTCACATAAGAACACAAGAAACACAAACATAATAATTTTATAAAATCTCAAAATTCGTAATTAACCTTCAATTGGTACAAAGAGGTGGCTATTTATAACCAAATGTGAGGGATACATGTCAAAATACCTGGCCCAAAAAACATCTAAACCCTAACCCACGATTTAGAATTTCTTTACACATGTCCATAGATTTAGGGGACAATATATCCACCGAGAAGACTTTTTGACATCACCATAAAAACTTTGGAGATTCCCAACATGACATTGGAGGCCAGGGGCTGGTGAGGGCTGGAAATGTTGGTTGGGGATGTTTTTCAGGTGGAAGAGGGTTGGCATGAGTGTTTTGCAGGAGGCTGGGGGGTGGCTGGTGTGGTGGCTGGTGCGGGCTGGATTGCAGGTGGCTGAGGGCTAGTGTGGGCTCGAATGCAGGTGGAAGGGGGCTGAATGCTGGTGGAAGGGGTTGGTTGCAGGTGTTGGGGGGATGGTGCGGGCTGATTCGAAGGTGGCAGGGGAAGTTGTTGCAGGATAGAATGTTGGTGGCAGCGGGATGAAATGAAGGTGGAAGGGGGATGGTGTGGGCTGGATGTGGCTGGGATTAGGGCCAAATCACGGCATTACCGCGGCGTGACCGCGGCGTGACCACGGTGTGTTGGCTCATTCCAGCGACATCTGCGGGGCAGCATCATCCGGCTAGGAGCAAGGGGAGCAGGAAGAGGCGGGGAAACATTCCGGTCGTTGCCCTGCGGCAGAAATTGTGATTAGTCAGTCTCAACATTGATCACAAGACTCATGGAATACTATCACTGCGAACCGTCGTGGGGTTTCGTCCTAGAGTAGGGTCAAATCACGGCAATACTGCAGCGTGACTGTGGCATGACCGCGGCGTGTTGGCCCGGTCCAGCGACATTTGTGGGGCAGCATCTTTCGGCCAGGAGCGAAGGGAGCGGGAGGAGGCAGGGCAACATTTTGGTCATCGCCCCGCCGATAGAAATTGTGATTAGTCAATCTCAACATTGATCACAAGACTCATAGAATACTATCACTACAAACCGCTGCAGGGTGTCGTCCTGGAGCAGGGCCAAATCACAGCATTATGGCGGCGTGACCACGACGTGACCGCGGCGTGATCGTGGCGTGACCTCGGCGTGACCGCGACATGAACATGGCATGACCGCGGCGTGACCGCGATGTGTTGGACCGGTCCAGCGACATCCGTGGGGAATAATCTTCCGGCCAGGAGCGAAGGGAGAAGGAGGAGGCGGGGCAACATTCCGGTTGTCACCCCACCAGTAGAAATTGTGATTAGGTAGTCTCAACATTGATCACAAGACTCATGGAATACTATCAATGAAAACCACCACAGGGTGTCATCCTGGAGCAGGGCCAAATCACGGCATTACCGCGGCATGACCACGGCGTGTTGGTCTGATCCAGCGACATCCTCAGGGCAGCATCTTCCGGCCAAGAGCGAAGGGAGCAGGAGGAGGCAGGTAAACATTCCGATCGTTGCCCCGCCGGTAGAAATTGTGATTAGTCAGTCTCAACATTGATCACAAGACTCATGGAATACTATCATTGTGAACCACCGCGGGGTGTCGTCCTGGAGCAGGGCCAAATCACGGCATTACTGTGGTGTGACCGCAGCTTGACCGCGGTGTGACCGCTGCGTGACTACGGCGTGACCACTGTGTGACCGCGACGTGACTGCAGCGTGACCGCGGCGTGTTGGCCCGGTCCAGCGACATCCGCAGGGCAGCATCTTCTAGCCAGAAGTAAAGGGAGTGAGAGGAGGCGGGGCAACATTTCGTTCGTCGCCATGCCGGTAGAAATTGTGATTAGTCAGTCTCAACATTGATCACAAGACTCATGGAATACTATCACTGTGAACCACCATGGGGTGTCGTTCTGGAGCAGGGCCAAATCACGGTGTGACCGCGGCGTGACTGCAATGTGTTGGCTCGGTCCAGCAACATCTGCGGGGCAGCATCTTTCGGCCAAGAGCAAAGGGAGTGGGAGGAGGCAGGGCAACGTTCCGACCATTGCCCCGCCGGTAGATGATAGAACAGATCAACTATTTAATATTCTATAACAAGGGATCACCAAAGAAGGTTGTAGCGAGTAGCACAATGACACAACGTCTAAAGGGAAACAAAACGGTGGAAAAGAATCATACACCCTACACAAAACATTTACAAATTCATTCACTTTTCCTAAACATGGAAATTTTATTTATAATATTCAATGCGTGAAAAGGAAAGTTTCATGGTCAAGGCATATGCCTACTCGGGCAATGTCATTTGAGTTAAACGAGTATGATAAGCCAATTTATATTATTCAAAGAAAACAAAAACTAACTAGCCACAAAACAAACACCAACAAGAGGCATATGAAAGACTCAAACCAAATCTAAACATGATACAAATAACTATCACTACTCTTTGGTTTAGAAGACAGCGCACCTCCGTTGGAGGGGTTTTATTATAAAATCATGGCATTTCTTTATCACACAATTCATTTAATTATATTTAACATTTATTCTAAAACTCATTCAGCACAAATCAAATGTAATAATTTAAGCAACTGGATCAACATAACTATCATTGTGAGTTTTCGCAGACAGCACACCTCCATTGGAGGGGTTTTATTATAAAAACATGAATTTATTTATCAAATGAAACAATTATATTAAAGAACACTTATTCAAGATATGAAATTCAATATAATTAAGCAGAATTAAGAAAGAAGCTAAATTCAATTTAAATCATTCTTGAATTAAAGAGGCTAGAAGAGGGATCCTACCTCAAGGTGGAACCAAACCATCCACTTCGGCTCTTGGAGATTTCTAACTAAAAGTTGCTACTCCCCCACTGGGTATACGCACCTTCACACACATGCAAGGACACCTAGACCCTATGCACACACCTACATGGCCATGAGCATGTGCAAGGGGATCCTTGCACATATGCTTATATGCATATACCGGTCTCCACTCACCTGTGTATGCATTTATATATATATACATGGGAACACATAGCCCTATACGTGAATAATCATGGCCATGGTTGACTATACACATAACGGGGGAACCCATATATATATAATTTCTTACTTATGCACACACAGGTGAGTCGCCCTTAACTTGGCGACTCAAAACCAACGTGCAGGGATCAACGCACTACACAAAGAATATTAAGAACATTAAAACACATAAAGGATGCTACATAACCATTTTTTAACACAAACGGAGACATGAATTGGCAACCCAACTCATGCCCCAAAAAATTATTAAAATAAAAGTATTTCAATATAAACTCGAGGTGTAATGAGTTTACACCAACCCAAAAGAGAGAGAATAACAAATAGATAAAACAAAGAATCTCAAACACAATAAGCAACAAGTGTGGCCGCTCCAAGCAAGCTCCAAGGCAGGGGACATGCAGGAATGTCCATGACATAAGAGCAGAGATCTGTGCCATGTGAGTAGAGCAGCACTGGGGAGTTTGGCTATATTCCTGCACCAACCTCTTATTAAATAGTCTGCATTTGATATCCAGATAAGTTTCCATATAAATTTCACCATCTATGAGCCTATGATAAGACAATTCATCTCGTTGTTCCAATTGAGAGTCCAAATTTTCAATTACCTCCACAGAATCCTGATCCACACACTTCACCACCAGGTCAGAGACTTCTTTCAGTTTATCATCAGGAGGTGAAAAAGGAGGATTGATCTCAAGTTTTGAAGGAGAGTTTGTAGTGAGAGCTCCAAAGAAGTTTTCACTCTGGCCAAGAAAATTCGTTACAGTTGAATTTGCAGCATTTTCCTTTTTATAAGTATCAAGTGACCTCGTGACAATTGTTCGTTCCATTTGAGAGTAATCTCTACGCTTCCTCGTTTTTTTAGGTTTGATAGTAATGAATCCATCCACATCTACAATTTGTTTTTTCCATTTTCTAGAGCTTTATTTTAGTAAGTCCTCTTCAATTTGATCAGCTTTCTGATCAGCCTCCAGCAAGGGTGTTTTCTGTACTTGGGATGTATCCAGGTCAGATTTAGAAAGAACCTCCAGATTATCCTCCTTAGTGGGGTCATTTTGAACACTATGGACAGCATCAACAAAACCCTAGAAGAGTCCAGGTTTAAAACCACTCTCAACATTGTCCATGGCATGAGATTGAGCTTCAGCATGCATTTCAACATCCTCGATTTGTTCACCAAAGGGGCTCTTAGTTCCAGAGGGTCCTACAAGCGCCATCGCTTTCATAGACTCTCCTGTGCAATCTTCCATTTTCATCTTTATCTTTCCCTTCACAACCCAAGTCTTGAGAGAAGTTGTACAGACTTTCTTACCACATTCACTGGATAAATGCCCAATTTTAAAGCAAACCGAACAATAAGATGGCAGAACCAAATCCACACAAACCAACACGAAATGATTCAACTCCCTACTGAAAACATAATATGGAGTCAAAGACACTGAAATCCCCAAATACATGAGGTGCGGGAAAAGTAGTAACCATATAATCTTACCTCGGATCAAAGCCAGCGGACTGAATCAATCTGAACCCCATTTCCCCCCCTTCGCAGAATATAATTACCCTTTGTCCAAAGAAAGAAGTAAAAGACCTAAGTGGTCAATATGATAAAGAAAATAAAATAAAAACTAAACTAAAACATACTTGTCTCCTGTGACTATACACGTCACCGCCCAACATATAAGAACCACAATGCCCCATGGGTCAAATCATGTTCCTGCAAGAAAGGGGGAAATAGATCCATGTTTCAAAATGATACTATCAAATAGTAAATTACTACTAATTAATAATTATTCTTCCTGTTAATGGTATATAATTAGTTTGTCTTAAGTTTTATCTTAATTTGGTTTTGTTCGATACAAGTTTTTATCCCACCCGATAATAAAATTTTACTAGAGGACACAATTTCTAATCAAATAGAATATATCATAACAAAAAATGGATCCACACCTATGAAGAAGGTTGAACATGATAAGAAAGAATGTTTGATCATATAGTCTGATGAGTTATAAAAGGATAACCCAAAAAAATGAAAAACATTGAGATTTCTCTAATTGATCAAGTGAATATGCAATTTTCAAACAATAATAAACATGTGAACGAAGAGAAAAGTGGACAGAATGGACTAGATTTTTAAAATAAAAGGTGTTAAGCCATACCAATAACAACTAGTGGTATCATACAAAATCTGATTTATTGCAACTAATATCAAGCCATGATTTAGTAAAAGAAATCTGTTGTAAATAGGATGACATATTTGGAGAAACCTAATCATGAAGAAATGGGGGAGTTAGAGATGGATTGTAATGGTTATTCAACCTTATCTAAGATTAAAGAAATCTATAGAGACTAACTACACCCCCTGCCCCACCCCCCTCGCCCCACTGCCCCACTACCCCACCCCCCTCCCCCTACCCTGCAGACCCCCTTGCAGACCACCCCCTGCCTTGCAGACCTCCTCACTCCACCCTGCCCCCTCCACCCACCCCCCTCCCCCTTGCCCTGCAGACCTCTCTCCTGCCCTGCAGACATCCCCCCTGCCCCCTGCCCCCCTCCACCCTGCCCCCTGCCCCCCTCCACCCACCCCATGCATCTTACATAAGGGCCTCTATAATGTTTTTGTAATCTGGGGAGGGATCACACATGTATGATTAAAGGAACAGCAAAAATATAAAATAAGTTTACCTAAACGATCACTTGATTTCATGTGAGGTGCTTGGAAGATTCTGCGTTCACATCAGTTTGAGCATCAATTCAGGTTGAGAATCAATTATGGAGTGGTTTTTCTGAGGGTATCTACGAGCAGATGAAAATGACCACTTGATGTTCACTTCAAACTCCCTTTGGTTATTCCAGCAACAACATGGTGGAGTTCTTTACAATTCAGAGAAGGGGGAAGACATGAGGTGCATGAATTATAATGTAAATACCTGGAAATTTCAAGGAAATTTTTTTTCTTAATTTTCTTTGGAATTTTACAAGAATTCAGTTTCTGACGGCGCCTGATTCCGAGGCCCGGTGTGCCTGGAATTAATTTCGGAAGTTTAGCTTGGGTACGTTCAATGAACGAACGAGCAGGTTTTTCTAACTTTTGAACCGGTGCTCGGAATCGAATTCTGAGGGCACCGATGGAATCGCAGCGCCGGTATTTTCTTAGAAACGCCTTTTCCGGAGTTTCGTTTTCTCGGGTGTAGTTTTTAATTTTTTTGGGGTTAAGTTAAGAAATAAAATAAAGTGGTGCGACAACTTTATTTTATTTCACTTAAAGCCACTTAAAATCCACTTAAGCTAAGTTAAGGGGATAGGGTGGAACCCAAAATATCCTACCCACTTGGTAGGATATTTGTGAGGTGGGGCCCACACGAGCACCACCGTTTCTTTCCTTCTAAGTAACGCACCCGCAACCCCCCTCTTTAATGAAAGTCAACCGTGCGTTTTTCTGGTTAAGAAACGCCTCTTTAATTGGGCAATTAAATCGTTACAATTAATTCATTGAATTAATTGTTCGTTTCTTTTCTTTTGAAATTCAAACGTGTCATGTGCGTTAATAAAATAAGATAACTCTTATTTTATTTCTGTTGGAACTTGTGGTGTGGAGAGGATTTGGAGGAAAGCATTCTTATTCGACAAAGAACGCAAGGAACGCGAAGAACGTGAAGAACGCTCCGAACTCTGATGAAGAATGCCAAACCCTCGGAGATCGACGACGCGATGCTGTGTACCGCGACGTCAACGACGTTTCTTCCGCGACGATCCTTCTCTTCCGCGATGATCCTCTTCTTCCGCGACGGTTAATTCCGCGACGAACTCGCGTTCGACGACAACGCTTGAGGTAGGGAATTATGTTTGAGAATGATTTTATTCCCTCATTTCTTTCATTCTAAAGAAAACAAGGAAACACGGATCAACTTATTATCTAGTTGATCCACGCACATTTTCCTTGCGGGTTGGGAATTTTTGTTGCGGGAAGTTGAGGGGGCTTATTTTATTATTGATCGTGATCTCATCTGTCGCCTTTCTTGGTTTCATTTTGGGCCATCTGTTATCATACTAACGGGGGAAGGTCGGACCACACGAACACGACCGACCCTCCTTACCCCCTTGTTGTTTGAGTTTGTTGCGGAACGTGAAAGGCAGCGCGGTGCCGTCGCACCGTGCGGAAACGAGAAGAACGAACGCGGCGAAGAAGCGCGGCGCCGTCGCGCCGCGCCGTTGGGGCCGAACGAAACCGCGGGCGGAGTCGGGGCCACGAAGGCATTTTGAAGGCTTTGCAGCGAAGTCCGGGTCCCGGGATGATCTCTGGTGAAGACCGCAGGTGAATCGGACCACCGAAGCACGTCCGGTGGTCCGCGGAAGCCCCCGCCGGTGCACCACGCTGGCCCGGCGGCGCCTGCAGTCGGGGGAGGTGGCGCCCGGTGCGCCGTCGGAAGAATCCGCCGCGGCAGAAGCCACGGCGGTGAGCGAGGGTCCCGCGGCCACGCGGGGCCGGGGAACGCGGAACGTGGCAGCGCGCCGCATCCGGTGACACGAAGCGGCCCCCAGCGCGAGGGGACCGCAGCTCCTTGGGCACGACCGCTCGGCCAGCGCCGAGCCGCCCAGGCCGGCGGGGCCGCCCAGGCCGGGCCGGGCCGCTCAGGCAGGGCCGCGCCGCGCCGGCCAGGCCGCGCCGGCCAGGCCGCGCCGTGCCCACCCGGGTCGGACCCGAACCTGGGTCGGGTCGACCCGGTTCGGGCCAGCCCGGGGGGGTTGGGCCAGGTCGGTCCGGGCCCAGACCCCCCGTTTGCGGACCCCTCACGGTTTTTCACTCATATATTGAGTTGTAGACCTATGATCGATGCACCGTCAGCGGAAATGCAACCCTTGGATTGAGACGGTCGTTTCGGTATATTACACTCAAGGTTTCGGAATACCTTGGGTTCGGCTGGGTTGGTTCGGATACGAAACCAACCGGGCCCTCGGAGTGGAAACGCTTATATCTTTAGCTTCGGACGTCCGATTGATGTTCTGTCGACTTTGATGGATTCCTCTAAGTGAGACGGATCTTGTGGCTTACTCCGCTTGAGGTTTGGATGTCGTCGGAGTGCAGTCGGGTTGGTTCGCTCACGAAACCAACCGGGCCTCTGGAACGAAAAAGTCAATAACTCACAGACCGAGCGTCCGATTGACGCGCCGTCTGTCTCATTGATGTCCTCTTGATGAGACGGAACTTTTGGCATACTTCGCCCGAGTTTTGGTTGCTGTTGGATAGTGGCCGAGTTGGATTGTACCCGAAATCCAACCGGGCCCCTGGA
This sequence comes from Viscum album, assembly GCA_963277665.1. Lineage (NCBI taxonomy): Eukaryota > Viridiplantae > Streptophyta > Magnoliopsida > Santalales > Viscaceae > Viscum > Viscum album. The sequence continues at coordinate 1,598,696,815 of OY728130.1, read as the reverse complement.
ACGGAAAAGCTGATATCTTTCAGACCGGACGTCCGTTTGACGAACCGTCATCGGCGTTGGTGATCACGTTGAGAAACGGTCCCTTTGAGTTTACCCTATGAGAGTTGGGATACAGTTGAGATACGGCCGGGTTGGTTCGCACACGAAACCAACCGGGCCCCTGGGACGAAAGGGCTAGTAACTCACAGACCGGGCGTTCGATTGACGCGTCGTCTGTTGCGTTGAGACCCCTGTGACGAGGCGGTCCTTTGGGATACTTCTTCATGGGACTTTGAGATACTTGGAGTATCGACTTGTAGCCCGTGGAGCAGACCCTTCCAGAGACGAGCGTGCGGGGTACGGAGACCGTGTAGCCGACTGAGACCTGACGACTGCTTGACCGACTCGACTTGGAGTGAGTCGACTAGCCCAGTGGACAGAGCACTACTTTGTGAGGTGTAGACCCATGGCGGACAGAGCACTACCTGTGTGACATTGCATACCTGTGGTACTCGTCCGGAGAGTACCTCTGCAGGCTACTAGGGGGTGTGCACTACTGTGTTTGGGTGGCATACCCCGGCGGGAAGCACTACTGTGTTTGGGTGGATGACCCGCGGTACTCGACAGGAGGAGTACCTCAGCAGTCTTAGGTTAGTGAACAGTACCTCGGAGTCGTGACAGGACCACTGTACACTCCAGAGACGGAGCTCTTCAGCAGTTACGGTTTCGATAATGAAAATCCTGGTTTGAGCTGAGTCTTTGACCTTTGTGTTTCCTCATGATTGAGATGGGTTACTTGATAACTTAGGTATATGTATGGGAATATACCTAAGTAGAGGTTATCTGTTGAGATCTTCTTTTTGGTTATCCTTGTTGGTTTTAGTGAGACCTTGAGGGTCTCAGGGTCCCTACTGAGTATCGTTATACTCACCCCTGCACGGGTTATGCCCGCACCTCGTTGTGTTGGTTGCAGACGATGGGAAGTGCTGACGGAGGCCGAGTGTTCGAGGACTGGACGGTACCCGGAGGTGGACTACACAATGAGTCAGTACCCGGAGGTGGACTACACGACGAGTCAATATCCGGAGGTGGACTTCACGGAGATACGACACTCGGAGGAGGTTGACGGGCAAGAGCGTTGTGGAGGCTATCTGTACCTACCCTTCAGGTAGGATCCATGGTGGACGATCCAGGAGTTGCGCCATCTGTACCTACCCTTCAGGTAGGATCTGAGGAGGACAACCCAGGAGCCGCTTCCATTCTTCCAGCTGTTGTCTTTTTCTGTTGTACTTTGTTCAGTTGTAGTTGTACTTTCATTTGGGTTTGTATTCTGGCCCATTTACCTTTCAGCACTTCTCTTTGTACTTAGTGTTTTACTTCTGCTTGTACTCTGTGGTGTTTTATTTACTTTTATAAAGGCAATGTCTTCCCAGTTATCGGGATTTACGCCTTTGGTGCTAGTCGCCAGCCTCTGGCCTATGGAAGGCGGGCTTGGGGTAGTCACGGCACGGGCCCCGAGGATGGGTTGTGACAAATTGGTATCAAAGGGGTCGGTTCTACCGCAGAACTTATAACTCTGATATTTTCTTTCTGTGAAGCAATAGTGTTAAGAGTACCGAGTGTGGTTTTCAGTTCAGGGAGTCCAGTGTTGGTGCGGGCGGCCAACGTATCCATACACCAGGAGTCTGACAACTGATTTCCGACTTTGTGCACGAAAACACTGATTGTGTGTGTGTTTCCAGATGTTTTTAAATGTCATCTCAAACCAGGTCAGCTCACCAAGTAGAATCGTTTGACCGTGTCACGTTGTTTCTTTCAGGATGCCTTTTCTCGAACGACCAGCTAGAGCCCAGAGGGATGTGCGTACTGACAGTCTGTCGAGCGACGAGGCTTCGGTACAGGGCCCTCTTGCAGTTGATGCACCAGCAGAGGCACCAGCGGTACTACCATACGTTGGGCCACCAATGCCACCAGCCCCAGCAGTAGGCGATGCACGCCACTTGAGCGCACTGAACGAGTTCCAGCGCCAGAGGCCACCCAGGTTCCGGGGAGAGATAGACTCGCAGGTGGCTGAGGATTGGCTGGAGGCTGTGGTGAGATTCTTCATGTTAGTGGGGATGCCGGCAGACTTCATGGTGATCTTTGTTTCCATCCTTCTTCAGGTAGCAGCAGGCAGGTGGTGGAGCCACTTGTTCTAGTTTTGTGACAGGATGGCCTTCACATGGGAAGACTTCGAGATCTTCTTCAGGGTGGAGTTTGTGCCAGTAGCTCTACACCTCGAGCATGTAAAGGAGCTTCTGCCTTTGCCACAGGGTTTTCGATCAGTAATCGAGTCATCTGTGGGCAGTAGATAGATGATGTAGAGGTCCAGGAGGACCAGGCCAGCAGTTGGGCAATCTTGAGTTTTAGGATCGGTGGTGTGGGGCACCCGGGGTGGGGTCAGAGCCAGGCGTTCCAGAAATAGACAGTGTTTCTCCTGCGGTAGGAAGGGTCACCTGGCACGTGACTGTACGACCCCCCGCACAGTTGATTAGTGGGTGTTGGAGGAGCCACCGAGACAGAAGCAGCAGCTGGTGCTTGAGCAACAGCCGAGCAGTGGACAAGGTAGTAGAGCTCCGGGAGCAGGTGGACAGGAGAGGAACTAGTGGATACATCCCTTGTACTTCTAGTTCCATGTTGCTGTTGTATTCATGTCTTTGTACTATGAGCTGCAATAATAAAAAGACACTTATCTTTGTGATTTTTGCTTTCCTGTCCTTTTTATTTGGTTAATACTGAGTGGTCCTGGTTAAGACAGTTGACTTGACCCTCACTTTCGAGATTTATACTAGAGGAGACCCAGTGGCCTCACAATGATGCCGATAGTGTGACTCGACCCTTGGAGGCGAGAGTGACAGTTGGATCTCTTGGTAGTTACGTCGAGGCCTTACGATATCATCCATGGCATGAATGCATCATTCATGTCGGGATTGACTGTATTAGGCAATGGGTATGGTTCATCCAGGGGATGAGACCGAGTTTATCTTTTCGGCAAAGGAGAAATTTTTAGCAGCTCTTTCAGATCATAGGCAAAGAAGGTGCAGGTCATCCAGGAGCGGATAAAGACTGCACGGTGCAGTAAGAAATAGGAAACTGGCACCAGTCTTAGAGACACGGGTGTGTTAAATGTTTCAAGAAGTGGAATCTTTAAGGAGAGATGAGTCTACGAAGCAGTAGACGTGGAGGAATATCTAGGAGAGAAGCATGAGGTGGTGTACATCTTAACATGCTACAACCACCCGCCTTAGTTATCCCTGCCAGGCTCAAGGAGCTGGAGGGCGGAGGAAGAGTGCGGCTGTATGCGGTCAAGGAGTGTGACCCAATGGCTCTAAAAATGATTCAAGGGACCGTCTATGTCCACTACTAGCTTCCATAGTAACAGGCGTTGATACGAATCATTCCTTCCTTCCAAAAATCTTGTCCCAGACCTAGAGTTTCTGTTAAGCCGTAGACTTGACCCTCACGTCTGGAGATACCTTGGGAGAAGACTCGATAATCACACTTACGCCGACAGTGTGGTCAGACCCTCAAGTCGAGAGTTTCGGTTGGAATCTCTTGGTGGCAGCATTGAGGCCTTACGACGTTGGTTTGAGTATGGACTAGGCAATCATAGTTCATACACAAATTGACGGTTTTAGGCAAAAAGGTTGTGGTTTAACTACGATGTCGGAATGGGTTTTCCTTGGTCGGAAAAAAAAAAAGGAAACCCCAGGCAGCACAGGGTAACTCATGCACAGGAGGGTGCGACCGATCACTCTTAAGTCGGTCAACCTTACCCTCGTGGTAGAAGTCATTTTGAGTTCCAGTTCTAAACAGGAATTGGATACCTCTGGAGTTCGAGGATGACGATCACGTCCTTATACGGGTCTCACCTCGATGAGGTTTATGGAGATGTGACCAAGGCGGCAGGTTATCTCCGAGGTTCAGCGGACCTTCTTAGGTCCTCAGCTGGGTAGGCGGGGTGGGTTACTGCTTGACTCATCCACCTCAGTTGCACCAGGTGCACGACGACTTCCACGTATCTCAACTGAGGAGATACGTGCTCGACCCTTCACATATCATCGACCATGGGGAGCTGGACGATGGCGATGGGGTGTCTTTCACGGAGGTTCCAGTGGGGATCGAGGATCAACAGGAGCGGATCCTACGAGTACGATCGATTCCTCGGGTGCACTTTCTTTGGCAGTACGGGAACCTCCAGGTGAGCACATGGGAGCGGAAGTCTCAGATGCGTGCTCTGTACCGCTTTTGTGACCCTAGTTTGTGTTAAAGCTTTACGGGGATGTAAAGCCCTGAGGTGAGAGTAATGTAAAGACCTGGAAATTTCAAGGAATTTTTTTTTCTTAATTTTCTTTAGAATTTTACAAGAACGCAGTTTCTGACGGCACCTGATTCCGAGCCCCGGTGTGCCCGGAATTAATTTCCGAAGTTTAGCTCGGGTACGTTCAGTGAACGAATGAGCGAGTTTTTCTAACTTTTGAACCGGTGCTCGGAATCGAATTCCGAGGGAACCGATGGAATCTCAGCGCCAGTATTTTCTTAGAAACGCCTTTTCCGGAGTTGCGTTTGCTCGGGTGTAGTTTTTAATTTTTTTGGGGTTAAGTTAAGAAATAAAATAAAGTGGTGCGACAACTTTATTTTATTTCACTTAAAGCCACTTAAAAGCCAATTAAGCTAAGTTAAGAAGATAGGGTGGAACCCAAAATATCCTACCCACTTGGTAGGATATTTGTGAGGTGGGGCCCACACGAGCCCCACCGTTTCTTTCCTTCTAAGTAACGCACCCGCAACCCCCCTCTTTAATGAAAGTCAACCGTGCGTTTTTCTGGTTAAGAAACGCCTCTTTAATTGGGCAGTTAAATCGTTACAATTAATTCATTTAATTAATTGTTTATTTCTTTTCTTTTGAAATTCAAACGTGTCATGTGTGTTAATAAAATAAGATAACTCTTATTTTATTTCTGTTGGAACTTGTGGCGTGGAGAGGATTTGGAGGAAAGCGTTCTTCTTTGACGAAGAACGCAAGGAACGCGAAGAACGTGAAAAACGCTCTGACCTCTGACGAAGAACACCAAACCCTCGGAGATCGACGACGCGATGTCATGTACCGCGACGTCAATGACGTTTCTTCCGCGACGATCCTTCTCTTCTGCGACGATCCTCTTCTTCCGTGACGGTTAATTCCGTGACGAACTCACGTTCGATGACAACGCTTGAGGTAGGGAATTATGTTTGAGAATGATTTTATTCCATCGTTTCTTTCATTCTAAAGAAAACAAGGAAACACGGGTCAACTTATTATCTAGTTGATCCGCGCATGTTTTCCTTGCGGGTTGGGAATTTTTGTTGCGGGAAGTTGAGGGGGCTTATTTTATTATTGATCGTGATCTCATTTGTCGCCTTTCTTGGTTTCATTTTAGGCCGCCTGTTATCATACTAACGGGGGAAGGTCGGACCGCACGAACACGGCCGACCCTCCTTCCCCCCTTGTGTGTTTGAGTTTGTTGCGGCACGTGAAAGGCAGCGCGGTACCGTCGCACCGCGCAGAAACGAGAAGAACGAACGCGGCGAAGAAGCGCGGCGCCGTCGCACCGTGTCGTTGGGACCAAACGAAACCGCGGGCAGAGTCGGGGCTGTGAAGGCGTTTTGAAGGCTTTGCAGCGAAGGTCGGGTCCCGGGATGATCTCTGGCGAAGACCGCAGGCGAATCGGACCACCGAAGCGCGTTCGGTGGTCCGCGGAATCCCCCGCCGGCGCGCCACACCGGCGCGGCGGCAGCGAGCGAGGGTCCCGCGGCCGCGCGGGACCGGGGAACACGGAACGCGGCAGCGCACTGCATCCGGTGACATGAAGCGGCCCCCAGCGCGAGGGGACCGTGGATCCTTGGGCGCGACCGCTCGGCCAGAGTCGAGCCTCCCAGGCCGGCCGGGCCGCCTAGGCCGGACCGGGCCGGGACGCTCGGGCCGGGCCGGGCCGTACCCACCCGGGTCGGACCCGAACCCGGGTCGGTCCGGGCCCAGACCCCCCGTTTGCGGACCCCTCACGGTTTTTCACTCATATCATGAGCTGTAGACCTCTGATCGATTCACCGTCAGCGGCAATGAGACCCGTGGATCGAGACGGTCGTTTCGGTATATTACACTCAAGGTTTCAGAATACCTTGGGTTCGGCCGGGTTGGTTCGGATACGAAACCAACAGGGCCCTCGGAGCGGAAACGCTTATATCTTGAGGTCCGGACATCCGATTGACGTGTCGTCGACTTTGATGGATTCCTCTAAGTGAGACGGATCGTGTGGCTTATTCTGCTTGAGGTTTGGATGCCGTCAGAGTGCGGTCAGGTTGGTTCGCTCACGAAACCAATCGGGCCTCTAGAACGAAAAAGCCAATAACTCATAGACCGGGCGTCCGATTGACGCGCCTTCTGTCTCATTGATTTCCTCTTGATGAGACGGAAATTTTGGCATAATTCGCCTGAGTTTTGGTTGCTGTTGGATAGTGGCCGGGTTGGATTGTACCCGAAATCCAACCGGGCCCCTGGAACGGAAAAGCTGATATCATTCAGACCGGACGTCCGTTTGACGAACCGTCAGCGGCGTTGGTGATCACGTTGAGAAATGGTCCCTTTGAGTTTACCCTATGAGAGTTGGGATACAGTTGAGATACGGCTGGGTTGGTTCGCACACGAATCCAACCGGGCCCCTGGGACGAAAGGGCTATTAACTCATAGACCAGGCGTTCGATTGACGCGCCGTCTATTGCGTTGAGACCCCTGTGACGAGGCGGTCCTTTGGGATACTTCTTCGTGGGACTTTGAGATACTTGGAGTATCGACCTGTAGCTCGTGGAGCGGACCCTCCCAGAGACGAGCGTGCGGAGTACGGAGACCGTGTAGCCGAATGAGACCTGACGACTACTTGACCGACTCGACTTGGAGTGAGTCGACTAGCCCAGTGGACGGAGCACTACTTTGTGAGGTGCAGACCCATGGAGGACGGAGCACTACCTGTGTGACAGTGCAGAACCGCGGTACTCGTCCGGAGAGTACCTCTGCAGGCTACTAGGGGGTGTGCACTACTGTGTTTGGGTGGCATACCCCGGCGGGAAGCACTACTGTGTTTGGGTGGCTGACCCGCGGTACTCGACAGGAGGAGTACCTCAGCAGTCTTAGGTTAGTGAGTAGTACCTCGGAGTCGTGATAGGACCACTGTACACTCCAGAGATAGAGCTCTTCAGCAGTTATGGTTTCGATAATGAAAATCCTGGTTTGAGCTGAGTCTATGACCTTTGTGTTTCCTCATGATTGAGATGGGTTACTTGATAACTTAGGTATATGTATGGGCATATACCTAAGTAGAGGTTATCTGTTGAGATCTTCTTTGTGGTTATCCTTGTTGGTTTTAGTGAGACCTTGAGGGTCTCAAGGTCCCTACTGAGTATCGTTATACTCACCCCTGTACGGGCTATGCCCGCACCTCGTTGTGTTGGTTGCAGACGACGGGCAGTGCTGATGGAGGTCGAGTGTTCAAGGACTGGACGGTACCCAGAGGTGGACTACATGACGAGTCAGTACCCGGAGGTGGACTACACGACGAGTCAGTATCTGGAGGTGGACTTCACGGTGAGACGAAACTCAGAGGAGGTTGATGGGCGAGAGCATTGTGGAGGCTATCTGTACCTACCCTTCAGGTAGGATCTGTGGTGGACAATCCAGGAGCTGCACCATCTGTACCTACCCTTCAGGTAGGATCCGAGGAGGATGACCCAGGAGCCGCTTCCGTCCTTCCAGCTGTTGTCTTTTTCTGTTGTACTTTGTTCAGTTGTAGTTGTACTTTCATTTGGGTTTGTATTCTGGCCCATTTACCTTTCAGCACTTCTCTTTGTACTTAGTGTTTTAATTCTGCTTGTACTCTGTGGTGTTTTGTTTACTTTTATAAAGGCAATGTCTTCCCAATTATCAGGATTTACGCCTTTGGTGCTAGTCGCCAGCCCCTGGCCTATGGAAGGCAGGCTTGGGGTAGTCACAGCACGGGCCCCGAGGATGGGTCGTGACATATAATGATAGGGAGAGCATGTGACCATAAAAATTTTAATTCAAATTAAAAAAGTATTTTAGTATTTTCAAACAACTTAGTGTACAGTTCCTAGATAGAATAGAAGCATACAAAATCTCTATATTAGATGAAATATGGAGGACAAATTCAGAAAAGATTCAATGACATCAACTTATAATAATAACATTTTCCACAACATCAATTCTACTTATGGAAAATAAGGCCTCCATGTCAAAAAAATATGAAATTTATGATATAAAATCAGAACTTGAACTAAACTTTTGTGTTCTAAAAAACCAAATAGAGAACCCCTTTAAAAGCTATATCTTAGAAGTGAGACCACCTCATCAATATCAATTAACAACATACTGGTTTAATGAAACTTATGGTTCACTAACCTACAATTAGAAATATAATGTCATGTTTGAATTTTGATCATCAAAAATACAAAATGATAAAACAATGTTATATTTCATTTTAAGAAATACTTCAGTAAAAAAACACTGGGATGTGGCATTTGTTCAAAAATATAATATACCATCAAGATCAGCATATCAGACCATCTAATGATGATCATATTTTAGTAAATTTGGATTTATTTAGGTAATACCCAGTAGTTAACACCTTCAAACCTTGATATACAACCTAAACATTGTTCTAATATATGCTTCAATGTCACAAGGCGGGTCATAGAGTATTGTTTTCATAGAGTATAATATATTTTTAGGAATGCAGTTGTGAAGAAAATGAAAATCATGGAACTATAGTCAGATCTGGAATCTTATCTTGATAACATCAAGGGGTGAAGTTATATTCCAAGAAACACCATCGGAAAAGGCCCCCGATGTCGCAACAATAAATTCATGGTTAAGCTGGTTGGTATTCTCCATATACTCCACAGACATCGAAACCTACGGATCAGCATTCACTATTTCTAAATTTAATGTTACCGTCATCCGAAACAATTTAAAAATACCAAGAAAGAGGCATGAAGATCAGGAAGGAGATATGACAATAATAAAGACAATAAATTGAATGAAATAAATCATACAGTATGAAAATTGGAGGATGAGTTGAGTGTCTCTTGGAGCGGCTTGTAGTGTTGATGGAGGTAGGGTTACCTAATGCCTTTGATGGAAGCATCGGCAGCAACACATTGTATGTGAGATATTTACCTAAATAGTCTCACAAATGTCCATTACAGAGTGCACTAAATCACATCTTGGATAACAGTGACCTGGAGCCTACACATTAAATGTATTTTACAGTAACCTTAAAATTAAATGGGCAATGACTCACATACAATTTAAAGAGGAAGGTGGAAAACATTAAAAACATTGAAAACATAAAAAACATTGAAAACAAAGTAAAAACACGAACCTAGATGTTTGTTTATGCTTCCAACAACAGTATGATTCGATCTTCAACAGGTGCATAAGGTGCTTTCTAGCTTTTTTTCTGCCCATAAAACACAAGAAAAATGTTATTAAATAGTAAAATAACTAAAATAAATAAAATAAAATAAAAGGTAAAAGAATTTTTAGGTTTCAAACCCCGAACAGGGGCTGTTGTTAACCTATCCACAGCTGGACAGTTCCAGCAGGTCAACCCCAGTCCATTTGCAGGTGTGGTCAATAGTGTAGGAACCACCTCATCTTGTTTCTATTGAGTGTTTATTGTAGTTCCCCTTGAACTTTAACTTGGGTGAATTCAATACAATTTCCATTAAGACCTCTCAGTAGCTCTTCCCAGTATGCACCCCCTTAGCATCAACCGGACTACTTAAGTGATAGTTCTTATACAATAATCAACCTGAACCCAAATGTTTAATGAGATATAACACAGAAGCAGAGTCATGTATATAATATTTCATAAAGAAAAAATGTTAAAGCCATGAATTATTGGTCTAATACCATCCAAATAAGCATAATGAATGAAATGTTTAATCGCGAACCACAAAAAATAGTAAAAATGAAATATGGCATATCAAAGCTTTTAATACAGATAATGGTATTTACATATTTATCAGGAATTTCAATATGGACAGCCACAGGAATGAGTAATGAGAAAATACACCTCTCAACATTACAGTTGTAGTATGGTAATAAAAAATAAATGAACATGCCAAAATGTTACCTTCGAGCAGTAGGGCGCATTAAGAGTACATTGCCTTAAGAGTGCATTGTCAAATAGATTAGTCTTATGGATGGTAAAATTGACGTCGTTGACCTATCACCTGCCTTTTGGAATAGTAAGTAGGGGCCATATTTTACCTGTGATGGATGGTAGGATTGAAGGCTTCTTGTATTTATATAGCCCATCTATTGCACTAATATGCTAAGCATCATTCCTCATTGATAACAGAACAAATAGCAGTTTATCCTGAATGGAAAATGAATGTAAATAAATCAAAAGAATAATATAAATAAAATGATTTAAAGGAAAAGTATAAATAATGTTTCTATGTTATAAAATGTTTTCATTTTGTATATGCTGAGTTTTTGTATAACAAAAACATTTAAGAATCTATAAATGCATTTATAAGACAGATCAAGAACCATATAGAAGTAAAACTGCATTATCTTGGTAATCCATAGTTTCAAAAATGAAAATTAGCAATTCATATTGAACACTTTCCATAAAGCTATTAAATTAAAGGAACACTAAAACTAATTATCAAAATACAGACCTTCATATCCAACAATTTATGTCCCTATACACACAAAGATGATCTAGATATTGAATTGCACCAGACAACTAAGATTTTAAAATTTCTAATAAAATAAGAAGATTGGATGAGATTATATACAAAGCAGTCCAGGAATACCAGGTAAAACATTAAACTGAACCATCACTTATCCATTAAAAAACATGTTCTTCCATGTTATCCCATCTCCTGATGAACAAATGATTCAAAAAAGAATGTATGGATTTACACATTAAACAATAATGAAGAGAGGTAGAGCCCAACAAAATCTTCTAGGAGAAGCTTGAAAAAAGATCGAGGTGGCCTCTCTTGAAAAGGAAATCGATCTACAAACCAGATGAGTAAGATAATCGCAAAGGATGATGAAAAAACATAATAAATGCTTCCAAGATGTGACTTTTCCTTCTCCAAACATCTTCAAACCTACTTGAACCTATTTTAAATCCAAAAAAATATTGAATAAGTACATTAAACATCATAAAACATCCTAGGAATCCAATCCCATATATTTTATTATCAATAATTCTTATATCACCATCACTGTGTATGGTTCCCTTATATGTTTAACATCATCACATCAATATGCCTTCAATTTCTACTCATACTCTACCCATGTATTCTATAAATACAAGAGGAAGGGAGATTTAAATAACCATAACATGAAATTCAAATAACAGTACAACCTTAAAATCAGGACATTGATGAAATAATATGGTATAAAATACCTGCGTTGATTGGAAGCCAGGAGGAGGGCGTCGCAGCGACAGGTCGTCGGAGAGGAGGGCGTCGCGGTGAGAGAGGTCTCCAGGGAGGAGGGTGCCGCTATGAGAGAGGTCATCGGGAGGAGGGCGTTGTGGTGAGAGAGTTCATTGGAGAGGAGGGCGCCGCGGTGAGGAGAGGTCGGGAAGGAGAAGTCGTCGAGGAGGAGGGTGTCGCGGTGAGGAGAAAACGTTGGGGAGGAGAAGTCATCGGGGGAGGAGGGCTCCACGGTCAGGCAAGGTCGGGGAGGAGGGCATCGTGGTTAGGCGAGTTCGGGGAGGAGAACTCATCAGGAGGAGAAGAAGCCGAGAGGAGAAGAAGTCGGGAGGAGCGCGAGAGTAGCCAATCGGGGGACCCTGATACCAAATAGGAAAACATGCGGTATAGCAACGGTTATTAAATTAAACCATGGAAATTAGAAAGATATAGCCATGGAGGAACGGATCATTCCTCGAGAAAGACTTCAAGTCACTGAAGATTAAAAGATCCTCCTAGATTTTGCAGGGACATAAATATAAGATATTAACCAGATTTCTTGAATCTGATTTCTGACTCAGAATTAAATGTGAAGGAATAGGTCTCACAATAAAAGGATATAATTTGATACATGTCGCACCATGAATAAAGGTGTCACACTATGACAAGAATTTTTCTAGATTCCTATATAAAAATGATCACATAACAATAAAAAGGAAGAGAGATACAAAGGAGAAGTGGAGAGACTAAAGTGAAAAGAGGGAGTTCTAGGTCACTACTGGAAATAAAATGAATATTAAAAATGAAATCAACTATTAATAACATGTATGTGGTTACTTGAAAAAGATCTATCTTGTGCATTGGTAAATTCTAATAGAGTTAGGTGGCATGGAATGAGATCAACACACTTCCAGGAGCCAACACCATTAGAAGAAAAAACCTAACATCACCATCATCTTCTAACTCTAAAACATCATTCCATAGAATTTTACAACCGAAAAACATAATAAATCTAATAAAAAAACCAAACAAAACCTAAAGCACATCACCACCACCAACAATAAGAAACTCCACACAAAGAAAGGCTGATCAAACACACATGAGAATACAAATTCCTCCCTACTAAATAATCAGGCCCACCTGAGGGTAAACAATGTTGTACAACCTAAATCTTTTCTACTCAAAGACTACACCAACCAGGTGGTTCTTGTTGACCAGTCTAAGCACTTTGTTTTTAATCCAATGATGTATGAGCTATTGTTAGGAGGTTTGCTGGTTTGTAGTTAAATAAAAAGAAACTGTTTTTTCTTTTCTATAGAATTATCATCTTGTGTTAATCATTTGGTGCCGAAGTTGATGCATGGGAAGTGGCTCCCCATTTTTCAGATTTTCTAGCGAACACCAGTGTTCAATTTTTTCAATACAGGGTTAATCTTTTTCATCCCAGTAATAAATTTGTGCTCAATGGACCCATGTCAAGCCTTGGTGGAATTGTTTATCTTGAAAGTGGCCATGTTATAGAATATGACTGGTATTTATATTTTTCCTTATCTTGTGTTTTTTAGTAACATAAACATTTCATCAACAAGTAAGATAATCATATTTGTATTTTTTATTTATGGAAATCATTTCATGCCAAGGTATTCTGTATTTCACAATTTTTTAAAATCATTGATGTTATACTCCTGCCAAGGTTTATAATTATTTTATTCATGAAATTGTCTTTCCATTCATATTTATCATTTTAAAAAAGAATTTTTCTACTTTGGTCACTTAGATCGACAAGACCAGACAAGAATGTACTAGTGTAGGGAGAGAATGAACTCACCGCATTTTTCTAATTGATTCTTGAAAGGTCCAACAATTTCAATACAATGGCTATTTAGAGCCATGAGGGGTACAGTTGGCACGAGACTAATTATATTCTTCATTTTCTTCCTTATCTTTAAATTCACAAGAATCTTCATCCTTTTTATCCTTGATTTTGTGTTTTCTCATGGATTTAAAAACCATCTCCTCCTCTAACATCTCTATCTTCTAATGTAGAAATTTTTGGATTAAACTTGTTTGGAAAATTCCTCATCAATTTTTTTGACAATAGTGGTTTCTTTCAGATTTTCTCCATAGCCTACGATATTGATGACTATTTCATTAACTCTTGTGAAATAATCATCAATTGTTTCTTCTTCATCCATCTTTACATTATCAAATCTGCTTCTCCATATTTACAGCTTTTCTTCTTTGACTTTCACATTTCCTTCAAAGATACTTTCCAGCTTGTCACAAACCTCCTTTTCTATTTGCATCCCCACAACTTTTGTATACACTTTGTCTAATATGGCTGTGAGAATTACTTTTCTAGATTTTCCATCAACCTCTATATTCTTATTATTATAGAAAAAGACATTGTTGCATCCTTTTCAATTGGTGTAAATCCCAAAGTAATTGCATCTTGAACTTCCAGGACATATGAAAGAGGATAGAGTAACATCTGACATGAAAGTTTTTTCCATCAAAGGTGTTATGAATAGGGGTGAGGGATACTCGTGTGTGCCATTTTGGCTGTCAGGGATGAGCTGGTTTGGGTTGTTGTGCATGGGGCTACCAGGGGCAGTTCTGTATTTTGTAGCCTTAGTTGTTGGGGCTGGGCAAGTAAGAGTTGTTAGTAGTTATTGGGGTAATAAATAGGGGAGAGGTGGTGTAGGGTGGGACACGATTCATTTGCATTTCTACTTGGTAGCAATTGGGGTTGGACCTTGGGAGGTGTCGACCATCATCCTTGGGTGAGTGGTATTCTTCTGGGCGGAGTTCTATCTCTTTATCCTTCTTATTCTTCTTCTTCTAACCTACTATACCTCTCGATTCTGTAGTTATAGTAAAGTGAATACAGTATTACTGATTTGTTTCTTCACTCTCTCACTCGAACCTATGAGTCCTAACAAAAGGTAGGAATACCTTCGTTGTTGATCGTGTTTAGATTATCCATATTCAACAAGGATAGGATCTGACAGAGGGAACCTATGTATGCTTTGATACCACTTGAAGTTCTCTAGAAATAGGTTGCACAATTGAGAAGCGTGGGTTGAATCAATGGTACTTCTTTTATGATTTTTTTCTTTAGAAACAAACCTATGTGATGTGTTAGGATCCTATCCACTCAAATTTTAATCTCAGCCTTACCCAATTGGAACATAAATGAAAGAAACACAAGACACATACAATTTTTACTAGGTTCAATCCCAAAGTGGGTACCTAATCTTTGTTGTGATCAGTTTCAGTCCCAACCATAGATTTGTCACTAGAATCAATTATCAATTACAAGTGATACAGGAGGTATCATCCTCTACCCAAAGGAAGTGTACAACGTAAAACATAATTGGGTGAGTAAGATCACTTTAGATTCAGAGCTATTTCAGCCTCTATTGATGATCTTTCCCTTCGAGCCTTCAAATAAACAGAATTAGTATGTGCTCAACTCTTCAAGAACTTCAACCTCTGATATTAATTTTTGATCCTATATCAATCAGTCTTGCTCATTACTTCCAGAACTTAGATATTTTGCTTCTCAATTTCAAATCACTGAATACTTAGGCTCTGCAGATTTCTCTTCACACTTCTAAACTCCCCAATATCAACCTCAATACTTTTCTCTTCGTCTCTCATTTTTCAGTTCGCACCAATCTACTCCTTAATATTGCATTTATGAATAATCCAGAATTAATTAAATTCAAAAAATTAAGTGTCGGGTCATATTCCAGAATATTCCCACAATTGATTTGTACTCCATGATCTCTTATGAGCTTCCTCATTCAACTGTTCATGTGGATCTATTACCCACATTCCTGATCTAAAATTCCACAAATACCCATCCGCTCATTTTAGTTTAAATAAAAATTATTGTTAGTTATCTAGCTGTGATCACAGTTTATAATTTTCAAATATTTTCATTTGAAAATTCCAGAATATTAGAGAAGTGATCTATTTTAATTATCCACAAACCCAGCTTGAATCGCACCATAATCATTAGTTCGTATTTTTTAGAATTTAAAAACAACACAACATCATTCTAGTTAAGTTTTAGAAGTATCTTCAGGAAATTCATCTTTTCCTAAAAATTCTGCTATGTAGTTGACCCTTACAAAACTTCCTGTATCAACAAATTGACTCTTATGATTTGTCAAATGACTTGTGAATTATTATCAACGACCCTTCTGAATTTTCAAATAACTTTTACGAATCAGTGTGGCTTCCTACCTTTGCAAAAATTTCAGTCTGTGCATGAAACATATGACTCGTATGAAAAATCAGAGTTACTCATACGCACTACCACATCTTAGCCAAATTTCAGTCATTCTAACTTCTGGACCTTTGAAATCTGTAATTTCTGAAAAATACACATCAACTTCTCACACACATCATGAAAACATACCCTAATCGACAACATACCATTATTGAGAAAATCCCTAGTATCTAATAAGAAAAATAACCTACAATGAAGTACAGGTATGCAATTCTCCAGTTTCAAGTCCACTCTTCAGCTAAGGAATAGCAACATTGCCACCGCACCTAACACTGTAACGACCTGCGTCGTTATGGGTTGGTGAAACTAAAATAAATCGGACTTACTTGGATCTGGATCACGGAGGTAGGATTGTTGTGTCGGAGGATGAAGATCGCTGGAGAGGATGGGCCTCGATATGAACCATGCGCAGAGGAACGCCGATGGGGAGGTGGGTGACTGCATCATCAGAGGAGAATCGTCCCAAGGTGGGTGGTTGCGCCGGAGGAGTAGAATGACAGAAGTTTTGGGTGATAGCATCGAGCGAGGAGGGTTGCAGGGAGTAGGGCAGAAAGGGAGGGAGGTGGAGATCACAAGCGGAGAGCAGGGCAGAAATGGGGTGGGGATAGCGAGTGCATGGGAGGAAGGAGGTGGGGGATCGCGAGCGTATAGAAATAACAGGGGTAAAGCCACGGGTATTTTTTGACCCGTGGTGTTACCTTAACCTATAGCCACAATTTTATTAAACCGTGTCTATATAAGTGTAGCTAAATCTTAAATTTCTAGTAGTGATCTTTCACACAATTATCTGGGAAGGGCCGCATGGTTTGTGCCCTAACCATACGCCCCTTTGATGGGGTGCACAGTTTCTACTAGGTGGGCGCACGGTTTATCAAACTGTGCCCCAGCCATGCAAACCCCCACTATTTGGGTTTGCACGGTTTACCCTGGGTGAGTTCACGGTTTGGGCAAACCGTGCGCCAACCGTGCACAACCCTGAATGTTTCAAATATTTCCTAATTTTCACCCTAAACACCCCTAAAGAAGACCTAACCAAAACATGATCAAAAGGTTGGTTAAAGAGTACCTGAAAACAGTAACAGGATGTTACAAACCTTGCCCCTCTAAAAATTACAACATCTAGATTTTTGCTAATAGGATGAAATGACTGAATGCTTCCAAAGCACAAGAAACCCAACATATAAAAAGCCTTAAAAGATAGAATTCTTTAAATGAAAAACTATTGCGACCCTAAAAAGGAACATCATTCTTGTCACTAGCTCCCTACTTCCACATAATATAAAAATAGAGGCCTGATTCTTTGAATCTACTGAACCACATCACCGCAACCCATTCCAAAAAAAAGACCAGTGAACTGACATACTTAATCCTTCCAGTTACTATTTGTTGCAATACACATGATGATACATTATGAGATTTGCGACCTTCATGTAGAAATCCACATCATCATGCATCCAACCATCAAGGTGCAACACTGATAGAAGGATGGTCGACCTCCATACCCACCAATGTTGCCAACCTCAAATCCTCATCGCTTTAGAGCAAACAAATCCAAAGAGTCGGGCATCTTGGGGGGGTGGATCGATTCAATGCCACTCAGGGCTGAGAGACCCAATAAACAACACAAGAGACATCACCTGAGGGGACTCAAGACGGTCAGGACTAAAAGCACTACTTTGGGCTGAAATATGAATTGACCAATACCAAGGAAGAACCACATCTGGGGGTTGACACTAAATCAAACCTAAGAATCACAAGGACAGAAAAACGGAACAAGGGTCTGAATAGAGGGAAACTTGGACGCGTGAGACGAAAAATGGGGTAACAAATGAGTATAAAGGGAAAACATGATGTAAATGATGTCTGAAGAAGCCACCAGAGAATGAACCATGCCAAATTTGGAAGGAAAACACATTGGGATCGAAGAAAAATTAGGAGCAAAACTTGCTCACTACCGAGCGACATGGAGGAAATGACGATGTAGGAGCATCGCTGGAAAGGAGGGACGAGAGGAAACCCTGGATCCTGATGGGAAAATCCATTGAGAGAGAAAGAGAGGACACCATGAATCCATATCGATGATATTGTCAAAAAATAGGTTAATCTGCAATCCAAACTGAATCAAACCACGAATCAATGGTTTATAGATTTTTTAATCTGAAGCAAACCACTATTAAATGGTTGGGTTTTTTTATGTATAAAAACCGAGCCACAAATTATGGTTTGGTTTGATTTTTAGTTGAAATTGAACCAAACCAATATGTGCCCACCCATAGTTAACGCTGATAAAGGAACTTCATCGATATTTTTTTTAACGTTGATAAAGAGTAATGTTGAATAGCGTGCGATCTACAATGGAGTGCACTACAATAAGATCAGTTGGATGACGAATAATGAAGGGGTGGAATCTATAGGAGGGATATGAGTGTTTTTAGGGTGACAATTTAGTGTGTACCTCCTATTCTGAACTTTATATAGGTTTGGTTGTGCCTTTTTGAAATGAGTGTCATACCCATCCAAAATAGATTAATCTGTTAGAGAATAAGTGTACTCCTCCTTTGATGGATGAGGCATGCTTAGTTTGACCATTGTGTGCCTATTTGATACCTCCAATCGAATTATCACTTTGAACATGCATAGTGGTTAACAAATCATGACCTATGATCAGATCGTTCGATTCTTTTTGATCTATAGTGTGGATACAACTAGAAAAACTTGAAGATTTGACATTATGTGTGTATATACACATGTGTGCATGGACGGGAAATTTGGTGATACGGGTTTTTTTATTTTTTTTATTTTAATGGGTTAATGGTTGAAAGATATAGGGAAATGGGGTTATTGAGCGCCACATGAGGTGGCGCTCAAAGAAAGAGGAGGCCGAGCGCCACTTGATTTGGCGCTCGGCCATTTCGACAGAGGAAGCCTTCAGCGCCACTTGAAGTGGCGCAGAAGGAATAAAACAAAACCATGCAGCGCCACTTGAAGTGGCGCTGCCCCCTTACTCCCTGTATAGTCAGCGCCACTTGAAGTGGCGCCGAAAGATACCCACCACCTATAAATAGGCCCCTCGCCCACCCCATTTCTCATCTTCCCCTCACTTCCCCTCCTCTCTCTCTCAAAGTTATCTCTCTAAAAATCTCTGCTCTGCACCTTGCCTCTCCGGTTGCTCTGTCTTGCCTCTCCGGTCGCTCTATCTGCGTAGCTACATCTCCACAAATTTGAGGTAAATCTTTCTTTAAATTTATTTAATATTTTGATTTAATAATTTAGTTGTTTAATTTATAGAATTAGATTATAATATTTGTATTATATAAATAGTATAGTTTTTTTTAAATATAATTATGTAATGAAATGATTATAGTTATTTAATTAATTAAGTAATTATAATTAAGTAATTATAATTAGGTAATTAAAATTAGGTAATTATAATTATGTAATTAATTAATTATAATTAGGTAACTAATTAATTCTAATTAGGTAATTAATTAATCATAATTAGGTTAATAGTTAATTCTAATTAGGTTAATAAATAATTATAATTACATTAATAATTAATAGTAATTAGGTAATTAATTAATTGGAATTAGGTAATTAATTAATTGTAATTAGGTAATTAATTAATCATAATTAGGTTATTAAATAATCATAATTAGGTAATTAATTAATTATTATGAGGTTATTAATTAATTGTAATTAGGTAATTAATGAATTGTAATTATGTTATTAATTAATTGTAATTAGGTTATTAATTAATTGTAATTAGGTTATTGATTAATTATTATTAGGTTATTAATTAATTCTTATTAAGTTATTAATTAATCATAATTAGGTTATTAAAGAATCATAATTAGGTAATCAATTAATCATAATTAGGTAATGAATTAATCATAATTAGGTTATTAAATAATCATAATTAGGTTATTAAATAATCATAATTAGGTAATTAATTAATTATAATTAGGTAATTAATGAATCATAATTAGGTAATTAATTAATCATAATTAGGTAATTAATCAATCATAATTAGGTAATTAATGAATCATAATTAGGTAATTAATCAATCATAATTAGGTAATTAATGAATCATAATTAGCTAATTAATCAATCATAATTAGGTAAATAATCAATCATAACTAGGTAAATAATCAATCATAATTAGCTAATTAATTAATCATAATTAGCTAATTAATTAATTATAATTAGGTTATTAATTAATTATAATTAGGTTATTAATTAATTATAATTAGGTTATTAATTAATCATAATTAGTTTATTAATTAATCATAATTAGGTAATTAATTAATCATAATTAGGTAATTAATGAATCATAATTAGCTAATTAATTAATTATAATTAGGTTATTAATTAATAATTAATAATTTATTAATTAATTAGGTTATTAAATAATCATAATTAGGTAATTAATTAATCATAATTAGGTAATTAATGAATCATAATTAGGTAATTAATGAATCATAATTAGGTAATTAATGAATCATAATTTGGTAATTAATGAATCATAATTAGGTAATTAATTAATCATAATTAGGTAATTAATCAATCATAATTAGGTAATTAATCAGTCATAATTAGGTAATTAATCAATCATAATTATGTAATTAATCAATCATAATTAGGTAATTAATCAATCATAATTAGGTAAATAATTAATTATAATTAGGTTATTAATTAATTATAATTAGGTTATTAATTAATTATAATTAGGTTATTAATTAATCATAATTAGGTAATTAATTAATCATAATTAGGTAATTAATCAATCATAATTAGGTAATTAATTAATTATAATTAGGTTATTAATTAATAATTTATTAATTAATAAATATTATGTAATTAAATAATTATAATTAGGTTATTAATTATTCATAATTTGGTTATTAATTAATCATAATTAGGTAATTAATTAATCATAATTATGTAATTAATCAATCATAATTAGGTAAATAATTAATCATAATTAGGTAATTAATCAATCATAATTAGGTAAATAATTAATCATAATTAGCTAATTAATTAATTATAATTAGGTTATTAATTAATAATTAATAATTTATTAATTAATTAATATTATGTAATTAAATAATTATAATCAGGTAATTAATTAATTATAATTAGGTAATTAATTCATTATAATTAGGTTATTAATTAATTATTATGAGGTTATTAATTAATTGTAATTAGGTTGTTAATTAATTGTAATTAGGTTGTTAATTAATTGTAATTAGGTTGTTAATTAATTGTAATTAGGTTATTAATTAATTGTAATTAGGTTCTTAACTAATTGTAATTAGGTTATTAATTAATTGTAATTAGGTTATTAATTAATTATTATTAGGTTATTAATTAATTATTATGAGGTTATTAGCGAAGTATTTATATTAATTAGCGAAGTAGTTATATTAATTAGCGAAGTAGTTATATTAATTAGCAAAGTAGTTATATTAATTAGCGAAGGAGTTACATTAATCAGCGAAGGAGTTACATTAATTAGCGAAGGAGTTATATTAATCAGCAAAGTAGTTATATTAATTAGCGAAGTAGTAGTAAATTGCTTCTGGAATATAACTTTGCATTATAATCTAGGTATGATAATGAATTTAGTTTCCAATCTACCTTGACCTCGGTTTGTAATTGAAGTTATGAACTTGAATTTAGTAGTTTAATATATTTTTTGCATATTAAGTGTTAGAGTTGTCATGAAATGATTGCTCTCTTGAGTAAAGTATCCCCGGGTAGAGGGGCTTTGGGTCGGACCACCTACTTTCCTGGAGGCTTGCCTTGTCTAGGAAAGTGAATGGGGTTGGCTATCTGTCGCTCCGGGCTTACTCATGTGGAGATTTTCAATTTCATATAACTCTATACTTTTACATGACGTGTTCGTGTACCTCATGCATATAATGCATGTGGATATGTATAAATATGTTTGACTTCTATTTTTGGGTAAGTAACACAAACTTGTGGGTTGTGTAAATAGTTACACATCAATATGGTTTGAACATATTGATTTGGTGGAGGGATTAGGATTCCAACCTAAATTACCAGAAGCATGCATACATAAATTGATTCTTTAATCAGATTTAATTAATAACAATGGTTTCTTTTAGATAAAAAAGATGGTCGCCACCTATATTTATTACAACGGTCAAATAATTGAGACAGAACAAGAATGTAGTTATAATATACATCCAGAAGTTGTTGTGATGCTTGGAGGATGTACTACTTTAGAAGCTGTGCAAATGAAAATTCATCGGAAGTTAAAACTGGCGAGGAATCAAGTGATAGAGTCCATCACATTCAGACATCTCCAATTTATAGATAGGTTTTGGCATGTGCCCTATCCAGTAAATGATGATGATGATTGGGAATATATACTTTCATTGGTTAAGTATATACCTGAGAATCAAATGATGGAGTTGTATGTCACTATAGCTACAATGGAAGTTTCATCAACATTGGAAGTTGACCCATCTCAAATTCATGAGACTATGTCATATGCTCCTTTACATCAAGAAGTTTCATCAGCATCGGTAGTTGTTCCATCATTTCCATCAGCCACAGTTTCAATGGATAGTCCTCCACATACTTTAGATGCATTGGTTGATGAATTTGAGGATGATGACAATTTCGTAGAAGAAGATGAAGAGGAAGTTGAAGAAGAAGAAGAGCATGCGGAAGATCATTCTATACCAACTCATGTGAGGTTCAACCGACCATTGAACCATCCTCCACTATTGGCTTCATGGTCGACTGAAGGCATGAATCGCTTGCCAGAATTTGATTATTCAGTTATTACTCCCAGTTCAGAATTTCCAGGAATCATTGGTGGCACAAATCGAGTGTCAGATAACGGTGTTCTGTATATTGGCAGAGATTTTGAGAGCAAATAAGCAATGAAAAATGTGATAAAACAATATCACATTGAAAGACATTACTCATGTGTTGTAGAAGAGTCAAAGAGATCTTACTATTTGATCTGTTGTGACAAATATGAATCGAACTGTCAAATGCGTCTACGAGCTATTATTGATAACACTTTTCACAGCTGGCGCATCACTAGATTTACTCCACACACTTGTGTGAACCCAAGCTTGAAATAGGAATACTCTTCATTAGATGTTGAGTTTGTTTCAACTATTATTGTTGAAATGATTAGAGCATGTCAAGACGTCCCTGTAGTTCTGGTCATTGAGCGAGTCAAACAGCTTTTTGGGTATCAAATCTCTTACTGGAAGGCATGGGCAGCATGACAAAAGACTATTGTGAAAGTGTATGGTGATTGGGATGACTCTTATCGAATTTTACCACAACTGTTGGAGCTTCTACGCCACAATAATCAAATAGTCTATCAGTTACATACTGTTGAATATGTTAACCAACAGAACCAACTTGACCGCTCAATGGTTGTGTTTGATAGATTATTTTGGACATTTTTACCATGTGTGGCGGCTTTTAGACATTGCAAGCAGTTCATACAGATTGATGGCACATTTCTGTATGGAAAGTATACAAGAACTTTATTGATTGCCGCCACACAAGATGGAAATCAAGCCCCTCTGCCTATAGCATTTGCAATTGTGGAGAAAGAGAACTTCTCATCATGGAGCTGGTTTCTGGCATGTCTCCGAGAGTTTGTTACGGATGCACAAGGGATTTGTCTTATTTCTGATCGCCACCGCGCAATCAAGGAGGCGATACAGTCTGAGGGTCTTTCGTGGAGACCACCCTATGCCCATCATCGATACTGTATTCGACACATTGCCAGCAATTTGTGAAAGAAGTTCAAGAATGAGTCGATGAAAAAGGCAATCTTAAAAATTGGTATGAACATCCTTTTTCTGTTTAAAATGTTTTTGTCATAGTTATTTTCATAACTGTTCAGATGACTGCTTGTATGATAGCATATGAGCCTCAACAACAAAAGATGGAGGAGCGTCTTCAAGATATTCACAGAGTGAATCTGGAAGTGTATGATTACATGATGCAAATTCCAAAGCAGAAATGGTCGTTGGCATATGATGATGGGAGGAGGTATAGTCATATGACGACAAACATCATAGAATGTATAAATGGAGTTTTCAAGGGAGTTCGAAAACTACCTATCACAGGTAAATATGAATATTTGAATATATGTTACCCAGAAGAGTTACTATTATAATATAATATTTGTATAATGTCGTAAATCTAAATTTCAGGGTTGGTACAAGAGACCTTCTATCGTAGTGTAAAGTACTTTCTGGAACGAGGAAAGCAGACTGAAGAGGGCTTGAACAGAGGGATGCGCTATGGACACCATTTCCAACGCGAGCTAGATACAGTTCTTCAGGAGGCCGCAACTTACCGTGTAACTGCATTTAATCGTCCAGAGCAACGATTTGAGGTCGCTGAGCCTGGTGATGTTGTGGCATGTAGTAATGGTTGTGTGTGAGTTGTTTTATTGGAGAATCATTACTGTGATTGTGGCAACTTTCAGGCATTGAGATATCCCTGAGGCCATGTGATTGATGCATGTGCTTACGTACATGTATCTTGGGAGCAGTTCGTTGATCCGGCTTATCGACTAGAGAGCATCAACTCCTGCTACAGTACTCCGTGGATGCCAATCGGGGAATATCAGAATTTTCGGCTGCCTGATGGCGCACCCACGCTTCTACCGAACAACAATAGACTTCGACCTAAAGGGAGACCAAAGTCGACTCGTATTCGGAATGAGATGGATTGGTCTAGTGAACATCCAGCTGGACGGCGGTGCAACATATGATGCCAGGAAGGTCATACGAAGACACGTTGCCCTAGACACATAGGGCAATCATCTAATGGTTAAAATGAATCATGTACTCTATCAGTTACTGTAAAACTTTGTACATGTAATCATTTTTATCATTATCTTCATTTTTAATCATATTTGTCTTACTTGTATATAGGGTAACTTTTGGAAAATGTACCACGATTTCACGTGATATTTTTTGTCGAACGGTCAACATTACATGAGTAGCTTTAAACAGACAACACCAACTCAAAAAAAGGAATGTACCTGTATAAGAAAACAAAACCAGTTGAACTATTAAATGAAAATGTCATCAGTTTTTTATAATGAAAGATGAACTTACAATAACCACAAAACAAAAACGAGGAAACTCTGAATGTCTTCACCCCAACACGGGAGACAACAACTAACCCAATGTGTTTATGCGTCTTTCAATATTAAATGATAAATTTCATATCTTACATGATAAATGTCATATCTTACATGAAATTAATGTTTTGTTGTTTGCACATTCAGATGGAGCAACCACTTTTATCCGGCCAGGAGACGCACGTGTCGCGCGATGTGTTGGCGCGATGACCTGTTAGACATCTTCATGTTCGGAGAGCGCATCGTTTCCATCATGAGGCACCGCCGGCGGCTATTTGTCCATACCTTAGATGTGCAGGCTTTTACGGAGTCGCTATGTGTGACTTCAAGACCATCGACCATCATTTGATAGCTGCGTTGGTTGAGAGATGGCGGCCAGAGACACACACGTTTCATCTCCCAGAGGGGGAGATGACTATTACATTAGAGGACGTTGCCTACATGCTGAGGTTACCTATCCATGGAGATGCAGTTACGGGTGCCAATACTAGCGATTGGGCTGCAGTCATACAGAGGCTGCTAGGCACTGACGTCATCGGCGCACGGGGTGTCCTCCAGGGTTCGCGTTTGCACATGAAGTGACTTGATCAGCATTTCGACGTCATTCCAGATGATGCAGACGAGGAGACGCTTCTTCAGCACACACGTGCATACATTTTGCAGCTGCTCGGAGGCATGTTGTGCGTCAACTACTCCACCGCTTTGGTACACATGATGTACCTCCCATTACTTGAGGATCTGGATCAGACTGCTACATACAGTTGGGGGTCCGTTCTATTAGCACATCTGTATAGATCTCTCTGCACTAGTTGTCAGGCCGATTCACATCAGATTGCAGGTTGCATGGTGTTAGTACAGATGTGGGCCTGGGAGCGTTTTCCACGCATCGCTCCTCGAGTTGTCGCACCGCTTGCACCAGAGCTACTTCAGGACTGTCCTCGGGAACGATGGTATGTCTACGTCATTACTTTCAGTTATTTAGTACTTTTGTTATTGTTTTTTATAAACTTACCGTAGATTACTCTTTTTTCACCAGGTGGAGTCAGTCTCAGAAGTTTGCACATACTCCGAGACATAGTGTGCACAGCTTCAGACAGATATTCGATGCTATAGTGTCGGCTGATGTAAGTTAAACAATACTTTTTTGTAGGAAAATTTGTTTTGTTATCACTATTTTAAGTTATTTCAATATAATCTCAGTAAAATTGTCATGCTACTATATGACTTATTTTTTGAGTTTACATTTCAGGTTTCATGGACTCCTTATACAGGTTATGTCTACGCATCACTTCCACTATATTGCACAGCTATGGCTGGAGATCATGCTGCAATGGTGTCACTCATTCATTTCCACATCGTTGAGTGGCACCAGCCAGACCGGGTTATGCGCCAGTTCGGTTTTATACAACATATCCCCTTGGCACCACGACAGTCTACCGAGTTACATTCGATTGTGCTTATAGGTAAACAGACGACAGACTGGTGGCGACATCATGCATCTTATATCCAGCTTTGGGACAGGCGTGCTCGATCCAGTATCTTTCCACATGGATATACCACATCACACTCTCATTTATCTGATCAGGGGGATTATGCACACTAGTATCGACGTCACACCATCATGCACCTTACACGTCAGGGGATTGACATTCAGTGATTGGTATGTTTATTAAGATTTATTAATTTTGTTTAACTCATTTATATTTATGATATTAATTTGATTGTTATTTCATTTGCAGGCAGACGTCATTGGTCAGCTTGCACATTCCACACAGTCTCAGGAGCATGCATATATTCTGCGGGAGGTAGTTCATCGGGATGTGGTGGCTCTATTGGATCATCTCCGGTTGATACGTGACGGTTTTTTTGATGAGGAGCCACAGATATATCCAGATCCATATCTTCAGGCAGAAGCATCTGAGGATGACGATATTCCTGCTATGCCTGCTGAGGAGGATGCACCGCCACCGCCGCCGTCAGCTGGACGACAGAGACGAGCACATCCGGAGGGGTAGAGGCGAAGGGATCGACATCCGAGAGCAGCTCCTGCAGATGTCGTCGCACCACAGAGAGATGATCCGGCCCAGCCGACTGATGATTTTGCACAGCAGGGAGACGCTTATATACCACATATGGCGTCTCCGCAGACTACTATGGACTTCGATCTAGGTGCAGTGACACAGCTTATGGCGGCCCCCTCTCCTCCCGACGAGGCCTTCTTCAGTACCCCATTTCTACCATTTATAGGAGCTTCAAAGCCATATGGCACCCCATATGATTTTGGGGCATCCTCCTCACATGGTTTTGGTCAGTCCTCTACACAGCACCATGGGGAGGCACCAGAAGCACCGGAAGAGGAGGAACCTGCAGAGATGACACCAGAGCGACACGGACGTCGAACGCGGCGAGGACATGAGATTCAGACGTCGCGTTGTGGTACCGGGGGGCATCGTCGTTGATGTTTTTGGATGTAATGTTGTATATATTAAAAAACTTATTCACTATGATAAGTAATTGTTGTTTAAGTCAAATAACAAGAAAATCAAAAATATAATAAATACAAACTGATTTAAATAAACTATTAAATTATAAAGTACAAGTACAATATAAACAAAATTTGTCACACCGACTAAACATCAGATAATTTCTTGAAAAATGAAAAGAAAAACATACATATAGTAAACAAAAAATATTTTACACGACTACTTAAATATTTAAAAACATTAAATTTATAATTTTATAATAATAAATATATTTATAAATGTAAATTACTGATTTGTAATTAATTAATTAATAATTAACCATTAATAATTAATAATAATAATGACGAATAATAATTAATAATTATATTACTAACTAATTAATTATTGTATATTGAATAATAATATTTTATAGAATTTTAAAGTCACATACTTGAAACATTTTTAAGTTTCAAGTAGTTGGTTTTGAAAGAATATAAAATATTTTTTATCGACATTTTTTACGTAATTTTTTCATTTTCATATATTTAGTATATGTTTTATCCATGTTTTAATTTTCATTCATATTGGTCATATAGATTATATTTTATAGGCTTTCGAAGTCACATACTTGAAAAAATTTTAAGTTACAACTAGGTGGTTTTGAAAGCCTATAAAATATTTTCTATCGACATTTTTTACGTAATTTTTTTATTTTCATCTATTAAGTATATGTTTAATCCATGTTTTAAGTTTCATTCATATTGGTCATATATATTATATTTTATAGGCGTTCAAAGTCACATAGTTGAAACATTTTTAAGTTTTAACTAGGTGGTTTTGAAAGCCTATAAAATATTTTTTATCGACATTTTTTACGTAATTTTTTTATTTTCATCTATTTAGTATATTTTTAATCCATGTTTTAAGTTTTATTCATATTGGTCATATAGATTATATTTTATAGGCGTTCAAAGTCACATACTTGAAACATTTTTAAGTTACAACTAGGTGGTTTTGAAAGCCTATAAAATATTTTCTATCGATATTTTTTATGTAATTTTTTTATTTTCATATATTTAGTATATTTTTAATGCATGTTTTAAGTTTCATTCATATTGGTTATATAGATTATATTTTATAGGCTTTCAAAGTCACATACTTGAAACATTTTTAAGTTTCAAGTATGTGGTATTGAAAGACTATATGTTTAACAATATTTGAAATTTTTTTTATAAATAATTACTTATAACTATGTAAACATAGAATAGTAATTATAGATTTAAAATTATATATATATGTACAAATATATAATTATAAATATATAAGTATAACTACAATTACAATATAATTCTAAATATAATTCTATATATATATATATATATATATTTATTTATATATGAATATTAAATATATTTATAAATAAATTTTAAATATATATGTAACAATATTTTCATATTTATATATTTATAAATATATTCATATTTATATAATTATAACTATTTATTTATAAAGATTAGTTTATAATTATATAATTACAAATATATTTTTAATTTAAAAAATATATATAAATAGATTTATATTTATAAATACTTATTTTTAATTATATATATACATAATTATATTTATACACACACATATATATAACTATTTATAATTATAATATTTATAATAATTATATGTAAATATATAAATAAAACACACAAATCGGAAAAAAAACCCTTATATTTTATATAATATAACAATATAAATATAAATAAACCACATATTTTTAATTTAATACATATTTTTTATTTACAAAATCATATATAAATTTATAAATTTATATAAATAATTATATATAAGTTTTATTTCATTATTTTATTAAATAATTAAATAAGGTTTATAACTATATAAATATAATTTTATAATTACATAATTATAAATATATTTATATATATAATAATAATTAATTTAACATTTTTAAATACATATTTATAAGTTTTTTTAAAAAAAATTATTTATTTATTTTGAAATTATTTATTATAAAGGGATGAGGTGCAAAAAAAACAATAAAAGGGAGGGGTGCAAAAAAAAACAATACCAGAAAAGAAAAAAAAAGAAAAAAAAACCAGAAAACAAAAAACAAGAAAAAAAAACCAAAATAAACAAGAAAACAAAAAAAAAACAAAAAAAAAAATCCGGGTGGCAAAGCGCCACTTGAAGTGGCGCTAGCCACCCGCGGTGTTGAGCGCCACTTCATGTGGCGCTCAACAAACCCAATATCCTAATTATATATACCCTAAACCCAAAAAACTAAAAAAAAAAAAACTCGTTCTCCTAAAATAGTCGTGCATGGACACTACAGTACATCGTATCGCAGAGGATCATACCTTACACATTATATGATCACACCATCTTTTTACATTATTGAATATGTGATTCATTCTATAACACACAAAACATATTTAAAAAAAATAAAAAAAATCAGAGCTCGGAATAATTCCCCATCCAATGATACATTTAGTCGGTTATCAGTCGTTTGTACATTCAATCGTTCAACCACCTGGGCAGGCATTTTATGTATAACGAGCCTTAAATGTTTGCGGCCCAATCGTTGTGTCGGATCCCACGCGTGCTATTTTTATTTATAAGAAAAAGTAATTAGAAAGTCCCATTTTTTTCAATTTAGTACTGACTAAAATTCCAATTATACCGTTTAGATTTACAATTGAAAATCAATTATCAGTAAAATGTATCATAAAATAATCTGCAGTTTTTTAATATTCAATACTTTTCTTAAAGGTTCATCTATAAATAAGGTTATTAAAATATGATCACAAAACAATTATTATAAAATAATCGTGGGATCCGAACAGCGGTCACAATGTCGTTCGTGGGGGCCACAGGACAGGAGAAAGTTCAGTGGTGGGCCCCATCAGCCTCGGGATTCTAAGCTACCGCAACTCGTGCCGTCGGATTCGACGAGACCGACCGAGGCGCCTCCTTTTCCTTTCCGTCACTTTTGGCCGTCCGATCATATCCATCATCGCATATCCCCACCTTCCTCCCTCTTACCTGTTCTCTCTCCTCAACCCAAATAATAATAATAAAAAATAACAATAATAATGAATAACAATGCAGATATTTGGAACAGTGATATTAAAGAAAACACTATTTCAGTCGCCCCGTTCCCCTGCGAAAAATATCCTAAATTTTACGTCAGTGGATTGAAGCAGCTAGTGCGAGTGAGCTGTGTTCTTAGCAGCAGCAGCAGCTGCACTGTCTCGTTGGATCTGATTTCCCGTTTCTCTGCAAATTGCATTTTGTCTTCTTCATCGGTGACGTATCGAGCGATTTTTTACCGAGTCGGTTTCTTGGGACTCGGTCTTCGTTTCATCTTTTTTCAACTGCTCATTCCTTTCTTTACTTCCAATCAAACGCTGTTCCTCGGCTGCTGACTCCGCGGCTCAGATCTCCGACGGCATTGTCTGCTTATTGTTCGGCATTTTCTAACTTCTTTCAGGTGAATTTTCATTTCTTGGTGGTGTTTTTGAGTTTTTCAAGGAAGAATTGTTGCGATTTTTTTGTCGGTGCACTTTGGGCGTTGCTTCTCTGCCAATCATTGCCTGTTCCCTGCTCCAATTCTAGTTTATCCTGTGTATGTTCGCCTATTTTAGCTTTACTCTTATTCGGATCCGCGAGCCCATGATTTACGGCTTTCGTTTGCGTATCAAGATGGATCGGAGTTGATAATGTAGGTTTGCTTAAAAAAAAAAGAACGAGTGGTGCGAGATAGGGGATTGCGTCCGTTTGAGCGCGATTTTTGAGCGAATCGACTCGTGTATGCTCAAATCGCATGATTCTCCTGCCTTGTTTCTCGCCAAAAATCGATTCCTTTGAAATTTGGAACTTCCAACCCTTTAATTCGTACATTAGTTTGAGTTGAAGAGCTTTCTCCACATATGATTCGGTTGTAATGTTGCTGCTGGTTACTTATTGTAAATCAAGCGCTCTGTACTTCTCTCCCTTTCCCTTTTTTTCTGTTTTTTGATGTTTTTCTCCCCAATTTCATGATTACACCTAGGCATTCCCGTGCGCAAATCAAATACCTTGCTTGGTATATAGTCATAACGTATCATGCCCCTTGGTAATGTAATGATTTTGTTTTGTTTGTTGCTTCTTCTTTAAATTGGCTTCAATCGGAAGAAACTTGATGGCTTTATGCATGTGAGCCGAACTATACGAAGTCGATCTTCTGTCTGTCTCGACCTTTATCTTCCCGAATCCTCTGTAACTCTGAATTTATCATTTCTTTTCCCTTATATTCCCAGATTCTGTATCCTAGTGTAAATCCTTCTGGGTTTGAAGCAGAATGTGCTTTGGGTGATCCTGGCTCAGATGAAACATTCAGGAGATCAAAGAAGGCATCTGATCAGCAGCGAGGTGAGTAAGGCTGATGAGCTTGTCAAATATATGTCAAATTTGCCTGGTTATCTTCAGCAAATGGACAAAGATGAAAAACTCCAAGGAAAGGTACTTAATTTTGGTGTTCTAGACTGGGAGCGGCTAGAGAAATGGAAGCAGAAGCAAACTCGCATGTCCTCAAGACATAGCATGAATAACAATGCTTCAACAGGGCCATCTTCAAGTTTCAATGCCACTGTTCATGGCAAGATTCTTGCTCAGAACAGATATCAGACTCATCTTCATCGTAGTTCACCAGGTTCTGGTACGGATCTGTTTCCTGTGGGAAGAAAGAAGGTCATTGATGGGAAAAAGTATGGAACCTGTCCGCCGGGTTCCGGCACAGAACTGTTTCCTTTTGGACGAAAGAAGGTGATGGATGGGCAAAAATACGGATCCAGTTCACAGCTCTCTGATGCAGGGAAAAAACTTCAATGGGAAGCCAAGCCCTCGGAAGACAACAGTTCGGCCACGATGATTGAAAGGGAGAATAATCATTTAGATCGAAGGATCAGTTCAGAAACAGGAACTTCATCAAAGAATGGCATTGCTAGCAAAAGGTTGACTTCCTCCAAAGGTGATGCTGAGGAGAGAATGGAGGATGTGTGTCTTGAATTTTCATCCCAAAATTACCAGGGAATTCACCAAAACATCGTTCTCCTGTTACCTAAAGATTCGCCTCAACACAGTTGTTCAGAGACGCCCAGATCAACGAGCATGAGTAGGAAGAGTTTTTCAGACTCTTTTTGTTCACAGAATGTTCAAACGGATGAACCCCACTATGAAGTGTCACACTCATGTCCACTGTCTCATGGACCTGAGATCAATGATTCCTCTTCTGATGGATCCGTCTGTTCTGCTGGCAAATATTCATACAAGTCTAAAGCAAAAGCCTCTAATCCAACTGTTCTTGATACTCCCAGAAGATTGGATCGAGAATTCAGTGATATGATGGTGGGAAAAGGTAAAATTCTATCACCAACCCAGCTTGGCAATGCGCTAGGCCGGGTTAATCGAAATTTCAGTGCTAAAGGGAGCCCAGAACCGCAGGTGACCTCTTCCTCTGCTAGTCCAGGCCAGTTGAACCGGCCGAAATCCCGTGATCCTAGCAGGGGCAGGTCCAGCCCTCTAAGAAGGTTGCTAGATCCATTGCTAAAGCCAAAGGTTTTAGCACATGTTCATTCTGCTGATGATAAACCACCACAAGGAAAGCTGAATTTAGCAAAACCAAGTGATGTGGCTTCAATTGTCCATGCCCTTGTACAGTTGACGTTTAAGAATGGGCTCCCACTGTTTAAATTTGTTGTGGATGACAGTGGCAGTGACATTCTTGCAGCCACTGTCAAGGTTAAGGAAGATCCCAGTTGGGCTTATACATTCTACTCTGTTCGCGAGATGCCTAAGAAGAAGAGTGGTGGCTGGATGAACCAGGGAACCACCAAAGAGAGGAACTGCGGGTATGCATGCAATGTTGTTGGGGAAATGAAGATTTCCTCTGGGGAGTCAGTTTTATTTGGTGCTAAGCCAGAATCCACGCCCAGGAGGGAGCTGGCGGCCATTGTTGACAAAGATCGAAGGTTTAACAGTGAGGGGAGATGCCTTTGGTGTGGGGAAAAAGAGTCATGTAGCAACGTTATGGCGGTCATAATGCCTGACGGGGTTCATGGGTTTCCGAGAGAAGGTGTGCCAACACCATTAATTGATCGATGGAAAGCAGGAGGGCCATGTGATTGTGGGGGTTGGGACCTTGGTTGCAAGCTCAAGGTTCTGGGCAATTGCGATGGGAGCAACAAGGTTCAAGGATCATCTGCCAAGCCTTGCCCCGGCACACACCGTTTTGATCTTTTCATGCAGGTACTTGGGTGTCTAGTGTTGAAATAGTCCCAAAAACTGTTTCTCTTGAATGAGATGGGATACTTTATTTATAAAAACAGATATGTGATACAACTTGAGATTGATGCTAAATACCCATTTAGTATCTGTCTCTTCCACACTTACTGAAAATTGCATATAGCACTTATCATTTGTGATAAACAGTTTTGAGGCTGTGTTTGTTGCAGGGGAGAAGGCGAGAGAGATGGCCCATCTTCAGCTTGGCACCGGTGAAGAATGGGATCTGCTCGGTGAAGTTCAATGCATCTGTCTCCAGGCTGCAAGCTTTCTCCATCTGTGTTGCGGTAATGGGGAGGGACCGATCGTTGGGTGCGTTGGGTGCGTTGGGGAACGGTCTTATGTCGAAAGAGCGATGGCTTGACGAGGCTTCAAGTGAAATGGTTCATGGAAGAAGCCTGGGCAGAGGCGGAGGGGAAGCGGGGGCCAATTACTCCTCCCTTTATCCACCATACTCACCAGCTGGGAGGATTTAGCCTCTTCTTGAGACTGGTTCTGCAGGGTTTTTGTACGAGGCGAGGTGCCTCCATATAGCAGAATAAAGCGCTGTAAAATGTATAATGTGTAAAGAATAGTTTTTGGTGGCTTATGGAGACCCATTTATGCCCCCATCTGTTTATCTTTCTTGGTCTGCATAAATGTGGGATTTTCGGCCTGTATTTTTAGCAGATTATTTATAATGTTGGTATTTTCCCCGGTCATGCATATTTATTGTAGTTTTATTTTCTCGTGTTCTGTTCAGCAGCAACGGATGTAATCAACTTATATAATGCTGGATGCTGGTATTTTAATTATATTTCTAACACTAACATAAATTTTCGATTTTGTGAATGCGGAAATGGCAATGGCAGTCACTGTATTTATTAGAAAAAAATTAAGTTTTCCAATTAGGTACACATGATTAGTTTTGTTTTGCCTTAGAATTACCACGCGCGCGCGTGTGTTTTTAAAAATCATGATGATATGAAAATTGGATTCCAATGTTAAGTGCGTGGTATAAAAATATAAATGATTTTTTTAAAAAAATAAATAATATTTTATATAGGTAAGACATGTGAATGAAAAATTTGTTTAGATGTTGATTAATCATGTAAATAATTTTTAATTGATTTAGTGAAAGCTAATTTGATTGGGTAGGTGAAGATGTGTTCAGGTGATAAGGTTTTGCGTTCGGGTTGTGATAAGGTTTTGTGTTCGGGTTCTATTAATAACGAATATATGTTGTGGTAATTGTTGATGGAATGTCAGCTCGGTGTATCTTAAATTTTGTGTGTTTAACGGAGGCGGTGAGCTCACCCACCTTTTACCTCCACGGGATGATGTAATGGTTAGGACTCACTCATCTTAAAGTGGTGGAGGCTCGCTTCCCACAAGCAGTGTTTTAGGGTCGTAATTTCAAACTCAATGATATTACACCTCCGATAGTGTTGGATAGCGCAGGAGAGAGCAATTTTGGCGTAACATCCCAATTAAAATCACTGAATCCAGACTGGAGTGTCACGTGATCTCATGCACGCCTCCCTGTACGTAAGAGAATGTCGACTAGCGATGATAGCCTAAATCAAAACATGGGTAGACTATGTCCTTGGTACAAATATCCAATCTAACACATACACAAGTAATAATAAAATAAGAAATCTATCTGATGGAAGCAAATGACATAAACCATGCTATATCAATATGTCATCCAAGACAACTAGACAACCAATCAACCGCAAGTCAAGTACTAAAAAAAAGCAGAACACAACAAGTGACGTCATACCAAGAAACCTGATGTCCACTATAACTCCACCCGTCTGCCTTGCTCCTCTAGCTTATCCGCCCGACACAAAACCCTTGCCTTGACTAGATTCGTGACCATGAAGTCTGCATGCGCACTGAGATGACCATGCATGGCGTGAGTATAAATCCAGTTGAACACCACTAATGCGTTCTTAACATAAGTGCAACATTTTATATAAAAATGTATGCAATGATGGAAAAGTAAATGCACAAGTAAACAATCACATCCCGGGTCATTATGCGTTAACCAGGCTGCCACGAACTCCGACCCTACCTGCTTCGGCTTTGTGTTGGAAGAGAAGTTATGATTGGTTTCCATTAATCTTCACAAGACCAACGTAAGTCTCAGAAGAGACCACAATACCACCATGCCTCGAGTTAGGCCACAAGCTTGTCATATCCCACCAACAATCTTGGGTTAGGCCACAAGGTTGTCATGCCCCACTGCCAGTCTTGGGTCAGGCCTCAAGGCTACCATGCTCTGCCATCTGTCATTCAAGGCCCCACCATAATCATCACGTGTCATGTCACACATGCCATCCCCTCTAAAAGATTACCCTAGCCATGAAGGGTCGACCCGTCACTTAATACCAGATAACAGAAGTTTACGAGTCATACACATATTTACATACACAAGCCATAACAAGAAAATTTTTGAACTATACACATGCATAGGCATGTGAAATCAAGAAAGGTGTCGCGATTCACACATGCACACACAAGCATGTCCTATCAAGAAATTCCTCATGGGCCACACACGCACACACAAGCATGTCATATCAAGAAAGGTCTCACGGGCCACACACACACACAAGCATGCCATATCAAGAAAGGTCTCACAAGCCACACACGCACACACAACATGTCATATCATACAATTTATACAATTGTTGTAACATGATAAGGAACTTCCTACCCTAAGCGTATCGAAGCCCACCGTCAAGGTTTGCCACCTGAATCAAGCTCACACACTAACAATCCCTAGAACCAACCCCAAATCATCGCATGAGGATTCATGAGTGAAGATCCAAGAAGAAGAACATGTCAAGGGCTAGCATCGATTTATACTCACCAAACAAGATCCAACATAATGAGCATATCTAGATGAATCTGAGAACAATCAAGACAAAACTGGATTTCCACCTTCATTTTCATCAAATCTAGAAGGAATCACATTAGATTATATTGGAATTCCTTAATCTAACCATGAAAGTCCGGATCTAGGCTCTTTACCAAGGAGAATGGAGAAGATATAGCAAGAACACGAAGAACTAAGAACAAATGATTGCTTACCTTGAAATCCCTCTGACCAACATCTCTATATCCAACATAATTGCTCTCTGGAGGGAGGGAATTAACCAAGAAGATCCACTAGAGTCCCTAGGTTCAAGATCCCTAGGTGTGGGAGGAAGAATTAGGGGTTTTGTTGGGACTACTTTGTGTATGAAGATTGTATTTGTTGTCAACGATTGTCAATGCTGGTCAAAATGAATAAGGAGATGAAGAAGAACTCCAAAGTTAATGGAGATCAGCTAAAGTGAGGATGCTTGGAGAATTGTTATGCAATCATATCATTGAATGTCATGCTTGGGCAATTCTCCATGAAGTCAATTCAGATGATTGTTGAACTGATCCTAAGTTCAAAGAACTTGTGTCAAAGGTGACACATTGTTTACAATAATGAAGAACGGTGGAGTATCATCCATCTAAGGATGATTAAAGAAGAATGAGGATTTAAAAAAGACCATGCAATGCTTCACAATTACATGAGAACCATGCAAGAGCTTACTTGAAGAAAAGGATCATATGATTTGCATGAAGTGGAGAATGATGGTTGAAGAAGAGGAGAGAGTGTGGAAGGGCTTAGCATTCTAAGAAGGTCATGAATTACACATTTCCTTGAAATCAGATGATTGTTGCACTGTTCTTAAAGTTCCAAATACATGTATCAAAGGTGATACATTGTCTGCAACATTTAAGGTATTTAAAGAATCCTCGAGCCTCCACTTTTGGATGAAGAGAGATGATTGGAGTTCTTTGGAATTAACACTCCAAAAGGAATTGAGGATTTGAAGTGAGGATGAAGAAGTAATTTGGAATTCATATTCCAAAAAGAATGGCCAAAACTATGACGATGCTTTGTTGATTTGTATTTCACAAATATCATAAGTTTGGAGAACTTGTGATGCAAGCCTTATGAAGGATATGAGAAGTAAAGAAGTGTTTTTGGCAAAGGAAAAAAAGTGGCGCACAAGTCAAAAGTGGCGCGCAAGTGTGGCATGCAAGTATATGTGGCGCACAAGTGTATGTTGCGCGAAATTCATATTTCAAGATCATCAAATCAAAATATGACAAAGGAAATAAAGTGGCTCGCAAGTTAAAGATTAACGCACAAGTCAAAAAGTGGCGTGCAAGTATAAGTGGTGCGCAAGTGTGGCACGCAAGTATAAGTGGCACACAAGTGTATGTTGCGCGAAAGTCATATTTCAACATCATCATATCAAAATATGACAAAGGAAAGAAAGTGTCGCGCTAGTGATGGAATGACATGCACGTAGGAACGACGCGCAAGTGTATGTGGTGCGCAAGTCACCAAAATGCCTATAAATAGACGACTGGCCTCCTCATTTTTCAAGGCTCAACACTTAAGAGAAAACTTGATCTCTGATCATGCAAGTAGTAGAAAGTGGCGCGCAAGCTGAAGTGGCGCGCAAGTCGGGAGTTATTTGTAAGGCGTGCAAGTAGGGAGGTGTGCAAGCAGAGTGGCACGCAAGTGGAAGTGGTGCGCAAGTTGTAAGAGGCATGCAAGAAGGGAGTTGTGTGCAACAAGTTTGTTGTATCTAACCCTGAAGTGGCGTGCAAGTTGTGAGTTGTGCACAATTGTGGTGCACAAGTAGTTGGTGGCGTGAAAGCAGGGAGGTGTGCAAGTAGGGATTGGCACCCAAGCTGTGAGTTATGCTAGAAGTTCTTACTAGCTTCTGATCAACTGTGATGATGCTAAGTTGAGATGAACTTCATTGTTTTAACAATCACAAAGAGAACTTGTAATTCTTATTAGAAAAAGAAGAATAAGAGTTTAGTGCAGTTGGTTTTGCACTGAAAGAGAAAGTATGAAGAAGAGCATGTTTCAGTGCAACTGGTTTTGCATTGAAGAAACAGAAGAAGAAGAAGAGTGTGCAACCTACAAGTTTGCTGCAGACAAAGAAGAGGTTGGTTACTTGCATGATGCTAATCAAGTAATAATAAGAAGAAGGTTGTGGAAGAACAAAGTATCACTGTAGCATCCAACAGGTCTCAAAAGGTGGAAGATTCTTTTGGTGTTGCAAACTCTTTGAATAGAGAGAAGACTGTCTTCAGAGGAAGTATAAAGAACTAGCTAGAGGATGCAAGAGACTATCTACACTGGCAGTATAAAGAACGAACGAGTGTAAGGGTATATCCTACTCGCTGCAAGTAGGAAGATGATTGGTTCCTTTCCCCCTCCGAGTGTAGGGAGAAACACTGGGAAGTGATTATTTCCTTCCCTCCTCCAAGTGTAGGGAGCCACAATGACTAGCAGATTGATTTCCTAGTCAACCACTGTAACAATTACTACATTATAGTGGAGAATCCATGCACTGGTCATTACCATACACGACAAGGATGCAACTGCTCTTATTGAACGATGAACCTTGTAAAAATATCATGTGCATATTTTTACTACTTTCATATTATTTCATGTGACAAGAAAAAGAGAAAAAGAGAATCAAGATCCTAACAGGTCAAGAGGTATCGAGATGCACAAGAGCCTCAGCCCAGTTGGTGAGGTCTCGCTAGGTGCATCCACGAGACCCGAGATCAAATCCGGGTGGAGGCATATTTTTTGGGGGGGTAATGTAGCAGGCACTGTTGCAGTACTGTAGTAGGTGCTGTAGTAGGCACTGTTCGGTACTGTAGCAACCAGAACTATTCATCCATTTGGGCCTTCGGGCCACCGGTTTGGTCCTCAGGTCCTGCAAGGATTTCGGGCCACCCAAGGCCTTTGGGACACCTTAAGGCCTTAGGGCCACCCCAAGGCCTTTGAGCCACATGAATGCAGGCCCCAAACACACTACAAAAAAGGAGC
This sequence comes from Viscum album, assembly GCA_963277665.1. Classification (NCBI taxonomy): domain Eukaryota; kingdom Viridiplantae; phylum Streptophyta; class Magnoliopsida; order Santalales; family Viscaceae; genus Viscum; species Viscum album. Next base: position 1,598,657,165 of record OY728130.1, on the reverse strand, counting down.
ATCCCCAGAAGAAGATTCAGAGTAGGTACACTCACCAGAGCAGAGCCAAATGGATTGTCAGAATGAGAGGATATGACTATGCCATCGGTACCAGCCTGTGCTTGCACGGGAAGCCTAGCCAGACAGTCATGCAAAGGTGGAGAGCTACTATCAGGATGCAGATGCTGGGGAGGGGCAGTTCTTTGTAGATAGTCTGGTTGAATTCCCTAAGACCTTCGGGTCATGTAATCTCCTAAGCCTACGGGCCATGTAATCTCTGAGCCTACGGGCCTTGTAAGGGTTTCCCCTCATCCCTTGAAAGTGGAGTTATCAAAAATCAATAAAAATAAAGGCCTTCGGGCCATTCAGGCAAGAGGTATCGGGATAAAAAGAATAAATTGGTTTAAAAAGGTCTCTAACACTGATTCAATCCCCCTCTCAGTGTTAGGAATATCCCAAACTGGTCCTCTCAATTGGTACCAAAGGGATGGGTTCACCTCTGTTGGATTCTCTACATTGAAGATATTCTATTTTGAAGACTTGAGGTTCTTTCCTGAGTTAACAATGAAGTGTAGTTTTGATGAAGAGTCAGTTATCTCTGAGAAGAATTTTATATCTACCAAAACCATGATGAATAGGAAAAAGAAGGATAAGAGAAAGCTAAAAAAGAATTCCCTCTTATCTAAAGAAGAGGAAGCATCTAGTTCTCCATATCCAGATGACATTGAAGACCCACCAGACTTGGAAATTAATGAGAAGGTGGCTCAAGTTCCCACCGAGAATATGGACAATCTTCCTACCTCAAATGATCAAGAGGTATGTGTTAGTACATTTGAAAATTATTCTCATGATGAAAATGCGAGCACAAGTGGTGATGATTAATCTACAAAATCTCAAGAAATATCAGTTGATATATTAAGAATGATTTTTTATGGTATTCTTGAAGAAAGTAGATCCCTAGTTTGTGGAGTATTTCAATGCATGCATGAAAATATCACTCAGCTAGAAGAAGAAACTGATGTTTTGGAGAAAGGCTTATAAGAAAAAATTGTTGAATGTTTAAAGCTCTCCAGACAGGTTGGAGCCTTTTAAACAATAAATAGGGGATTTGAAGTAAGTTCTTCAAAGTGGATCAAAGATGTTGAAGAAAAGGAGGGAGTCAACAAGACTCTAGAAAATAAGATCCATGCACTTGAAGATGAGCTTAAAAAGAGCACTGAAATCAAGAATATATATTTGGAAGAAAACTCCAAGAAGATCAAAGAACTTGACTCTTTGTTACAAAACAAAGTAAGGATGCATGAAGATAAAGTTGAAAGATTAAAAAAGGCTTGTGAAGATAATATGACTATTATTGAAGACCAAAAAATCATCCTCAATATGAGATGTCTTGAGTTGGAAGCACAATTGACCAATCTTGAGAAGACACATATTGAGTCTCCACAAAAGAAGGAAACAGTTACTGCTAGTACTTAATGCTCACTGGAGGATTATACTATCAAAAGACCTCCAAAATGTGATAAGAAGATCATGGATTTACTCATTGATCTATCAAAAGAAGCTGAGAAAGTGAAGGTACCATCCATGCCAACTCATACCAATGTTTCTAAAACTGTTTCTATAAAAAGTACAGGTTGGAAGAAAAACTCTAAAAAAGTATGGATGAGGAAAGGTGATGAGATGCCTACCACCATGGATACGGTGGATAAGAAGAAGAATATGGAAGATGGTTCCCCAGATATAGCACAAAACATCAAGAAGAAGACTCAACAATCTAATACATAAGATATCAAGAAATCAAGATTTGTGGGTCAATGCTAGTGTTGCAACAGATTTGGGCAATGTACACTGGATTGTTGGTACAATCCCTTAAATGTAAAAGCACAGATAAATACCATATTAAGGGGGAGAAAGATAGAAAAGAAGAATCAACATCCACAGATCCAGAAGCATCTGTACACTGCAAATAGATTTGGAATGCTGGACAACATCTGTGATGTATGAAATGGGAGTGGTCACAAGAATGGTGCATGCTCATATCAGAATTTATTCAAATATAATAAGAACAGAAGATCACAGAAGCTATAAAAGAATTAAGAAGCTATATTGGGAATGTAAAGACCCGTAAAATTCAAGGAATTTTTTTTTCTTAATTTTCTTTGGGATTTTAAAAGAACGCAGTTTCTGACGGCACTTGATTCCGAGGCTCGGTGTGCCCGGAATTTCTATCCGAAGTTTAGCTCAGGTACGTTCAATGAACGAACGAGAGGGAATTCCTATCTTTTGAACTGGTGCTCGGAATCGAATTCCAAGGGCACCGATGGAACCGCAGTGCCGGTAATTGCTTAGGAACACCTGTTCCGGGGTTGCGTTTTCATGAGAGAAGATGATAAAAAATTGTGGAAGTTTAATTTATAATTTAACTACAATTTTTATTTTATTTAAGTGGTTTAAGGCTTTGGGTGGAAGTTGGGTAACTACCCAACTTCCCAAGGGAGGCTATGAGGGTGGTGGGTCATTGCGGGGGTTAGTACCTATCGATCCTTTGTGGGTCCGATGGCTTAGATGAATCAGTGGCAATATCTGATCATCTCTAGCGTCATACGAATAAGTATACCTGTGTGAGCTGAATTCTGTTTTGCTTTCCTTTGTGGATTGTGTTGTGCTATCATGTGTGGATTATGTTTTTCTTTCCTTTGTGGATTGTGTTGAGCTATCCTGTGTGGATTACGTTTTGCTTTCCTATGTGGTCTGGGATGTACTTGGGATCAGATATTGGAGCCGAACGAGAATTGATGACTTAGGTATATGTATGGGCATATACCTAAGTAATGTCGGATGTTACTTCGTGATTGTATCCTTCCTTGTGTGGATTATCCTTTGTGGATTCTGGGAGACCTACTGGGGTCTCGGGGTCCCTACTGAGTAGCTTATACTCACCCCTGCATGGACTATTCCCTCACTAAGTTGTGTTGGTTGCAGATGACGGAAAACGTTGATCGTGGTTGAGGCTTGCGGAGCAAGATGGTACCTGGAGGTGGACCACTGGGCGGGACGTACTCGGAGTGGACAGATGGACCCGAGGAGCAGAGGAGGCTATCTGTACTCACCCTTCAGGTGGGATTTCCAGTGGACAACTCGGCGTTGCGGCTTCACTTTTCAGTTGCTGTTTTTCCCTTCCATTTGTACTTTACTTTCAGTTTGGGTTTGTATACTGGCCCACTTACTTTTCCGCACTTACTAGTGTACCAGCTTTTCCTTAGTGTTTACTTCTACTGCTTGCTTGCTCTGTGATGTTTGTTTACTTTACAAAGGCAATGCCTTCCCTTTTTATCGGGAATTTACGCCTTGGTGCTAGTCGCCAGCCCCTGGACTATGGAAGGCGGGCTTGGGGCAGTCACGGCACGGGCCCGGAGGACGGGTCGTGACAAATTGGTATCAGAGGAGTTCGGTTCTACCACAAAACTTGGGAATCTGATCTTTTTTTATGTGAAGCAATAGTGTTTAGTGTATTGGGTGTGGTTATTAGTCCAGGGAGTCCAGTGTTGGTGTGGGGGCCGACGTATCCGTACACCAGGACCCTGACTTCTGATTTCCGACTTAATGCACGAAAACATTGATGCGTGTGTGTTTCAAGTTTTCTTTGTGATTACTTTGTGTTAGCTCACCAGGTATACTGTTCTGACCGTGGCGCACCTGTTTCCTTTTTAGGATGGCCCCACGACGGCTGCCATCTAGGGTTCCGAGAGTTGTGCGTGACGACAGCCCACCGAGCGACGAGGCCTCGGTGTAGGGCCCTTTGACAGCTGAGGCACCGGCGGTACCTCTACCCGCCGAGCCACCGATGCTTCCAGCCCTAGCCGCTGACGATGCACGTCGCCTTAGTGCACTGCACGAGTTCCAGCACCAGCGACTGCCCAAGTTACGCGAGGAGATGGACCCCTAGGCAGCCGAGGATTGGCTGGAGGCAGTGGTGAGAGTTTTTAGGTTATTGAGGACACCAACAGACCTCATGGTGATCCTCGCAGCGAGCCTACTACACGCGACATCAGGCAGATGGTGGAACTTGATGCTCCAGATGCACGATGAGGCATCTCTCCTCTGGACGGACTTTGAGAGCCTCTTCCGCTCGGAGTTCGTCCCAGCCACCCTCCGTGCGGTGTGTATCCAGGAGCTTCTACAGCTGCGGCAGGGCAGCTTGACGGTCGCCTAGTACTCGGCAAGATTTACCGATCTCTCGCGCTACTCGACAGACATGGTACGTGACCCATTCTTCTAGGCCCGGACCTTTGATCAGGGATTGAGACACGAGATCAGGGCATCGCTGATCTCCCTCAGCATTCCGACTCAGGCAAGAGTACTGGAGAGTGCCCTTTTGATCGAGATCTTTCTTGCTGAGCCTTCTTCAGTAGCGAGACCTACCGCGGGGCGGTATGTAGTAGAGTCTTCTGCAGCAGGCAGTCAACGGATGACTCATGGGTCCAGGCAGACCAGACCCTCAGGCAGACGACCTCAAGACACTGGATCAGCAGTGCGGGGCACACAACACAGAGCCAGTATTTCGAGAGGCAGACAATGCTACTCGTGCGGCGGGCAGAGCCACATGGCTCGCGACTGCCTGAACCGCCGTGCTGAGGAGCAGCAGATGGTTGAGGGACCACCCAGGCAGAGACAGAGGGTCGACCGTGGCGGTCCGCAGGGAGCAGGAAGATGAGGAAGAGAAGTTGGCTGAGCAGCAGGTGGTGGGAGACGCTTTGAGGCTCTACCACCACCACCACCAGGAGGTCCACCCCGGCCACAGGGAGCTGGCGGGCAGAGACAGGCACAACTCCAGGCAGCGGAGGCCTACGACCACGGCGCACCCGAGATGATTCGAGGTACTATCTGTGTCTATTCCACCCTTGCTGCAGTACTTATAGACACAAAAGTGAGTCATTCTTTCATAGCCACTGCCCTTGTTCAGAGCTCGGAAATTCCGATAGAGCCATTGGCTCGATCCTTATGTCTAGAGACTCCTACGGGAGCAGACTCGACGATTACGCACTGGTGCCGGCAGTGTGAGCTTACTCTAGGAGGCGAGAGCTTCAGCTGGGATCTTCTTGTAGTGGCGTCGAGGCCTTACGACGTCATCTTGGGCATGGATTGGTTGTCTACAGTCCATGCACAGATTGACTGTATTAGGCGCAAGGTGCGATGTGTACGCACCAACGGGAGCAGGTTCACCTTCACCGGTGATAAGGGAGCCTTTGCAGCACATGATGGACTCTCGCAGAGGAGAGGACAGCCCATCACTCATCAGTTGGCTAGCCTCATCCTAGTAGAAGTTGACGTGCGGAGTCCTAGTTTTCCTACAGTGGTGGATCAGTTTGCGGACATCTTTCCCGACGACGTTCCAGGGCTACCTCCTCGTAGAGAGGTAGACTTTTATATCGACCTGTACCCTGGGACAGCCCCGATATCGACTCCAGTGTATCGGATGGCCCCCACTGAGCTTCGAGAGCTACAGGTACAGTTGGAGGACTTGCAGGGCAAGGGATTCATCCGACCCAGTGTTTCACCCTGGGGTTCCTCGATTTTGTTCGCCAAGAAGGTGGACGGGAGCTTGCGACTTTGTGTCGACTATCGTCGCCTGAACCAGGTGACAATGAGGAACAAGTATCCGCTACCGAGGATTAATGACCTCTTCGATCATCTCAAGGGAGCACGGTGGTTCTCAAAGATAGACCTCAGGTCAGGCAATCATCAACTCAGAGTTTGAGACGAGGACGTGCAGAAGACGACCTTCAGGTGTCGGTATGTCCACTATGAGTTCTTGGTTATGCCATTCGGTGTAACCAATTCTCCAGCAGTGTTCATGGACCTCATGAACAGGATCTTTTAGCCATACCTCGATCGATTTGTCGTGGTCTTCATCGACGACATTTTGATTTACTCGACGAATGAGGAGGAGCACGCCTACCACTTGCGGGTTGTACTAGACACACTCTGAGAGCATCAGATTTATGGTAAGCTCTCGAAGTGTTAGTTCTGGATACGTGAGGTCCACTTCTTGGGACACATCATCTCTGAGGTGGGAGTTGTAGTGGATCCTGCGAAGATTGAGGCAGTGCTAGCTTGGGAGCCACCTAGGAGCGTGACGGAGGTGCGGAGTTTTTTGGGACTAGATGGATACTACCGGAGATTTGTGCCAGACTTCTCTAGAGTTGCAGCACCACTCTCAACTTTGATGAAGAAGGGTAAACCCTTTGTGTGGTCAGAAAGTTGTCAGCAGAGCTTCCAGGAGCTGAGACAGAGATTGACCAGCGCACCTATCTTGAGGTTGCCTGAGGAGGGAGTAGGGTACGTAGTCTACTGCGATGCATCAGGGACCAGACTTGGATGTTTCCTGATGCAAGAGCGGGCCATGATCGCCTATGGATCACGTTAGTTGAGGCCGCATGAGCAGAACTACGCTACCCACAACCTGGAGTTAGTAGCAGTGGTCTTCGCTCTGAAGACATGGCGACACTACCTGATGGGCGAGCGCTTTATAGTCTTTTATGACCATCAGAGTCTCATGTACATCTTCTCTCAGAAGGACCTGAACCTGAGACAGTGGCGATGGCTCGAGTTCTTCCAGGACTATGACTTTGAGATAGTCTATACTCCTGGGAAGGGGAACGTGGTAGCCGATGCTCTCAACAGGAGGACGTGCATTCATCTACTTGAGGAGACGACAGAGCAGCTAGCCGCTTTGCAGATATCCTTCATGGATAGAGATGGGGCATCTTTCCTTCAGTCTCTTACAGTCACTCCTCCACTACTGCAGCGGGTCAGAGAGGCACAACGTGGGGATGCTGACTGTGAGACGCGGCGTGCACAGATATCCTCAGGACAGACACCTGATGGTTTCTCCTTTGGAGCAGAGCACGAAATCCTTTTCAGAGGACGTACCTTGGTATCAATTGCTTTACAGGAGGAGGTGCTGAGAGAGTTTCACACTCCTCCTTTGGTGGTACATCCTGGAGTGGCGAAGATGTACCAGGACCTCAGACGATAGCATTGGTGGCCGGGCATGAAGAAAGCTGTGGCAGAGTTTGTTTCTCGATGCCTCACCTGCCAGGAGGTGAAGGCAGAGCATCAGGTACCAGTAGGCTTGGTACATCCCTTGGAGGTCCTAGAGTGGAAGTGGGACGGGATATCTATGGACTTCGTGACCGGACTTCCACGCACTTCCAGAGGTCATGACTCCATTTGGGTGATTGTCGACCGAATCACCAAGTCAGCTCACTTCTTACTCATAAGAGAGCAGGGCTCAGTTGAGAGATTGGGATGTCTATACGTTCAGGAGATTGTACGGATTCACGGTGTTCCATCATCTATCGTCTCCGATCGAGATGCTCGCTTTACTTCCCGGCTTTGGAAGGGGTTGTAGGAGGCGTTCGAGATGCAGCTACGTCTGAGCACTGCCTTTCACCCTCAGACGGATGGTTAGATGGAGAGGACCATTCATACTCTCGAGGACATGCTCCGCGCATGTGTCCTCGACTTTGGTTGCAGCTGGGAGGACCACCTACCCTTGGTGGAGTTCACGTACAACAACAGTTACCACTCCACCATCGGGATGGAACCATACGAGGCGTTGTACGACCGACCTTGTAGATCTCCTTTGTGCTGGACAGACCCTGGGGAGTCAGAACTTGTGGGACTGGAGATGGTCCAGGCCTTGACAGAGAAGGTCCAGGTTATCCAGGAGCGGATGAGGACAGCTCAGAGCCGTTAGAAGTCTTATGCTGACAGGAGGCGAAGGCCACTAGAGTTAGAGGATGGCGACCACGTCTTCTTGCGTGTCTCACCTCGACGTGGATTACAGAGATTTGGCCAAGGTGGAAAGTTGTATCCATGCTTCATCGGACCCTTACAGGTCCTCAGCAGGATTGACGATGTGGCTTATTGCTTGGCTCTACCACCTCAGTTGCACCGGGTGCACGACGTCTTCCACGTATCTCAGCTGAGGAGATACGTGCACGAACCGACGCATATCATTGACCATGGGGAGCTAGACGTTGATGATGGGGTGACTTTTACGAAGGTTCCAGTGGAGATCGAGGATCGACAGGAGCGGGTCCTACGTGGATGGTCGATTCCTCTAGTGCGAATTAGATGGCAGCACAGGAACCTCCAGGAGAGCACTTGGGAGTGGGAGGCTCAAATGCGTGCTCAGTACCCACATTTGTTTCCCTAGTCTTCGATGTATCTTTACGAGGACGTAAAGCCCTGAGGTGGGAGTAATGTAAAGACCTGTAAAATTAAAGGAATTTTTTTTTCTTAATTTTCTTTGGGATTTTACAAGAACACAGTTTCTGACGTAACTTGATTCCGAGGCCCGGTGTGCCCAGAATTTCTATCCGAAGTTTAGCTCGGGTACGTTCAGTGAACGAACGAGCGGGAATTCCTATCTTTTGAACTGGTGATCGGAATCGAATTCCGAGGGAACCGATGGAACCGCAACGCCGGTAATTGCTTAGGAACACCTGTTCTGGGGTTGCGTTTTCACGAGAGAAGATGATAAAAAATTGTGGAAGTTTAATTTATAATTTAACTACAATTTTTATTTTCTTTAAGTGGTTTAAGGCTTTGGGAGGAAGTTGGGTAACTACCCAACTTCCCAAGGGAGATTATGAGGGTGGTGGGGCCCACATGAACCCCACCCTTTCATATTCTTCAACCCCCCTCAACTCACCATTAATTTTTGACAACTTATGTTATTAATTAAGTGAGTTAAGTGTGGATGTTTGAATTTCAAAAGCTTTGTTGAGTTAATAAAATAAGGGAGGTGCTTACTTTATTTGGGGACTTGTTGCTTGAGAGGTTTGGGGAGAAAAGCTAAGGGAAGCTAGAATTTCATCATCTTCTTCATCGAAGAACACGAAGAACGCGAAGAACGCATCGAACTCCGTCGAAGAACGCCGAGTTCTCGGAAACCGATTACGCGACGCCGTGAACCGCGACGCCGTCAACGTCTTCTTTCACGACGAATCCTCGTTCGACGAACCTACATTCAATCTCACTCGAGGTAGGGGTTATTTTATTTTGTTCGTGAATTTTACCTTTCCGTTCTTCATGGAACTACGACCAATTGCTATCGATTAACGAGAGGGGGCCGGACCGCACAAACACGGCCGACCCTCCTCCCCTTTTACATGTTATTGTTTCTAATGTGGTTGGAACAAAAATGGCGTGGTGCCGTCACACCGTGCGGCAAGGAATGCGCGGAACCGTCGCGCCACACCATGAAATTGAACCAAGTCGCGGCGCCGCCGCGCCGCGCCGGAGAACCGCAAAAACACTGCGGCCGGAGCGGGGCCGCGGCATAGGGGTGCGGCGCCGTCGCGCCGCACCGGACGAATGAAGGCCGCGACCGGTACCGGGCCGCGGCGGAGCATGGGAAACGATGACCAGAAATGGGCCGCCGACGTCGGAGCAGGACCGGCGGCTAGAAACGGGCCGCCGGCGTCGGAGCAGGGAGGGGACCGGCCGTCGCCGGTCCCGTGGTGGCAGAAACCGGCCGGCCGGGGTGGGCCGACCAGACAGGAGAACAGCCGGGGGTTCAAACCCCCGGCCGGCCAGCTAGCAGCCCCCATTAAGGGGGGTCACGGTTACAAAACATGGGGGGCAGCGCCCCCCCGCAAACTGAACGGCTCGGCCGTTCGGTCGAGCCAGCTGGCGCCGCGCGCCAGTGCGCCGGGCCACCAGGCCGGGCCGGGCCGACCCGGACCCGGGTCGGGTTAACCCGGTTCGGGCCGACCCAGGGGTCTTGGGCCGGGTCGGTCCGGGCCCGAAATCCCCATTTTCGGAACCTTTTTGGTCTTTTGTCCATATCTCGGGCTACGGACCTCCGATCGATGCAACGTCAGTGGCGATGCGATCCTTGGATCGAGAAGGTCGTTTTGGCATATCGCTCTCAAGGTTTCATAATACTTTGGGTTCGGCCAGGTTGGTTCGTACACAAAACCAACTGGGCCCTCGGAGCGGAAACACTCATATCTTAAGCTCCGGACGTCCGATTGACGTGCTATCGACTTTGTTGGATTCCTCTTAGTGAGACAAAACTTTTGGCTTACTCCGCCCGAGGTTTGGACGCAGGTGGAGTACGGTCGGGTTGGTTTTGACTTAAAAACTAACCGGGCCCCTAGGACGAAAAAACCAATAACTCTCAGACCGGACGTCCGATTTACGCGCCGTCTGCGACGTTGAGTTCCTGTTGTCAATACGGAACTTTTGGATACATCAACTCTGGACTTTGTGTCAGTTGATGTATCAGCCTCTCGGCTCGTGGAGCGGACCCTACCGAACGAGCTTGCTGTGTGCGGGAACCCTTGTGCTGGTTGCATTTGCGACTGTGACGACGACTGTGCAGAGATCCTCAGTGGATTCGACGGCGACGACTACAACACTCAGCGATCCTATGTGGATCAGTGCTACTGATCCTGTGTGGGTCCGATCCTGTGTGGGTCAGCGCTCAACGGTTCTGTGTGAGCCAGCGCCTACAGATCCTGTGTGGGTCCGATCCTGTGTGGGTCTTTGCGGGGGTTAGTTACCTATCGATCCTTTGTGGGTCAGATCCTTTGTGGGTCATTGCGGGGGTTAGTACCTATCGATCCTTTGTGGGTCCGACAGCTTAGATGAATCAGTGGCAATATCTGATCATCTCTATCGTCATACGAAGAAGTATACCTGTGTGAGATGAATCCTTTTTTGCTTTCCTTTGTGGATTGTGTTGTGCTATCCTGTGTGGATTACGTTTTTCTTTCCTTTGTGGATTGTGTTGAGCTATCCTGTGTGGATTACGTTTTGCTTTCCTATGTGGTCTGGGATGTACTTGGGCTCAGATATTGGAGCCGAATGAGAATTGATGACTTAGGTATATGTATGGGCATATACCTAAGTAATGTCGGATGTTACTTCGTGATTGTATCCTTCCTTTGTGGATTATCCTTTGTGGATTCTGGGAGACCTACGGGGGTCTCGAGGTCCCTACTGAGTAGCTTATACTCACCCCTGCACGGGCTATGCCCACACTACATTGTGTTGGTTGCAGACGACGGACAGCGTTGATCGTGGTTGAGGCTTGCGGAGCAGGACGGTACCTGGAGGTGGACCACTGGGCGGGACGTACTCGGAGCGGACGGCTGGACCCGAGGAGCAGAGGAGGCTATTTGTACTCACCCTTCAGGTGGGAGTTCCAGTGGACAGCTCGGCGTTGTGGCTTCACTTTTCAATTGTTGTTTTTCCCTTCCAGTTGTACTTTACTTTCAATTTGGGTTTGTATACTAGCCCACTTACTTTTCCGCACTTACTGTTGTACCAGCTTTTCCTTAGTGTTTACTTCTACTGCTTGCTTTCTCTGTGGTGTTTGTTTACTTTACAAAGGCAATGACTTCCCTTTTTATCGGGATTTTACGCCTTGGTGCTAGTCGCCAGCCCCTGGCCTATGGAAGGCGGGCTTAGGGTAGTCACGGCACGGGCCCGGAGGATGGGTCGTGACAGGGAAGTAATCAGAAGTATGTTGCAAAAGAAAATTCTCCCAAGAAGATTACAAGGAGGAAAATTGAGAAGTCCTTGGATTCTAAATCCAAGAAGTTGACGGGTAGTGAATATAAAAGAACAATCAAGAAGGATGACACTCTAAAGAATCCATGTGGAAATTACAAAAACAATTCCACAATTATTAAGGAAATATTGGTTATCTGGCCTAAAGATTTGGAAAGAATGAGAAAAGAGGAAGATACACAGGAGAAGGCTAGTAAAAAAAGTAATAAGAAGATTCCACATGATGAAGAAAATGTGAATAAGAGGTTGCAAACAAAAGGAAAATCTCATGTTCAGGAAGTTTTGCGTGTGAGGTGCAACAAGGCTGGTCACACTGTTAAAAATTTCATTGAACTTATTCCAACCCAAGAAGAATTTATCAAAAGGATGAAAATTGCACCAGGAGATTCTAATGCTTGGAAATCTCTTGAAGAAAGAATATTCACACACAAACAAATGGAAGAAGTATTGAGATCCACGCAACCACAATCAGAATTGAAGATTATATGTGCAAGTGAGAGGAGTGGAGAAAATGGAGCATCTTGGTTGAGAAAATCATCCCAGCCTTCCTACTCACATTGAAGAAGCAAGAAGGATCCACCTTATTCCCTTAAATATTTATGTATTGTATCTATTCTGATAATACAGGGAATTAAAGGTGAAGCAAGATCTCAGGGGGAGAACCTGAGAAGCAATGATTGCTATCAACTCTTGATATAAAAGTTGAAGAAGTTGTCATCTGTGGAAGATTTTTCAATTGATATTCAAATATTAATATGATGAGGGATCACCATTGATGAAGATGATGAGGAGTGTTCCCTTAAGAGGGAGACATATGAAGAAGATGCTAGAGTTATTATTTCAATCCGTATTAACTTTAGAAGGTATCAAATTCAATTACTCTGGAAATTCCTTGAATAACATGTCATTGGAAAATGTATGTCATTTATTAATCTCTCATCATTGGTTACTCAAAATAAATATATTTTTACAAAGGGGGAGTAACTAAGTCAATCAGTGACATAAGAAGAATGAAAGTGCCCCAAGACCACTTATCCTGCCAATTGTAATTGAATGTTTTGGATCCATTTGTTAAAGTAAGTGTAGGAATTTCAAGTTGGTTATTTCCTATCACATTCAATATCTTCAGTCTAGAATGAAAGTGGAAAACCCTTGAAGACAAGTGTATGAGATCTCATCTCATGAGGTATCATGATCAGTGGATAATGGACAACTTTGTTGTCTAAATAAAATCCTCTTATTTTCTACATCAATCTTTGCTCAAGTAGACTTAGAAGTGAAATGATTGATGACACACTGCTTAAGTAAGGATTGATACCCTCTCTACCATGAACTTTGTATTTCTTGTCAATAAGGGAGAGATAAAGTGAAATGAAAGTTTGAAATGTAAGGGGGAGAGAAAAGATTCTCATTTTGACATTGACACGTTCATTTGAGGAGACTTTAAGGTATTGACAACAAAATACAAAGGGGTAGATTTTTGGGACCATTTTGTGTATGAAGATTGTATTTGTTGTCAACAATTTTCAATGCTGGTCAAAATGAAGAAGGAGATGAAGAACTCCAAAGTTAATGGAGATCGGCTGAAGTGAGGATGATTGGAGAATTTTTATGTAATCATAGCATTGAACATCACTACTGGAATTTGAGGTATTTGCGACGGGCTAATTACGACGGGATCCCGTCGCAAATAAATTTTAGCGATGGGGTCCCGTCGCAAATAGCCCGTTGTAGAAAACGGCGTCGCAAATACCATTTTTTTGCGATGAGAAAGTTCCCCATCGCAAATAAGCCTCCAATTATATACATTATATATAAATATATCTTTTGCGCCCATCGCGAATGCTATTTGTGACAGACCCTTGGACTCGTCGCAAATACTACTATAAAAATATATATTTAAACTATTTACGATGGGCTCCCGTCGCAACAGGTCCCGTCGCAAATAATAAACAAAGTAAAAAATATATATTTAATAAAATTATGATTAATGAAAAAATAATATTAATATTATTAAAATAATAAAAAATAAAAAAATGTTAAAATTCTCAATGTTCTCAAAAAAATATAAAAAAATCATCAATTATTATTATTATTAGTATTATTAGTAAAATAAACAAACATTAAAAAATATAATACTAAAAAATATACTTAATAAAATTATGATTAATGAAAAAATAACATTAATATTATTAAAATAATAAAAAAATAAAAAATATTAAATTCTCAATATTCATAAAAAATATAAAAAAAATTATAAAAAATTATAATAATTATTATTAGTAAAATAAAAAAACATTAAAAAATATAATACTAATAATAAATAATAAAATATTAAAAATAAAAAAAATTAAATTATGCAATATTCGCACCAATTATTACTAATTATTACCAATTATTACTATTTATTACCAATTATTACTATTTATTACCAATTATTACTATTTATTACCAATTATTACTATTTATTACCAATTATTACTATTTATTACCAATTATTAATAATTATTACCAATTATTCCTATTTATTGCCAATTATTCCTATTTATTCTTATTTATTCCGATTTATTACTAATTATAACTATTTACTGCTAATTATTACTAATTAGCTGTAATTATTACTAATTACCCCTAATTATTTCTAATTACCCCTAATTATTACTAATTACCCCTAATTATTACTAATTACCCCTAATTATTACAAATTACCCCTAATTATTACCAATTACCCGTAATTATTACTAATTAGTGTTAATTATTACTAATTAGCGTTAATTACTATTAATAACTACAAATTACAGCTACTAATTACTAATTACCGCTAATTATTTATATACAATACTAATTATTGTTAATAATTATTAATTATTACTAATTATTAAGAATTAGTACTAATAATTTCAATTTATTATTACAAATAAATATTGATAATAAAAAATTTTAAATCTAATTTAATTACAACCAATCAACAATAATTAAAATTAACATAAAAAAATGAAATAAATACTAAATGAAATAAAATATAAATACCTTTAGACTTGATCTCCTATTGATGTAGATGACTTCCCAACTTCTTCATAAAAAAAACTAACTCAGAGAAACTTTCACTCTAAAAATAGAGTTTAGAGAGAGAGAGAGAGGAAGTGAGAATTGAGGGGAAGAGTAGGAAAAACGGATAAGGGGTATATATAGGTTAGATTAATTACGACGACACTATTTGCGACAGGTCCCGTCATAAATAGTTGCATGCCGACACACTTTTTGCGACGGGACAACATCCCATCGCAAAAACCTATTTATCGCCGCTGGTATTTGCAACGAGACCCATTGAAAATATGCTCCGACTGACGCACTATTTGCGACGAGGGAATCCCCTCGTCGCAAATAACTTTCCCGCAGTTTGGCGCGCAGACCATACCAAACCGCGCCTTACTTTTTGCGATGAGATCCCAAATCCCATCGCAAATAACCAATGGGATAGACTATTTGTGACGAGAATTAATCCCATCACAAATAGACCGTTGCAAAAAGCTATTTTTCCCGTAGTGTGTCATGCTTGAGAAATTTTCCATGAAGTCAATTCAGACGATTTTTAAACTGATCCCAAGTTCAAAGAACCAGGGTAAAAGGTGACACATTGTTTAGAACAATGAAGAATGGTGAAGTACCATCCATCTAAGGATAATTGAAGAAAAATGAGGATTTGAAGAAGACCATGCAATGCTTCACGATTGCATGAGAACCAAGCAAGAGCTTACTTGAAGAAAAGAATCATATGATTTGTATGAAGCAGAGAATGATGGTTGAAGAAGAGGAGAGAGTGTTGAAGGGCTTGACATTCTAAGAAGGTCATGAATTATGCATTGCCTTGAAATCAGATGATTTCTACACCGTTCTTAAAGTTCCAAATACATGTATCAAAGGTGATACATTGTCTGCAACATTGAAGGTATTTGAAGAAGCCTCGAGCCTCCACTTTTGGATGAGGAGAGATGATTGGAGTTCTTTGGAATTAATACTCCAAAAGGAATTGAGGATTTGAAGTGAGGATGAAGAAGTACTTTGGAATTCATATTCCAAAAAGAATGGCCAAAACTATGACGATGCTTTGCTGATTTGTATTTTACAAATATCATAAGTTTGGAAAACTTGTGATGTAAGCCTTATAAAGTATAGAGGGAGTAAAGAAGTGTTTTTGGAAAAGTAAAGAAAGTGGCGCACAAGTCAAAAGTGGAATGCAAGTGTGGCGCACAAGTATATGTGGCGCGCAAGTGTATGTTGGGCACAAGTCAGATTTCAAGATCATCACATCCAAATATAACAAAGGGAATAAAGTGGCGTGCAAGTTAAAGATTGGTGCGCAAGTCAAAAAGTGGTGCGCAAGTATAAGTGGCGCGCAAGTGTATGTGGTGCGCAAGTCATATTTCAACATCATCATATCAAAATATGACAAAGGAAAGAAAGTGTCACACTAGTGATGGAATGGCATGCAAGTGATGGAGTGACATGCAAGTGATGAAGCGACGCACAAGTAGGAACGACGCACAAGTGTATGTGGAGTGCAAGTCACAAAAATGCCTATAAATAGATGACTAGCCTCTTTATTTTTCAAGGCTCAACACTTAAGAGAAAATTTGATCTCTGATCGCGCTAGTAGTAGAAAGTGGTGCGCAAGTCGGAAGTTATTTGTAAGGCGCGCAAGTAGGGATGCACGCAAGTAGAGCAGAGTGGCGCGCAAGCAGAAGTGGTGCACAAGTTGTAAGAGGCGCGTAAGCAGGGAGTTGTGTGCAACAAGTTTGTTGTATCTAACCCCGAAGTGGCGCGTAAGTTGTGAGTTTTGCACAATTGTGGCGCGCAAGTAGTTGGTGGCACACAAGGAGGGAGACACGCAAGTAGGGTGGCGTGCAAGTAGGGATTGACATGCAAGATGTGAGTTGTGCTAGAAGTTATTACCAGCTTCTAATCAACTATGATGATGCTAAGTTGAGTTTAACTTCATTATTTTAACAATCACAAAGAGAACTTGTGATTCTAGCAAGAAAAAGAAAGAGAAGAGTTTAGTGTAGTTGGTTTTGCACTGAAAGAGAAAGTGTGAAGAAGAGCAGGTTTTAGTACAGCTGGTTTTGCATTGAAGTAACAGAAGAAGAAGAAGAGTGTGTAGCCTACAAGTTTGCTGCAGACAAAGAAGAGGTTGGTTACTTGCATGATGCTAATCAAGTATCAACAACAAGAAGAAGGTTTTGGAAGAACAAAGTAGCACTGTAGAATCCAACATGTATCAATAGGTGGAATATTCTTTTGGTGTTGCAAACACTTTGAACAGAGAGAATACTATCTTCAGAGGTAGTATAAAGAACCAGCTAGAGGCTATAAGAGATTGTCTACTCTGGCAGTATAAAGAACCAGCGAGTGTAAGGGTATATCCTACTCGCTGCAAGTTGGAAGATGATTGTTTCCCTTCCCCCCTCTGAGTGTAGGGAGAAACACTGGGAAGTGATTATTTCCTTCCCTCCTCCAAGTGTAGGGAGCCACACTGACTAGCAGATTGATTTCCTAGTCAACCACTATAACAGTTACTACATTATAGTGAAGAATCCGTGCACTGGTCATTACCACACACAACAAGGACGTAGCTGCTCTTATTGAGTGATGAACCTTGTAAAAATATCATGTGCATATTTTTACTACTTTCATATTATTGCATATGACAGGGAAAAAAGAATAAGATAATCAAGATCCTAACAAGTCAAGAGGTATCGGGATAAAAAGAAGAAATTGGTTCAAAAAGGCCCTTAACCCCGATTCACCTCCCCTCTCAGTGTTAGGCATATCCCAAACTGGTCCTCTCAGGTTTTAGGGAGGTCTCAGTCAAAATAAGAATTTTCAGATTATTTAATTCCTTGTGAATGGTTTACCAAACCGTGCACCAACCATGTGAGTCTCTATACCTCTTCAAGACATCCACACAGTTTGGCCACACAGTTTGTTGAACCATGCACCAACCTTGCTTTTGATTCTATTCTAAGTTACAAATTTACCTTAAAAATGTCACATGGTTAGCTCTAACCATGATCCAACCATGCGCCAACTACTTCCCCTCTCCAACAAGATGCATGATTACCTAGGGAAAACTGCACAGTTTCCCCCAACCATGTTCAAATAGTGCCCCCCTTAAAGGCTTCTAAAACCCTCCAAAACCACCTATAAGATACATGAGATTTCAACCAAAAAAAGAATAACTTAGAAACACTTAAATAAAGACTAAAAATAAGGCATGAAACACCTGGGAAATCTGAGGCCATTACAATCCCCCCTCTAAGGACTTCTCATCCTCAAGAAGTGTCTCTAGAGGTCCTGCTCAAACAACTCGGACTACCAAGCCCACACATCTGATTATTGCTTCCATGTTTCTTCTTAGACACATTAGTGCTGCCATTAAACTTAGATGAGAGGCACTATCATCCCTCATAGTACCATTTCACCCTGATCATTAATCCAAACCAGATGTTCCTCAAACGAAGCATCCACCTCTAACTCAATGTCCTCACTATCGATCATATGTGAATGATCAGAATCATACTTTCTAATACAATAAACAAAGAATAAATCACGCATACCTCAATGTCATAGAGAAATACCACTACAAAAAAATGTAATTTAGCGACGTTTCCCCAAAAACATCACTATATTAGCGACATCTCACCCAAAACATCGCTAAATTACTGGCGTTTCCTAAAAAATTTCACTAAATTAATGGCGTTTCCCCCAAAATAACCCACACTACATCCTGAACTCTTGAGGCCCCGAGAAACCCCATGATGAAGTACATCTCCACCTCATCCCACTTCCATACAGGTATAAGAAGTAGTTGAATTAAACCACCGAGTCACTGATGTTCCACTTTGATCCTCTAGAAAGTGAGGTAACAAGTGATGAACCCTGCTCTATTATTTTTCATTCATTCCCAGGAGGGAGATGGCGGCCATTGTTGACAAAGATTCAAGGTTTAATGGAGAGGGTAGATGCCTTTGGTGTGGGGAAGAAGAGTCATGTAGCAACGTTATGGTGGTCATAATGCCCTATGGGGTTCATGGGTTTCCAAGAGAAGGTGTGCCAATACCATTAATTGATCGATAGAAAGTAGGAGGGTCATGTGATTGTGGGGGTTGGGACCTTGGTTGCAAGCTCAAGGTTCTGGGAAATTGCGATGGGAGCAACAAGGTTCAAGGATCATCTGCCAAGCCTTGCCCCGACACACACCATTTTGATCTTTTCATGCAGGTACTTGGGTAAATAGTCCCAAAAACTATTTCTCTTGAATGATATGGGACACTTTATTTATAAAAACAGATATGTGATACAACTTGAGATTGATTATAAATACCCATTTAGTATCTGTCTCTTCCACAATTACTGAAAATTTCATATAGCACTTATCATTTGTGATAAACAGTTTTGAGGCTGTGTTTGTTGTAGGGGAGAAGGTGAGAGATATGGCCCATCTTCAGCTTGGCACCGGTGAAGAATGGGATCTACTCGGTGAAGTTCAATGCATCTGTCTCCAGGCTGCAAGCTTTCTCCATCTGTGTTGCGGTAATGGGGAGGGACCGATCGTTGGGTGCGTTGGGGAACGGTCTTCTGTCGAAAGAGCGATGGATTGATGAGGCTTCAAGTGAAATGGTTCATAGAAGAAGCTTGGGCAGAGGCGGAGGGGAAGCGGGGGCCAATTACTCCTCCCTTTATCCACCATATTCACCAGCTGGGAGGATTTAGCCTCTTCTTAAGACTGGTTCTGCAGGGTGGTAGTTGGGGCATTGGTGTTAAGTTTTTTGTATGAGGTGAGGTGCCTCCATATAGCAGAATAAAGCACTGTAAAATGTATAATGTGTAAAGAATAGTTTTTGGTGGCTTATGGAGACCCATTTATGCCCCATCTGTTTATCTTTCTTGGTCTGCATAAATGTGGGCCTTTTTGGATAAATATCACAAAGATTGATCATACAAAAAAATACCTTTTCCAGTGTGAGGACCCGACCCCAGAAAACCAGGAGTCGGTGCCTTCTGAACAAAATGTGTCATTTTAAGAAAATAAACATGCATTGATAACCACACATCACGTCCCATACAGAGGATCGAGTTCGGTTCATGCTCTAGAAACCGGTAACTTTAGAAATATTTCCTCTGATAAAAGCCGTTACCTGAAAATTTTAAATTCAAAATATAGGGTGAGAATAAGAATGCCTAGTAAGGGGTTTAAAATAAACCAATGAAACTTTTGAAAGCATTCTTTAAAAACTTATCCAAAGAGCATCCTCTTGTAGAAAACTGTAACACAAGTAACATAACATAAAAGTGCTCAACTAAGATTTTCAAAGAATACATGAATCAATTTAGCACATTTTAAAAAGGGGTAGTAAAGATATCCTGAACAAGTATGACGTATGAAAGTTTAAGCACAAATTAAACCGTTATGATTAATAATTAATTAGAGTTGCGTGTGAAGGAAACAAATTCAATTTCACATGTTGGTCACTATTTTACCTAAATCATGCCCCAAATATTTACTTGTGGCATTAATATGAACTTTATAAGTACATGAGTAGAATAGGCATATCATCTTGAAACGAAATTGTAACATGACTTGAATATGTGGCTTCAACATTTCATTTAGACATTCATGAACATATCACCAAGGTCCATCCCCAAGGTGTCATAAAAATTACCAAGGTTATTCACCAAGGTATCGTAAAACTTGTCAGCTCTAGAGATTAAATCTTTACCCAATGCATTAGAGCGCTATCAGGGCGCACCCTTAATATGTATTTACTTTCATGTGAGCCACATAAATCAATACTTCACTTAAACAGGGTTTTATATTCAAGATGTCCCATACCACCTTGAATAATTCATTCATAGTTGGTCATAATAGTTGAATTTACATATCTTATAAGTGAGACATGCATCTAGATGATTAAAAACGAAGCTAACAATCATATGATCGTTATTAAAAGGAAGAAAGAAAGGTAGATTATGGCACATACATTGACACCTAAGGTACTGAAAGAACATAAAACTAGAATTTATTCATTCAAGTTTTCTCTTGAAATTCTAAAAATTTTATAATCCAATTAATTACAAAGGTGAACCAAAAAGAAATATCAAGTAGGATTTTGAGCTTTCACATGCTAAAAAATTCAATATTGTTAAGACTTTTCATAAAACTGAATAATTTCCATGATAGAAATCATGAATCATCACCATAAGCAACGTCATTTAAAACATGGGAAAACAAATAAGTTACTCTTAAATGTGGATATAAGTTTTGTTTCACATCCTATTTCTTATGTTTTAACATTCTACCCAAACTCGAGACTTAATGTGTAAAGACCTCAGAAATGGGTATAATAAAGGTTCATGCATCATACAAGGTATATGTATATAACTGCATTCGTACTAGAAGAGGGGAACATCCATGTGCATTAACCCCCTAAAGGTATAAGTTAACAAGGTATTATATAGGGTAGGTAATGTCTTTAGTCATGAAATTTTTTGTTTATAAAAAAAATCTGCCCATATAATTCTATTAAAACTGAACATGTATAACATTTCCCATATATATATATATATGTATATATTTTTAACATAAATGATGGGGTGTTCGTGGGCCTATACACAAAAATAGAGAGGGTAAGTCCACTCCTATTTATATATATATAACCAAAGTACTCATGACCAAATATGTACATATATAAATATATAGCATGTCTTAAGGTTTGATATACATTTAATATAAGTATACCGAAGTTACCAAATTTAAGGATTTAGGTTCGGTTATAAGAAGAGTCTCAAATAACCCGTAGAGATATTTAAAAATACAAGGTTTTATGAACATATATATATGTATGGATATATATAACTCAACACCATGAACCAATTCATAACACTCCTTACGTCCATTACACCATTTGAATACCCAAAACCCGAAAAATTATATAACATTTTCCAAATTTACTTTTTTTGAAAACATGCATATGTGAAAATGTGAGACGTAGGAACATTTATACACAAACTTCATACATAACCAAAGTAAAAAGGCCATGCCCATTCATACTTATAACCGATGTATATACATATAACCAAAAGTACATATGTATTTTCAAAACAAAAAAAAACGAGGCAAGGTATAATCCTTACGTTATTTATGACATTTGAGCGCAAGAGAACCTGAAGTCCTAGGTTCAATGTTGAAGAATTTTTGGACTTGAACTGTAAGGTTATAAGTATATAATTTATGAAAATATAAGTGTATATACTCTCAAGGAAGAAAGACAAGGAAAAACTAAACCCTTACCTTTAAAACTTGGAGAAAGAGGAATTGAGGGAGATTGGCTGGGGCTCGCTGGAGATTTGAACAGGGAAGAAGAACCAAGAGGTCTCTGTTATTTATATACAAGATCTTACACACCACATTCCACACAAAATGTACCCACTTTCATTTTCATTTAATGGAGAGTTTCGTGCTTGAAGAGAAATAGGAGTTATGGGGGTCCTGATGGTCATAGGTGCAACAAGAATTAAGGAGTAGGGTTACTGGTGTAACCCATGCGCGGAGGAAGAAGATGACGTGCCTAGGGGAAAAGCTGGGAAAAAACAGACGGCCTAGATCGATCCCTTCGTCGATCCAAGGGATGAGACATGTCCGTGTTTTTTAAAAGGAAACGAGCGGCTTAGATCGTGCGTGAGGAGATCTAACAGTCCAGATCGCGCTTCACCCGAAAATATGATTCCCACATCGAAACGGAGCGTGGTTTTCACCTCCCTTATAACCCCGGGCCTCCCATCGGGTGTTCAGAAAAAACACAGCACCCACGAAGGGGGCCCTATACATGGACTCCCGCCCGCAGGCCTTAGCCTACCCCACCGCGGCCTCACGCACGCACTGGTGCACCTACACACTCCTACTCGCTCCCGAGCACCCTTCGGGGAACCCCTGCCCAAGCTCAGGCTGGCCATGGCTTGGGGCTGAGGGTCAGGCTCGACCACTTCATGTGAGCTGCCTCCCTCGGCCCTATCCAAAAGGGCTGGCCTTAGTGGGCCAATTTTTTTTGTAAAAGCTACACTAAAAAAGTTTTAAAGAAGAGGAAAACAAACCATTCATTAAATTTATATTCTTAAACATTAATGAATACAAACTACACTATGTCTTAGTTAAAAGTATTTCTAAAGTTACAAACACTAAACCTTTTTATAGGAAAAATTTAAAAATATTTTAATAAACCTATATGATAACCTTTATGCTAGTATAATAGAAAACTTAATTCAATCAAAAAATAATTTAATTTTAAGAAATTTAAACATAGTTTATAACATTATTTAAGAAAATTAAAATTTTTACATTGTATTTGAAATATTTGCAATGTTTTTAATTCCTTAATTCTTTTCAAAAACATAAGTGTGAAACGAAGTTTTAAACCATATCCTTTTAGAGTTTATAAAAGATGGTTTAATTATAACCTTAATCATAACTCAAATATTTAGAAACTAATTAATATTTAAATAAGTTCAATTATCCTAACAAGGTCCAATTACTATAATTATAACTATTGGATTCCAATGGTCACTAGAGCAACGGTCGAAAAAGTGTCCTATAAAACCAAACCTTACAGTGTCCTAAAACTTAAAAGGATGAAGATGGTGCTTCCCATTCCATTGATGCTCAACATGGTTTTCATGGTCACAGTGGTGATGTTTTTTTGCTTTAGTTGACTTGAAGGATCTCCTTTAATTACTGGGACTCGTTGTGGTGATTGGGGGTCTTCCCGTAGTTCTCATAGGGTTTTTAATAGGTATTTTTGGTTAGTATGTTTACTCTTTTCATCTTAGTGTATTGTAAACACTACAGTGTTCTTAATTAAATAAAGAGCCTTATGTTTGTCCTTTAATTTTTTTGTTTGTTTAAAAGGACTTTAACAAAAGTAAATGCATAGTATCATCATTATATGATACCCAAAATTTGGGGTGTTACATTATCCCCCCATTCAGAGAATTGTATCCTCACAATTTATCTCATAAAACCATAAAGGTTCCCCGATGTTCTCACCATAAACCCCATCATAGAGGATCCTCAGGTGCGTTCAACAGAACACACAATTTGATGCTCATCTCCTCTAGTTCTCTAATATAGATACACTTTGGACAGAAGGGGTTGAACTCATGCACCGAACACTCGGGCTTCCAGAGGGAGGCTCGAACGGTAAAAAGTTTGGAAACGTTCATATGGACCAACGTACGAAGAACTCTCCAAATTATATCTCAATCGAGAAAATCTAATTTATAGACATTTTCGTACAGGCTGACATTGATAAGTTGGTACATGTAGGTCGCACAAACGTTTCCCTCTAAAGCACCCTCTTGAAATTGTACTCTGGCTGTTTAGTTCCGACCTAGGGTGAAACACTGGAAGAGCTCTTCATGGTATTTTCCTCTCTGCTTACGCTCAACCATTTTTCCTGAGCCTATGTGGTAGTAGATGGAATCATTCCCTTGACAGGTGCAGAGAATCTATGGACCGTTTGTCACCTCAAACAATTTCTTGCACGTTCCTCACAGGTTTGCGAAGGGACGATACTCGTCTTTATAGGTTTTGATTGCGATAATCTCCAGTATCTCAGTAGGAAGAGATAATACGTGGGTTTTTCCTTCTATATGAAAGTTAAGATGATAGTTCAATCACTTGAAATCCATCCAAAAGTATAAAAAAATCAAAGTCAGGAAAGGGAAAAGACAATATTTCAATAAAAAAAAGTTTATTACTAAACATCAATGCTTGATTTTCCCCTAATGACCTACTACACGAACTCTAAAAAGAGAAGCAAAACTCCCTATCTCCTCAAACAAAACACAGGATGAACATTCAGGGTTAAAATCATGGGGGCACCTGTGACATCTCCTAAGTATATCATGAGGGGTATAAAGTTGGGAGATGTCAAAATATACTTCTTGCCTGGAAGGCAGTCGGGTGGACTCATCTTCTAACATTCTGAAGTCTAACAACTGGCCCCAGAAGCCGTAGTTCAAGATTTGACAATGATAGGCTGCTTGGAGGTCATCATCAGAAACAACTTCTTGAAACGTGTCGAGGGCCATAAATCCAAAGTCCTCACCTGCCATAAACACCCGGAAAAGTACCTCATGGTACCTTCCATGACGTACATAGGAGGGAAATTGGGTCATCATCATAAGGAGGTAATCCAACCCTAACCCCCGGTGTAGCTGAAGCACCCATGGTGAGTTTGACACATCGTACAGGTGTTTTCATGTCATGCAGATATGGGCATAGTTAAGAAAATTCTCTTGGCTAGCTAAAGACACAATGATATCTAGGGCCTCAGTGGGGAGAGACAAAAGATTAGTACCTTCGTTTTCCATATGAAAATTAAGGAAACTGATTTTTAGTAAATCTGAAGTATATTTTTCTTTGTTTAAGTTCCGACTTTCCAGAATTATCCAAACCAAACCCTCTGATACCAACTAAGAGGACCCAACCCCAGAAGACCAGGAGTCGGTTCCTTCTGAAAATGATTTGTCATTTTAAGAAAAGAAACATGCACTGATAACCAAACATCACGTCCCATACAGAGGACTGAGTTCGATTCGGGCTCTGGAAATCGGTAACTTCAGAAATGTTTCCTATGATAAAAGACGTTACCTGAAAATTTTAAATTCAAAACATAGGGTGAGCATAAGAATGCTTAGTAAGGGGTTTAAAATAAACCAATGAAACTTTTTAAAGCATTCTTTAAAAACTTATCCAAAGAGCATCCTCTTGTAGAAAACTGTAGCACAAGTAACATAACATAAAAGTGCTCAACTAAGATTTTCAAGGAATACATGAATCAATTTAGCACATTTTCAAAAAGGGGTAGTAAAGATATTCTGAAAAAGTATGATGTATGAAAGTTTAAGCACAAATTAAACCGTTAAGAGTAATACTTAATCAGAGTTGCGCGTGAAGGAAACAACTTCAATTTCATATGTTGGTCACTATTTTACCTAAATCATGCCCCAAATTTTTACTTGTGGCATTAATATGAACTTGATAAGGACATGAGTAGAATATACATATCATCTTGAAAAGAACTTGTAACATGACTTGAATATGTGGATTCAACATTTCATTTAGAAATTCATGAACATATCACCAAGTTCCACCCCCAAGGTGTCATAAAAATTACCAAGGTATCGTAAAACTTGTCATCTCTAGAGATTAAATCTTTACCCAACGCATTGGAGCACTATCAGGGCACACCCTTAATATGTCTTTACTTTCATGTGAGCCACATAAATCAATACTTCACTAAAACAGGGTTGTATATTCAAGATGTCCCATACCACCTTGAATAATTCATTCATATTTGGTCATAATAGTTGAATTTACATATCTTATAAGTGATACAGGAATCTAGATGATTAAAAACTAAGATAACAATCATATGACCGTTATTAAAAGGAAAGAAGAAAGGTAGATTATGGAACATATATTGACACCTAAGGTACTGAAAGAACAGAAAAATAGAATTTATTCATGCAAGTTTGCTCTTGAAATTCTAAAAATTTTATAATTCAATTAATTACAAAGGTGAACCAAAAAGAAATCTCAAGTAGGGTTTTTAGATTGCACATGCTAAAACATTCAATATTGTTAAGCCTTTGCATAAAACTAAATAATTTCCATGATAGAAAGCATGAATCATCACCATAAGCAACATCATTTAAAACATGGGAAAACACACAAGTTACTCTTAAATGTGGATGTAAGTTTTGTTTCACATCCTATTTCTTATGTTTTAACATTCTACCCAAACTCGAGACTTAATGTGTAAAGACCTCAGAACTGGGTATAATAAAGGTTAATGCATCATACAAGGTATATGTATATAACTGCATTCATACTAGAGGAGGGGAACATCCATGTGCATTAACCCCCTAAAGGTATAAGTTAACAAGGTATTATATAGGGTAGGTAATGACTTTAGTCGTGAAATTTTTTGTTTATAAAAAAATCTTCCCATATAATTCTATTAAAACCGAACACATATAACATTTCCCATATATATATATATATATGTATATATTTTTAACATAAAGGATGGGGTGTTCGTGGGCCTATACACAAAAATAGAGAGGGTAAGTCCACTCCTATTTATATATATATTACCGAAGTACTCATGACCAAATATGTACATATATAAATATATAGCATGTCTTAAGGTTTGATATACATTTAATATAAGTATACCAAAGTTACAAAATTTAAGGATTTAGGTTTGGTTATAAGAAGAGTCTCAACTAACCTGTAGAGATATTTAAAAATACAAGGTTTTATGAACATATATATATGTATGGATATATATAACTCAACACCATGAACCAATGCATAACACTCCTTACGTCCATTACACCATTTGAATACCCAAAACCCGAACAATTATATAACATTTTCCAAATTTACTTTTTTTGAAAACATGTATATGTGAACATGTGAGATGTAGGAACATTTATACACAAACTTCATACATAACCGAAGTAGAAAGGCCATGCCCATTCATACTTATAATCGGCGTATATACATATAACCAAAAGTACATATGTATTTTCAAAACAAAAAAAATGAGGCAAGGTATAATCCTTATGTTCTTTATGAAATTTGAGCACAAGAGAACCTGAAGGCCTAGGTTCAGCATTGAAGAACGTTTGGACTTGAACAGTAAGGTTATAAGTATATAATTTATGAAAATATATGTGTATATACTCTCAAGGAAGCAAGACAAGGAAAAACTAAACCCTTACCTTTAAAACTCGGAGAAAGAGGACTTGAGGGAGATTGGCCGAGGATCACTGGAGATTTGAATGGGGAAGAAGAACCAAGGGGACTCGGTTATTTATATACAAGATCTTACACACCAACTTCCATACAAAATGTACCCACTTTCATTTCCATTTAATGGAGAGTCTCGTTCTTGAAGAGAAAGAGGAGTTATGGGGGTCCCGACGGTCATAGGTGCAGTAAGAATTAAGGAGTAGGGTTACTGGTGTAACCCATGCATGGAGGAAAAAGATGATGCGGCTAGGGGAAAAGCTAGGGAAAAACGGGTGGCCCAGATCGATCCCTTCATTGATCCGAGGGCTGAGACATGTCCGTGTTTTTTAAAAGGAAACGAGCGGCTTAGATCATGTGTGATGAGATCTAATGGTCCGGATCGTGATTCTCTTGAAAATATGATTCCCACATAGAAACGAAGCACAGTTTTCACCTCCCTTATAACCCCGGGCCTCCCATTGGGTTTTCAGAAAAAACACAACACCCACAAAGGGGGACCTATACATGGGCTCCCGCCCGCAGGCCTTAGCCTACCCTACTGCGGCTTCACGCCCACACTGGTGAACCTATGTGCTCCTGCTTTCTCCTGAGCACCCTTCGGAGAAACCCTACCTGAGATCAGGCCGACCACTGCTTGGGGTTGAGGGTCAGGCTCAGCCACTTCGTGTGAGTTGCCTCCCTCGGCCCTAGCCAAAAGGGCTGGCCCTAGTGGGCCAATTTTTTGTAAAATCTACACTAAAAAAGTTTTAAAGAAGAGGAAAACAAACCATTAATTAAATTTATATTCTTAAACATTAATGAATATAAACTAAACTATGTCTTAGTTAAAAGTATTTCTAAAATTACAAACACTAAACATTTTTATAGGAAAAATTTAAAAAGATTTTAATAAACCTATATGATAACATTTGTGCTAGTATAATAGAAAACTTAATTCAATCAATACATAATTTAATTTGAAGAAATTTAAACACAGTTTATAACATTATTTAAGAAAATTAAAATCATTACATTGTATTTGAAATATACGCAACGTTTTGAATTCATTAATTCTTTTCAAAAACTTAAGGGTGAAACGAAGTTTTAAACCATATCCTTTTAGAGTTTATAAAATATGGTTTAATTATAACCTTAATCATAACTCAATTATTTAGAAACTAATTAATATTTAAATAAGTTCAATTATCCTAACAAGGTACAATGGCTATAATTATAACCGTTGGCTTCCAATGGTCACTAGAGCAACGGTCGAAAAAGTGTCCTATAAAACCAAACCTTACGGTGTCCTAAAACTCAAAAGGAAGAAGATGGTGCTTCCCATTCTGTTGATGCTCAACATGGTTTTCATGGTTACAGTGGTGATGTTTTTTTTCTTTAGTTGACTCGAAGGATCTCCTTTACTTACTAGGCCTCATTGTGGTGATTGGGGGTCTTCCCGTAGTTCTCATAGGGGTTTTAATAGGTATTTTTGGTTAGTATGTTTACTCTTTTCATCTTAGTGTATTGTAAACACTACGGTGTTTTTAATTAAATAAAGAGCCTTATGTTTGTTCTTTAAATTTTTTGTTTGTTTAAAAGGACTTTAACAAAATCAAATGAATAGTATCATCATTATATGATACCCAAAATTTAGGGTGTTACATCCAGGACTCCCAAGGTGGAGGCAGAAACCTTTGTAGGTGCGGAGGAGTCGGAGGAAAAGGCGGAGCAAAATATGAACCTGCATATTTCAATAAATATGAACCTGCACATTTCAATTTTGGACCTGCATATTTCAATTATATAATAAATATGAGCCTACATATTTCAATTCTGAATACATATAAGTTACACAATTAATATTCAAACATTAATATGTATAAAACTAAAATTATTATGAACTTGTATATTTCAATTCTGAAATAAATATGAACCTACATATTACAATTATGAACCTGCATATTTCAATTATGAATACATATAAGTTACACAAATAATATTCAAACATTAATATGTATAATCCTGATACATATAAGAAGCAAACAACTCAAAAAATTCTGAAATCTGAAGAAAATAATATGAATAGAAAATCAACCATTACGATTTCACTGTTGAAATAGAATCAAAAAATGAAAAAATGAATCACTATTGAATGGAAAGGCAGAATGTAGTGTAAAAAATTTGTAATTAACTAACAAAGAGATGAGTCTTTAGTAAATATTAATGTGAATCAAAGGTTAAAAAAGAGTACCCTTCAATGAAGCTATTTATATCTTTGAGGGAACACACATAAAGATTCCAACACCTATAGGAAAACTATGTAAAACAATTAACCAAACTTAAACTATAGAAATAACACACCTTTAAAAGTATAGAACAATATACCAAATTGTTACATTAATGTTATGGAGCAGTGATTGGGATGAAATAACTAACATGTGCACATAATCCGATCTTGAAAAAGCAGTAACATTTATACACACATAGACGATCTTGATATGGAATGGATCCAACCCATGGGTGGTCGGCTCGCAGTGGTCACGGCTGGAAGGGAGGATACCCACTACATGGTGGTAGGGCCACACAACTACTGCCCGGTGTGGGAACCCTAGAGCAGTGATAGAGGAATCAGAGGTAAAGGCGGAGAAGGCGGAGGTGAAGGCGGAGGTGAAGGAAGAGCACGTGAAGAAGGAGGAGAAACCTAGGGTATCATCACGACGAAGAGGAATAGAGTGAGAGTAGTGGCTGTATGTGGGGGGTCACCATAGAATATAGGATATGTTGTAGTGTATATTATTGTAGGTGGGACACATGGATTGGAGGCATACCTATGTTTAGTATATTTAGTAGAAATGTGAATGAACCAAGTCATACTGAAAAAGGTGCAGAGTGTGAGTTTATTCTCTCCAAGCCCCTTGAAGAAATTAGTTCCTGATCACTAAAAAAAATTCTCAACCATCAATATAAGAAATTATATACATGCTCTAATAGATTTTTTTTTGGCTGTAATCAAAATATTTAATTTGGTATTAACTAGGATTTGATGAAGGTTAGAAAATTTAGATTAAAATATAACTAGATATAAAGAGAAAATAAGAAAAATATTACAAATGAGAAGCATCAAAAGGTAGAGGAGGAAAAGGGAAAGGAGATGTATGACATGAGAAAAAAGAAAAGTCTGGTTTCTATAGTTGATACAAAATAAAACCAACAATGAGGAATTCATTTAAAAGAAGATAGATGTTTAATACCCAGAACACAAAAACCGATTATCTTGACACACTTACCCCATGCCAAAGATAAATACAACTCAAAGATGAATAACATGATCATAGATAACTCAATATGACTTGAAAGATAAATATAGATAAAAAAATAGCACAAACCGCAATAGTGATAATTGATATAGAATTCTTGATAGAGTTAATAAGTATATGAAATTATAGAGGAATAAGTATTTTCCTAAATCAATATAAATGCAGATTTTGGAGATTTGAGTATTCACCTCAGATACTAAGAATAAGGATACAAAAATATTGACATATTTAATAAATATATGAAATTACAGAGGAAGAAATATTTACCTAATTCAATAGAAATGTAGATTATTGAGAATTGAGTATTCACCTGAGATGGTAAGAATAATATACACTGAAAAGTGAAACACATTAAAGACAGGAAAGATAGCAGGTTGGTTAAAATAGAAATATTTAAACATCCGAAATGAATTAAAGATCATATGTTCTTCTAAGGAATATCAACTAAACCTGTAATATGAAAATCAATGCATGAATATGATTATCTTTGGATGAGAAATTTTTGAATCTGAATATAGCAGTATGCAATTAAGAGAACATTTCAGTGGTTTAAGACACATTTGCATACTTCAATGAAAAACATGATCCAAATGAAGCATGTGAGTCATAATATCAGGTTTTACAATCTAAAAAGGTAAAGAGATTAATTTTCATTTAGATAGATAATAGATCAAGAATTGAAAGCTATTGGGGTGAATGGATCAAGGAGATATTAAGGAACCATTCGCTGCACTCATTGCTCATGTCACTCATACACTTTAATGTCATTTATTCAGTTATATTTGGATTTATGGAATTCTAATATGGTGACCACAAGGAACACCATAATGGTGTTAACATGTTTTTGAATATTAATGATGGTATACAACTCTCTGATCTTAAAATATATGAGCATCACTCAAATGGTGATGAGAGTAAAACCCAATCCAACCCTATTAATGCTCATGACAATCTTATTATTTCATGTTAACTTTCCCTAACCCCCTTCTAAGAAAAATTACCAGAGTCACAACTTCACATATAGGAATGGGACTTCCCATCCCTGGTAGTGAGGACGTATACTCCCATGCTAGTTCACAACATGAAATATTTGTTACTCATTGTATCCCCAATGAGGCTCTCTTAGTCTCTATTATGGGTCAGGTGCTCAAGGAGAATGATAGTGATGGGTAGGTGAATGTGGTCTCACCCTCTTGTAAACATAAGACTAGTATGGATCATATTAAATATTGTGTTATATCACTCAACATCCTACAAAAATAAGGGTTCAAGAGAAGGAAATTTAATGTGAAAATGAAGATTCATATATTTCAAGAAAACAATAAAGCTTGGAAACAGCTAGAAACAACCCCAACTTTCCATTGAATCCATAATATAATAATTAATCAAGAATAATTAAGACTACCATTATCCTTGGGATAAAAAATAACCCATCAACTGGTTAGTTTCCATACAGGTTCCTATAATTTGTTGGAGAAAATCCCATTAGATTTGAGCATCCACTCAAGACACATCTTTGATCCAAAAAACTGTCCATGGACAACTATATTAAAAAAAATGCAATCCAATCTTCACATAAATATTGAAAAAAATATTAAAAAAATATACAATCCAAGCTACATAATATATTTAATAGCATTGAATAAACACAATGCAACTATAAATGGAGAACTGTTTGAATGATCATAGAACACATACCCCTATAAAGCGATGTTGAAATGTATGTAATTGAACAGGTTTATAACATTCATAATGACTAATACATGTTATCTTGAACAATTAAATTATGTAATCTATGTATTGAATAAAATAAGGTAAGCATACCCATGTTATACAATACGATGTAGTGTAAATGAAAGTTGTTACTCCTACTATTGATTAGAATATATTAGTGAGAAAAAATACTAGGAAAGAAGTTATACATAATAATGGAATAGTAAAAACCAACCATTATTGAATAATCATCTGAATCAAATGATATACTATGAAAAGCATTATTATCTAAAAGAGTGTATCATTGAATAGGTAATTAATCTCATACCTATAAAATAAGTCAACAAAATTTCTTATTATTTTCAAACATAACATGAAAAAGTAGACAAAAAATTTTGAACCCTAAGTATTATAGAAGTGAAATGACATGAGTAATGCAGAAGCCCAGATTTAGGTTCATGAATAGGTAATTAATATCATACTTGACATGTGAAGATGTTGTGGGAGGGAATAACATACTGGGAAACAAAATTCTAAACCCAAGCAGTGAAATGATAAAAAAACCAGACAGTAAAATTTGAATAGGTAATTAATATCATACCTATAAAATAAGACAAAAAAAATTTGTTATTATTTTCAAACATAACATGAAAAAGTAGATGAAAAAATTTGAACCCTAAGTATTATAGAAGTGAAATAACATGAGTAATGAAGAAGCAAGGATTTAGGCTCATGAATAGGTAAGTAATATCATTCCTAAAGTGCAGAGACGATGTGGGAGGGAATAACCTACTGGAAAACGAAATTCCAAACCCAAGCAATGAAATGATAGAAAAAACCAGACAATAAAATTTGAATAGGTAATTAATCTTATACCGATAAAATCAGACAACAAAATTTGTTAATATTTTCAAACATAACATGAAAAAGTAGACAAAAAAATTTGAACCCTAAGTATTATAGAAGTTAAATGGTACCATTAATATAGAATCAAGGATTTAGGTTCATGAATAGGTAAGTAATATCATACCTTAAGTGTGAAGATGATGCGGGAGGGAATATCCTACTAGAAAATGAAATTCCAAACCCAAGAATCCCTGGAATAGCCGACTGAAATTGTAAGAAGGAGGTGGTTTTAAGGGATGGAATGATAGTCAATTGAAGATGATCTTAAGGGATTGAATACAATGGAAACGATGCGTATGAGGCTTTCATTAAGAAAGAACAACCGATCATTTAGTAGATTTGAAAGAACTCACGAACTGGAGATAGTTGGAAGGAAATCATGATTGGGAATATGTACACGACAGAGAGGTGAGGTGAAACTGGGAGAATGATCAAGACAAAGTAGAAGCATATCAGACTGCACGGAAACCAAGAGGAGGAGGACGACATAGGCGGGGGTTTCTTGGTAACCCCAGGTCACGAAGAGGTGAAACTGTAGTGGGATAGGAATACCAAACATGACATAAAGGTGAGCTAAATCCAAGAGAAGGAGAACATACGAGAAGGAAGACAGAGTGCATCATAACCAGGAGAATGAATACTACGACATTGGGGGTTTACGGGGGTTTGTGGGGATTTTAGGTCATGATGAGGTGAAACCCAAGTGAAAATGGGAGTGGGAGGGAGCGAATGGAAGATAATGGGAGCGGAGGAGGGATGTGGTTACATGAAGGATCGACACATACAGAAAAAAGGATGTGGAGTATTTCAAGGGTGACACGTGTTATGGGAGGATGCTAAGATTAGTATATTTATTAGATACGGGTTTATCATTTTTTAGTGGGAGAACTTTCATTAAAATCCCTTAATGAAAAGATATAATACATGATACTCACATATTGATATGTATTTGTTGTAGATTATGAAATACTCCACAATGATCATATCATTAATTGGTATGATCTATAAAACTATTAAAAATTGATATCTAGGACTGAGAAGTGTTCTCATGGAGAGACATTCAGAATACCCAAATGTGGATGTTATAGAAATTAATTTCTCTAACTCTAACTCATGAGTATTTGATACCGAGTGTGCATTACACATTTGTGTTGACAAACACAATCTCAAAGATAAGAGGGAATTGATTGAGGGTGAAGTATATCTTCATGTAGGTATTGGAGAAAAAGTTGCTGCATTAGAGGTCAACACTTATGACATGATTTTACCAAGTGGATTGATCTTGGAATAGAAAAACTATTATTATGTCCTTGCCATAAACAAGAATTTTATTTATGTATCTTGTTTAGACAAGATGGGTCATTAATTCATAATTAAGAAAAATATTTGTTATATATATAAGAATGAAATATTTTATTGAACTGATAATATAATGAATGGTTTATATATTCTTGATACGGATAATCCTGACTATAACATTCAGAATCAGAAGGTCAGGGTTGATTTTAATCCCACTTACCTTTGTTATTGTTTCATTGGACACATAAACAAGAAATGAATTCAAAGACTCCATAAATATGGATTGTTGGACTCATTAAATTATGAATTGTTTGATATATACAAATCTTGTTTATTGAAAAAAAATGAAAAAGTCACCTTTTGGGAGAAAAGGTGAGAGGGCTAGTGGATTATTGGATCTTATACATAGTGATGTATGCAGACTAATGAGTACATAATAAAATAGTGGTTTTAGGTACTTTGTTACTTTTACTGATGATTTTA
This sequence comes from Viscum album, assembly GCA_963277665.1. Taxonomy (NCBI): domain Eukaryota; kingdom Viridiplantae; phylum Streptophyta; class Magnoliopsida; order Santalales; family Viscaceae; genus Viscum; species Viscum album. The sequence continues at coordinate 1,598,622,017 of OY728130.1, read as the reverse complement.
GTTAATGTGGATATGTGGTTTTTATGAAACACAAGTATGAAACTTTTGAAAAGTTAAAAGAGTTTCATAATGAAGTACATAATAAACTGGGAAAAAGTATTAATGTTCTCTGATCAAATCAGGGTGATGACTACTTGATTCAGGAATTCATAGTTCATTTAAAAAATTGTGGAACTGTTTCACAACTCACTCCTCCTAGAACACCATAATGGAATAGTGTTTCTAAAAGGAGGAATCATACCTTGTTAGATATGGTTCGATAAATGATGAGTTTATGTGACCTTTCTATCTCATTTTGGGGTTATGCTCTAGAAACTGCTGTATTATTACTAAATCGTGTTCCATTTAAAGTAGTCACAAATACACCATATGATATATGAACTAGGAAACGTACCATTATGTATTTTACAAGTATTTGGGGTTGTGAAACATTCATACATTGATTAATACCTGACAAACACGACCCAAAATCTGACAAATACTTATTTTTTGGTTATCCCAAGGCAACGAGGGGATATTTTTTCTATAATCTTATTGAGAAAAAAGTGTTTGTGGCCTGATTTTATATATTAATTGAGAAATAACTCATTGATCGGGGTGTTAATGGGAGGATAGTTGAACTTGGAGAAGTTTAAGACCAACAAACAAGAGTTTTCTTGAGATGTAAGTTGAGATGGTTCCACAAAGAGTTGTGAAAAAAGAACCACCTCAAGTTAAATAAGAGCCTCAAAGGTCTGGTAGAATTCATTAGATACCCAAGAGATATGAACTTCTCATGGAATATGATAATGAAATAATGTTCATAGGAGATGAACCCTCTTACTATAGAGAGGCCTTTGAGAGTTCAAATTTTAAGAAATGGTGAAAAACCATGGAATATGAGATGGACTCCATGTACACTAACCAAGTTAGGAACTTGGTAGATGCACCTGAAGGGGTGATACCAATAGGGTGAAAGTGGGTTTTATATAAGAAAACTGACATGTATGGTAGATTGTCTACCTATAAATCATGCTTGGTGGGAAATGGTTACAAAAAAAATTCATGGTATTGACTATAAAGAGGCCTTTTCACCAGTTTCGATGATAAAGTCAATTCATATTTTTCCAACCATAACAGCTCATTATGATTATGAGATATATCAAATGAATGTCAAAAATGAATTCCTTAATGGGAATTTACTTGAGGACATGTATATGATACAACCTGAGGGTTTTGAAGTTCCAAATGAGAATGCTAAGTTTTTCAAGTTGTGATGATCTATTTATGGGATGAAGAAAGCATATTAGAGTTGGAATATCCTGTTTGATGATGCAATCAAAGAGTTTAGTTTTATAAAAATTGTGGATGATTTCTATGTATACAATCATCTTAGTGGGATCATAATAGTATTTCTAATACTGTATATTGATGACATACTGCTTATTGGAAATGATGTACCAACACTTCACTCTTTGGAGATATGGCTAGGTAAATGTTTCTCAATAAAATACATGGGTGAAGTATCTTACATACTTGGTATGAGGATTTATAGAGATAGATCTAAGAAGCTGCTTGGAATGAATCAAAACACATATATTTGTAAAATGATAAAGTGGTTTAGTATGGATAACTCTAAAAAGGGGTCATTACCAGTGTTACATGGCACAAATCTTAGAAAGATTCAAGATCTTTCTAAAGAGTTAGATATAATGGATATAATTTCTTATTAATTTACCATAGGATCTATCATGTACACTATTCATGTACTTAACACAATATATTATACGATTTGATCATAATAAGTAGATACCAATCCAATCCTGGTGATATCCATTGGATTGTTGTGAATAACATCTTTAATAACTTGAGAAAGACTAAGGATATGTTCTTATTCTTGTTCTCTAGAGGAGAGTGTGGACTATGTGTAAAAGGCTACACAGATGCTATTTTCCAATATGATAAAGATGATATGAAATCTCAATCGAGATTTGTGTTTTTTCCTAAATGGTGGAGTTGTTAGTTGAAAAAGTTTCAAACAAGTAGCTATACCAGACTCAACAACAGAGGTATAATACAACTATGCATCAGATGTTGTGAAGGAAGATGTTTGGATCAGGAAGTTCATTTCTGAACTTGGAGTGGTTCCTAGAATTGGGGGATAAATTGAGTTGTATTGTGATAACAATGGTGATATTGGTTAGGATAAGGAACCTAAACCTCATAAAAATACCAAAACCATCCTTTGAAAATACCATCTCATACCAACGATTGTTGATATGGGCGATATAAATATTAGTTGGGTGGTTTCACATGATAATGTAGTAGATCTGTTAACAAAACCATTACCACAAAAACAAAATGAGGGCCATGTAGAATCTTTTGGTATTAAACACATGAGAGATTGGTTTTAATGGTTGTAAATGTATACTGTTATTATAATAAAGGTAATCACCATTTATCATTAATTCATGTGTTATGAAATTTATTTTACATGAATGGTCAAATGATAAATATCCCCTCAAAGTAAAAACTTTGAGTTGTCCCTAAACAATGATCATCATGGAGTATAATGAGTTATGATGATATGTAAAGGTTGGCTTGAATATATTCTTATATTCATTACAAAGGGTTGTATATAAGATATTGAAGGATATATTCTTGAGGTAATATATAGAGACTTATTACTTGGACTGATCCGCTACACTACATCTCATGGAATGTCACACAATCATGGATATACTTAGGGGTGTATGCATATTATCAATCCTTCTTACATGATGTTGGTGAGATGTCTAGCATGAGAAACTTTATACTTTGATACCTTAATTATGTAAGTAAACATATGAACTTAGATAATAGAGGGGTGGTTGGGTATGTTGCTGATCATGTCATCGGTTGGAGTGAAACCAAGATGAGATTTTTCCATTTATATGTCAAGAAAATACATCTAACCCTTGATTGAATTAGACTGAGGAAATGCATGGACATGATTAGTTGTTTCACATATTATGCGTTCAAATACTTGGATAAGTGACATGTGATGTTCTTATTAGATATATGAATGAAATGTGATTTATTGATCCACTTAGTCAGTCTTTTTCAGAGAATCAAAAAAAATGATGAGAGGCCTATACTAGATTGACATGTTTCATGTCTAGTGGTCGCTTGATGTCATGAAAAAATGGATTATATAAGATATATATGATTTATATGATATATATTTTTGTGGACATGTTCATATATATATATGAGTATGTTTTATGGAGATCACATTAGACCCCTTAGTAGCTTGAGTAGCACTGATGTTTTGCTAGAGGCCGATATTTTCTTATATCTATGAAATAGAGATTTCATAGTAGTTGTCAATGATGATAAGGCCTCTAGGGTCACACAATTAGGTCCTTGGATAAGGATAAAATTTTGGAATTTTTTTTTTGTTCAAAATGAAGATATTTTGATGAAAAACCGTATCCAAAAGAGTTTGGATGGATTCACAAAGAGTTGTGAAGTTATGCATAAAGTACTTATGGGATTTTTGCGAAAGTAGGAGATTGTTAGATATGAACTAATATATATATATATAATATGATATTATATATATAAAGTGTATATTTAAATAATTTCAATAATAAATATATATTTGATATATATTTATTTTCTCCGAACAGTTTTATTATCAGTTACAATTCATTATGAATGGATTAATTGGCTTGACTGCTTATTGAATAAGATTCAATGAATTATGGGAATAAATGTATATGGATACATTAATATGGACAACATGTTTTCATTTAATGAAACACATCATGGATGAATATATAAAGAGATGTGATCCCTTCCATTGTGAGAGTCTAATTGTGAAAAAGCCTCTCAATTTTCTCTTCCTCCCACACTATTGTTCATCATATGAGATGAAAGTGATAGAACTCCTTCAACATTTTAGTATCCTCGTGATACGATCATGGATTCATTGTCTAATGTACCCATCCTAGGTAGGGTTATTTTTTTCACTGATTTTTGATCTTCATCAAGTATTATCCTTCATTATGGAAGAAAAATACTACTGTCATTAGTGATTTCCAAGTACACTATTTATAGAGTTTTATTTATGAATTAATTATCAAAGATAGATCTACCTGTGCTTTGGTTATCTTCCATTGCACATGGTTATGTGATGATCATACAAAACCCATTAATAACACCCCAAACCAAATCATTGGGTCCAACCAGAGTGTCACATGACCTCATGTGCACCTCCTCGTACACAAGAGGCTAATAACTAGTGGCGATAACCTAAACATGGGGAGACTATGTCCTCGGTACAAATATAAAAAAAAATATTCAAAAGGAAGTGATAATAAAATAATAAATATATGTAATGGAAGAAAATGACATATTGATACAAGACCCTTTACCTTGATTAGATCCCCGACCATAAAGTCTACATGCGCACTAAGATTCCTATATAGGGCATGATTATAAATCCAGTAAGATACCACTAATTCATACTTATAATAAGTGAAACATTTATATAAAAATGTATACAATGATGGAAACATAAATGAACAAGTAAACAATCACATTTCAAGTCATCATGCACTAACTAGGCTTCCAAGAACTTTAACCCTACCCGCTTTGGATCCGTGTTGGAAGAGAAGTTATGACCAGTTTCCATGAATCCACAAGACCAATGTAAGTCTCAGAAGAGACTACAAGGCCAACATGCATCAAATCAATCCACAAGCCCATCATATCCCACCAACAGTCTTAGGTCAGGACATAAGGCTATCATGCCCCACCATCAGTCTTAGGTTGGGCTTCAAGGTTATCATGATCTTATATCTTTCATTCAATACCCCACCGTAATCATCATGAATCATGTCACACATTCCATACCATATAAGGAATTACCCAATACATTAAGGGTACACCTATCACTTAATACCATATAACATAATTTTACAAGTCATACACATATTTACATACATAAGCCATAACAAGAAAATTCTTGAGCTATACACAAGCACAAGCATGTAAAATCAAGAATGGTATCATGATCCACACATGTACTCACATGCATGTCATATCAATAAAGGCCTCATGGGACACACACACAAACATGCACAAGCATGTCACACCAATAAAGGTATCATGGGCCACACACACACACAACATGTCATATCATACATTTTATATAATTTTTGTAACATGGTAAAGAACTTCCTTCCTTAAATTCATTTAATCCCATCATCAAGGTTCTCCACCTGAATCAAGATCACATACCAACAATCCCTAGAACCAACCCCAAATTACCACATAAGGATTCAAGAGTGAAGATCCAAGAAGAAGAACACGACACGGGCTAGCATCAGTTTAAACTTACCCAATGAGATCCATCATAATGATCATATCTAGATGAATCTAAGAATGATCAAGACAAAAATAGATTTCCACCTTCATTTTATTCTAATATATAAGGAATAACATTAGATCATTTTGGAATTAGTTAATCTAAACCTACAAGTATGGATCTGGTCTCTTCACTAAGGATAAGAGAGAAGATCTTGAAGAAACATAAAGAACTAAGTACAAAAAATCGCTTACATTGAAATCCCTAGGACCTATGTCTTTAGATACAACAAAATTTATCTCTAGAGGGAGGGAATTATTCAATAATAGCTATTGGAGTCCCTAGGTTTGAGATCTCTAGGCATGGGAGGAAGAATGTGTGGTTTCAAGGAGGTTTTGGGTCAAAATAATAATTTTCAGATCATTTAATTCTGTATGCACGATTTACCAAACCGCGTGAGGATCTTTACCTCTTTAGGTAATCCATATGGTTTGGAAACATAGTTTGTTAAAATATTCACCGAACTTTATTTTGATTCTATTTTGTGTTACATAATTACTTGGGGGAATGCTGCATGGTTATCTCTAACCTTGTTCCAACTGTGTGCCACCTGCTGCTCTTATCTAACAAGTTGCACATTTACCTTGAAAAAAACAAAACAATTTCCCTTAACTACATTCAAACAATGACCCCCCTTAAAGGTTTTTAAAACCCCCCAAAAAAACCTAGAAGCTACCCAAGACATCACCCAAAACAAATCATAACTCAAAAAAACTTAAGGAAAGGATAAAAACAAGGCATAACACACCTAGTAAATATAAATCCATTAAAATATCCACCTCTAAGGACTTATCATCCTCGAGAAGTGTCTCTAGTGGTCCTTCTAAAAAAAACTCAAACTACTAAGCCTGCACAACTGATTCTCACTCCCATGTTTCTTCTTGGATATGTTCATGATTCTATAAAACTCATATGAGAGGCACTATATTCCCTCGTAGTAGCATTTCACTCTGATCAAAAATCTGTATCAAATGCTCCTCGAACAAAGAATCCACCTAAAACTCAATGTTCTCACTATAAATCATATACGAAGGATACAAATCATGATTTCTAAGAAGCGACACATATAACGCATCATTCATACCTCGATGTCATGGAGAAATACCTAATAAAATATACACCATCCCAATTTTTTCCACTATCTCAAACAATCCCACAAACTATTGTTCCAATTTCACATACCTTCATAATCATCGGTGCCCAAATTTAGGTGATACCTACAAGAAAACTTAATAACCTATGATTAAATCCAATAGTATCTATAATCGGTCTATATAAGAATAATTCCATCTTCGAGTGGTAACCAAACTCTTCTTGATCAACTGCACCTGCTCAGAGGTTTCCTATACTAAAGTCAACTCGACAACTATTGAATTACAAGCTTCATGAAAACATAACAGAGAATAACATGGTCAACCATAAAGAGTCTCAAAAAGAGATATCTGAATTTAAGATTAAAAACTTTTATTATATTAAAACTATACCAAATCCATATGATCATCCCATTCTCCACCAAATTCTAGAACACACACCTTAGGAATATCCTCTAAAATTTAGATTGTCCTCTCAGACTATCCATCTGTCTGAAGGTGATATGTCATACTCAACTTCATATGTGACCCCATAAACTTATGGAATACTTTCAAAAACCATGACATAAAATGAGAATATTGATCCAACATGATACTCATAATCACTCCATGCAGTTGCACTATCCCTCGAACATACAACCTACCCAACTAATCCACATATCGAGTTTCTCGAATGGGAAAGAAATGTACAACATTTTTAAGTTGATAAAAAATAACCCACACTACCCCTAACCTCTTAGGGTATTGGGAAACCCATGATGAATTACATCTATACATCATCCCACTTCCACCTAGGTATAAGAATTAGTTGGACTAAAAAATCAGGGTGTTGATGTTCTGCTTTAATCCTTTGAAAAGTGAGGTAACAAGTGAAAAACCCTTCTATGTCCTTTTTCATTATTAGCCACCTAAGTGATGTCAGATATCATGATAAATATTATTTAATCCTGAATGAACCACCCATTTTTAGGTGTGTGAATACCTCATCAATTCCTCTTTCATATAAGTAGGAACTACCACTCATCATTCTTATCCAAGGACCACCCTAGAAAAATGTTTTCTCCTTTCAACCTCTCCCACATCACTAGAAAATCATGATCGGCCTCCTAACTAGCTTTGATATGATCAACCAAGGTATAAGTGATAACCAATGGTACACAAGATACCAAATATTTCTCTATCTATATTCCTACCTTCCAATTCATGATAAAACTCATTAAAATCTACACTTCTTCTGATATTTATAATCTCAAATACCATGAATTTTTGCTAAGGGATTCAACAATGAAATTACCTTTTCTAAGAGAATATTCCATCTTTAAATACAATGTCTATAGATACTTGAACCAATGTATCTATCACATATTCAAGTCTCAATGGGAGAAAATACATCGTGATATATTATGGTTCATATAGAAAACAAACCTCTTTCTAAAGATATAATGATGCTAACATTTCAATTCATGAACCAAAACAACTAACTTTAGGTTGTGAGTAGGGTAGTTTTTCTCATGGGGTCATAGATAGCGAGACCCATAAGCAACTACTTGGTCATTCTGCTCCAAGATAACCCCTAAACCAACTCCAGAGGCATCACAATACACTGCATAACCAATCCTAGGTTTTGGTAAAATTAGAATCAGAGTATATTTCAACCTTATTTTTAGATCTAGGATGGCCTCCTTGCATCGATAAATCCACTTGAACTTTACCCCCTTCTTGGTAAGTTTGGTCATAGGTGCTTCCAAATGGGACAATTCTTGGATGGTCTTCTTGTAGTTCCTAGATAATCCAAGGGAACTCTGACTCTAAATCACATTCCTAGGACACACCCACAATGTAACCGCCTACACCTTCTATGGATCAATAAATATCTTTCTTAGAAAAAACATGTCTAAGAAAGCATACCTCTTAGATCCAAAAGTTACACTTTTGAAATCTTGTCATAAATTTGATGCGCTCTAAGAGTACAAATACGATCTCTAAATGTCTAGCATGAAATTATGAGGTCCATGAATACACCAAGATGTATTTAATAAATAAAATGATGAAATAATCCAATAATTAGTGAAAATTATATTCATCTAGGTCATGAACACTATTGGAGCATTCATCAACCAAAACAAAATCAAAAAATACTTGTATAATACATATCTTCTCCTAAACAATATCTTTGGTATATCCTCTTCTTTGACCTGAAGTTGTTGATAACATGATCATGGATCAATTTTGTGGAACCATTAGGATCCCCTTAACTGATTAAACAAATCATAAATCCTAGTTAAAAGATACCAATTTTTTTTATTATGACCTAATTCATTTTTTCATAATACATGCATAGCCTCAGTCTACCATCCACATTTTTGACAAAAAGAACTAGACAACCCCAAGAGTAATTTCTTAGCTGAATAAACCCATTTTCCTCAAGATATTCAAGCAATAATTTTAGATCCTTCATCTTAGATGGTGAAAACCGATATAGAGGGTTCAATATAGGTTGTACACTTTACATGATTTCAATATCAAACTTTATTCCTCTTTGGAGAGGGATTCATGAGAAATCGTCTAGAAAGACGTATGGGTAAAGGTCCTCTATAGGTGGAAAAGTGGTTGTATTAATTACTTGATATCTTGTAAGATCCATAGTTTCCACCTAATCCATAATTCTCATGATTTTACTGAGGTATAGTCCCACTATATCTGCTCATAGATCCTATTCTGTAGTCAAAACATGATTCTCTCTCTTCTAGGAGGTAATAGTCACCCATATTCAATAAAAATTGATATAATCTCGATAATGAGTTAAACAATCCATATGAAAGATCAATTCAAAATTGATCATCTCCAAAACTAGGAAATATCATAGATGTCTATAGCCTACAACCATTATATGACATTTTGGACATCTCAAAGTATGCTCTATCCTCTTTACAAGAGGAGTATTAAGAGAAAATAATTTAGGGAAAATATTATTGTAAAACCTAACTTGATAAATACTTGAGAGAAGATATAAAAGAACGAGAAGTTTCTATATCAAATAAGGTGGTAAAGAGAGTATATGTAATCAAAATCGTACCCCAAACTATAAAAGTCCCCTCTCCATCATTATCAAAAATCTAATCCACACCATAGACTCTACCCTTATCATATCCATATCTTTCCCCCACGATCCTTGGTTCACTTGATTCACAAAACCTTATGAATTTTGTAACTACTATTGAGACCCCTTCCTACTCTATGGTCCAACCCTCCTATAGTTTCCTAGATCCCTATGTAGTATCTCTTTTTTTCCATGTAAAGCTTTGAAAACATATCTAATAATATTTTTAGAACTAGGCACTAAGACGATGTGATATTTTAAGTCTTGGTGAGCTTGAAAATGATTTTATAAAAATATAAAATATATTAATAACATGACCATGTAGTTTTTCTAAAATATTATAACAACTACTAAATGGGGAATTAGACGAGAAATTCTAGATTACCATTGAGTCTGTAACATGAGTTTTACCCTAGGCGTGACATAACCTATGTTGATGTTGGAAGTTTTGTTAAAATGTTACCACATGTTCAAATGATAAAAAAAATATAAATAAAATTATTATTTTCAGAACAACAACCTAACCCTATCCTTATTTAAACATTCTTATGGTCAATTCCCAAGGTTTTCCACATAACCCTGAGAATTGAGAGAGAGCGTTGGAGGAAGTCTTGGTGAAAAAATGATGAAAGATCGATGATCGTTCTCTCCAATGGAATTCAAGGACCCCATTAATGAAAAAAATAGATTCGGTCTTCATCAACAATCAATAAAACCCAAGGTATGGTATTTTTTTTTTGAGGTTTATTTTCCCCATTTATTATCCCATAATGAGTGGGAATCAATTATTCTAACATTTTGATTCATGGGTCAATCATGCTTGTGGGTTCAATTTTATTTCTTCCTAGGATTTTGAAATTGATATGTTGGTTGTTATTACTCTTCATCCACCATTAAAAAAATAAAAAATTGAGTCCAACCCAAACATGGAAGAGTTTTATTCCTCATTTTTGATTTGTACATTTTCCCCCTATTTCTTCACACATTCATCACTGTCAATTTCTTTGGATGAAGGTTTGATGAATACCTGGTATTAAATTGTTGTGTGACTATTATTTATCATAAAAGATCAATAATATGGGTAAAATTCATGATTGAGGATGTGACTAAGGTGTATTGGTGATGGTGGATGATTGGAGGTGGATCAGATTGGACTGATGATTTCCGTTCTTTCTAGTTTGACACATGGTGATGGAGCAATCGACAGTGGTTGATTTTCAAGTGGATCAAAGGATGTAATTCAATGAGCAATGATGGTAAGTCTATTCAACCAAATATCCTCAATATCTGAGAATTATTTATGGCTGTAGTGGTAGAATTAGGACACATGAAGAACCTCAACATTCTGGAAAATCCCACATTACAAGACATGTACTCGAAGAACACATGTCGTGTGGCTTTTTTAGATGTGACACAAGGGTTTCATGTGAAATAAAACATCACATGTCACATGACATGTGTAACACACCATGTGACCCTATGCTGGTATCTCAATGTGTATCCTAGAGGATGCATGAGCACAAACACAACCAAACACATGAGCATGGGTAGAGTATATGGGAATGACCTGATACTCAGACACGACCAGGAACAAAAGCATAACCACAGTACATGGGCACAAATAGGTGTACATGGGAATGGGTAGAGGAACAATGGTATGGATATGGGCATGTTCAATTTTAGAGGTACACACCATGTACCCTCTATACACACCATGTACTTCCTATGAGATAACTTGGAGACATTTGTTTACTTAGTATAGACCAGGTTCAACTAATTTTAATCCCTTGGTCCATACCTATGTAGGTAAAATGTGAAATTACATCCTTGACATAAGATTGTGCCCCCCTCTATGGGTTTGGTACCAGATAGAGTTTTTTGTATCCCTATTCAAGGCCTAGGGTGGGATCCTACATCATATCCTTCCTAGGTGGGGTTCATGGTATCAGTGTGACCACCACACATAAGGTATCAATACCCTATCTAGTATATTAATCTAGAAGGTTTGGTGGAATACCATAGTAGTACTGAGTGTTATCCCCTATATGGGAATCATGATCTTTGGATATCCAGCGAGTACATATTGGTGAGGCTAGATGAGCATGACCTCTTGGATAAGTGTCATCAGTAACACCATGGATCATGGAGAGATCCCTACTAGATGAGAATTACCTCGAATCCTTGAGTAGATTCCTATGGATGCTAGTATTGGTCGATACCTCTTGTGACTGGTTGTTTGTTATGAGTATACTTGGGTTTATCTTTATTTATCATTATGTATCATATCTTGGATGACATACCCGTGTATTGATGAGATGACTACTCTTGATGCTTTATGTTTGGTTATTTTGGGGTGTCCTACTAGGTATTATTATACTCACCCATGTATGGGATTTTCCCACACATGTCATGTCTTATATAGATGGTATGCCTTTTGATGGAGTCTTGGGAGGTTTGGGATTAAGTAGAGCATAGTATTAGGATAAACAAACTGAGGTTCTTACCGATTTCTCATTTGATAGAAGTCCCCTCCTTCTAAGCTATTTGGACTCTATTTACGGTTTTTACAGACTTGTATTTGGCCCCTTTTATCACTTTCAGTTTTTTTAATACTCTAGTTGTAGGATTATAGATATATTCATGCATCAATATCAGTTTTACTTTAATTTTGGCATTGTATGATCTTAGAGTGTGTGTATGAGTATAAGTACTTAGGCTAATTCCTCCCATGTGTGGGATATACCTACTTGATGATGGTCACCAACCCCTATCCTATTAGAGGTGGGATTGAGGTTGTCACACTCAGCTTATCACAGGATAGGTGAGACCCGGTGGGTCAGGTCATGATAGAGTGGTATCACAGTGCTGTTATACCTTAGAACCATAGTTTGGAGATTGTCTAGCTATGGGACTGGTTTAGGATTTATGGAAATAGTGTTAAAGTGTTTGAAGTTTAGATTTCAGACTAGGGACTCTAGTGTTGGTGCAACGACCTATGTATCCATTCACTAGGACTCTAATAACCTTATTATTGACTCGGTACATGTAGAAACTAGTTTAAAAGAAAACATTGGTACATTCATTATATATGAATGAGTTTTGGTTTCTATGTCCTTCTTGGGCCATCACCCTAGATATAATCATTAACTGTGGTGTGTCTTATTTATTTCAAGATGCCTCCATAAATATATCCATCCATGATTCCACCGTGTGATCACGAAGATTATACAAAGAGTGATGAGGCTTCAGTAAAAGGGTCTATATAGGATGTGGTACCTTCAGGTGGTTTTCCAGTTCTTCCACCATGCATTGAGTAGTAGGTTTCACCGATACTATTGGATGAGGATATAAATAGGATGAACGCACTCCATGAGTTTCAGAGGTAGTGAACTCCCAGGTTTTGGGGAAAGCTAGACCCGCAAGTAGCTAAGGATTGTCTTGAGGTGGTGACCCAAATTTTCTGCCTTATGAGTACACTTATAGATCAGATGGTGTATGACATCCTGCCTTTTTATTACATAACTTTTCATTACATTTTACAAATAGAGGACCTTTAAAGTCTAGTGAAATTAGGAACAAAATACATGAAAAATTAAAACGAACTTTTAAATACCCTTGAAAATAATCTTGAAAAGTTTATCCTATGTACAATTACTACATCTCATAACCTGGAGACATACATCAAAGAAAAGGGCAAGCAGAAGGCCCAGTAAGGAAAGCAAGGGAATCAGTTTACTTGTGATATCAATAAGAACTTGATGAAAAACATATGAGCAATGGAAGTAGAGGCATATAATAATGAAAATAACTTGAACCATAACTCGAATATGTGACTAAAACATTTAATTTAGACATTCATGAACATATCACCAAGGTTCATCCCCAAGGTGTCATAAAAATTACTAAGGTTATTCACCAAGGTATCGTGAAACTTGTGATCTCTAGAGATTAAATTCTTTACCCAATGAATTGAAGCAATATCAGAACGAACCCTTAATATGTCTTTATTTTAATGTGATCCAAATATATCATAATCATACATTTCATAAATAATCCATAGAGAGTAAAAGAAATGGGTTTCACTTTAAAATCGCGACGTTTTAAAAGTGCTTAAAAATATGATCATTATGTCATTTATAACCCATCGAAAGGGAGTGAGGGTTATATGTATGTAAATTACAGAATAAAATATATCAATTTTATGTCTTGATGAATACCACTAGAAATGAAAATATATTTGGGTATTCATATAAATAAAACAAGAGAATTTCTTGAGAAAGAGAGAGATTTTGAGACAAAAATTCTACAGCATAACAGCTATACAACAGGGTTTTAGAAAATATTGAAAAGAGAGGGGAAAAGGGTCATAAACTCATAAAAAACTCATAATAAAGTATAGGGACATGATAAAATTTAAATAAGATCATGTTATGGATGTTTTAATGACATACCACATGAAAATGAAACTTGAAAGAAAATAGAAAATGCGATTTCTTCTATGAAAAATTTGGCAGCCTGACGTCATCACTTAAAAATCCAGAAAATCAGTTGATGAGAGTGAAAAGGGTCTCTCATAATTTGGACATAAAATGGACATAAATAATGATATAAAATAACATACCCCCACATAATGAAATGGAATCTAGAATACATAACATAAAGGAAGTCATGACTTAAAAGAGGAGGGTGAAAGGTTCCCTCACCTTGAAGTGTGACTTTGAAAGCTTGAAGGTTGGGACCTTGGGGGGCTTGAGGGAACCTTGGGAGGAATCATTTGGAGGTAAAAAGACCAGATCTTGGTTGATGAGGATTTTGGAATGAAAGGAATGAGGGAATGTCTTGGTATTTATATCAAAAGCGAGGGAATGTTTAATTAATTTCCAAGGGACACCACATTAGTGGTATTTGAAAAACCATGGGCTTGCCCATGGTATTTGCCCATGGTATTGGCCAATTGGGTCACCTCATAACATATATTATTATTCACAAGTCGAACAGAATGATTACATCATTATTACATCATTAATGATGTCATTAATCACACCGAAACTCAAAACTATATTGTTACTATTCACCAAAAAACAAAACATTTTATAAAAATCTTTTAAATTCACCCTAACCTAAAATCGATGCTATGAATTCAAAAATGAACTCCATATTCTGAAAATAATTTTTTAATTATGAGATTTTTAATTTTTATGTAAAAACACTATTTACCCAAAAAATACTAATACTTAACTAATAATTTTTGAAACAGTTACTAATGCTATTATATCACTTCACCATTCAATATTCCAAAATCATATTTATAGCTTCTTAAGTGAGGTTACTATTCCATTGGTCACATTACTATTCATAAGGGTAATATTACTATTCATACTTTACTATTCACTAAAAATTAAGTTGATCTTATTAGACTCTAAATTTATTACTGTTCAAAACTGTAGAAGACCATTTTTTGAAAATAATTTTACATTATTAATTATTTAAAGTATAAAAAAAATATTTTAAAATACCCTTTTTCCAAAATTCATCAATAATATAGAACTTCATCCTACATTTATCCAGACATTTGAAATTCACAAATTTAACATAATAAGAAATAACAATTTTATTTATACAAAAGGATTACACAACGTAACTAAGGTATTGTTACATATCCCCTTATAACACCTACATAGGACCTAATTGTAAGATGTTCTATGGTGATATAATCTTGGGGTGGATCAGACAACAGTTCCCGAGTGGTGATTTCTATCAGCTTGAACTTCTCCCGTATGAGATTCTATTCAAGCTTCATATGTTGGAGTTTGGCTTGGGCTTGGTCCAGAGCAAAGCCCAATGATGCAACCTCCTTCCCAAGCTCTGAAAAATGGGCTTCATATGTCCCAAGTCTACTGGATGAGGCAATAGAATCTTCTTTTTGTATTAATTAACCATGATCACTTGTATTTATAAACAATAATCATAATGTTAAGAATTTAGTTTCCAATGGTCATATTGACCAATGGTCATATAATAGTCAAAAACCAGTGGTATTATCTTAATTATACTCACTTCATTAATTAAAGTATATAGTTTTGTTAAGTATAAAATAAAATAATACACAAAATTATGAAACAAATATTATTCAAAAGTTAGTGTCATTACATTCTTCCCCCCTTAAGAAATTGCGTCCCTAAAATTTTAACTCATACCTTCAGAAGAGAAAAGGTGTGGGTACTTCTACCTCATAGAGTCCTCTGGTTCCCACGCAGATTCTTAATATTTGTGGTTCCTCTATAACACCTTAACAAGGTGGGTAGTCTTGCTGCATAGAACCTTGTCTCTATGATCCAAGATCTCCACCGGCTGCTCCTCATAAGAGAGGTTATGTTATAGTTATACCAACTTTGGATTTAGTACATGTGAAGGGTTAGGTATGTACTTCTTCAAGAGGGATACATGGAAGACATCATGAACTTGTTTCAGATTTGGAGTAAGTGTAAGCCGATAGGACACTACTCCTATGCGATCAAGGATTTCATAGGGGCCAATGTACCTAGGGATGAGCTTCCCTTTCTTCCCAAACCTCATGAATCTCTTACAAGGTGAAATTCAAAGAAAGACTTTGTCACCAACATCAAAATCCAAGTCCCTTTTATGGTTGTTGGTATAGCTCTTTTTCCAACTCTGAGCAGCCTTAATGTGTGGCTAGATTGTATAGACTTTTTCTGTCATCTCTTGAACAAGATCAGGCCCAAGAAGCTTTCTCTCACCAGCTTCATTCCAAAAAGTAGTATTTCTACATCGCTTACCATATAGATCTTCATAGGGTTCCATTTGAATGCTCGTGTGGAAGCTGTTGTTTTAAGAGAACTAAACTAAAGGGAGATGTTGATCCCATCCACCTTTAAATTCCATTGAGCATGTTCTCAGTATATACTCGAGTGTTTGAATAGTCCTTTCAGATTTTCCATCAGTTTGGGGGTGATAGGCCTTACTGAAATTCAATTTAGTGCTAAGAGCATGTTGAAGACTTCTCGGGAGACCAGTGACAAAGTCCATAGTGATATTGTCTCACTTCCATGCTGGTATGGGTAGTGGTTGCAATACACCTTTAGGAATTTGTCGCTCTTCCTTCACTTGCTGACATACCAGGTACCTTGAAGTGTATTTAGAAATCTCCCTTTTCATACTATCCCACCAATAATGATCATGAAGTTCTCTATACATTTTCATGATTCCTGGATGTATAGAGAAAGTAGAGCCATGAGCTTCATCCATCAGATCCTTCTTTATTTATGGAATAAATGAAACAAATAGTCTTGTATGAAATTTTAGTACACCTTCTTGATCAATATTTAACTCAAGAAACTTCCCATCCTTCATAGCCTCAAACTTCTTCTGTGACAAAGGATCTTATTTATGAGATTTCTTGATCTTCTCTAGTAATGACGATTGAGAAATCATTTGGGTTAAGGTTGATGATTTCCCTTCCCTTATAATTCCCATGTCTAGCTTTACTAGGTCATTTATCAAAGGATATCTTTGAATCCTCATCATAGAAAGAATAGTTGGGTATTTCCTGCTTAATGCATCAACGCCTTTTCTTGTTCTTATGGGATGATAATGAATTGAATAATCATAGTATTTAAGAAGTTCCAACCATCTCATTTGTCTCATTTTCAATTCCTTTTGTGTGAAAATATACTTCAAATTTGATGGTATGTGTATATATCACATTTCTCCCCATAAAGATAGTGCCTCCATATCTTCAGAGCAAAAAAGACCACAACCAGATCTAGATCATGCGTAGGATAGTTCTAATAACGAGTCTTCAACTGTTGAGATGCATAAGCAATGACTTTGTTATTTTTTATGAGGATGAACCCAATCCCTTTCAGAGATGCATTGATAAAAATAATGAATCCTTATCCACTTGAGGGTAGATTTAACATGGGTGCAGTAACTAATATCTTCTTCAGCTCTTGGAAACATTCATCACACTCCTTTGTCCAGATGAACTTGACCCCTTTTCGAGTTAACTTGGTTAATGGATTAGAAAGTTGTGAAATTGTTTCACAAACCTCCTATAATATCCCTCCAATCTAATGAAACTACAAATCTCAGTTATTATTTTAGACTGAGGACACTTTTCTACAACTTTTGTCTTTATAGGGTCAACTATGATTCCTTCATTGGTAATAATGTGCCCCAAGAAAACAACTTGTTGTAACCAAAATTCACATTTGCTGAAATTTCCAAAAATCCTCTTCTTCTACAGAGTTTGAAAAATAATCCTGAGATGATCCTCATTATCCTTGAGAATTTTGGAATATATCAAAATAGCATCAATAAAAACAACCAAAAAGTTGTCAAGGTATTCCTTAAAGACTCTATTCATCAAATCTATAAAAATAGTAGGTGAATTAGTCAGTCTGAAGGGCATAAAAACAAACTCATCATGCCCATATATTGATCAAAAGGCAGTTTTTGGAATATCTTATTTCTTCACCCTCAATTAATGATAACCAGATCAAAGATCAATCTTAGAGAAGAATTTATCCCCACAAAGTTGGTCAAATAAGTCATAAATTCTTGGGATAGGGTATTTGTTCTTCACTATGATACAGTTCAGTTCTCTATAATCAATGCATAGCCGCATTGATCCATCCTTCTTCTTCACAAAGAGAACAGGTGCTCCCCAAGGAGACACACTTAGACGGAAAACCCCTTCTCCAAAAGATCTTGGAGTTTCTTATTTAATTCCTCCATCTCCACATTTTCCATCATATAAATGGTCTTTGATATTGGATGATATCTAGGTATGAGTTCAATGGAGAAATCTACCTCTCTTTCTGAAAGAGGTCTGGGTAACTCCTTATAAAATACGTCAATATATTCTTGGATGATAGAGAAATTTTTTATCCTTAAAATCTCATTTACTTCTTCTTCTTCACCGATTAACTCTATAAAGATAGATATAGTAGGTTCTTCTAGACAAATATTAGGTTGATACATCTCTCCTTGGAAGATAATTGTTGGTTTTCCATTCAAGACTACTGATATTTCCTTACTTCTGCATTTGATCTTAGCATTATACATTGAGAGCCAGTCCATCCCTAGTATAATGTCAAATTCCAGCATGGGAATGACTACTAGATTTGTGATAATATTTTTCTCACTAAAGTAAATACTATAGTTTATAAACACTGATGATGCTTGGATAATCCCACTAGGAGTCATGACTGATAATTCTACTTTTAGCAATTTAAGGGTTGATTATAAATTCTTTGCAAACTTAGAGGAAATAAAGGAATGTGTAGAACTAGAATAAAAAAAATACTTTCTAGATTTGAGATAACAACAAGAGTACCTACCATCACATCATTTGGCTCTTCAACTTCAGCCATAGTGATTGAAAAAGTATGACCTTGTTCCCTTGGACAATGCTGAGGCTGATGGTGATTCCCCTCCACCGCCCTCAGATTTGGACAGTGATTAGAAAAGTTCCCAAGTTGTACATACTTATAGAATTGGACATCAGGTAGGTCCTACACCATATTCCCTTTGTCTTTAGTTTTTGGGAGTTGAGGCTTCACCTCACTATGATAGTTTCATATGATATGGCCATCTTTTCCACACTTATAGCACTTCCCACTCCCGAGCAGACAGTTCCCCAAATGCTTCTTCCCAAATTTATTACATGTGGGATGTTGCACTTACTTTCATTCTCTTCCTTGATAAAAACTCTACCCTAATATTGGATCCATCAATCTTTTCTTTTCATTGGATATATGAGACCATTTCATCTCACCAAACTCCAGTTCGACTTTCATCGCACTCTGTACAATCTTCTCATATCTATCATAGTCTCGGTTGGCTAGATTTTTCCGTAGATGAGGTCTCAATCCACCGAAGAATATATCAACCTTACCATTTGGATCCATGAAAAAGCTAGAGGTGTAACGTGAAAGCCTTGTGAAGTTCATCTTGTAGCTTCCCACAGATTCATTCTCCTTATGCTTCAGCTCGAGAAAATCCTTCTCCATTCTTGTTCTCATGGAACGAGGGAAATACTTACTGAAGAAGATCCCTATGAACTCTTCCCAATCCATAGCTTCAACCTCTACTCTTGGCCTCATGTTTTTTATCATCTCCCACTACTGATCAGCTTCTCCCTCTAAGCGGTAAACAGCCAGGGTGACCTTCTCGTGTTCTGAGCAATGGAGCACATAAAAGATATTCTCGATAGTGCTGATACACTGTTCAGTAATCAATGGGTCGGTATATTCACTAAAGGTTGGTGGTCATTGATGCATAAAGGATTCAACAGAATATTGTTCCCTTTATGGTGATATCGATCTCTCAGATTGATTCAATTTATTTCCCACAACTTGAGTCAGTTGGTTCATTATTCTCATGAAAGTTTCTATTCCAGCTTCCATCGGAGGGCCGTTAGCGCATGGTCCATTGCAGTCACCATTTTCACAATTACTACTATTTCCCACCATTTTATAAAAGAATAAAACCTTAGTTATATGATTATTTTATTTACGAATCTTTTAACTATAAAAGATTTTATATCTTAAAACTTCATGATTAAACAATTACATTTCTCTACAAATCATTCATAATGATTCATAAAAATCTTGTGATTAACCAAACATATCCCCTGGGAGTGTCAAACCAGGAGTGAAGCAAGGCCCCTTATTGTGTACCTGGATACCCTAGGTCAAGCCTGAAACTCCTTGTTGGAGTTTTCACTCCTAGGTACATCTATTCCAGAGCCACATCCACTTGTTCATAACCAGGCATGGATTTATTTGTTCAGAAACCACTTACTTAATATTTCAACAAAATACCAAGAATTTTTCTTATATTTAAACTTTTCTATAGGTTTATTCCTAAATTTTTCATAGCCTAATTTCCATAAATAACTAAACTATCCTTTGATACCAACTATGGAACCCCACATTTTTATTACATAACTTTTCATTACATTTTACAAACAGAGGACCTTTAAAGTCTAGTGTCTTGGAAATTAGGAACAAAATACATGAAAACTTAAAACACACTTTTAAATCCCCTTAAAAAGCCTCTTTAAAAGTTAATCCTATGTAAAACTACTGCATCTCATAACCTGGAGACATACATTAAAGAAAAGGGTGAGCAGAAGGCCCAGTAAGGAAAGTAAGGGAATCAGTTTACTTGTGATATCAATAAGAACTTGATGAAAACATATGATCAATGGAAGTAGAGGCATATCATAATGAAAATAACTTGAAACATAACTCGAATATGTGTGTACAACATTTAATTTAGACATTAATGAACATATCACCAAGGTTCATCCCCAAGATTTCATAAAAATTACCAAGGTTATTCACCAAGGTATCATGAAACTTGTCATCTCTAGAGATTAAATAATTTACCCAATGCATTAGAGTGATATCATGAAACACCATTAATATACATTTATTTTCATGTGAAAAACATAGATCATAATAATACATTTCATAAATAACCCATAGAGATTAAAAGAAATGGGTTTTACTTCAAAATCGTGACGTTTTAAAAGTGCTTAAAAATATGATCATTATGTCATTTATAATCCATGGAAAGGGAGTGAGGGTTATATGTATGTCAATTAAAAAATAAAATAGATCAATTTTATGTATTTATAAATACTTCTAGAAATGAAAACATATTTGGGTATTCACATAAATAAAACAAGATAATTTCTTGAGAAAGAGAGAGATTTTGAGATGAAAATTACGCAGCATAACGACTATACAACATGGTTTTAGAAAATATTGAAAAGAGAGGGGAAAAGGGTCAAAAACTCATAAATAACTCATAATAAAGTATAGGGACATGATACAAGTTAAATAAGATCATGGTATGGATGTTTGAATGACATACCACATGAAAAAGAAACTTGAAAGAAAAGAGAAAATGTGATTTCTTCTACGAAAAATTTGGCAGCCTAATGACATCACTTAAAAATCCAGAAAATCAGTTGGTGAGAGAGGAAAGGGCCTCTAATAATTTGGACATAAAATTGACATCAATAATGATATATAAGAACATACCCCCACATAATGAAATGGAATCTAGAATACATATCATAAAGGAAGTCATGACTTAAAAGAGGAGGGTGAAAGGTTCCCTTACCTTGAAGAGTGACTTCAAAAGCTCAAAGGTTGGGACCTTGGGGGGCTTGCGGGCACCTTGGGACGTAAAAAGACCATATATTATTTTAGGAAGATTTTTTAATGAAAGTTACGAGGGAATGACTTGGTATTTATAGCAAAAGTGAGGGAATGTTTAATTAATTTCCAAGGGACACCTCATCGGTGGTATTTGAAAAACTATGGGCTTTCCCATGGTATTTTCCCAAGGTATTGGCCAATTGGGACACCTCATAACATATATTACTATTCAAAATTTTACCAGAATTATTACATCATTATTACATCATTAATGATGTCATTAATCACACCGAAACTCAAAACTGTATTTTTACTATTCACCAAAAAACAAAACATTTTATAAAAATATCATAAATTCATACTAACCTAAAATCGATGCTCTGAATTCGAAAATGAACTCCATATTATGAAAATAATTTTTTAATTATGATATATTTAATTTTTAAGTAAAAACACTATTTAACCAAAAAATACTAATACTTAACTAATAATTTCTGAAATAGTTATTTACTTTTGCTATTATATCACTTCACCATTCAAGATTCCTAAATCATATTTATACTTCCATAAGTGAGGTTACTATTCCATTGGTCACATTACTATTCATAAGGGTAATATTACTATTCATACTTTACTATTCACTAAAAAATAAGTTGATCTTATTAGACTCTAAATTTCTTACTGGTCACAACTATAAAAGACCATTTTTTAAAAATCATTTTACATTATTAATTATTTAAAGTATACAAAAAATATTTTAAAATTCCCTTTTTCCAAAATTTATCAATAATATGGAACTTTATCCTACATTTATCTGGACATTTGAAATTCACAAATTTAACATAATAAGAAATAACAATTTTATTTATACAAAAGGATTACACAACGTAACTAAGGTCTTGTTACATAGCCCCTTATAACACATATATAGGACCTAAGTGTAAGATGTGCTACGATGATAGAATCTTGGGGCGGCTCAGACAACATTACCTGAGTGGTGATTTCTATCAGATTAAACTTCTCCCGTAGACAATTCTGTTCAAGCTTCACATGTTGGAGTTCAGTTTGGGCTTGGTCCAGAGCAAAGCCCAGTGATGAAACCTCCTTCCCAAGCTTTGACAGATGAGATTCGTATGACCCGATTCTATTGGATGAGGCCATAGACTCTTCTTTCTATATTAATTAACCATGATCACTTGTATTTATAAACAATAATCATAATGTTAAGAATTTAGTTTCCAATGGTCATATTGTCCAACGGTTATATAACAGTCAAAACCCTATGGTATTATTTTAATTATACTCACTTCATTAATTAAAGGATATAGTTTTTTTAAGTATAAAATAAAATAATAAACAAAATTATGTAATAAATATTATTCAAAAGTTCGGGTCATTACATGGTGGTCCTAGTAAAGAGACTTATTTAGGGTTCCACTGGGAGATGGTAGAGTTTGGTGACTCAGTCACATGATGAGACTTATCTCTCCTAGTCATATTTTGAGCATCTCTTTAGGGATAATTTCTATCCTTCCACATTGAAATCAGTGTGCATTTAGGAGATTCTTCAACTGTAGTAGGGAGTTATGACCGTGGTAGAGTATTCGGTGAGGTTCACTGACCTTTCTTGACACTCTCTAAATATGTTTTATGATTTTTTCTTCAGAGCACAAACTTTTAAGTGGGTATCACACTAATATATCAGTTTTTTAGTGATATATATTTTAATTTCCAACTATTCTAGAGTGTTTTTTTAGGATTTAGTAGTGGTGGGATTTATGGAAGAGCAGATACCGACAACTGGTGTAGGTAGTGGCCATACAGGAGTTGAGACCTTGGTATCTAGTAGTTGATGATAGTCATAGGGATCTAGAAATATGAGAGTCTTTAGGAGTTGATACCATGATATATGATCAACAATTTAGGGCTCACATGATGTCTCGACATAGGCTAGAGAGAGGCAGTGCTTCTCTTGTGATGGATGGGGACATCTTGCTTGAGATTGTTCGTCCCACCACACAAATGATAGGGAGAAGGTCAATGGAATGCCTAGATAGAGAAAAATATAAGAGAAAGGAGGTTCGAAGGGTATAAAATGTGGTACATAAGCATGTAGAGTAGTTGGAGGTGATATATGGGTTGACATGTTTCCACCACCACCCCTAGGTGGTTTGCGCTGGGCTTAGATAGCTAGTGGTTAGGGGAGAGGACAACTGTAGGAGGTGGAGTCCTATGACCCTGAGGCTCCTAGGATGTTTCGAGGTACAATACTCGTCTTAGATACTTTATATATAGTACTGATTGACATAGTCACAAGATGCACTTTTATTTCCACTTCTCTGGTTTGAGACTTAGATATTTTGGTTGAGCCCTTGGATTGACTATTGCGCTTGGAGACTTCGACCGTAGGTGACTCGATGATCACAAATTTATGTTGATAGTGTGATATGACTCTTGGAGGAGAGATTTTTTTTAGGATCACTTTTTTTTATTGATGAGGCCTTACGATGTCATCTTAGGTATGGAATGGTTATCCATATTTCATGCCCAGATTGTCTATTTTAAGTGGAGGATACGATGTATCTATGGTAAAAAAATAGAGGTTTTTCTTCACGGGTGAGATAAAAACCCTATAAGATTAGAATGATATTATATATACGAGGATATAACGGATTACTCACCAATTGGCTAGTATTATACTTCTATAAGTAGATTATATGGGATTTTGGTTTCCTATATTGGTGAAAGAGTATGAGGACGTCTTTCCTGAGGATTTTTTTGGCTTAACTCCTCACCGATAGATATAATTATGTATTTATTTACACCTAGGGAAGACCTTGATATCTATTCTAGTATGTTAGATGTCTCCTGTGGAGCTTTATAAGCTGAGGGTGTAGTTGGAGGACTTGTAGAGGAAGGGATTCGTTAGACCCATTATTTCCCCTTGAGTATCCCCAGTGTTGTTTAAAAAGAATACACATGGGAGTTTGAGGTTGTGCATGGACTATTGGTGCCTAAACTAGTTGAATATAAAGAATAATTATCCATTAATGAGTACCAATAACCTCTTCAATCAGTTGAGAGGGGCATGATGGTTCTCGAAAATAGGCCTTAGATCAAGATATCACCATCTTTGAGTATGAGATGAGGATATACCAAAGACGAAATTAATATGTTTCTACAATAATTATAAGTAATTGGTGATTTATTTCAATGTAATGATCTCCCTATTAGTGTTAATGGTACTCATGAACTAAGTCTTTCATTCTTTCTTATAACATTTTGTAGTGGTCTTCATTGATGAAATTCTAGTTTACTCAGTGTCTAAGGTGAATCATGTGAGACACTTGAGGATGGTTTTAGACATACTATGAGAGCACTAGATTTATGGGAAACTATCAAAGTGTCAATTATGGATTCAGGAGGTCCACTTTCTAGGACATGTCATCTCAGATGATGGTGTAGCAACAGAACCGGTGAAGGTTGAGGTAGTGTTAGCTTGGGACCCACCCAAGAGTGTGACAGAGGTGTGGAGCTTCATTAGGTTTTCATGCTATTATAGTATATTAATTCCCTATTTCTATAGGATATAGACACCTTTTACTACTTTGACCCAGAAGGGGAAAACTTTCATGTGGACTAAGGGGTGCCAATAGGCTATTTAGAAGTTGTGGTAGAGATTGACGAGCACAACCATGTTGATATTTCAAGAGGGTTTCAAGTACATAGAGTTCTTTGATGCCTCTAGGACCATACTTGGTTGTTTTCTAATGTAGATAAGAACTATGGTTTCCTATGGGTACTAGTAGTTGAGACTACATGATCATAACTACATGACTCATGATCTATATTTGGAAGTGGTGGTCTTCTCTATGAAGATATAGAAACATTACCTCACAAGTGAGCAATTTATCATCTATTTCTAACCACAAGAGTCTCTAGTATATATTATATAAGAAGGATCTCAACTTTTTATAGAGTTTATGTCTATATTTACTCTATTATTATGAATTTGATATAGTCTATACTCTTGGGAAGGGGAATGTAGTAGCATATACTCTTAACAAGAGATATTGATCACAATTTTTGGATAAGGCTTCAGAGTAGTTAGCCTCACTTTATACCTCATAGATGAGGATGGTACAAATTATATATAGTTTATGATTATTACCCCACCACTTATACAACATGTTATGGAGTCTCAACATGAAGATACTGACTATGAGACCTTACATTCTCAGATATCCACTAGATGTTATCCTAGTGTATTTTCTAAAGGTGGGAAGCACATTGTCCTTTTAAGAGGACAAAAAATGGTACCAGTGAAGTTTCATGAGGACGTGTTGAGGGAGTTTCATAAAACCCATTTGGTGATACATCTAGGTGTGTAAAAGATATAGTAGGACCTCTGGTTTCAGTCTCGGTGTCCATGTATGAAGAAGTGTATGATAGAGTTTGTCTCTCGATACATCACTTGTCACTAGGTGAAGGCAGAGTACCAGGTTCCAATGAGACTATATCAACCCCTTGAGGTGTCAAAGTGGAAGTGGGATGAGATATATATAGAATTCATGATGGGGATTCCATGAAAATCTTAAGGATACGACAATATCTAGGTAATTTTAGACCAACTCAGAAAGTCATCCCACTTCCTAACCATTTGAGAGTAGAGTTCGATAGAGATCTTGGGATGATTTTACATCTAGAATATAGTCTGTCTCCATGAAGTTACCTTGAATATCATCTTATATTGTGATTCTCTCTTCATATAAAGATTATATAGATTATTATAATAGGCATTTGAGACTCATTTGTGTTTGAGCATGGTGTTTCACCCCCAGAATGACATCCACACTGAGCGAACCATTCAGGTTTTGGAGGACATGCTTCAGGCTTATGTGTTGTACTTTGGATATAGTTGAGAGGATCACCTACCCTTAGTGGAGTTTACATACAACAATATATACCATTCCACCATTGGTATGGCACCATTCAAGGCCTTTTATGGGTAACCTTGTAGGTCAACACTACATTGAAATGATTCGGGCGAGTCAGCACTCATGGGCCTATAGTTGGTGTGAGATATGACAGAGAAGGTGAAGGTCATTTAGGAGAGGATGAGGAATGTAAATATCCATAAAAAGTCCTATGTGGACCGATGAAAAAGGACTTTGTAGTGCTAGGAGGGAGACCATATGTTCCTAAGGGTGTCAACTTGATGTGGATTGTAGAGATTTGGTCAGGGTTGAAAGTTATCTTTGAGGTTCATTGGCCCTTTACAGATATTGCGTAGGGTCGGTGAGGTAACATACCACTTGACCCTACCACTGAAGTTAGACCAGGTACACTATGTGTAACACCCCTGGAAAAGTGAGACTTAAAAGGCTAAATGTTACTACCCATGTCAACAAGGTGGACCTTTCTTTTCAAGAGCCTACCTGATTAGAACTCCATAGTTAAGCATGCTTGGCCTGGAGTAGTAATCAGGATGGGTGACCTTCTGAGAAGTTTCCCAGGGTGTGTGTGAGTGAGGACAAAACACACTGAAAGAACATGTGTTGGCCTGTGGGGCTAGTCATTAGTCTGATAAGAGACCCTAGTGTGTAATAGCCTATGGTGTGCTGGGAAGGCAACCAAGGTATTACTAGAGACCCATGGGGTCAGATGACAAGGTTCATAGCCCGAGGAGGCGGGTTGTGACAAATGGTATCAGAGCCAATACCCAACCGGAAGTGCTTAGGCACTGCCTGGGTTTGAGGCTTGGGGTCCACAATGAGGGCTTTGTGCTTTAAAGGGGTGGATAATGTAACAAACCTGGAAAAGTGAGACTTAAAAGGCTAAATGTTACTACCCATGTCAACAAGGTGCACCTTTCTTTTCAGGAGCCTACTTGATTAGAACTTCACAGTTAAGCATGCTTGGCCTGAAGTAGTAATTAGGATGGGTGACCTTCTGGGAGGTTTCCCAGGGTGTGTGTGAGTGAGGACAAAACACATTGAAAGAACATGTTTTGGCATGTGGGGATAATTATTAGTTTGATAAGAGACCCTAGTGTGTAATAGCATATGGTGTACTAGGGTGTGTGTGAGTGAGGACAAAACACATTGAAAGAACATGTTTTGGCATGTGGGGATAATTATTAGTTTGATAAGAGACCCTAGTGTGTAATAGCATATGGTGTACTAGGGTGTGTGTGAGTGAGGACAAAACACATTGAAAGAACATGTTTTGGCATGTGGGGATAATTATTAGTTTGATAAGAGACCCTAGTGTGTAATAGCATATGGTGTACTGGGAAGACAACCAAGGTATTACTAGAGAACCATGGGGTCATATGACAAGGTTCATGGCCCGAGGAGGTGGGTCGTGACACTATGTCTTCCATGTGTCACTACTAAGGAGGCATGTGCACAAACCGTTACATGTTATCGACTAGTGTAAGATCCTAGATTTTTTACTTGAGGTAGGAATCTTATGAATATTAGTTTAATTCATTGGTTTTAGACTACCGTGAGTACCTAATAAGTTCACAATAGTTTTAGGGGTGTCCAAGGCTTGTTTGGATCCTAGAGACTTGGTTTTTGTAAAAGAGAGTTGGGCTGCACGGTTAGTAGAAACCGTGCCACCTAGGCCCCATGGTTACTACTAACCGTGTGAAGAATTTGTGTGAGTAGCAGTGGGCTGCATAGTTTGACCTAACCATGATACCCAAGATGTATTCCTATTCAAAAACTATAGAGTTTTTTACAGAGGGTAATAGCATAATTTTCACATGGTTTCCCAAATTGTGCACATGAATCTTGCTATGGAGGTTTTGAGGTAGATAGGTGTGCACAATTGGCACACAGTTTATCCAACCATGAATCCAAACTATGAAACCTAGTGTTTTGAGGAAAATGAACATTTTTCCTTAAATTTTCTTAAAACCTAAATCCCTATTATTTATTTATTCCAGTGGATGGGGGGGGGGGTTCTTTTTCACTAGTTAGGGAGTTTCTTCAAGAATTCTCTAAGGATTGGGTGCCATTTTAACATAGGGACTCAAATTCAAACACCGTTCATCTTGTTGGATTAACACCAGTGAGTTATCTATTCATATTAAACATTTCTTAATTTTAATTCATATTGATGAAGTTATTTTTGTTAAATCTAATATACCATATTTCCAGGCTATTTGATCGTTCTTCAATTTTCTTCCAATCTGAGTCGAGTTAGGAGCTAATACTAGATGAGTGTTCTACCACAGGTATATGGTAGGTGGTATATACCTTTTTTATGAAAATTATAGTTGATTTATAACTATTATCCATCGTGACACACGCCTTAAATTCTAAAATTATTCTTAAAATTGATTGAATGCCTTGATTAAATTATCAGGACATTGATAGGTTTCCTACTTAGTACCATGTGATGGTTGGAGGTTTTCAACCTCAACCCGGATCATCTGTGAGGTGTGTTTATGTATATTCCCTATGTTTTACCACCATCTTTGGTGAGTGTGATCTCACCATATTAGTGGGAGAATTAATGAATTAAATGAGACATTAGGAGAGGGATTATTCCTTCTTTCCATGTGACTAAATGATAATAAATTGATTAAATGGATTAAATAGATAAAATGGATTATGTGGAAATGAGTTGGATGAACTCATGGATTGGATATGATTATGAAATGGGTAAAATTAAATGGTTATGATTATATTTTATATCATGTACATTTCTACTCCATGGATCCTAATTGTATTGAATGCCATAGACATTTCTACTCTATGGATTCAGAACTGCATCGAATACCATAAATATTTATTCTCCATGGATTCAAGATGATATTAGATGCCATGGACATTTCTAATCCATGGATATAGATTACATGGGATTCCTTATACATTTATACTCCTTAAATATAACCATTGGGAATGACACTTGATTACATGACATAGATCATTAAGGATGGCATGGAAATTTCTACTCCTTGGATCTAGCTCATGTGAGTCTGGCACCAGATTACCCAACATAGGTCGTAATGAATGTTTATCATTCTTTAAAGATGACCCTTGTCTATGATTTCTTGTTCATATCAAGACTTAATAGGCTGGATAGTATCACATTTACATGTATCACTTCTTATTAGTTATTTACATTATTATTATATATTACACACTACTTTTTATTATATACACAGACTGAAATTGTTATAAACACCATTGGTGGTGTCCTACTGAGTGTTATCTCAAACCCTATTCAAGATACTGTTGGGTACCTAGATAGAATTCATGTATGTAGGTAGGGACCAGGGAAAGCTCCCATTTTACAATTATTTATTGATCATTCTTAGGAGTAGGGGATAATAAGACCGAGCTATACTCTTGATGCTATCTAGAGATAGTAACTTTTGGTATTTTTTTACTTTGATACATGTATTTTACTAAATTTATGTTTCCATGTAGCATCTACCATTTTGTATATAGAAATGAAATACCTCAATTTTTTATATGATATAGCCTTGGATTGTTTATTATTATTATTACATTCTTCTGGATGTTTTATCTTCTACTTATGATTATTTGATATGCTTCCACTATTGATTGTTATGATTACACTTCTATTCTACACTCATATTATGAGGGTATAGTCTCCCCAATATACCCACTTAGACCCTTGATTCTAGTCAAAATCCTCTAGTATACGGGGATATGTGCTTGAGGCAATGTGATCCACTGGCTCAGGACATCGTTTAGTGGCTCTTGGGTCAAGACATTAAAAAGTGCTATCATATCCCCTTTTCTTTTCTTTTATTTTTCAACCTTACTATTTGGGATGGTGGAAAAGAGAAATAGGAATGTGTTGGAATTTGTTAATGAGATGTGTCGGGGAGTAGCAAACCCACATACAGGAAAAATCCAAATTTCCTGGGATGGGAATTCTTGTTCTATATTTTTCCTATTATAGTTGATTTGAGTCCATTGTTAGGTGATGCACATGACATGAAATGTTATTTTTTTTATTATTGAGGGTGTAAATTTATCCATGGACTGATATGGTAAGAAATTATGGATCATGCATCATTTTAGGAACCTTATAGGATTCACATGCCATGCATATTCAATTCCATATAGGATGAATTTATTGAATGTATGAAATTTATTATGTGTGTCTTGTGTTTTATAATTATTATCAACTAAAAAATATTGTAGGTGATTGAGAAACATAATTGGTACTTAAAGTGACTACCATAAACTAAATAGTGTTTTCCTATATAGGCTATAACAGACACCTTAAGCAGTAAATTATGACATGTTAAGTCATGGACCATTGATCGCATGGGCTGGAACATGTTATGGTTGTGATTAAATAGACACCATAATTTAGTTTATAAGGTGTATGAGCCCTTATAGATTGAAAGTGAATATATATATATATATAATTCAACCATTTAAAGTTAATTATTAAATAAATGAGAACGAACGTAAAAGAAATTTAATTATGATATAGAAAGGTTTCGATTAAATGGATTTTCCAATTGTACTTTACAATCCATATACTGAGACCCATGTTATGAAACAAAGAGCTTGAACCAGATCCAAATTTAAGAGTGGGTAGTAGGTAGTGTCTCTAGTGATATTTATGATTATCCATCTTACCCAATATTAGCTTTAGGAGCAGATAGAGGGGTGTGACTTGGTTATAGGAAGTCTTATACCCATCCTATGTTTATATCTACAATCTGGTTCTTATTGAATATTTTATAAGGTGTTTTATTAGAATTTATAGAGATATTCCACCACGAAAACCTTGAGTCATACACTAGGAGGGTGGCGATGACCATGTTCTAGAGGTGGTAGGACCCGATCCACCAGTAGAACCTCCAGTAGTGCCACTTATGACACTACCCATTGTTCCTGATATGGGTGCTGATATGCAATTCTAAGAGGGTTTCCTCCACTTTATATAGACCATTCAAGGAGGCCCATAGCCTGCCTTGTCTATGGTAGAGCCGACACATGTGTTTTAGTAGCAACATCCAGCCACATTTTTGGGGGATGGTGGTCCACAGGTTGCTGAGCTGCGTCTTGAGACTGTTTTGTTTATTTTTGAGCATCTTGAGACACCTCTTAAGAGGAGAGTGAATCTCATGGCATATATTATTTGGGGAACCACTAAGTTCTGGAGGGATGTGTTTAACCAGGATAATAGGATTCAAGATATGATTTGGAGGGATTTCTAATCTAGATTTTATGACTACTTCTTTCATGAGACTTTGAGAGTTGAACAGGCCAATGAGTTTATGTGTCTGGAGAAGGGTGTGATTACTGTTATAGAGTATTTGGATATCTTTATAGAGATTTAGTTATTTGTGATTTTTCATCTTAATAATGATCTATCTAGGGAGAGATGCTTCGAGGAAGGTCTTAGGCATGCCACTCGATCCCAGGTGAACATGTTTTAGTTGATTACTATAACTGAGATAGTGAATCAGGCATTGATTACTGAGTGTAACCTAAGGGAAGACAGGGGCCCAGAGTAAAGTAGTTTGGTTTATCAACCCAATATTTTAGTCATAAATAGTATGAAGTGACATTTTGAGACTTCTCATGATGGGAATACCAGCCACGATGTGAGTGTTGGTAGTTCTGTCTTCTTTCATTAGTGTGGAAGGTGGGGACACATGAGGATACAATGTGATAGAGACCCAATTGGGTGTTGAGATTGTGGTATTATAGGCCATATAAAATATTTTTATAGATTTTCTCTCCAGTATCTAGTGATAGGGGGTCAACACAAACTATATATTCAAGAGTGGGATTCACAGCTCCACGTCAGGCTGGGAGCTACATTACTACTGGTCATTTAGTCCAAGGATGTGGTCATGGCTAGGAGATCTAGAAACCAGTTGTACCTTGATAGTAGAATGGTCCTACTCAGGGCAGTCAGGCAATTTCTCTGGTCCATATTTCAATCCAGATATATTCAGTACAACCTATACCTAAGGAGAAGAGTGTCGGGCCACCTACATTGAGAGGTATGATCTTAGTAGCCTCTCTTTCTGATATAGGTGCTTCATATTCTTTCATATATGTACCTTTTGTGGGGAGATTGACACTTTATACTTAATTGTGGATTATTTTGGAGAGTGTATTCTAGTTCAAGGAGTACCCATTGAGATAGGAGGGTGTCACTTTGTATGGGACATCTTTGTTCTTGAGATGATAGGATTTGACTTCATACTCTGGATGTATTGGTTAGTTTATTATCATCCTCATGTTGATTTATATCACAAAAGGTTATCCTTCACATCACCATAAGGAAGTTGGTATATCCACAAGGGAGGGTGGGATATCTAGTGTTAGATTTGGTCTAGAGCATCTTGGGCTAAGCGGGATGACATCCCATATTTCTAGATTATATCTAGATGATCAAGGAATGAAACAAGATGAATTCACTTTAGTAGTATATTGTTTCAGGGATATAATCCTAGATGAATTTTCTAGTTTACCTCCTGAGATAGAGGTGGAGTTATCTATTGAGTTGGTCCTAGGAGCTACACCAGTATCCGTTCCTCTTTATAGGATGGCCACTACAAAGTAGTAGGTGCTTAAGAGACAACTAGAGGACTTGGAAGCAAAGGGGTTTATACGACCCAATACTTCTCCATGGGGTTCTCTAGTCCTTTTTGACAAGAAGGTAGAAGGAACCCTTAGGTTATGTTTGGATTATCAAAAATTGAACTATTTGATGGTTAAGAATCAATATACGTTGCCTCGTATCTATGACCTCTTTAACTAGCTTTGTGGAGCTTGGGTTTTCTAAAAAATTGATTTTAGGTTAGGATATCACCAGGTATGTGTTTTACCTATAGAAAAACCAAATAATTTTTTTTGTAGAAGGCATGGTCTATATGAGTATCTAATTATTCCGTTCAATATCATGAACACACTAACAATTTTCATGGACTTGATGAATCAATGTTTCCACCTATTTTTAGACTCTTTAATTGTGGTTTTTGTGGATGAAATCTTGGTGTATTATTAGAATCGACACGATCATGATAACATCATTCTAAATACACTGAGATATCATAGGTTGAATGAAAATATCTAAAATATATCAGTTTTGAATAGATAAAGTTCACTTATTGAGTCACATTATCTCAGATACAAGAGTATCATTTTCTCTGGAGAAGGTGAGAGCTATAGTTTCCTAGGAGAATCCTAAGAATGTCTTTGATATATGAAGTTTCTTGGGGATATCCAGTTATTACAGGAATTTCATGTAGGACTTATCATTCCACTAATAGAAAAAAACCCTACCAATGGTTTGGAATAGTTATTACAGGTATTAGAACCATTGGTATAGCCTATACCAACGGTTTGGAGGGGTGTAGGCTGATTTGGTGTTGGTATAGACCTATACCAACAGTTTTTTGAAAAACATTGGTATAGCCCCATTCCAACAGTTTTGTAAAACTGTTGGTATAGGTCATATGAAAAACCTATACCAACGGTTCTACAAAACAGTTGGTATAGGTAATTTAAAAATAAAATCCAGTAGGTTTTGATCCCAGCACCTCCTGTTTATAATCCAATAGCCTAACCACTAACCTAATATGACTTTTGTAAACATAATTTCATATATATATATATATATATATATATTTAAAAGTATTTTAAATTTTTATATATCTAATGTTATTTGAAAAAAGACACAATAAAAAACATGGGTACCTATACCAATGGTTTTGAGAACCATTGGTATATGTAACTCAATTTTTTAGCTATACCAATGGTTTTTCTAAAACCTTTGGTATAGGGTGGACCTATACCAATGGTTTTGGCCAAAACCTTTGGTATAAGGTCTCTATAATGGAAATATACTAACGGTTTGTCCAAAATCATTGGTATAGTTTCATATAAGTGACCTATACCAATAGTTTTGGAGAAACCGTTGGTATAAGGTCTCTATAAGGGACATATACCAATGGTTTTGGAAAAAAACGTTTGTATAGGGTCTCTCTAGGAACCTATACTAATGTTTTTTCCAAAAATGTTGGTATAAGGTCTCTATGAGGTACCTATATCAATAGTTTTGTCCAAAAAGTTGGTATAGGTATATTGGTATAGCTCCAATTTATAGTAGTGTGCTTAGAAGCACCTCTCACATGCTTGACTAAGAAGGGGATATATTTTTTATGATTAGATACCTATGAGATAGCTTTTCAAGAGTTGAAAGGGAGACTGAATTCAACACTGATCCTGATCTTTCTAGTGTTGGGTAGGAGTTATACTATATATTGTGATGTATCATGTATCAGGCTAGGAGTAGTTTTTATACAGGAAGAGTGCATCATGGTGTACGGTTCTCATAATTTGAGGCCAAATTAATGGAAATACCTGATACATGATCTCAAGTTAACTACTATGGTTCATACCTTTCCCTGTTGGAGAAACTATTTAATGGGAGAGCATTTTTAGGGGTACACAGACCACAAAATCCTCAAGAACATATTTACACAACATGACTTAAATCTAATATTATTTGAAAAAAGACACAATAAAAAACATGGGTACCTATACCAATGGTTTTGAGAACCATTGGTATAGGTAACTCAATTTTTTAGCTATACCAATGGTTTTTCCAAAACCTTTGGTATAGGGTGGACCTATACCAATGGTTTTGGCCAAAACATTTGGTATAAGGTCTCTATAATGGACATATACTAACGGTTTGTCCAAAATCATTGGTATAGTTTCATATAAGTGACTTATACCAACAGTTTTGGAGAAAACGTTGGTATAAAGTCTCTATAAGGGACATATACCAATGGTTTTGGAAAAAAACGTTTGTATAGGGTCTCTCCAGGAACCTATACCAATGGTTTTTCCAAAAATGTTGGTATAAGGTCTCTATGAGGTACCTATATCAATAGTTTTTCCAAATAGTTGGTATAGGTCTATTGGTATAGCTCCAATTTATAGTAGTGTTATTAGAAGCAACTCTCACATGCTCAACTAAGAAGGGGATATATTTTTTATGATTAGATACCTACGAGATAGCCTTTCAAGAGTTGAAAGGGAGACTGAATTCAACACTGATTCTAATCTTTCTAGTGTTGGGTAGGAGTTATACTGTGTATTGTGATGTATCATGTATCGGTCTAGGAGTAGTTTTTATACAGGTAGAGTGCATCATGGTGTACGATTCTCATCATTTGAGGCCAAATTAATGAAAATACCTAACACACGATCTCAAGTTAGCTACTATGGTTCATACCTTTCCCTATTGGAGACACTATTTAATGGGAGAGCATTTTGAGGGGTACACATACCACAAAATCCTCAAGAACATATTTACACAACATGACTTAAATCTAATCCAATGAAGGTGGTTTGAATACCTATAGTATTTTGAATTTGAGATTTATTATATGCCTAGGAAGGGAAATGCAGTTGTCAATACACTGAGTAGGAGTACTCAGATATAATAAGTTTAGGATTCCAGTAGCGAGTGGAAGATTATGAACTTGTTTTTAGAGATACACTTAGAGGCAAAGGACAATCTGAAGCATAATTTTCTCTCATCCTTAGCAGTGGCTTCCACTCTTCTAGAAAGAGTGATGATGACAAAAATATCATATTATGAGATCCTATTCCTATGGAAAGTCATGATAGGTGAGTACCTGCCTCATGGTTGGAATGTTGGAAAGGATGAAATTCTACATATTCTTGTTTGGGTTATAGAAAACATACATGAGGATCCATCAGATTATGAGATCCTATTTCTATAGGAATGTGTGATTGGTGAGGACCTACCTTATGGTTGGACCACTATCAAGGATCAAATTCTACACATACAAAGGTCATGTTTGGGTTCCAACAAACATACATGAGGATATAATGTGAGAATTTAATGCCTCATCTTGGAAAGTACATCCCAAAATCACTAATATGTATCATTAATTACACCATCAATACTATTGGTTGAGGATTAAATGAGAGGTATCTAATTTTTTCATGAGGTATTCCACCTATTAGTAGGTGAAGGAGGAACACCAGCGACCAAAAGGGCTTTTGTAGAAGTTTCCCATTCTAAAGTGGGAATGGGATGATGTTGTGATGGATTTCATGACCAAGTTGTCAAGGTCACCTCAAAGTAGTGATGCTTTATGGGTTTTTGTGGGAAGGCTCATAAAAGTTTCCAATTTCTTACCGATTAGGGAGACCTTCTTAGTATATGAGCTCGAAAGA
This sequence comes from Viscum album, assembly GCA_963277665.1. Classification (NCBI taxonomy): domain Eukaryota; kingdom Viridiplantae; phylum Streptophyta; class Magnoliopsida; order Santalales; family Viscaceae; genus Viscum; species Viscum album. Next base: position 1,598,584,995 of record OY728130.1, on the reverse strand, counting down.
CTATATCTATGAGATTGTTCACCTTCATTGGGTTCCTCATACCATTGTATTGGATAGGGATGTCTAGTTTAAATCTTAGCTCTGGAAAATTTTATAGAGGTAATTGGGTACATAAGTGATTTTGAGAATGATATAACACCCCTATACTGATGTCCAGTTATATCACATGATACAGGTTATGGAGGGAATTCTTAGAGAATGAATCCTCAATTTTGGGGGTTCTTGGGAAAGACATATATATCCCTGGTTGAATTTTCCCATAAAAATAGATATCCGGTGACTATATAGATGGAACCTTATGAGGATTTGTATGGCATGCCATGCCTACCACCTCTATACTGGTTAGAGGTAGGAAAGGTAGCACTGCTCTTATCATGTCTCATGCAGGATACTTCAGAGCAGGTCCAGTTGATCAGAAAGTAGATGGATATTGAATAGTTTAGATAGAAATCCTAAACTAATCACCATTGATGATCTCTAGAGTTTAAGTTCAGGGATCAGGTCTTTTTTTGCATCTCTCTGAGGCTGGGAAATAGACAGATTCATAGATAGGGTTAGATTTCACTATGATATGTCAGGACATTCGAGATTTTGGAGAGAGTCAAGATGGTAGCCTATCAGTTGTAGTTTCCTTAGAGGTACCAAGCCATGCATGACGTATTCCATGTATCTTAGATATGACATTATCATTCAAGACCATCTCATGCTCTTCATCCGAATGAGGTTGAGTTATAGTTAGATGCGTCCTTTAAAGAGCATCCTATATTGGAGAATGAAAGCTCTCAAAGGAAGTTCATTTCCTTTAGTTTGGGTGCTATGGAAGAATGGACATGTGCAATAAGAGACCAGGAAGAGAGAGGAATATGTACAATATTAGTGGAAAAACATTTTTTAGATGCTTTACCACCCTCAGAAGAGAAACCTGGGGATGAGTTATCCTAAGAGGGGGAGATTGTAAGATCCTAGTTTTTTTTCTTGAGGTATGGATCTTCTAAATATCAGTTTAATTTATTGTTTTTTTATATTATGAGTACCTGATGAGTCAAAAGAGTTTTTTTGGGGGGGGGGGGTTTCCAGGGCTTGTTCAGATCCTAGAGGACCAGGTTTTGAAAAAAGGAGCTGGGTCACATGGTTAGTAGAAATATTTCCACCTAGTTTACACGATTACTACTAACCGAGTGGGTTATTTGTGTGATTAATAGTGGGATGCACAGTTTAGCCTAATCGTGAAACCCAGGCTGCATGCCCATGAATTTTTTTTAGATTTTTTGACAAAGGGAAATAGCATAGTTTGCATATGGTTTCCCAAACCATGAGTATAAACCATGCGAGGGAGTTTTTTTAGGAAAATAGGTGTGTACCCTTTGTGTACAGTTTTTCCAACTATGTGGCCAAACCATGCAACCAAGTGTTTTGAGGAAAAAAGACCATTTTTGCCTTAAATTTTCTTAAAACCTAAATCCCTCTTCTTTATTTATTTTAGTGAATGGGGGGGGGGGGGGTATTTCACATATTGGAGAATTTCTTCAAGCCTTCTCCTAGGCTTTGGTGTCATTTCAACATATAGGCTCCAATTAAAACATTTTTCATCTCATTAGATCCACACTAGTGATTTATTCATTCATTTTTTTTATTTTTTTTTTAGTTTTCTTCATATCAAAGAAGTTATTTTGGTGCAAGATAATATGACCTATTTCTAGGGTATTTGATCATTACTCTATTTTCTTCCAACCTGAGTTGAGTTAGGAGACGATACTAGATGAGTGTTCTACCATGGGTGTATGGTTGGTGGTCTATAACTTTTCTAGAAAAATATAGTTGTTTTATATCTAGTTGCCTTTTTGTTGCATGAAAAACCTTCTAAAGTTGCTCCAAATATTGTTTTAATGCCTTGATTAAATTATTTTAGACTTGATAGATTGTCCATTTTGTACCATGTGATGGTTTGAGGTTGTCAACCTCAACCTGGATCACCCGTGTGGTGTGTTTATGTATCTAACCCATGTTTTACCAACCCGTTGGGTGAATGTGATCTCTCCATATTAGTGGGAGCCTTAATGAATTAAATGAGACTTCAGGAGAGGAATTATGAGTCCTTACCATGTGACTACATGATAGTAAATTTATTAAATTGATTAAATGGATTATGTGGAAATTATTTGGAAGAAGTCATGGATTGGCTATGATTATGAAATTGGTAAAATGAAATGGTTATGATTATAATATATTCAATGGGTATTTCTACTCTATGGATCCTGGCTGTATTGAATTCTATGAAAAGTTCTAATCCATGGATTCAGAACAATATCAAATGCCATATACATTTATAATCCATGGATTCAGGATGATATTGGATTCCATGGACATTTCTACTCCATGGATATGAATTACATGGGACGCCTTTAACATTTATACTCCTTGGATCCATCTATTGGGTCTGACCCTTGATTACATGACATAGTCCATTGAGGATTCCTTAGATATTTTTACTCCTTGAATCTGGACCATGTGGGTCTGATATAGGATTACTCGACATAAGGTGTAGTAGATGTTTATAATGCTTTACAGATGAACCTTGGTTATGATTGCTTGTTTATAGTGATCCTTGGTAGAATGGATAATATCACATTTACATGTATCATTTGTTCATAGTCATTTACATTACTGTTATATATTACACACTACTTCTACTTATATACATAGACTGAAATTGTTATAAAAACCATTGGTGGTGGCTTACTAAGTGTTATCTCACACCTTGTTTAGGATGTCGTTGAGTACCTGGAAATACTTCATGAATACACATAGGGACCGAAGAAAGTGCCTATTTTTTGATGCTTTATTGATTATTATTAGGAGTATGGGAGCATAGGATCGAGCTATTCTCATGATGCTATGTGGAGATAGTAACTTTTGGCCTTTTTGTACTTTGTTACATGTATTGTAATGGATGCCTATTTCCATGTATCATATGCAATTTTTTTATAGAGACATGACATGAATAATATTTTTATATGATTTTGAATTAGATTTTTATTATTAGTATTATTAAAGTCTTTTAGATGTTTTATCTTATACTGTCGGTTATTTGATATGCTTTTTCTATTGATTACTGTGATTACACTGTTGTGCTACACTCTAATTATGAGGGTATAGTCTCCCCACTATACCATATTAGAACCTATATTCTAGTAAGAAACCTTTGGAGTATGAGGAATCATGCTTGAAGCCATGTGACCCACCGGCTCAAGGCACCATTTAGTGGATCCTGGGTCAGGACTTTACAATTGAGGCAATCTGGACATCAAAGATGGATATAATTTTGCTGAGTACTTAGTAGAGATTGAGGGTTAGTAGGAGAAGATCCTATATGGGTGAGTGATTACCTTGGTGTGTGTCTGGTGGTATCATGATAATCTTTAGGAGATCACCTAGGATAATGAGACCTAGATGCAAGTTTAGTACCCACATCTTTTTTTGTATCATTTTACACATTTTGGGATGAAAATAAACATGGCGGGGAGAATGTAACATCACATTTTTCCATTTAAATCTTTTAAATATATATAATAATATTTTTGGATCTAGATGCTGAGATGACATGAGATTCCAAGGCCTAGTGAGCCCAGAAATGATTTTATAAAAATATAAAATATATTAATAATACACAAGATTTTTTTTGAAATAGTAGAATAAATCCAAAAAGGTGAATCATATTGGAAATATGATTCCACTATTGAGTCCAAAATGTGGGTTTTACCCTAGGCATGAAGTAACCTATATCATTGTTAGGCATCTTATAAAAATGTTATCACAGGCACAAATAAATGAATAAATGAATAAATGAATAAATGAATAAATGAATAAATGAATAAATAATTTATTTATTATTTTTACCATAGGCACCTAACCCTCTCTTTATTTAAACACACTTACGGACAATTCCCAAGGTTAGTCTCATAACCCTAATAATTGAGAGAGAGAATTGTAGGAAGGCTTAAAGAATGATGATGAAAAATTGAGGACCATTCTCACCAATAAAATTCAAGGATCTCACCACGACAATGACACAAATTTGTTATTCACCAGAAATCAGTCCATCCTAAGGTGGGGTGTTATTTTCTGTGGTTTATTTTCCTTGTTTATTATCCCATGAATAGAAAAAATCAATTCTTCTAACAATTTGATTCTCAGGTCGATCATGCTTGCAGGTTTAATTTTATTTCTTCCTAGGATTTTAGAATTGATTTTTTTGGTTATTATTACTCTTTGTTCGTTGTTCTAATAGTAAGAAATTGTGGATAAACCAAACACAACTAAGGTTCATTCCTCATTTTTGATTTTTTCATTTCTCCCCTACTTCTTCACATGTTGATCACCGTCAATTTATTTGGATGACGGTTCGATGAATACCCAATATTCAATCATTGTGTGACTATTATTTTGTACAATGGATCGATACCATGGGTGTAGTTCATGATTGAGGATGCAATCAAGGTGTGGTGAAAACTGTGGATGATCAGAGGTGGATAAAATCAGATCAATGATTCCCATTCTTCCCAATTTGATGCACGATGATGGTGCAATGCAGTAGTGGTTGATTTAAAGTGTCCAATGGATCGTACAGTCACATTGGGGGGGGGGGGTGAATCAGGCATGACTTGTTTTAATGAATTATTTTTCACATTTTAATTCAAACATCTATCACCTATTAATATGAGTGGATATTGTATGAAATGTAGAAAGTAAATGAAACTATAAGGCCCCAGCCTTAAAACCTTACTTAATCTTGAGTTATTACAAGATTACACATTGAGGATCTTTTCAGGTTTAGAGTTTTAGAGAATTAGATCATGAAACTTGCATTACATTCCACATTTAAACAAAGTGGTTACATAAAAGACAACATTCATTCTTCCCATCAACGGAATCATATTTAAATTATAACACGGATTCTTTCTTGACACATCCTTGACACTATCATCACATCATGTACCTTTCCCTTGACCTGTGAAAAACATTTCAAAAACTTGGGATGAGCATAAAAAGCTCAGTAAGAGTTATAAAAAATATGGAAAGGAAACATGAGTTCATATATACATTAGAATGAAATCACACTTTACCCATAAAACATAGGCATATCAAATCATGAATAAATCATAGAAAACATAAGACATAAAGGTAACTTGAGGCATTCATAACATTCTAAAGTAGGGAGTAACCCTCTTGGTTATGTTTGGAATACCCATCACAGTATATTCCCTAAATCTCTTCGGAGAAACCTTAATGTTTCACTCCTTCGCGTTACCCAATGCATTGGAGAGCTATATCGGGCTCACCCGCCCTTAGTTTATCACGGAACCACCCGTTTTCATAACAATGCCCAAGAACCATAACATAAATGTGTCACATAAAACATGAATAAAGGAAACATAACATTTCCACATTTCAATCACAATATAAAATTTTAGTATATTGTAATAATGAATCCATTCAAAAAGAAACCATTTCCAAAACCATTTAAAACATTTAATAAAGAGATTTTTGAATCAAAGTGTACCATACCACCTTGAAGCTTAAAATTTTAAACCATTAATATCCATATAAATAAATCCTTAAAACCATTTTGAAAACATGGATATTAATAAGAACAAATAATTAAAACATTTAAAACGATATTTTGGTTAAAGGGATTTTACCAAAAGTAGAGACACTTGAATACAATAATTGAGGAATAACATTTAGTCAGAACTTTATAATATCATGAGAATAAATGGATTCATGATATAATACTCCAAATGACAGTATATACACCATATAAGAGTGAATTGGTGCATAACAACAATGAACCCTCAATAGAAATGTCAAATGTGATGAAATCCCTTATAAAGAAGGTATCCTTAAATTAAGAACAAATCAATCTCAAAAATATGTGTGAAAAATATAAATAAACCCAATATAAGTGGATATTAAGTGTAAAACAATAAAAGGACATTCACATATATTCAATGTATGACATATTCAATGACTACATGTTGAACCCAAAGAAATCGAAATTGGGTTAAAAAGTTCCCTTGACAGCCTAACGGCATCACATCAAAATGAGTTGATGAGAGATAAAAAGTGTATCTCATCACTTGGACATAAAATTTACATCAATAAGGATATATGGGAACATATACCAACATAACAATATGTAAATTAAAAGACCCAACAAAAGAAGTCTTTTAAAAAAGAGGAGGGTGAAAGGTTCCCTTACCGACTTGGGTATCTTTCAAAACATACACCCCATGAAAGAAGGACAATAGATCATTGATGTAAATACTTATAAACGAAAGTATATTACACAAAGATTAGAATAATGGGCAGTACATACACCACTCAATGGAATTTGTGGCAAATGTAGCATAAATCTCACGAGAATAAAAGTGAGATGAAAAATCCCTTACGAAAAATCGGCAGCCTAACAGCGCCACATAAAACTTCCGAATATGGATTGATGAGATCAAATAGGGTATCTCATCACATTACAATAAAATGTACAGAAATAGGAATATAAAAGAACATCCCCCAACATTACAAAGAGGATCTTAAAAGAAGTGACACAAAGGAGAGTACTTAAAAAGAAAGAGAGAGGTTAGATCTCTTACGAAAATTCGGCAGCCTAACGGCGCCACTCAAAACTTCCAAAATGGATTGATGAGAGATAATAGGGTCTCTAATCACATGAACATAAAAATTATAGTAGGATTAATATAAAATAACATCCCAATCATAAGAAATATGAGCTTAAAAGAAATGACATAAAAGAGTGTACTTATAAAGAAAGAGAGTTGTAGGATCCCTTACCTCGGGTCCGACTTGACTCGATCATTCTTTAATCTCCTGAATAATAAACTTGAGTTAATTTCTACTTCATTAAGAACCCTTTTCAAGTTCATTATTCATTTTATATCACTTATTACCATGTCATAAACATTATGTAATCATTTAAGTTAATAATATTTGTTTTGCCGATATTTGGTTCTTAAGTCGAAAGTGGACTTCTTACAATTACATGTTGTTCATGTGGAAAAATGTTTATTATATCCAGAATTGTATTCATGATGTAGATATAATATATGTCATATATATATCCAGTACATGAATGCATTTATAACATTACATAATCATTTAGAGGTAAGAAATGAAATGCACCGTTCATGGAGACGGTAAGCCGTACGTACGCATGAACGCTACTTTCATTTCTATTTCGTATTTTATAGAATGGAATAATAATTATATAAAGGTATATTATAATTCCAGTATAATATCATATATAATATCATAGTTCCATCCTTTATACGTCCCACATATGGTATTTAACGAATCAAATCACTTTGAGGGGGCGGTAGTCCGCACTTCCTTAAATGAAGATATCGCGTTTACCCATAATGGAAACCATAAAGGTATGCCCAAAATGAAAAAAACAGAAGCTTAAGGAAAACATAAACATATTATATATCATATATAAAAATAGTGGCATCATAATGGCCACCTTTGAAGGTGTTAAATGAGTATTGAACAATCATCGTTTCGGGAGGCAGAATTTCGCCATCCACGGAAACCGTATGTTCTTTAACCATTTGATGTAGTTGTGTGAGAGTGTAGCTCGAATAAATCTTATAACAACATACTAGTATATTTAAGATACTGGTCTTGTTACAAAAGAAATAAATAAAAAGAGTTTAGAGGGTTGGAGAAGCAAAATAAAACAAATGAACATGAGAGAATGAATTACCTTTAAAAGTGTAACTCCTTTTGATTTGAGCCTAAAGGCTTACTTTGAAAGGATTCTGCCCAAAGGGAATACTCTAGGATGAGGATAGGGATGTGGAGAGAGTAAATGGGCAGGGTTTGGCCGATCCAAAGGCTTGAGGAGTGTGTGAAATGAGGTAGAGGTGGGGGCCTTTTATAAGAGGAGAGGAGGGGCACTTTTGGAAAGTAATAAATATTACTTTATTTGAAAATGTGTTTCGGTTTTAAAAGGTCTCACATTGATATAATTCGTGGATAAGGTGATAAGTCTTAGAAATACACTCATCCAATTGGTTTTGGACATGTGTAGTTCATAGATTTTACATTATCTTTCCATTTTATTTAAATTGTCAAATAATGATGTCATCGCTGCAACATTATTATGTCATAAATAATTTAATTTATTTAATGTCTAAAAATTATAAAAAAATACTATGATGTAGGAAATCTTTTTATCTTTCCAATGACTATTTATAATCAAAATTTGGACCTGTGTAACCCTACTTAAAAATTGGTTTAGTAAAACAACTCATGTTTGTGTCAATTTAATTTTAACATTAAATAAAAAGTTATTTATGTCATTTCCCAACCAAAGTGTCTCCATGGGGTCCCCAACTTGGCCCATTTCTTGTATTGGTCGGCCATGACTCACCCAATAGGTGTAGGACAAGTTTCATGGTGTTTTCACATTCTTATAATATCATTTTTACCTTAAATTACACTAATTACCTCTAATCGCGATTAAGAACTTAATAAGTTACTATTCACCAAAAAATTATTATAATCTCATTGAACCACATTTTACATCTTAATGACAACCATGTATGTCGGATTTTTGAAATTAAAAACACAATGATGGCAAAATTTCATTTAAACGGAAAATCAGCTTTTATAAGTACCACTTAGTGGTTTCACTATTCATAAAAAATTGAAGTTTTTCAGAAAAATCCCAAAAATTAACCCTGAGCTATATTTGATATTCCGAATTCAAAAATGAAGTCCATTTTACAAAATTCAAAACATATTAGTCACATTAATTAATTTAATAATTGATTCCCGCTGTCAGAGCAAATAGCGTGTTTTTATAAAACAATAAGTATCAAAATATTGACACTAGTTTAAGTCTGTTTTCAAAGTGAAATTAATTCCAACGACCACTATTGGATTTAATGGTAAAAATATTTTCTAATTTCACTTTAAAACAAATTAAAAATATAATATAATCATATAAATAAATTATATTAAAAAGAGGTTTTGAATTAAAATACAACATTTTACACTATTCATTAAAAAATGAACTTTATCGGAAAAATACCAAAAAATTACACAAAGTAAAATTTGATGTCCCGATTCTTAATAAGAGTTTTATTTGGTCCAAAAGAATGTTTAAGAGTGAACAAAACTATATTTAATGATAGTTCTCCATTAAAAGGTGATAAGTGAACCTTTAGTGAAAACTAGGGCATATACGCCTAAAATTGAATTCTTTCCGTATTTTAAGCCTTTAGCTTTTATTGGATAAATGTAAAAACATTTAAAAAACATATATAATCATATTTTAGTTATTTCTATCTATTCCCGCCAATACAACAGCTACATGTTAACTACCATTTGAATTAATATTATTTTATTATTAGCGTGCAACGTAAGATTTCCAAGAAACTCGTTGTTGCGTGTTGGGTACTCCATCGAGCATAGCATCCCCTTTAAAGTCATATTAATATTTTATTCAAAAATATGGATAAATATGAAAATTTCATATTCATTATTTACCTGGGGTGTTACATCCTTCCCCCCTTTTGGGAATTGCGTCCTCGCAATTTTAAAATTGCGCTTGGAAACATCCTTGAAAGTCCCACATCGGAACAAAAGTCGGTAAAACAAACACTTTAAAATAAAGAAAGATAAGTACAAAGGTCACCCGAGTTAACCCATAATAGGATTCCAAGTATGAAAACATGGACATGGAGGAGAAAACATAGGTTCATGTTCTCATGGAGAGTGATAGAAAACATGTTTAGGAGAAAGTTAACCATGAGAAAATCACAAACTTGTGATGGGTTAAACGGTATTCGATTCCCCAGTAGGAAAAGTTAATAGACAACATTTTTTTAAGTTACTTTTTTATTGAGGAATTTATTCATAAGGAAACATAATCACTTATCATGTTGACTTTCAACTTTTATTATATTCCTTAATCAAACTCATATTTTCTCCAGAAGGCGAGTATTTAGGAAGACTTGTTCACATTAAGAGTACTATAATCAACTTTTAGAAAATCACCTAATCCACAAAAGAGAACTATATACTTCCCATGTCATTAGACTTTAACCAAAACCAAAACCAATAAGGTTATTACAAGATCAGATAATCCAGAAAAGGAGAACCCTTTATAAAAGAAAATCTATTCTTAACCTCCAAGATTTGTCAAACAAAACCCAAAGTTCAACGAGGACCATTCTATAAACAAATTTGTCCATAAAAATTCCTCAAAGTAAACCAATATAAGATTGAAACCCAAATATTTGAAGGACTTAGTCGCATAGTCTTCCAAGATAAATCATAACATTTATCTCCAAACAATATCAGTTGCTCCTAAAGTCTCGTTTTGAAAAGCAATTAACCTAATCACATATCCTCCATGATAGGTTAATCATTTTCATAAATAACCCAAAATCAACTTACTCTTAATTCATAAAATCATATAACTAGAATGAATCAGTCAAACTAACCAGGGACTTCACGTAGTCCAGTGGTAGGCGATAAATACCAGTCGCACTTTGGTTGTGGGTTTGATTCCCGCAGCTTTGTCCGACGCGACGGGTTGTCACACGGTCTGCGTGTTGTCCTTTTTTCAAAACTATATAATTCTTAAAAAATTCCCCAAAATGAGATAAAATCTTCAAGAATAATCATAACATATTTTAACCTCAAGTTTATCTCATTCCTTTCATTTTCCATCATATCATAGAGTAACCCATAATTACCTAAAAATTAAGTATCATATAAACCCTAATGGTTACCGTAATAATTATTACCTGAATTTCCACATCGAGTTGGCCATCTCGTACATGATGCATTAGAGAACTCACCAAGGTTGAAGTGGTTGATCATGACTCCTTGATATTTGGTTTAGAACAACCACGAGTTTCCTCATTGAATCCTCCATTTTATCTAGTATCTTAATCAGAGAACCACCACAGTTTCCTTCAAACCTGTTGTCTCTTTGGTGCCTGCTAGATCCATCCATTCACTAAAAATAGAAATGTCAGTGTGAGTATATCAACAAAACCATCACGTACTAATGAGGAAGGTAAACACTAAGATACACTTACTCATTCACTTTATCTAAAACTAGGACTCTTTCTGAAATCCTAACCATTATGGTAATGTCACTTATGCTTAAAGAATACCCTAACCTCTAAAGTCATCTAAACCGACCTTTGATACTAACTATAAGGCCCCAGCCCTAAAACCTTACTTAATCTTGAGTTATTACAAGATTACACATTGAGGATCTTTTCAGGTTTAGAGTTTTAGAGAATTAGATCATGAAACATGCATTACATTCCACATTTAAACAAAGTGGTTACATAAAAGACAACATTCATTCTTCCCATCAACGGAATCATATTTAAATTATAACACAGATTCTTTCTTGACACATCCTTGACACTATCATCACATCATGTACCTTTCCCTTGACCTGTGAAAAACATTTCAAAAACTTGGGATGAGCATAAAAAGCTCAGTAAGAGTTATAAAAAATATGTAAAGGAAACATGAGTTCATATATACATTAGAATGAAATCACACTTTACCCATAAAACATAGGCATATCAAATCATGAATAAATCATAGAAAACATAAGACATAAAGGTAACTTGAGGCATTCATAACATTCCAACGTAGGGAGTAACCCTCTTGGTTACGTTTGGAATACCCATCATAGTATATTCCCTAAATCTCTTCGGAGAAACCTTAACGTTTCACTCCTTCGCATTACCCAATGCATTGGAGAGCTATATCGGGCTCACCCGCCCTTAGTTTATCACGGAACCACCCGTTTTCATAACAATGCCCAAGAACCATAACATAAATGTGTCACATAAAACATGAATAAAGGAAACATAACATTTCCACATTTCAATCACAATATAACATTTTAGTATATTGTAATAATGAATCCATTCAAAAAGAAACCATTTCCAAAACCATTTAAAACATTTAATAAAGAGATTTTTGAATCAAAGTGTCCCATACCACCTTGAAGCTTAAAATTTTAAACCATTAATATCCATATAAATAAATCCTTAAAACCATTTTGAAAACATGTATATTAATAAGAACAAATAATTAAAACATTTAAAATGATATTTTGGTTAAAGGGGTTTTACCAAAAGTAGAGACACTTGAATACAATAATTGAGGAATAACATTTAGTCAAGACTTTATAATATCATGAGAATAAATGGATTCATGATATAATACTCCAAATGACAGTATATACACCATATAAGAGTGAATTGGTGCATAACAACAATGAACCCTCAATAGAAATGTCAAATGTGACGAAATCCCTTATAAAGAAGGTATCCTTAAATTAAGGACAAATCAATCTCAAAAATATGTGTGACAAATATAAATACACCCAATATAAGTGGATATTAAGTGTAAAACAATAAAAGGACATTCACATATATTCAATGGATGACATATTCAATGACTACATGTTGAACCCAAAGAAATCGAAATTGGGTTAAAAAGTTCCCTTGACAGCCTAACGGCATCACATCAAAATGAGTTGATGAGAGATAAAAAGTGTATCTCATCACTTGGACATAAAATTTACATCAATAAGGATATATGGGAATATATCCCAACATAACAATATGTAAATTAAAAGACCCAACAAAAGAAGTCTTTTAAAAAAGAGGAGGGTGAAAGGTTCCCTTACCGACTTGGGTATCTTTCAAAACATACACCCCATGAAAGAAGGACAATAGATCATTGATGTAAATACTCATAAACGAAAGTATATTAAACAAATAGTATAATAATGGGCAGTAAATACACCACTCAATGGAATTTTTGGCAAATGTAGCATAAATATCACGGGAATAAAAGTGAGATGAAAAATCCCTTACGAAAACTCGGCAGCCTAACGGCGCCACATAAAACTTCCAAATATGGATTGATGAGATCAAATAGGGTATCTCATCACATTACAATAAAATGTATAGAAAGAGGAATATAAAATAACATCCCCCAACATTACAAAGAGGAGCTTAAAAGAAGTGACACAAAGGAGAGTACTTAAAAAGAAAGAGAGAGGTTAGATCTCTTACGAAAATTCGGCAGCCTAACGGCGCCACTCAAAACTTCCAAAATGGATTGATGAGATATAATAGGGTCTCTCATCACATGAACATAAAAATTACAGTAGGAGTAATATAAAATAACATCCCAATCATAAGAAATATGAGCTTAAAAGAAATGACATAAAAGAGTGTACTTATAAAGAAAGAGAGTTGTAGGATCCCTTACCTCGGGTCCGACTTGACTCGATCGTTCTTTAATCTCCTGAATAATAAACTTGAGTTAATTTCTAATTCATTAATAACCCTTTTCAAGTTCATTATTCCTTTTATATTACTTATTACCATGTCATAAACATTATGTAATCATTTAAGTTAATAATATTTGTTTTGCCGATATTTGGTTCTTAAGTCGAAAGTGGACTTCTTACAATTACATGTTGTTCATGTGAAAAAATGTTTATTATATCCAGAATTGTATTAATGATTTAGATATAATATATGTCATATATATATCCAATACATGCATGCATTTATAACATTACATAATCATTTAGAGGTAAGAAATGAAATGCACCGTTCATGGAGACGGTAAGCCGTACGTACGCATGAACGCTACTTTCATTTCTATTTCATATTTTATAGAATGGAATAATAATTATATAAAGGTATATTATAATTCCAGTATAATATCATATATAATATCATAGTTCCATCCTTTATACGTCCCACATATGGTATTTAACGAATCAAATCACTTTGAGGGGGCGGTAGTCCGCACTTCCTTAAATGAAGATATCGCGTTTACCCATAATGGAAACCATAAAGGTATGCCCAAAATGAAAAAAACAGAAGCTTAAGGAAAACATAAACATATTATATATCATATATAAAAATAGTGGCATCATAATGGCCACCTTTGAAGGTGTTAAATGAGTATTGAACAATCATCGTTTCGGGAGGCAGAATTTCGCCATCCACGGAAACCGTATGTTCTTTAACCATTTGATGTAGTTGTTTGAGAGTGTAGCTCGAATAAATCTTATAACAACATACTAGTATATTTAAGATACTGGTATTGTTACAAAATAAATAAATAAAAAGAGTTTAGGGGGTTGGATAAGCAAAATAAAACAAATGAACATGAGAGAATGAATTACCTTTAAAAGTGTAACTCCTTTTGATTTGAGCCTAAAGGCTTACTTTGAAAGGATTCTGCCCAAAGGGAATACTCTAGGATGAGGAGAGGGATGTGGAGAGAGTAAATGGGCAGGGGTTGGCCGATCCAAAGGCTTGAGGAGTGTGTGAAATGAGGTAGAGGTGGGGGCCTTTTATAAGAGGAGAGGAGGGGCACTTTTGGAAAGTAAGAAATATTACTTTATTTGAAAATGTGTTTCGGTTTTAAAAGGTCCCACATTGATATAATTCGTGGATAAGGTGATAAGGCTTAGAAATACACTCATCCAATTGGTTTTGGACATGTGTAGTTCATAGATTTTACATTATCTTTCCATTTTATTTAAATCGTCAAATAATGATGTCATCGCTGCAGCATTATTATGTCATAAATAATTTAATTTATTTAATGTCTAAAAATTATAAAAAAAATACTATGATGTAGGAAATATTTTTATATTTCCAATGAATATTTATAATCAAAATTTGGACCTGTGTAACCCTACTTAAAAATTGTTTTAGTAAAACAACTCATGTTTGTGTCAATTTAATTTTAACATTAAATAAAAAGTTATTTATGTCATTTCCCAACCAAAGTGTCTCCATGGGGTCCCCAAGTTGGCCCATTGCTTGTCTTGGTCGGCCATGACTCACCCAATAGGTGTAGGACAAGTGTCATGGTGTTTTCACATTCTTATAATATCATTTTTACCTTAAATTACACTAATTACCTCTAATCGCGATTAAGAACTTAATAAGTTACTATTCACCAAAAAATTATTATAATCTCATTGAACCACATTTTACTTCTTAATGACAACCATGTATGTCGGATTTTTTAAATTCAAAACACAATGATGGCAAAATTTCATTTAAACGGAAAATCAGCTTTTATAAGTACCACTTAGTGGTTTCACTATTCATAAAAAATTGAAGTTTTTCAGAAAAATCCCAAAAATTAACCCTGAGCTATATTTGATATTCCGAATTCAAAAATGAAGTCCGTTTTAAAAAATTAAAAACATATTAGTTACATTAATTAATTTAATAATTAATTCCCGCTGTCAGAGCAAATAGCGTGTTTTTATAAAACAATAAGTATCAAAATATTGACACTAGTTTAAGTCTGATTTCAAAGTGAAATTAATTCCAATGACCACTATTGGATTTAATGGTAAAAATATTTTCTAATTTCACTTTAAAACCAATTCAAAATATAATCTAATCATATAAATAAATTATATTAAAAAGAGGTTTTGAATTAAAATACAACATTTTACACTATTCATTAAAAAATGAACTTTATCGGAAAAATACCAAAAAATTACACAAAGTAAAATTTGATGTCCCGATTCTTAATAAGAGTTTTATTTGGTCCAAAAGAATGTTTAAGAGTGAACAAAACTATATTTAATGACAGTTCTCCATTAAAAGGCGATAAGTGAACCTTTAGTGAAAACTAGGGCATATACGCCTAAAATTGAATTCTTTCCGTATTTTAAGCCTTTAGCTTTTATTGGATAAATGTAAAAACATTTAAAAAACATATATAATCATATTTTAGTTATTTCTATCCATTCCCGCCAATACAACAGCTACATGTTAACTACCATTTGAATTAATATTATTTTATTATTAGAGTGCAACGTAAGATTCCCAAGAAACTCGTTGTTGCGTGTTGGGTACGCCATCGAGCATAGCGTCCCCTTTAAAGTCATATTAATATTTTATTCAAAAATATGGATAAATATGAAAATTTCATATTCATTATTTACCTGGGGTGTTACAGAAACACAACACACAATATTTTTACAAGGTTCAGTACTAAGACCTACTCCTTGCTGTAATTGGTGAGACCCCCTGGTTACATATTCTACACTATAATCTTGTTATCAATTACAACAGTTTAGGTAGTAACTATTTATTCACTCTAGTAGTTGATCCTAAAATTGATCATAGTTATACTCACAAACAATCCAACTCTTCTTCCTCAGTTGGTTAGACTCCCCAACCATTCAAATGGTTAGACCTCCCAGCCTCTTGAGCCTCTTCAAAAGCTGGTTAGATCCCCCACATTCATAATATTCTTCTTATTATTCTTCTTATTCTTTAGAATATCTAATACACTATAAGATTATAACTTTATATTATTACATGATCTTAATGGGTCATACTTGTTCATGTACAAATTCAAGTAACTTTTCACATATTATGGTCTTTCTCAAAAAAATTCTAATAATAGTATATAATCAGCTGCCTTAGTGCAACATTTTTTGGGCTATGCTTCATTCTATCTGAAGTCCCAGACTCACTATTTTCTCATTGATCTTCAATGATCTGAACCAATCTCAGTACACTGATTAATCAAATATAAATGTATTTTAAAATAATGACCGACTAAGTCTCAACACACTGCACACTGATCATGCAATGTTTATTACATGTGATTCATGAATATAAAATACAATGAATGGTCTTATTTATTTTATACATTCATTATTTCATGTGTATGAAAATAAACACACTTAATACATTTCCCTCAGATTTTATCTCTTTAGTTCACATGCATGTTCATGCATCCTTCAAAAATTAGAACACCTTATAGGTATTCCACTTTATATGAACATTATTTCATGAATGCATATTGAATATATCATGCACATCATTAGTGAAACCTTAATGCTTAAGATGTTAATGATCACCATTTCTTTGTAAAAAATATCATGATATGCCACCGAATTTTCACACTACACAGCTGGAAGTTTTGTGTTTCACTTAAGTATATTATCACATGTATGCAAATGTTTATTAATGAAACCCTTATAAAATATTTGTTTATTTTATCTAGTTAGTTTGTGTAACCTCAAGCTATTCACAAAGCTCAAAATCTTGTGGAACTCGTAGTTTATTTGTGTAGAATAGAAGGAGTATATTAATCATGCACTGGCTTGCTAAAATCAAACTATCATCATGTGAATGTGAAGGAAGAAACAAAACATGGATGCATGGATCTCTTATGAGAATATAGATCTTATACAAGCATCTATTTCAGTCCCCTCCACTATAAAAAATCTCTCTCAGATATGCTTTGATCTCATTACTGCAAATATAAAGGTTTGGGGGTATTTATAGATAAATACCATCGACATATCTCATGCACACCGACTTACTTCAAGAATGTACCGACTCTACCCATGCTTCATGACTTCAAAACAACACCATAACTATAAATTTTTTTTCCACCACACTGTATCTCCATGGTTAAATCATATCTCTTTTCATAAAAATAAAGTTTCATGTTGATTTGATCATATTTGAATCATTAGGATGATCAAATGGAACTTGAAAGCTTCATATTGATCTACCAGAGGTGCAACATGAAAAATCCAATGAATAAAATCTACCAGATGAGCTCAAGGTATAAGAAAACCAATAAACTCGATTATATAGTGCTAAAAAATAGATTGGATAGTTGCAATTACTTTTATATCATTTAAGGGTGGATAAAACGCGACTGGTAAGCATGAGTCCCACATCGGTTTTTCATTTGGTTTTGTAACATCCCATAATTATATCAATGGAAATTCCCTTATTATAATTATTCCATATATTATAAATCACATAAAATGACATATATAATACAATACAAACTTTAAGAATGAATGAAATAAGTGGTATTTCTAGAATTTAAAGAACTTATTCTGATGAAATAGTAACTTGACCTTTGGAACAGTAACATGACCATTATGAATAATAATCTAGCCTATAGAATACTAACCTCACCCATAAAATTATGAATAATTTTTTTTTTCATCTTATAAATGGTAATATTATAAAATTATATCATAGTATAAGTAAATAAATGTTTTAGAAATTATTAATTACATGTTGATATTTTTTATAAAACATAAATTTTTATTTTTAGTTTTATAATTAATATAATGATTTAAAAGAAAATTTATTTTCATAAAATATATTCAAAAATTTACATTTTTTTGTCTTATTATTTTAAGATAATTTTATGATACTTTAATTAACTTTTCAAAGTGTTATAAAACTAGTTATAATTTTAAAATTAATATTTTTCAAGTAAATGATGATTTTAATTAAAAAATAAATTTATTATATTTAGAAAATTATTTTCTTAAACTAGATTTAATTCTTAAATTCTTCAAATTGAATAATTTTTAGGGTGAATTTTTGGGATTTTTCTAAAATAGTTCATTTTTTGGTGAATAGTGAAATTTGATAATTTATGAAATTTAAAAAATACATAAATTATTGAGTTATAGATGATGTATGGATGATGTAAGTCCATAATCTCAAACTATACTTTATTATTTTAATATATTTAGTGATAATTCTAAAAGTATTTATAGTCTTGAGCCAAAATAATAAACTAAAGAATACAATAATGAGAAAACACCCCTCTCCTCCCCTATAAATACCACCCCTCACCACTTATTCTCCTCACACCTTTAAATATTTAATCCTTGTCCAAATTATGCCAAAAAATCTTCCCAAGTTTCACCCCCAATTTCAAAATCCTTTTATCTCAATAAAATACCAAACTCAAGTGCCCCAAGGAGGTTCTCAAGGAGGTGAATTCAAGAGGTAAAAACCTCTTTCCTTTCCTTTTAATTTCTTTTAAATTTATTTTCTTTTCTTATTATCTCATCACATAACCTTATCCAAGTGGAATGGTAACTACAATATTTTACATATAATATAATTTTATTATGTTAATGGAATAATCCATCATTATTTCTTTCCCCTCTCCTTTTGTACTAAAAATGAAAATTTCATATGTGATGTGTTGATTTATCGCATTCAAGGATGACAAGTTTTCAATTCCCATTACCTCCTTCAAGACTGATCATAAAACCATTTTTATAGTTAAAAAATATTATAATATATGTATTACATCTTATTTAATGTTTTTTAACCATTATATATAAATAATATTAATTAATAAAAAAACTAGTTTGTGATGATCTAAAAGCCACCAAAATAATCTAAACGATTATCACTAACGTCATATCTAACGATTCATCCTCACACCAAATAAACAAATGAATTATACAAAAAATTAATATTATGGATTTTTATTAACGTCATATCTAACGATTCATCCTCACGTCATATCTAATGATTCTCATTATAAATGATTTTCTGTACAGGTAGACAAGTAAACTGATTATGAAAACCAAGGAAACCAATACTCCCAAATGATGAAATTGAATATCATAACACATTAAAAAGGCCATAAATGAACTTAATAAAATTATAATAAATAAAATAAACGTATAAAATTTTCTAAATTAATTAATTAATTGATTTAATTTTATTATATTGGATATTAAGTTCAAGTGTAGAACACTTTTGGACATAAGGCGAGGGATTCTACCTAAAGCTCCATTTTTTCTTTTGGGTTACTCTTTCTCTCTATTTAACCCAATGTAATACTTATTTTTTTTTAACTATTATAAATCATGTATATATATTCCAAACTCATTTATCCAGATTAAACTATCCTTATTTTATCGGTAAATATATGTTTTAAAAAGGTTCCCTTCTCAATTATTCTTGAAAAGCAAGTCTGATTAAAGGGAACTTCCTGTTTTCTTACCAATTTTTAAGTGAACTACATAATCTGTTTTAATCCACCATTATTTTTCTAAGATAACTAATTTTATCATGAAAAAATATCTTGGTTCATTTTTGGTTTTATGAAAACAAATATTCCTTTTTTTCTTTAAACACTCTTTAATATTTTCCTTAAACTGCACTAAACTGTTTCATTTTTAATGTATCTTAAACACTCTTTTTATGGGTATTAACTTCATTTTGACATAAAGTATAATTATATATGAATATTTTCCATTATGAATGTCCATGTATGATTTAAATCCATTCTTTAATGGACTCCATTATGATATTACCTTTTGTTATGCCTTATGATATGATTATGATACCTGATTCTTTCTATGGGTAACCCTTATGCTTGATTCTTCATGTGGTGCACATATGAATGAACATGTTATGATGGGTGCACCCATATATAAATCTAATGTATTAGGTAATATTTAGTCTCATGAGACATAATGCTTTGATAGAGAGTGAACTTGATTCCTTTATGGGACTTTGTCCACCATGTGCAATAGTCTTAGCAGTTATCCTTGACTCATCCTTCTGTCATTTTTTGTGTTTTTGCCACATTACTATGATGCCATGATTATAAGTACCAATGATATACATGTTACTATTCCTTATATTTATTCATGTTCCATGACTTTTTATGTCATCATGTTATTCCTTCTAACCAATGTGCTTTTCTTTATTCCTTTTTTTATACCCTTATTGGGTTTTTTATCTTATCCCTTTGTTCATGTATTCCCCAGGTTATCCATTGAAGATGTAGGAGCTCAATGGAAGTTATAATCTCTTTATATATGATTAAAATAAATATGTTTTATTCTATTTCCATGATTTTAGTTTTATGTACCTAATCATCCAAAGACACTAGACTTTACAATCCTTGGATTGTAATTTAGTTGTTAATTATGCTTAAAATCATGTAATAATATGTGTAAAAGGATCAGGTCATTATAGTTTATGTTAGATAATGGTATAGTTATTTTTAGATATTAGGACTAGAAAAATTTAGTAATAACCCTAGGGATAATTATATCACCATGGATAACCTAGATTTAAACTTAGGGTATCACAAGATATAATATATTTTCCATTTACAAGTTTAGCCTTTTACATTGAAAGTTTTCTTTTTTACATGATTATTAGATAAGTATTCAATCTCCAAAATTTTACTTTATTTTTCTTAGTTAATGGATAGATATAAAAGAACCCATGACAATAATCAATGTGATAGGGTATATGACAATTTCCATAATGACATGCCAAATATGATGGGAATGGGTTTTCAAAATTTCATGACAGTACTTGCTCAACTGGCTCAAGTTATTAATAATAACTTGAATCATGTGAAACAAACTAATTATCCTAATAAAGATAAAGTTGTAGTCAAATCCTTTATATGAAAAAGTACTCCCATGTTTGGTGTATCTTATGACCCCCTCCTCATAGAAAAATGGATTAACTACATTGAGAAGATATTATCTATCCTCTAGTGCTCAGAAGAAGAGAAATTTGTGCTGGTGGTATATCAATTTGATAGTAAAATTGATTAGTGGTGGACACTGATCAATAAAAAAAATTCCAAGTAGGATATTGATTTCATGGAATGGGAAGATTTCAAGAAAATATTTTTCAATAAATATTTTCCCCAAACACTTTGTCTTAAGATGGAAAGAGAGTTCATTGAACTAAAGCAAAAGGAAGATAATTTTATCAAAGTGTATGAAGAAAACTTGACAAGGATTTCAAGATATGCCTTCAAATTTGTCATGAACACCAAAAACAAGGTGGATTGATTCTTTAGAAGACTAAATATGAGTATACAAAAATCATTAGCAATTCAATAATTTGAAAGCTATGTGGATATTGTTTGTTGTACCCTTAAGGTTGAAATTGATATCAGAGACTATCATTGTTCTTTTTGGTCTAGGAAAAAAAATATGAAAATGGAGTTTAATATGGGAGGATCAATAGATAAATCCTATTATGAAAATAAGACCCAATATCCCATGTGTTAAAAGTGTGGGAAGAATCATCCTAGAAATTGGTTAAAGGGAACCAAGATATGCTCCAAATGTTGAAGAGAGGGGCATATGGATAATAACTGCTAAAGGGATATGAATAATCCATATAATGTAGAAAAATAAAGGAAGGTTTAAATCAACACTCAACCTATAGTGTAGTGTTTCAACTACAAGAAACATGGGAATTATGCAAGCCATTTCCCTAAGCCAAGGGTTGTTGGAGGAAATCAAGAACAAAAACCTCCAAGGTAGAAAGGACGGGAATATTCTATCACTATTGCTAAATTGGAACCTGAAAATGATGTGGTGATAGGTATACTGGTCATTCATTAAAGAATAGTGAACATACTATTTGATTATGGTTCTACAAATTCTTTAATATCTTGCAGGTTTAGCATAATTATTGAAACACCACCTCAAAATATGGTGGTTGAG
Source organism: Viscum album (assembly GCA_963277665.1). Lineage (NCBI taxonomy): Eukaryota > Viridiplantae > Streptophyta > Magnoliopsida > Santalales > Viscaceae > Viscum > Viscum album. The sequence goes on along the minus strand of OY728130.1, from coordinate 1,598,562,590 downwards.
TTATCTATGAGAATAGAAAATGTAGAAATTATTGCATCATATGTATATTACTCCTTCCTAGTTAATGTTTGTGGGATGAACCTCCCAGAAAATATTCTCTTAATTACTTTGGTGGAGTTTGAAACTATATTGGGCATGGATTGACTATCTTTATACAAATACAACATCAACTATTAGGAAATGGAGATCACTCTTCATATCCTAAAGTATCCTCTAATTTTGTATAAGTGTAAGGAGGAGGATGCATATCATTTAGAATCATCATCTCAAGTGTGGTTATTAATGCCTTATGAGTTAGAATATTTATCTTAAATGATTGAGAAAAAGGAGAGGATCATACTCGAAGACATGCCCATTGAGAGGGAATACACTTATGTTTTCCCTGAAGAATTACTTGGTCTTCCCATTGACCAAGAGGTTGAGTTATCAATTGAACATATTCCTGGATATTTTACTATATCAAATACACCTTATATAATGGCCACCATTGAGATTAAAGAACCAAAGAAGAAGTTATAGGAGAATTGGATAAGGGTTTTATATGCTTGAGTGCTTCACCATGGGGCGTGTCAGTCCTCTTCATCAAGAAGAATGATGGATCAATGCGCCTATGTATTAATTATCATGTGCTAAAAAATCACAATAAATAAAAAGTATCCCCTTCCATGGATAGATGACTTGTTCAATCAACTACGTGGGGATAATTATTTATCAAAGGTGGACCTTTGATTGGGATATAACCAATTAAAATTGAATAAGGAAGATATTCCCAAGACTGCCTTTTGAATGAGGAATGGAAACTATGAGTTTATAGTGATGCCCTTCAGACTCACTAATTATCTAGCGATATTCATGGAATTAATGAATAGAGTCTTTAGAGATTATAGCGACAAATTTTTGGTAGTCTTTATTGGTGATATTTTGATATACTATAAGATTAAGAAGGAACATGGGGAGCATTTGAATACCATGCTAAAGACTTTGAGAAGGGAGAAAATATTTGTAAAGTATAGTAAATGTGAGTTCTGGATAGAGGAAGCATCATTCTTGGGACATGTAATCACTAAAAAAGGGATATTTGTGAACCCTTCCAAGAAAAAGGAAATTAAAGAGTTGTACAGGAAAATATCTGTAATGAAGATCTATAGTTTCCTTGGTTTAACTGGGTATTACTAGTGATTTTTTAAGAATTTATCATGATTTTAAAATCCACTAACCAAACCAACTTAGAAGGGAGAAAAGTTTTTTTGGACCAATAAATGTGAATACTACTTCAAAGATTTTACAAAGAGGCTTATCATTGCACCAATTCTCATACTTCCGACAAGTGGGGAACTCTTTGTGCTATACAATGATGCTTATAAGAAGGTATTAGGATGTGTACTGATGAAAAATGATAAAGCGATAGTCTATGCCTCAAGTTAGTTGAAAATTCATGAGTAAATACTTCCCCACACATGATCTAGAGCTGGCAGCTGTGATCTCCATGTTGAAAATCTGGAGGCATTTTCTATATGGGGAGAAGTGTGAGATATATACTGATCATAAGAGCCTAAAATATATATTCACATAGAAGAAGATTAATATGTTCCAAAAAATATGGTTATATTTCATTAAGGATTACAACTACTCAATCCACTACCATTCTGGTAAAGTAAATAAGGTGGTGGGTGCTCTAAAGTAGAAAGGATCCTGCATCTTTATCAATGATGAGAATTGAGAAGGACCCAATATTCTAATATTTTCAAATTATGGACATGGAAATCATTAAGGAAGGAAAATAATCAATCCTTTCTCAAATAATTTCTCAACCATCCCACATGGAGAAAATAAAGGATAATTAAATAAATGATGTGGAAATTCAGAAGAAGGTGGAAGACATGAGAAAGGGGAAATCCTCAGAGTTAAAAATTGATGAGTAAGGAGTTGTAAGATTTCTGTCACGACTATGTGTACCATCCAATCCAGAGATAAAGAAAGATATTTTGAGTGACACACACAACTCAACCTTCTCTATTCACCTAGGGAGCACAAATATGTATCGGGATCTCAGAGATAACTATTGGTGGGACCATATGAAAAAGGATATCCATGAATATACATAAAAGTTCCTGGTATATCATCAAGTGGAATCTTAAAGGAAAAAGTCTAAAGGAATGATGAAACCATTACCTATACCAATATGAAAGTGGGAAAACATCCCCGTTGACTTTTTCACCAATTATCCGAAGGCATCCTGAGGAAATAATGCTATATAAGTTATTGTGGATCATCTTATAATGACATATCACTTTATCAAAATTTGAGAGGACTTATTAGTAGATCAAATATCATAGATATACCTCAAAGAAGTGGTAAGTCTATATGGAGTACCACTATTGATTATATCCAATCAGGATCCAAGATTCACTTCCATGTTCTGGAAAATTCTCCAACATGATTTGAACACTGAGTTGAACTTCAGTACGTCTTATCATCCTCAAACTAATAGACAATATGAGAAAGCTATTCAAAACCTGGAAGAGACATTGAGAGTGTGTTCTATGGACTTCAAAGGAATATTGGAACAAAATCTACCTCTATCCAAATTCTCTTATAATAACAATTTACATTCAAGAATACAAATGGATCCATATGAAGACCTTTATGGGAAAATATGTAGAATACCGACATGCTGAGATTAAGTTAGTGAATGTAAGCTGATAGGACCTGAATGGTTAAAGAAATGGTAGAAAAGGTGAAAACCATGCACCATCATATCTAGAAATCCCAAAGTCGACATAAGGTTTATACAAAAAATATTTGGTAAGACCTTGAGTTTAATGTTGGAGACATGGTATTCCTCTGCATATCTCTATGGAAGAGTGTCAAGAGATTTAGAAAGAAAGGAAATCTAAGTCCCAGGTATATCATCCCCTTTAAGATTCTTGATCGTGTTAGAGATGTATCCAATTGAATATCACTTCTACCAACCATGTCTCAAGTATATGATGTATTCCATGTATTCCTCTTGAGGAAGTACATACCTGATCCATCTCATGTACTGAATCGAGGTGGTATAGTTGAAAAATGATATATCTTACAGGTAGCAGCCAATGAAGATCTTGGATAGAAGAGATAAAGTTCTATGTAACAATACTACTCACTTGGTCAAAGTACTATAAAGGAATCATAAGTATGAAGTGGAAACATGGTAACCATAGGAAGCGATGAAGGAGAATTAACCTCACTTATTTTCACCATAGTATGTAAAACAAAATTTCGAGGGTGAAATTTCATAAGGAGGGAAGAATTTAACAACCCCAAATTATATCAATAGAAATTTCCTTCTTATAATTATTTCATATAGTATAAATCACATAAAATAACATATAGAACACAATACAAATTTAAAGAATGAATTAAATAAGAGTTATTTCTATATGTTAAGGAACATATACCAATGGAATAATAACTTGATATTTGGAATAGTAACATGAATATTAGGGATAGTAATCCAGCCTATAGAATAGTAGCCTCACCCATAAAAGTATAAATAATTTTTTTGAAATATTATTAATGGTAATATGATAGAATTATATCATAGTATAAGTAAATAAATGTTTTAGAAATTATTAATTAAGTGTTGATATTTTTTATAAAACAAAAATGTTTATTTTCAATTTTATAATTAATATAATGATTTAAAAGAAAATTTATTTTCATAAAATAGACTCATAAATTTATATTTTTCTTTCTTATGATTTCAAGATAATTTTATGAGACCTTAATTAATTTTTCAAAGTGTTATAAAATCAGTTATAATTTTGAAATAGGTATTTTCCAAGTAAATAATGATTTTAATTAAAAATTAAAATTATCATATTTAGAAAATTATTTTCATAAAATGGAGTTTATTTTTAAATTCTTCATGTTTAAAAATTTTTAGGGTGAATTTTTAGGAATTTTCTAAAATAGTTGAATTTTTAGTGAATAGTGAAATATAGTAATTTACAGTATTTAACAAATACATGAATTATTAAGTCATAAATAATTTATGGCTGATTTAATCGCATAATATCAAACTAAAATTAATTATTTTAATATATTTAGTTATAATTCTAAAATTATTCATAGTCTTGATCCAAAATAATAAACTAATGAATACAATAATTTGAAAACACCCCTCTCCTCCCCTATCAATACCACCCTCAACACCCCTTCTCCTTACAACTTTCAAGCTTTAATACTTGACCAAATTCTTCCCAAAACTATTCTCAAGTCTCTCTACCAAATCAAGAATCATTTGGTCTCAATAAAATATCAAAATAAAGTATCTCAAGGAGGTTCTCAAGGTGGATAATTCAAGAGGTAAAAACCTATTTCCTTTTCTTTTAATTTCTTTTATTTTCTTATTATCTCCTCACCTAATATTTTCCAAGTGGAATGGTAACTAAATTATATTACATATAATTTAATTTTATTATGTTAATGGAATAATCCATCATCATTTCTTTCCCCTCTCATTTTGTATTAAAAATGAAAACATCGTCCGTGATGTGTTGATTTATCACATTCAAGGATGATGAGTTTTTAATTTCTATTAACTCCTTAAATAATGGTTATAAATTTTATTTTATGATTAAAACCTATTATAATATATTTATTACATCCTATTTAATTTTTTTAACCAATATATATACATAATATTAATTAATAAAACAAAACTAGTTTGTGATGATTGAAAAACCACCAAAATAATCCAAACGATTATCACTAATGTATTATCTAATGATTCATCCTCACCCCAAATAAAAAAAATGATTCATATAAAAATTTATTATTCTTTATTTTCATTAATAACATATAACTTCAATTCTGGACAACCATTCTCATTTTACATTATTTTTCATACATGTATACAAGTAAACCAATCACGAAAACTAAGGAAACCAACTCTCCCGAACAATGAAATTGAATCTAATAACCCATAAAAAAGGACAAAATGAACTTAATAAAATTATAATAAATAAAATAAATGTATAAAATGTTATTAATTAATTAATTAATGGATTTTATTTGATTATATAGGATATTAAGTTCAAGTGCAGAACACTTTCAGACATAAGGTAAGAGATTATACCTGAACCTCTATTTTTTCCTTTGGGTTAATCTTTTTGTCTCTTTAACCCAATGTAATGCTTATTTATTTTTGTGTAATTTTTATACATTCTATTTATATTTTCTTAACTCATGTATCCATATTATATCATCCCTCTTTTATGAGTAAATACATGTTTTAAAAAGTTCCCTTCCTAATTCTTCCTAAAAAGAAATCCCAATTAAAGAGAACTTCCCATTTTATTATCCATTTTTAAGTACAATACATAATATATTTTAATACACAATTATTTTTATAAAATTACACATTTCATTATGAAAAAATATCTTGGTTAATTTCGGGTTTTATGAAAACAAATATATTTTTTCCTCTTTAAACACTCTTTAATATTTTCCTTAAACCACACTAAAATGTTTCATTTATAATGTCTCTTAAACAATATTTTTACATGTATTAACTTCATTTTGACATAAATTATCACGATCTATTCCTATTTTCCCTTATGAATCTCCATTTATGATTTAAATCCATCCTTTCATGGACACCATTATGATATTCCCTTTTGTTATGCCTTATGACATGATTATGATACCCAATTATTTATATGGGAAACCCTTATTCTCGATTATTCATGTGGAACACATATTCATGAACATGTTATGATGGGTGCACCCATATATCAATCCAATTCATTGGATAATTTTTAGTCTCATGATATGTCATGTTGGTATATAGAGTGAACCTGATTCCTTTATGGGACTTGGTCTTAGAAGTTATCCCTGACTCATGATTATTTCATGATTTGTATTGTTTCCACATTCCTATGATGAAATTATTACAAGTACCCATACACTATATGTTATACTTACTTCTATTTATTTATGTTTCATGCTTTTTTATTTCATCATGTTATGTCTTCTAACCTATTTTCTTTGCTTTATTCTTATGTTTATACCCTTACTGGGATTTTTAGCTTATCCCTTTATTCAAGTATTACCCAAGTTATCCTTTGTAGATATATGATATCAATGGAAGTTAGGATCTATTTATGTATGATTAAAATAAAGAGGTTTTATTCTATTTCTATGTTTTCAATTTTATGTACCAAATCATTCAAATACACCAGACTTTACAATACTTGGATTGTAATTTGATGGTTAATTATTCTTAAAATCATGTAATAATATGTGTAAAAGGATAGGGTCATTATATGTTTCATGATTCTTTTTATAAAAATGAATTTCCTCAGCCAGCCATAAGCATGTAATAGGGTCTGTTCCTGATGCCCACTAGCACCGCCCCATGCTGGCTCCCTTCTTCCACCACCGTGGAACCCCACATGGTGGTTCAACTATGATCCCATGAACTTTTATATGGGAACACTATACACTTTCACACCCACTTCCACCCATGCTAGCTGGCTAGGAGTTAACTACCCACTTAAGTTGTGGCTATGCTCCTCTATGGCTAGATAGTGTGAGAGGCTAATATTTTTGGTGTAACTAAAATAAAATAGTTATCCAATTCCATGCCATAATAATCACCACTAATACAATCAACCATATTCTTATTATATATGTTGTACACAATATGTCCTCATTGACATAAGGATTTTTCATTTAAGAACAATACCTCAATCATCACAATTATAACTCATTGTATTTGTTGTTAATATCCACTTTATTTCAAAAGTCAATGATATCTTCTCACCCTTATTGGTAATAAAACCAAAGATACAGGTATGGGAAGGAATTATAATCTCCATCATTTAAATTTTAAGAGAATATTTTTTCTATTATTAAACTTATAGTCTTATTTACTTTAAAGAAGGTTAGAATCACATCTAACTTATCAATGAGCTAAAATCAACTAACTCTAAGTATATATGAACAAAGATCTCTTTAGAAAACAAGAGTGATCAAATTTAATATCAATGATTTCAATAAATGTTCAGCATGTGATACAAATATTGAAACCTTATATTTGGGGTTGTAAAAATATTTTCAACCATTCTATTACATTTGTCTCAATAGAAAGATTAAAAACATTCAAGTGAAAGAATGCGCTTCCCCTTTTCAAGTTACTTTTACTTTTATCATCAAGTAATAAATCTCCCACTTTTAAAATTGATTTTTCTTACTAAAAATAAGGGAATTTATTTAAAAGACCTTAAAAATGACAAGATTAAATATTTAGATTTTAACATCTTGAATTATCATATGCATACCTCACTATAACTTCTGATATTCATAAGATATCCATTGAGATAGAGATATATGGTGTATTTTCTTCTATGTTCCCCCTCAAGAGATGCACTTTATACTTCTTAATCATGATTTGATTTATTCAAGAATAAAATCCAAGAATATTCATATATTATTTGAAATGTTATGAAGAGTCAACATAATTCCAATAGTCTTCCATGATGGATAACTTTCTAACTATAATATGTTCCCAAATTCAGGTATCCTCATGAACACATTCTTTAACTTTGATTCCCTACATGAAGAAAAAAACACAATGTGTATATGGGAATAAGGTGGTTCTTCAATGCTCCTTAGTTAGAGCATCAGAGTGGAGAGTTTCTTCTCAACCCAACTATCTTTTTAAACGAAAAAGGATTCTTCACATTTTCTAGCAAAGCAGTTTCAGTTTTATCTATTTGATCCATCTTTCTTTCCTCTTCCAACTATTCTAGCTGTATGATCAAGCATTTTTTAGGAACATACTCAGTCTTCACTTTGTGTGTAGAATCCTTTTTCCCAATAATATTTTTATCACAAGAAGTCACATGTGATTTTATTATCTTCTTGAAGAATTATTATTGTATAAAAACCATGTAATTTTTTTACTTGAATGTATAGAAATATTAAACCTTTCACACAAAAATTTATAATTCATTAAGTTACCCTTTTTAGGAAATATATCAAATTCTTCATCAGATATGTCTTTCACCAAATCAATCCTGTTGTTTCTCTTATGGATTGATTCTTTCTTATATCCAAGCTTGCTTAATTTAGTATTGATATTCATCGAAAATTGACAACAATCCATGATATGAACTTTATCACCATAATAGAGTAATATTTTATTTTGTGTGACACTCTTCACATATTCTTCACAAACTTCTTGGGATTTTTTTATTTAAAAACCTTATTCTTTTGTTCACATCCCAAGGATGAACTGTTATATTATTTTATTACATAATCTATTTCTTATTGTGGTGTTATATTCATATCAACAGATGATTTTTTCATTATTGGTACATACTAGAACTCTTCACAATAATGATAACTTCTTTTGAAATAATCAATTTTTTTTAAAGTAATCATATATGTTCTTGATAGGCTGATTCTATTTCTGTGAGTTCTACTTCTATTGTGTAGGTTTCCTCTTTTCTTCATCTTTTCTACCCCTAAATGTATAATTTTTTTTAATTTTGATAAAATGAAATTTTGTTCCAAAAATTTATTGATTGATGCAAAAAATTCCAACAACACAAACACTAATTTTTTTTGATTTCTTATTAAGTGTCACATTATGATTGTCTTTGAAATTTTGTTGCTTTTGGGTATCACATTTCTTATTTTTTGATTTATTTGGGGAAAAAAAATTCCTACACTTCTTCACATCCATCTTTAAATATGTAGTGGATTCTTAATATTTTTTTTCACCCATGTTTGTCAAAATTGAAAAGCTAAATCCGCACTAGTCACCAAAATAGTATTAATACACATAGATTTATCAGGGAAAAGGGTTATCTTATTTAATGATTATACAATAGATTTATTCTTGGATAATATCAAGATCTTATTTCTACTAGGTTGAGTCTTTTTGTAAATAGGACTCTTATTAGATGAATCCTTAGCAGTACTTATTTTCTTAATATCTTGGGAAGTATCAGCTTGTGTCTCTTCCATATTTCTCAATTTCACTTCTAGTTCAATAAATTTTATGTTGAGAGTAATATTATCATCTTAAAATGATTTCTCGATTTCTTTCAACCAATTATCCATCTTCTGAATCTTATCTTCATGCACCTAGTTGGCCTTCAGTAAAAAAATGTCAATCTCCTTAACTATTTTTTGCTTTAACTTCTATCTGAGCATCTTTGACATTCATAGATGTATTATGAAAATTTTCAAGTTAATGGATAAATTTTGTTAAGAAAATTTCAAAAAAATCCTCCAACATATCTTTCATTACAAAGAGATATTTTTTTCAACATTTTCTATGAAACGTTTTGTGAGAGGGTTTCATATGAAAACCCTTTTTAGCCAATTCCTCTTCAATAACATCAACATCTTCTTCTAGCTATAATTTTTCATCACTAAGTTCCTTCAAAACTTTGATCATACATGTGACCACTTATTTGGTAACTTTATTCATATTCTCTCTAATTTATGAATTGAATATATCTTCATCTTGAGATTGATTTATCAGAATTATAATAACCTAATTTCACCGAACAATTACCACCCTAAGTTCCTTCAGTTATCAGTTAATATTCATTTACCATTGAATTATTCTTCAAATTATTTTCCAATATTTATTTAAATTTTTATGAGTCTTTATTGAAACTTAAACATTTCAAACATAAGTAGTTGATAAAGTATTTTTAAATCTAAAGATTTTATAAATTTATTTTAAATTAGAATTTTCAATTCATATACTTCCAATATAAAAAAATGAGTAAGTAAAGTATATCTAACCAGAGGTTACCTTACCTCTAATAATAATTTAAGTTTCTAATGGACTGTGTAGTCACACTAAGAGGGGTGGTGAATCAAGTGTGACTTATTTTACTAAATCCCTTTTCACCTTTTAATTCAAACCTCTATCACATGTTAAGATGAGTTGATCCTTTATACAATGCAGAAAGTAAGTGAAACACAACACACAAAATTTTTACAAGGTTTGGTACTAAGACACACTCGATAAAACCAGCTATACCCCTCATTTATAGATTCTCCACTATAATATTGTTATCAATTTTAATGGTTCAAGTAGAAACTGTCTATACACCCTAGTAGTCAATCCTCCAATCAATTCTGGTTTTACCCTCCAATGATCTAAATTTATTGCCTCATTTGGTTAGACCCCCCAACCATTCGACTGGTTAGACCCCCCAGTCTCTTGATCCTCTTCAGCAATTGGTTAGACCCCCCAGTCACTAGCTCCTCATTTTTCTTCAGAAAATATTATTCACTATAGGATGATCACTTGATCTTACCCCATGATATTTCTGGATCACATTTTCTTATATAAAACTTCAAGTAACTTTGAAAAGATATTGGTCTTTCTCAAATAATTTATGATCACAATATATAATCAGCTGCCACAATGAAACACTGCTCAGGCTATACATTGTTTTGTTTGAAGTTATAGACTCACTCTCTATTCACTGATATTCAATGATCTGAACTGATCTTACTACACTAATTAATCATATATAAATTTATTCTGAAATAATTCCAAGCTCAATCTCAAACACACTACACACTGGTCATGTAATATTTATTTCGTGTGATTCATGCACATAAAATACAATGCATAGTATTATTTATTTTATTCATGCATTATTTCATGTGCATGAAAATACACATGCTGCCTATATTTCCCTTATATTTTAGTGATTTAGTTCAGATGCATGTTCATGGGTCCTTCATGAATTTGAACACCTCATGGGTATTCCACGTTATATGCACATTATTTCATACAATCATATTTCATATATCATGCACATCATTAGTGAAACCCTGATGCTTATGATTCTCATTTTCATAGTCTCTTCATGTAAAAATATCATGCTTTTCCACTGTATCTTCATGAAACACAATCTAACAGTTGCGTTTCACATAAAAATATTATCACCAACATGAAAACATTCATTTGAAAAACCCTTAAACAATATCTATTTACTATAACTAGTTAGTTTTCATAACCTCAAGCTCTTCACAAAGATCTGAATCTTGAGAAACTCATAGTTTCTTCATACAACACAATAGGAGTATATTAATAATATACTAGCATGAAAAAAAAATTATACCATCATCATGAAAATGTGAAGGAAGAAACACAACATGAACTCATGGATATCTTATGTGAATACAGAGCTTATTCCTGCCTCTATTTCGATATCCTCCAATATCAAAAATATTTCTCAGATATGTGTTAATATCATTACAGCAAATAGAGAGGTATGGAATATTTATAGAGGAATACCACCAACTCATCTCATGTGAACTGAATTACTTCAAGTGCACACTATCTCTTACTGTGCTTCATGAATTTGAAAAAACACCATCACTATAAAACCATTTCCCTCTACACTCTATCTCCATGATTAAAGTTTCTCTCTTTCATGAAAATGAAGTTTCATGTTGATTTGATCATATTCGAATCGTCAGGATGATAAAATGAAACTTGAAATCTTTGGATTGATCCATCAGAGATGTTTCATGTATAATTCAATAAAAATATACTCTCAAATGAGCTCAAGGTAGAAGAAAATCTATAGACTTGATTAAATAGTGATGATAAAATAGATCAGATAGTTTTGGTTCTTTTCGTATAATTTAAGGGTATATGAATAGTGTCCTAAAAGTGAAATCCACACATCAGTTTTTCATTTGGTTTCATTCTTCCTTTTATAACAATGTGTTTCCTCAGCTGGCTAGAAGTGTGTAATGGGGTCCTCTCCTAATTCCTGTTTGCATCACCCCATGACAAATCCCTTCTTCCACCACCATTCCACCCCTAATGGTGGTTCAACTATGCTCCTATGCACATCTTTGTGGGTGCAATATGAACTTTCACACCCACTGGAACCTATTCTAGCTATCAAGGAGTTGACTAGACACCTAATTAGTGGATATGGTACTCCATGGCTGGATAGTGTGGGAGGCCAATATTTTTTGTGTAACTCTCAAATAAAAGAGTTACCCAATTCCATTCCATAATACTCACCACCAATCCACCCAACTATCTTCTTCTTCTATATGTTGTACACAATATGTCCCCATTAACATAAGTATTTTTCATTTAAGAAAAAACAAATAAATCATCACAATTAGAACTCATTGAATTTATATATTCTCAAATTATTGACAACAATTTCAAATTCAATAAACCAATAATAAACCATTTGGCTTCTTCATGATTTTGAGTAGGTTGAAGGCCAAAATCTATCAATTAGTGATATAAATGCTAGAAAAACCTAGATCCACAATATCCAAGCATGATTTGTGGCATCGGTGGTAGAATCAGAATAACATGTGAAAAATTTTGAGATTCGAGAAAATATCATGTTACATGGTGTGTACCCAAAGAACACACGCTATGTGGGGTCCCTGGAGATTACACTTGAGTTTCAAATGAAATAAAATATCACACATCATGTGACATGTTACACCTGCCATGTGACCTCGTTCTTGTATCATGGTGTGTATCCTGGAGGATAAATGGGCATAAACATGGACAAGAACATGAGAACGAGTAGAGTAAATAGGTGAAACTCAGTACTTGGACATGTACAGGTACACGGGCACAACCACAGTACATGGGAACAAGCAGCAGAACATGAACACAAACATGGGTAGGTTTGGGTTTATAGGTACATGTCATGTACCCTCTATACATGCTATGAAATTCCTCTAAGATTTATTAGAGAAATTTGTTTACTTATTATATACCAGGTTCAATTGAGTGTGATCCCTTAGTCCATCCCTATAAGGGCACAATGTGTCATCACATCCTTGATATAGGATTGTGATATCCTATATGGGTTTGATTTCAAATAGAGTTTGCAGTGACCCTCCATGTGGCGTAGGGTGGGATACTCTATAATATAATTCATAGGAAGGTTTCTTGGTATTGGTGTGACCACCATGAATAAGGAATCGATCTCCTATCCAGAATATTGATCAAGAAGGGTTGGTGGAATCCCCCAGAAGTCTTGGGGATGATCCCATATCTAGGCATCGTGATATTAAAGATCTGATGAATACATCTTGGTGAGGCCAAACAAGCATGACCTCATGGATGAGTGTCATCAGTAACAACATGGATCATAGAGTGAGACCTCTATAAGAACATTACCTTGAATCCTAAAGTAGAATCATGTGGCTGGAATTATTAGTTGAGACCTCTCGAGATCAGTTTTTTGTTATTAATATATTTGGGTTTTTCTCTGTTTATTGTTATGTGTCATATATTGATTGAAATAACTATGTATTGATGAGATGACTACTATTGATGATTTATGTTTGGTAATTTTAGGGTTTCTTACTAAGTATTGTTATAATCACCCCTTTACGGGCTCTTCCCACACATGTCATGTATTATGTAGATGACAGACATTTTTTTGGAGTCTTAGGAGGATCGGGAGAAGGCAGAACATAGTATTGATCTAGACAGACTAATGTTATTACCAATTTTGTATTTGATAGTAGTACCCTACTTCTGAGAAGGTTGGATTGTATTTATAGTTTTTTTGGGATTTTATTTAGACCATTTTATTTCTTTCATTACTTTTTTTGTACTCGGGTTATGGGATTAAATATGTATGCATGAATTGATATCAGTTGTACTTTACTTTCAACATTGTATGATCTCAGAGATGTGTACTCAGGATAATGCATCCCGTGTGTGGGATATGAAAACTTGGTAATGGTCTCCATCCCATGGCCTATTTGAGGTGGGATTGAGGTTTTCAAACTCATCTTATCTCCAGCAAAGTGGGCCCTGTTGGGTCAGGTCATGAGACCTTATTTAAGATTATCTTGGACATGACCTTGGAGTTTGTGTATTCCCATCATTCCCACACAAACTCATTTTTGACACCCTTGAATAGAAACATTGAAGATGTCCCATATTACCACATAAATGAGGCTTTCTATAAGTATTTGGGTATATTTTTTTAGTGTCCAATCTACCCACAATCAAAGAACTGGGGAGCACCTCCTCCCATGGAGGGAGTTGGAGAGACATTTCTTTGATACTAATACCTATCACTACCTTGGTGCATCTCCTTATCATTCCTATTTTTATTTCTATACTAGGCACCCATATATCTACTAAAGAACCTGCCGACTACTACACTAAGGATAATAAGAAGACCTACGACTTTATCCTCCTCTAAAACCTTCTCAATTATAAGGGACTTGTGAAGCATTTCTGAGTATGTAGTCAGGTCAAAGTTCCTCACTTGATGAATTAACTCAGATCACAAGATAATCTTGAACTCTCAATATTTTTATTCCTCATTTCTAGAAAAAATAGAAAAATAATAGTATATCCATAAAATGAGAATAATACTACAACACCTCCATCATTCCCTACTAGATTTCTATGAACTCTTAGTATCTATCCAACTTTAGTGTATTTAGAAAGATATCATAAAAAAAGAAGTCCTTAAAGGTATCCCTAATTAGAACCTCATACTTACCAACCTAATTCATCATGCTCAACCATCTCCAAGTGGGTCCTTGAAGCATATATGAAGCTAATTTCACTCACCCCTCACTAGGAGTATCTACCAGATTGAAAATTCCCTCAATCATCTCAATATTTTTCTTAGAATCCTAGGAGACTCTAGTGACTTGAAATGATGGGGGATGATGTAACTAAAAATATCAAGAAAAATTGACTATAGTTATCCCACCCCTATGGGATCCTCATCCCTCAAGAAGCACTAGCCAAAATATTCCAGGCTGAAGTGGTTCCATTTTATGGTTCACTATAGCGACTATGGGAGCATGCTCAACTACATTATACTAAATTTCTAAAAGTGCTATAGGATCATTTACCATGATTAAATAATCCCAACCCACTTCCTTAGGTGTCCCCTTAAGACATCATTGAGGTGAAATTATTTGAAATTCCATAACAAACACATGAAAATGCCTTTAATATCTTATATAGAAATACTACCTAAGTGTTAAACAGGCACAAATATAAGAATCATTTTATGGAGACTCATCCTATAAGGCTACCAACAAATATAACACACAACCCCTTACATAACCCAAGGCCTAAACCCAAGTCTCAAGTAATTTCACCTTAGTCACAGTCATGCACATTCAAAAAGATATAGAATTCTTAGGATTAAATAATTAATTTATAGAAATAATATAACAAAAGGGAACATGAAATAGATTATAACCAACAGTTAATTAAATAAACCTATATCAATGAAAATAAACCATTCACACTACATATGAACCTAAATTCCTACTCATGATGCATGGACTCACCCAAATTCTATAATTTTTAACTATAAAAAAATTACTCAAGATTAATTTGAAATGATAATGACAAAATCTATAATAGAAATCCCACTTTCCCTTATAACTCAAAGGTCCATTACACATGAGCCGACTAGGAACATGTGTAACTCCCATACTCAAGTCCCAATTTCCCTATCTCATTTTAATCAATTACCAAATTATATCACAGGATAAACCATCTGATACCATTTTTAACACCCAACCTGAATCATCGGGTCCTGGATGGAGTGTCACATGACCTCATACACACCTCCCTATATACAAGTGGATTATGACTAATAGAAAGGTACTAAATCAGAATATAGAGATACTATGCCCTCAATACAAATATCTAACCAACACATATACATGAGGAAGAAATAATAAAATAATAAATCTATATAATAGAAGAAAATGACATAAACCTTGCTATATCAATATGTCATACAAGTTAACTAGACAACTAATCAACAATTATCCAAGTACTACACAATAAAAAAGTGGAAGATAATAAGTGATTCTATAAAAAATAACCTGAATTCTACTATAACTCCACCAATATTCCCTACTCCTCCAGCACAGCTACCCAATATAGGTCCCTTTTCCTTGAGGAGATCCCTAACCATAAAGTATGCACATTCACTGAGATTCCAGTGCAGGGTGTGAGTATAAACCCAATAGGACACCAAAAGCGATTCCTTAGAATAAGTGAAACATTTATATACAATTTTATGAAATGATAGAAAAGTAAATTCATAAGTAAATAATCACATTCTAGGTCATCATGCGCTAACCAGGCTTCCATAAAACCTGATCCTACCTGCTTCAGCTTTGTGATGGAAGATAAGTTATGTCTGTTTGCTATGAGTCTCAAAACATACCATAAGGCCAATGTAAGTCTCAAAGGATACTATAAGGACATCATGACCGAGTCAGGACATAAGACTATTATATCCCAACAAAAATCTTGGGTCAATACACAATGCCAACATGCCCCATTTCCAATCATAGGCCGGGCCTCAAGGCCGTCATTCCCTACCATCCATCATTCATGAACCCACCATAATCATCACATATCACATAACACATGATATCCACTCTAAGGGATTATACAACCCATGAAGGGTCCACCCGTGACTTGATACCATATAGAAAAATTCTACGAGTCATATATATATATATATATATATACATACATATGCCATAACAAGGAAAGTTTTGAACTACACACACACACACAAGCATTTCAAATCAATAAAGGTCTCACAAGACACACACACAAACACACACAAAAACATGTTACAACACACCCGGTTTTAGGTATTCCATCATTTTATGCATTTTATATTGAATTTGGAGTCTTTGGGTTAGCTTCTAGAAGTGTTTGAATTTGTAAAAAGGAAAAAACTTGGAGTTTCCTACTAAAAAAATCTACATGAACAATTTACAACATAAATTGTTTGGGATAAATGTTGAGGGTGTAAAATACATTTACACTATAAAATGGTTTTACACCATAATATGGGTTTTACTATAAAAATAATCAAGGTAATGGGTATTTTGGTGTAAGTGACCCTAGATGAATTTATGATGTAAATTATCAATTTACACCGTAAATCATTTGGACCCAATAATTTTTATTATAACCAACAATAGAAAATCCTCATTTTCTAACTTTCTTCATTTTATTTATTTCTATGCTTAACCTAGATGATTTCTAGAGATCTTAGATGTCTAGAATCCTTGAAAAAAAAAATCATTGAGTGTTTGTTTATGGAATTAAAGGATAGGGTTTTTTTATTCCTTCTCATTTTGGATCTCTTTGTGTTGGCTTGATCAGAACCATAGATCAGTGTATGATACCCAGATCTATGGGTTTATATTTGTGGTGATGAGATCTTATTGGGTTTTTATATAGGAACATAAGGAATATATTTATCCACATAATCATTTAAAATCCTTTGTGCAATCATAATCAATGTAGGTGGCTTCTCTCCCACTCTACTATTCTAGAAATTGATGAATTTAATATTGATGAATTTTTCTTATGATTTGATTGGAGATTTAATGATTAGTTTATGTGGAAAATCCTTGTTTGATGTGATTTTGAAAGGGAGGTTTTGAAATAGGTTCTTTATATGTTTTAATTAATTTTTTCAAATAATTTGGTCTTTAAAATAAATGATTTGTGTGTGAAGTTATTTGATATGGATTATGGTATTATAATAAATGGTGATTTGTGTTAATGTTTCATTGTATGAAACCTTATTGAAATAGACTTAGTGATCAGTTCTGACTATAAAGTCTCAAGGGGATATCACACAGTGATGACTTGGTGAAAGAAAGATTTCTAATCACGTGTGGTGGGATTTTCATTGGTCATGCATGCATATGTGAGTATAGAATGTCGAATGGGAATTCCAATAAGAAAGTGAAAGGGAAATTATAAGGATTATATTGGTTAAATTTTTTGCTTAATTTTTTTTTCCTTTGATAGAATATTTTGACATTCTCACCCTCTATTTTATATAAAATGTGCCAAAAAATTATTATGCTAGTGGAATGTGCTGGAAATCCTTTGGGGAAATCCTATTGAGTGATATTCTCACCCCATATTGGGAACTTTGGTGCATTTAAAAATGTTTTCTACCAAGATATAAATGTTTCTTATTCATGAATCATTTAGAGGATTGGATGTTTATTGTTTATCATTGTCATATTGTTTTATATATAAAGGGAAAATTGTCTCTTAATGTTTCCTAATCACTTGTAATACATTTATAGCCTTTGGTGTCATGGGGAAATCACCTAAGGTTAGCTAAATTCTTCATATACTCAAGATAATGAGTTGGGGAGGGGTGTTATAAATGGTATTAGTTAGTTCATTCCTTGAGTTGGGTTGGTAGTAAGGAGATAAGACTATCAAAAATTGAAATGTATAACATAAAAAGATGTAGATAACTTTTTTATACTAAAATTAAAGTTACTAAGATTTCTAGGTACATAAGTCTTCTATGAAATTTCTAAAGGTGCTGTCATCTCATCATCGTGGGTTTATCCAATGAGTATTTCATGTCATGCATTAATACAAATACTTCTATTTATAACTTCATTATTTATCTTCTATTTATGTTTTTTGAAAAATGATTATAATGATTAAAATGGTTATTATTTAAATAATGGTTTAATTGGTTGTTGATTATAGTGATGATAATTGTTTATAGTGCTTTTTAATTTATTCAAGCCTTTAGTTCCTAGTGGGAAATGGAGGATTCGATGTAGGAGGCACCCAAGGAGGGTCCATCTAATACCATAACCCGAGACCTTATCCTACACTCATAGGGAGTTATGTTGGAATATGTACTCTCAATAAATGTCTTATAAGAGGATTCTAATAGTATGGATGAGATACTTCTACTTGTGGAAACCAATAAAGTGAAAATGGATTGGATCAAGAAGCAAGACCATATTTTGGTAAGAGGTTTTAATGTAGGAAAAATTAATCTGAAGGAGTATATCCAAACATGGGAAAAGATTACTTACTAGTTCTAAGATCTTATCAAATATTATCTACCTACAGAGGTACATAATCTCTACTAGAAATTATTTAAGGAGAACATTCCAAATAGGTTGAAATTACAATTTAATGGCTCAGAAATCTCACTTTAGTCTCTTGTATCATGTAATTTTTAGGTTCTCACTTTTCCTTAAAAGTGTTTAAAAATAAAATAGAAACTTTAATTCTAGAGAGAAATGGTATAAATGGTGTATTATTCTTCTTATAGATAATGGAACTATGAATATTACATGAAAATCAGTAGGAATAAGCTTCTGAAAATGTGGTTACACCTGAGCCAAATGTGAACCACAAAATTTTACAGAGTATTGTGTAAGAGTTTCAAGACGTCAAAAAAGTAAATCAAAATGATCAAGCAAAGAAATTAGATCATTTGGTACAATTTTAGAAAAAAAATCCACCTATTATTGAGGGGATTATAAACCTAATAAATAATAAGCATGGCTAAACTGAATGAATAGAATTTTCAATTTTCTTGGTACACTGGAAAAGATGATGATTAATTTTGTGACCTATATGTTGGAAGATCTTGAATTCCAATGGTGGGATTTAGGTTCCAAATCTAAAGTCAACCAAGGACTTATGTGAGATGATTTTGAGGAATTTTTCAATAAAAAATTATACCCAAACACATTTAAAATAGAAAGAATAAAATATTTTTTCATATTGAAGTAATAAGGCCTCTCTGTGACAAAGTATGCATCTAATTTTATGAACTTAGATCATTTTTTATGGAAGTAGTTGCGGGTGCATCCTTGAAGTTTCACATATTTGAGTCGGGACTACAACCATAGATTTTATCCAAGATAATTGTTTTGTAAAAATTCTACAAATATAGTTAACAAGAAAATAGTGTCAGAATGGGATCTTGTTGGGTATCTTGTGGGAGGTAGTCTTTTGATTCCCATGGGTATAAGTTTCAACTCAAGTTCGAGAAACAAGAGAAAGAGGGCTGTCTAATCTCACATAGGTAGTACACCTCAGACTTAGAATAAAAAATAAATTAATTTTCCTATAAGATATGATAATAAACTAGGTTTTTTTCAAATAAATAGCGACTATATGAAATAGAGACCATATGAATAAATTTTGTCTTAAAATCCATAGATCATCATGTGGAATAGGATTGAATCAGCCTTAGATTTTGTATACTCATATGGAACAATTCCATAAAACTAGTTCATGTCTATAGACATAGGTGAACCCAGATGTTTCTAGGAACACTTAGATTGTTTATTTGACACCTCAGTTGGGAAGAAAGAGCTATCCCATGAAAACTAAGTGACAATTATATGGAATAGAACATGCTATTATAAGTAAGAAACTAGGTCCCTCTATGGTGCGAGGTAAAATTCTTCTAAAATAAACTCTTATTCATGTCTTTTTTGATATTGGCGTGTCATATTATTTCTTTTATTATTCTATGGTTAAAAAATTGGGATTTCACAATGAAATGATGCCTCATGTCATGATTATTGAAACATCCCTTGGATAACAGGAGTGAAGAGTTTTCAAATTCCCAGCATGTTTAATTACCATTAATATAGTGTAGTTTCTATATGAGTTTACAATCCTAGAGATGTATGTTTTTTATTTAGTATTTGGTATGGAATCATTGATGGGATTTAAATCCCATATTGACTATTGTTATAAGTAGGTCATGTTTACATCCTCAGATGGATTTCTTCACCTTTTTAAGGGGATTAAAATATAAATACAGGAAGAGTAGGACATTTAGAGACCATTGATGGAACCATATCTAGAAAATTATCAACAATGACCTCGAGAAAATCTAATTAAATAAGGAATGATAATATTTTTGAAATAGTGGATTAATACTTGAATGTATTTCAAAATGATTTCTATGGGTTTACACCTAGAAGGTAAATTAAATCTATTGTGAAACTATTCCTGGGAACAATACCTATTTCACTACCATTATATATAATCACTCCAATTGAGTTGCAAGAATTAAAGGTTTAACTAGAATATTTGGAACTAAATGATTTATCATACCTAGTACATCACCTTAGGTTGCATCCATTTATTCATAAAGAAGACAGATGGTACTCTCCTCTTGTGTGTTTATTATCATAAGTTGAATCAATTAATGATTAAAAATCAACATCCTCTTCCTCGAATAGATTATTTGTTTGATAAATTGAAGGTATCCAAGTGGTTCTCTAAAATTGATCTATACGGAGGATTTTATCAATTTAGAGTTAGAAGAGTGGATATTCTACAGACAACATTTCAAATTCGCTATGGCCATTATGAATATGTAATCATTCCTTTTGGTATAATGAACACACCACTAGTTTTAATGGATTTGATAAACCATATCTTACATAGGTACTCAACTCATTTGTTTTTGTATTATTTGATGATATTTTGGTATACTCTAGAAATAGAAATGAATATGAGGATAACTTGAAAATTGAAAAAAGTATATTGTGGGAACATCAGTTGTATTCTAATTTTTCTAAGTGAGACTTATGGATTTAAGAAATACGTTCCCTCAGGTACGTCATTTTCGTATCATGAATATTGGTTGACCCTTAGAAGATATAAACAGTAGTCTCTTGGTAGAAACCATATAATGTTTTTTAGGTACATAGTTTTTTGTGATTAGTAGGATATTATCGCTGCTTTGTTCATAAATTCTTAAGAATTTATTCTTCCATGACTAATTTGATAAGGAAAGGTGTTCCATTCATATATAATGATGAATTTCAAAAATTATTTTTTAAACTTAAAACTCATATCACTTTTGAAACCATCCTAATATTTCTAGAACTAAGTAATATTTATGTGGTATATTATGATGCATTTGGATCTGATATTGGTTATGTTCTCATGTAGGGAGACCATGTTGTGGCTTATGGTTCAAGGAATTTGTGAGTGAATGAGATGAATTATCTTACACATAACCTGGAATTAGCTGAAGTTTTCATGCCTTAAAGACTTGGAGTCATTACCTATTTGGAGAAAAGTTCACAGTTTTTACTGAATATAAGAGTTTGAAATACATCTTTTCTCAACAATACTTGAACTTGAGGAGAGGAAGATGGATGGAATACCTCCATATTTTCTATTTTGACTTGTTATACACACCTGATAAGGAGAATTGTGTAGAAAATGAATTGAGTTGTAAATCACACAATGAAGTGATTTGAGAATCTCGTGACCAATGGAAGTTGATGAGTATGATTTCTAATATGAAATTAGACTATACTGAATAAGGTGATCATGAACTCTTCTTTAAAGTAAGTCTTGTTCTATACTTGATAAATTTTTTAAAAGAAGATTAAATATTAGATTATGATTGTATCACTATTAGGTCAAACCTAAATGGATGGGATACTTTTGATTACTAGATAAAAGATAAAAACTCTTTATTATGATTTTAGAATCAAATTTTAGTTCCTCAATATTTTCCAGAAAAGATCCTTTTGGCATACCACTATTCAAAATGGGCTATTCATCTATGTGTTTAGGAAATGTACAAGGTGATGAATGCACATTTCTGGCAGGACAATATAAAACATAAGATTACATACTATGTGATGAAATTCCTAATTTTCCAACAGGTAAAATTATAACATTAAAGTCCATCTGGTATGTTGCATTCTATGCCTATACTTGTATGGAAGTGGGAGAAAATTATGATGGATTCTTTAATAGGCCTAACAAGAACATTATTAAAACATGATGATATATGGGTAGTAGTGGATCAACTTATTAAGTTGGAAAACTTTATCCTTATTATAGAATCCAACAAGGTAGAGGGATTGAAAAAACTGTATATCCAAGAAGTGTTCATGTTACATAGAGTTCTAGATTCAATAGTATTTGATAGATACCCTCATTTTACTTTTTTGATTTTAGTGATCGTTACAAAAGGATATTGGGATTCAATTGACTATGATCACCTAACATCATCCAAATATAGATGGATAGTCAGAACATACTATTCAAACATTGGAAGATATACTTAGAGAATGTGTCATTGACTTTGGTGTTTCATGGGAGGATCATATTCTATTCATTGAATTCTCATATAACAACTATTATCAAGAAATAATATAGATGAAACCATTTGAGTCTTTGTATGGATGTTATTATTATTCTACTTTATATTGGGTAGAGATAGGGGGACATATTTTATTAGACCGAGTCTTGTGCATGAGACTATAGAGAAAATCCAAATTACCTGGAAGAGGTTGGATACAACAAAAGGAATAAAAAAGTTTTATTCTGATAATTGTCACCAACCTTTATATTTTTATTTCATTGACCATGTTTTCTTGAAATTCTCACCAAAACCTAATCACAATGCTTGGGGAAACAAGGGAAGTTAGCACCATAGTATGTGGTACCATTCAAGGTTATGTAACAAATTGGAACAATTTAATACCTATTAGCATTACCACCAATATTTAGTGATGTTCATAATGTATTCCATGTTTCCCAACAGAAGAATCATCATCCCAATCCATGACATGTTATCATTTGAGATCATGAAACTATTGAGAATAATGTGACTTTTATCCATGAATCAGTATGGGTTCTAGAAAGAAAGGAAAAAT
This sequence comes from Viscum album, assembly GCA_963277665.1. Taxonomy (NCBI): domain Eukaryota; kingdom Viridiplantae; phylum Streptophyta; class Magnoliopsida; order Santalales; family Viscaceae; genus Viscum; species Viscum album. Next base: position 1,598,539,055 of record OY728130.1, on the reverse strand, counting down.
ACCTTCAAGGGAGATCTATTTTCTTAGTGCAAGTACTATGGAAACATGGACAAATTGAGGATGAATTATGGGAACAGAAAAAGGTTATACAGGAGAAATGGCCTGAATTATTCGATAACAATGTCAATATCTAGCTTCCTAAGGACTAAAATACTAATGGTGAGGATAATGTATCACCCCTAGGTTTTAGGTAAAAAATAATTTTACACATTTTTTCTTTTCTTTAGAGTCTTTGGGTTAGCTTATAGAAGTGTCTAAAGGTGTAAAAAGGGAAGATCATGGAGTCAGATTCTGGAAAAATCTTCACGAACAATTTACATCTTAAATTATGTTTTTATGAAATAAATAGTTTAGGGCATATGTTTATGGTGTAAAATAAATTTACACTATAAAATGGTTTTATATCATATGATGGGTTTTCTTAGAAAAATAACCAAGGTGATGGGTATTTTGGTGTAAGCAACCCTAGATGAATTTGCAATGTAAATTATCAATTTACACTGTAAATTGTTCAAGCCCAATGATTTTTATTATAGTCATTGATTAAAATACTCGTATTCTTTCTTTCTTATCTCTTTAAATTTCTAGGCTTAACATAGAAATTTCTAGTGATCTTCAACATTCAGACTCCTTGTAAAATAAATCTTTTAGTGTTTTTTATAGAATCAAAGGACATGGTTCCATTATTACTTCTCATTTTGGATCTCTTTATGTCATCTTGATCAAAACCATAGATATATGTGTGATACTCAGATCTATGGGTTTGGATTTTTGGTGATGATATCTTATTAGGTTTTGATAGAGGAACAAAAGGAATAGGTTAATTCATAGAATTATTTAATATCCTTTGTGCAATCATAATTAATGAAGGTGGATTCTCTCCCACTCTATTATTCTAGAACTTGTTGGCTTGAATCTTGATGAATTTCTCTTATTTTTATTGGGAATTTTGTGAGTAGTTTTTGTTGAAAACCCTTGTTTTTTGTGATTTCAAAAGGGTATTTTGAAATATTCTCTTGAGATGTTTTAATTAAATGTTTTCAAAGAATTTGGTCTTCAAAATAAATTATTTGTGTAGAAAACTATTTGATATGGATTATGGTCTTGGTATACAAGGTGGCATGTGTTCATATTGCATTGTACGAGGGATTATTGAAATGTACATGGTTCTCAGTGGCAACTGGAAAGGAACAAGGAGATATCACTTATTGATGACTATATGAAAGAAGGATTTCTACTCCTGTGTGTTAGTATTGTCATTGGGAATGCATGTATGTGCGAGTATAAAACATTGAATGGGTATTACAAGAGTAAAGTGAAAGATAAAGTGAAAGGATTATATTGGTTATATTTATTTCTTAAAATATTTTTATTTAATAGGCTATTTTGATATCCTAACCCTATATTTTATATAAAAATTTCTAACTAGTTATTGTACTAGTGGTGTGTATTGGGAAGTCTTTGGGGAAATCCTACTGAGTGATATACTCACCCTATGATTGGGAAATTTGGTGATTTTTTATATGTTGCATACCAAGATACAAGGGAGGGTCATGTTTAGTATTTCTTTAGTTTTTATCCTTGACATCATGGTTTGACTACTAAATTTGAAGTTGGGGAGTGTATGCATCTTGGTTTGGGATGGTGCCACTTTGTTACTCTGATATTGTTATAAGTTGGTATTTCATTGAGTTATGTGGATGTTTATTCATGAATCATTTATTGAATTGGATGTTTATTGTTCAGTGTTATCATATTGTTTTATCTTCAACGGGAAAATCACCCCAATGTATCCTAATCCCTTTGCATATATTTCTAGCCTTTAGTGTCCTGACTGAAAATTAACTTTTTATTAATAAAATTACTTTTAAGGCAAAGTGAGAAACTGGTCCCAATAAATCCAGAGCTGAAGCCTCATAGGAGAAGGAAAATCTATCAAATCATAGCCTCAACCTATTGGTACTTTCCTCTCTATAAACTTTCCAGTTCATAATCCATACCTTAGCATTAGGGTCTTCACCGATAACAACTTCGAAATTAGACGCCATTTTGTCCCAGGTTCGAATATACTCTTCTTTGCTGATTTTCCCATCATTGAAGCCTCTCATCAGGATCATATCCTGTTTATCAATACAATTATCTTGCTCTCTATTTACCTCCACTTGAATATGTCTTCCCATCATCTTAGCCTCTTCCTATGGGATGTTGACATAAAAAAAATTCTTCCACCATTTCCTCCTACGAGTGGAGGATATGTTCATTAGAGTCTTTTTCTGTTTCGGTACATTTTTCAGTAGCATTACCACTCACAAGTATCATGTCGTTGCTAATTACCTAAGCCATAACTTGAGACTTTTCCTGCACATCAACCATGGAATCAAATGATATTTATTTCTCACAGGGTTTAGATTTTTTACCTGAACGTGTTTCCATCGGTTCTGGTAAATTTGAGTAATCCTTGTGGAATCTACCCTTCTTCTTCTTAGGGATCGTCCCCTCCTCATGGGCCTTAGATACTCCGGAATCCTCCTCAGACTCCACACCCTCGACTGTTCCTCCATCCGGATCATAGTGAATTTCCTGTGTAGTTTCATCATTGTCAAAACACTCAAAATAATTGTTGGTCTGAACCCCATCATGGGCCAATCCCTTTCCTACTGAAAGTTTGATGACCCCCAAAGTTCCAACAATCTGAATTGAATTGATTTGGCATTCTATCTCCATCCCTTCCATCCAGGCCACCACCTCCTTCCCAGAGAAGCTCCCAACTTCAGTTTGGTGCGGTCGTGAAGATGGATCATCAGTCCACTGTTCCACCAATTTACCAGTATCCCAGACCCTCAAATCCTCCTTTATCCAATCAAAACCCCCCAACACAGAGGGTTCCTCGAATTGTTTTACCGCTGGTTTACTATTCACCGCCTTGATTGCCAAATGAATCACCTGATTAACATTATCTCCATTCTTCATATGTACTGGAACCTTCCCCTAGTGAACAAATCATCTGCAGTTGGCGTTCGAGTGACCCAGTCTACGACAGGATGAAAAAAACTCCACCTAATGGTCAAAAACCACCGGTTGCTTACACTGTACCTCCTCACCGGCTTCAATACACCTTTAGTGTCTTGGGAATGTCACCTAAGGTTAGAGGAATTTTTCATCTTCTTAAGCTAATGAGTTGAGGTGGGGTGTTAAACATGTCATATCAAGAAAGGTATCATGGTCCACACACACAAAAACATTCATTTCATATAAATAAAGGTATCATGGGCCACACATGCACACACAACCTATCATATCATACTATTTATATAATTATTGTAACATGGTAAAAAATTTCCTACCTTAAGTGTATTGAATCCTAATGTCATGGTTCACCACCTAAATCAATCTCACACACCAAAAATCTCTAGATCCAACCCAAAATCAATACATGAGGATTCAAGGGAGAAGATCCAAGAATTATAATATGTTAAGGGCTTGGATCAATTTAGACTTACCCAAAAAGATCCAATATTATGATAGAATCTTGATGAATTTGAGAATGATCTAGAAAAAAAATATTTCCACCTTTATTTTCTTTGAATCTAAAAACAATCACATTAGATTATATCATAATTGATGGATTTTTCCATGAAAATTCAGATATAGGGTCTTTTATAAGGAGAAGAGAGATGATCTATAAAAAACATGAAGAACATAGTGAAAATGATTTCTTACCTTGAAATCCCTACTACTGAAAACTATAGATCCAATAGAATTTCTCTCTAGAGGGATTTAATTCTCTAAGAAGAGACACTAGAGTCCCTAGGTTCAAGATTCATAGGAATAGGAGGAATAATGAGGCATTTTAGGGAGGTTCCATGTCAAAATAAGGATTTTTATATTATTTAATTCCTTATGCATGGTTTGGCCGTAAAATTCACAAAACCATTCTATGAAATCAAAACCATGTATAAAATATAATGAATAAACTTGTGTACCTTATACTGCAGTTGGATGAATCTTTTATCTTCACACACATGTTTAATGAAGATCACTAAGAAGAAAATAATGGGATCCTTCCTCTATGATATATCCATGAGTTTATAAATCAATCAACACTTGGGGAAGGATTCTATTTGTAAACCAGGGTATGTTAGTACCTCTCGAAGTAAAGGAAGAAGGATAAGAGAGCTTCTAGGAAAAGAGAATCATCATGAACCATATAAGCTCAAACATAATTTTCATGGTCTATGGCCTCTTTATATAGGAACTAGGGATGCTCCTCAATCCACATATGCATTTACTCATATGTTCAAAACATATGAGTAAATAACATGAAATTAAAACTCTTTTAACCCCTCATACACACACTTAATATTTCAGTACATTCTATATCCTATTTATATTTTATTATATTAAATGATAATAATCAATGATAACTATTTTTGGAAGATATGCTAATTATATTTCATCATATGAAATGTTAACAATCAACAATATCCTTTTTTGTAAGATTACCAAATATTAAAAATTAACATCTAACTATCATAACTAGTCATAAACTATTCATATAATTCATACAATATGATTCATCATATTATATAATTATTATTTTTTCATGTCATAAAATATGATTGGATTAGGAAATGGTATTATGATATCAAAATATTATAATAAGTGATATACCCTGAAGGCATGAAACATTAATTTTACAATAAGTATGTCATATCATATGAAGCACTCAAATCATACCATGAAATATAGTAAGACATTCATCATATATATGAGGTATTTAAGGAATATCTCCATCAATCTTCTACTTTCACTAAAGTCACATATAATTTGTGTCATTTCACCTTATATCGTATCATATACAATAACTTATGAAACCTTATCCAAAACTATTTTTGGATATAATTAAAACACTTTTGGAAAACTATCACTATATTAAATATTTATCACATTATATATAATAACTTGTTAATATGTATTCAAAAATCATTTTGGATAAACTCTAAATTTTTTTTAGAATCACTCTTCAACTTTTGTAAAACTCAATCTGCGTAAAAACAACAAAAATGTGTGATCCCAAAGATCTTTATATCATTTAAAACAAATATAAAGTAAAATTCAACCAAAAAATGTATATTTATACATTTTTTACACCAAATATATCATATCAAACATGTATTTTTATATGATACCTTTTTACAAGTCATCAAGTAACCATAGGACACATAGAATGTGAATCCAGTATAGCTACTCATATGCTCTCAATTTAGGGCCCAAAAGGATAGAATAAGAGAGGTATCAAAGTATAAAGGTTCTTATATTAGGTATCTTTTGTAACCTTAGGTAATGGAGAAATCCAAATATGAAACATTCACCCCTAGTATACCAAATACATAGTGTATTCCACTATATGTGATATAATTCATAGGTCATCAAACAAACAAAACCCATTTTGTGTCTCATGAGTATATTCTGTATCCCAATAAAAAATCCCACTCATTATAACCTTAACATTTCATCACAACCTATAATACACCATGATGAACACCATTCATGTATAACTCAAAGTCTTACATTGAGAGGTCAATTATCATTTCACTTCACACAATATATGAAACCAATGTGAAATAATGATAAAGTATAGGGTTCCTTTTATATAACATGGCACATTTTATATTATTAAGATACTTTAAGAATACTAAAAAAACCATAAATAAGTTCTCATATAATCATATCCTATATGATAGACCACTATAGAAGCCTTATGTTTTCTATACTTTTAGGTTTTGTTAAACTCATTACATCTTGATGTAATTCTTTCCACATCTCTATACGACCATATAATAAAACTCCCTCACTAAACTTATTTAGTGACACTACTGGAAATTGAAGAAATTCCCATGCCTCTATACTAATGGTTTTCCTAATGTTTTGCTATAAATGTTGGTATAGATCAATTTCCAGCAGCCTATACCAATGTTTTTTACAAATTTTTGGTATAAAGCTGCATATACCAGTGTTTTTTTACAAACCGTTGGTATACAGAAGCCTATACAAATAGTTTTTAAAAAAAATATTGGTATAGGGTCTTGAAATATGATCCACAACCTCCCATCCTTCTCTCCCTACCCATGATCCCTAACCCCCCTACTCTAAGCGGCAACCTCCCCTCTATTCTCCCCCAGAGATCTCCTATCATTGATTGATTTTTTGGTTCTATTCTTCATCAATATCAAATTAGTGAGTTCCCAAACCATCATATTTTCATATAATAATTGTTTTTTATCTATGCATCAAAACCTAATCAATATCATATTAGGTTATGATTTTTCCTGATTCTTTTAATAAAGGTTCTTTTAGATTATTCATGTTATAGTATTTCATAATAAATGTGATTGTAGTGTGTATATATATATATGTGTGTGTGTTTTTTTTAATTTATATATTCACTATTTTTACAGAAATCTAATATAAAGTTTTTTTGTATAATATATATTAACTAATAATGTAATTTATTATTGTAGTAATTTGTTTATTTTGTTAATTTACTAGGGGTTTATGAAATTATTAATTTAATTGTTTTATTTTCATCATTGAATTATAAAAATATTTTCATAATTAATTTCAATCTAATAATATGTATTATTTGTTTCTTAATCCATATCTTATACTTTATTTGGGTCATTACTAGTATGCATCGATTATAGCACATGCCATCTCTTATTCTTTTTTTGGATACCTACTATTATGGTTTGATGCCTTTCATATTAAAATTAGTATTTGGATTATCTTATTGGAAATGATCTATATAAATGTGATACTAAATAATTTATTGATGATATTATTAACGTTTCCCTGATAAAAATATATTTATCAAAGAAAAGAGTTTTAATATTGGACGAGACATTGCTGTTATTATCAATTAAATGTTTTCCATGATAAATATATATGAATTTAATTTTATTAATGTCATATTCAAAAAAATGAAGTTGTTTTTATATTTTTTTATAAAGACATATGTATTTAATTGTATTATATAGTAGTTATTTCTCATTCCATGTGTCTTATAATTTGTTTCGTTCGTTATTTATATGCATTAGTTATAACACATATCATTTCTATTATTATTTGTTTGGATAGATACTAGTATGATTTGAAAAATTTCATTTTAAAATTGGTTGTAATTAATTTTGTAATTAATTTTTACTATATTTTTATTAATATAACTTTCTTTCTATAAAATAATGGATAGAAGCTGGATGTATCATACTGATTGGATTTCAATCGAGTTTCAAAATAATTTTGGAATTTTGGATTTTTCATATAACAATGATTTAGATGGAGGTCTTATACATTTCACGTGTTATAATTGTGTAGGAATACCATGGTTATATTAGGAATTGGTTTTATAACATATAACAAAATTTGGATTTCAAACAAACTATTATGTTTGGTATCATAATATAGAGATAAGACAATATTTTAATATTGATGAACAAAATGAAAGGATTGGTATGGAGAATTTGATATTTGATCGGTTTTCATTTGTGAATTATCCTAAGAAAGATAGTATTTCAATGAAAGAAGATAATGATATCAATACACATGAGGAAAATAGTGAAAATGATAATGTTGAGATAGTAGAAAAATTAATGGATGATACTAGGAATCCTTTATTTAAATAAAGTACTAAAATGAAAAAATAGAATTTTTAATGTGGTTATATCATAGAAAAACCATGTGTTTAATTTCTAATATCACCATTGATTATATTATTACCTTTTTGAAGGACTTAATTCCTAATAACGAAAATATTCTATAAAATCATTATATGGCATGTAAGTTAATTAACTAACTTGGATTTTATACTAATAGAATTCATGCTTGCCCAAAATATTATAGATTATTCTTAGAGTAAAAATCATACCTAAATGACTATAAAGAATGTGGTATATCTCAATGGAATCCAAATATAGATATAACACCATCTTGTGTACCACAAAAATTCATGTGTCCCTTTCCATTGATTCCTATGCTTCAAAATCTATTCATGTTTGCTAAAATATTAAAAAATATTTGATGACATGATGATGAGATAATTAAAGATAATAATGAGTTGGTTCATCTTTCAGATGGATTATCATGGAGGATAATTGATGCATGACATCTTAATTTTTTATTTGAGGTGCATAATGTTAGGTTTGGTCTATCCTATAATGGTTTTAATATGTTTAGTCAGATTCTTACTTATCACAACATGTGTCTAATTTTTATTCGTGTTTATAATCTTCCTCCATGGATAAATATGAGAAACCATTCAATTTATTGACTATACTAATATCTAGATCTTATGATCCTAAAAATGATATATATGTCTACTTAAAAACTTTAATAAAATATTTTAATCAACTTTGGGATATGGGTGTGTTCACATTCGATGCATCTTAAAAAAATATATTTCATATGCATGCTACCCTTATATGAACTATAAATTATTTCCCTACTTATGAAATTATTTCTGGTTAGAGAACAAAGGTAAAATTGTCATGTTCTATTTGTATGAAGAATACATGTTCTAGAAGACTTAAGTATCATCATAGTTTTATTTTCATGGGGCATTGACAATTCTTTCCAATGGATCATCTATTTAAGAAGAATCGATGAAGGTTTGATAATACTATTGACACTGAAAATCCACCTAAAATTATGTTAGAAACCTATGTGATTAATAAATTATATGATTTTAGTTTTTCATTAGGGAAAGGTGAGATGAAATCTAAAAAGAGGAATAATTTTGACAATTAATTGACTTACAATTAGAAAAAGAAAAGTATCTTTCTTGGGTTTCAATTATAGTCTACCAATTTGTTATTTCATTATTTAGATGTAATGTAAATTGAGAAAAATATATGTTAAATTTTGTTTTCAATTCTTATAAATATCAATGGTAAGACTAAAGATGACTTATGATCTCAGCGTGACTTGTTGGATTGGGGTATTTAACCATAATTGCAGCCTGTGTGTATTGATGAAAATAAATGGAAAGTTCCCCATGCTTCTTATGTGATGAAATCATCATAGAAAAATAAAATTTTGGAAGTATTGTAGGATATCAAGGATACTGATGTATATTCAAGAAACATATCTAAATGATTCAATAGAAGATATTTGATACTAAAATACCTAAAAAATCAGTATTACCACATCCTTATTCATGAATTGATTCCACTAGAAATCTGAAATTTACTATACAATAATGTAAGGGTGAAGGTGATTCAATTGTGCCATTTTTATAGAGACCTTTGCGCTAAAAGTTTATAAAATTAATTCTTGATAAAAATGTAGGAAGATACACCATTAATTTTGTGTGAGTTCTAGAAAATATTCCCTCCGTCAATTTTCACTTGGATGCTGCATCTAACAGTCCATCTTCTAGCTGAAACACTTATTGGGGGACCCATTAATTTTTAATAGATGTATAATACTAAAATAAATATGTGTAAAACAAAGTATTATATTTAGAATAGAATCATCCTAAAGATTCCATTGTAAGAGGTTATCTGGATTAAGAATGTATGGATTTTTATTCAATGTAATAGTCTAATATGAGAAAAAGACATAACCAAACAATGAGAAATAAATATGATAAGTATGGGGAAATTGAGCCCTCATTTTCATCTCTTACCCAAATAGGAAGAATTCTTGGGTTATATAAAATGGATACATCGATACTTGAAGAGATGGATATGGAACATCTCATAGTATTCTTTAACTGTGGTTTTTTGATTAATTATAAAGTAAGTAATTTGAACACGTATATGTCATCTCATACTATTTAATTTCACATACACCTTAAAATTTTATTATCATTTTATATAGGGAACATAAAAAAATTATAAGTAGAGTGCATTATTCATTTTCTTTGAGAAGGAGAGAGACTTATCAAAGAAAATATTTTCATTCTTAGTTGAAATAAAACTTATGAACATTACTTTAATCAAATTAAAATATATATATTCATTTAATTATATTATTCATATATATTTTAGGCATTGAGTTTACATGTTAACCATATCTATCAAGAATTAAGATCATTGGTTTTTGGTCCCAATTCTTTGGTTTATAAATGAAAATCTTTAATAATAAATGGGTATAAATTTGTTAAAAATGATCATATGGTGAATATAATAACACAACATGATATAGTTATGTTAACTTCAATAATAGAATATTACACCAATGTATTAGATAGTATGACTTGATATAAAAATTTGTCTTGTTATGGAGTTGTTGAGAAAATATTGGTATTATATCACTACTCTCATGGTTGATTCACTATGATGAAATGAAAATGGTTTGATTCAATTAAATTACATGGTACATTTATTGATGAATGTGGATTTATATCTATTGACATGACTTTATTCCTGACTACTAATGAACCATATATTTTTACATTAATGAAAAAACAAGTGTTTTATGTGAATGATCATTTAAGACCCAATTATAGTTTCATTATTAAAGTAATACCGAGAAATATTTTTGATGATGGTGTGGATGAAATTGAAAAAATTGATGCCCCCATTGCTATTGGTCAAAATATTATATTTGATGACTCAAATTGTCCTATTGTGAGAATTGATGTTAAACCTGAAGTAGTGGTGGGTAATATATAAAAAAAGAGTATATATTCACAGTTCATTCAAGTTAGCTTGACATGGGTTTTTAAGTATAGTACTACTAAAATCACTTTACTTTTTTTTAGTTTGGAGTGATATGTTTGTTTTATTTTTGTTTGTTTTTGTTACATTTAATTATATTTATTTTAATTTAGAAAACTGAGTTTAAAACCGTTTTAAAAAACATGTATAATTTGCTTTTAAATTATAGTTTCTAAAACAAGTTCTTAAATAAAAATATTTAAAATAGTATTTTAAAACTAGTTTAAAAAACTTTCTCAAAAAAGTTTTACATCGGGTACTTAAAACTATTTTAAACTTGGTGTATATAAGAAGATGTTATGATATTTTTTCTGTATTGTTTTACTTCTAGTTTTTGTGAATAATATTTAAAAAGCATTTTTAAAAAATTTACTTTTCATTATTATGAATATTATGAAATATATTGAAGAAATTTAAAGTAAGATACTATTTTATAATGATTAATGGATTTGTGACCTAGGGATACCTCATCCCATTCAATTAGAAAGTATAAAAATTTTAATATTTTTCTTATGTATTACATTTAATTCCATTTTATTATTATTTATCAAATTTATTCTGGGGAAATTTATCTAAACCAAATTTGACCTCTACTTTTCATACTATTAGGGGTCAAAAACATGTCCAATCGAGTGGGGGTGTTACTAGAGTTACAAAGAGCACCCGTCATTCCTGTTCACTCCTAGAACCTCTAGAAAACATCCCATCTACCACACTTTGTCCTCCTCCACTTGAACCTTAAGGGATGTTCCCACTTATTTCACCATCATCATATTATTTGGGATCTACTTCTCATATACCATTTCCATATCCTATAATATATCCCTATCCCTTCCATCCTTGTCCTACAATGTCCACGCCTCCTCCATTTCCTACTACTATCCATCTAGGATATGATAATTGTGATTTTTTTCCTTCCACTGCACAAAATGAAAATCACTTAGAGAATGCATTGGAATAAGAATATACTTCAGAGGGTACTGATCTAGAATATCCCATGGAATTATTAGAGCCTAACGATCAACCTAGATCTGGTTTATGTTTATAATCATGTTAAATTATATCACATTAATTTTATTTTTTAATTGTACTTTGAATTAATTTTACCTTTTTTTATCTTATTTAGTGGGGACTTATAATAGGTGATGTGAGTGCACCTGTATGCATAAATCCTAGAAACATCAAACAAAAATCAAGGCTGATTATAATGAAGATAACCAAATGTTAGGTAAAAATTATAGATAAGGTAGAAGTTTTATGGAGACTTTTTCCAAGTATAACGAAATCATTCTAGTTCAACCAATATCATGGAGTCATATTGATAATCAAATAAAAGAAAATTCATGGGAGGAGATATGATTAAGAAAATTTATTAAATATAAATCTATATTATTATTTTATTTATATAAATTAACATGTTCATTGTATTGTCTATTTAACTTTTATGATGGCCAATCTATGAAGGTGACATGATTTATGGAACTCAAGGAATTATGGTGATCATATAAAAATAATCTATATGTTTTTTGTAAGAGTATATTCAACACTAAGTTAGAGGGTGTACCAATATTCAATGACTGTCCAACTACAAAATACCAAGAAATGATCGTTTATTGTAAGTGTAATGAGTTTAAGGTTTTGTTAAACTCTAATGGTTGGTATTGAAAATTTAGTTGTTATTAATTGTACTGAATTTATATTTTTAGTACTTTATGGAAATAAAAAAAAAGAACAAGGATGATATGAAGTACATGTACACTTTAGGGTGCACTATAATTCCATAGCATAATAGTTTTTTTGGCACTTTTTATGACCAATTGAGTTTTACTCGGAACTAACTCAACTAAACAAAACAAAATATTTATTGAAATAAACTAAATATAAGTTAATAAAAGTAAATTTAATAGAATAAAAACATATACAACCAACTAAACCATCCCACACCTAATAGAATAATACCCACTAAAACCAAATAGAATCAATCCTAATCAAACCAAATAAACCTTATATAATAAAAATTGAATAAAACCGTCCCAATGAAACCCACCCTAAAACGAGTTGGATGAAAACAAAACAAATAGACCAAAATAATATTAAACTAAACTAAATACAGTATAATCAATTTAAATGGAATAAAACCAAATTAGAGATAAAAAAATCGACCATCTTTTACCTAATTTAACAATACCCATTTAAACCAACTAGACCAAATTGACATGACCCAAACATAACTCAACTATGTTTAATGAATTTGAAAAAAATTATCCAACAAAGAAAAAAATCATACTAACTAAAACAATATTTATGTGAATTGAATGAAAGTGAAATAATGAAAACTATATCGATTAGAACTAAAATAATAAAAAACCAGTTGAATTGAATCACAATGAAATGGATCAAAGGTAAATGAAACAAATAATACTGAGCAGAAGGCCTAGAAAACATATTTAATATATCTAAACAATACCAAACAAGATGAAACTAAATTGAAAAAACCCGACTCAAACCATAAAAACTATACAAATCCAACTCAATGGGGATGAAAATAAATGAAATTGTTTAAAATGAAATAAAATAAATTTTAATTGAAGTAAACCCGACTAAAACATAAAAAAATTAAACCAAATTAAACCAAATCAAATTGAATGGAATTGAATTGAGATAAAAAACAACCTAAAATTACCTATATTGGACCAAACTGATAAGATTTGAACCATACTTAAGTCAAACAAATATAAAAGTGTTAAACCATCCTAAAAAATGTTTATTTAAACAATAATAACTCAAACCTAGTAAAATTAATACAAAATTAATGAAAATTATTAAAACTAAATTAAATATCCAATCCAACCTGACTCAATACAAAATATAATAAAACTAATCTGAATATACCTCGACCAAAGTAATCAAAGTTCATTTAAATCTAATATTTTTTTTGGTTTTTATCAATAAAATATTGGTTATAATGGGTTATTTTTGTTTATAAATTTCATATTATTCAATAACGTTGTCTTAAAGTAATAAATTTTTTTTATAGTAATAAACAATAAGCATTAAAGGTTGTGTTCATCAATTTTTTTTTCTCAATTAGGAGGAAAAAAGTTGAAAGTGATGTAAATGAAAAAACACAAAAAAATATTTTAATTATTTTCATTGATATTTAAAAATTTTATATGTAATTTATAATTAAATATATTATTTATATTTTCAAAAGTGTGCCATGGAGGCCCTCAATGAGAAAGAAGATGAAAACTTCAGGCCAAATGATCATTTGAGATAGGTATTAGTAGAGGAGCACTAGGGGAGAGTCCAATGTTAACCCGATAAGATAATCACCCCTACTAGGTATTGGCCCTCATTGAGTGAATATCAAATATCTAGAAGCACCAAGATAAAAAACACTCATGAAAAAATAGTTGAGGCTAAAAAATAGCTATATAGGAGCATGAAAGATGTAAAATAGTCACCAAGTAGTTCCTAAAGGCTATGATATATTTATGTCCATAACTTCCATTATAGGCTATTATGTTTTTCAATTATTTTATAGAAATAATGTTCACTTTATATGATGAACTAGGTGATGGAAATAATTTTCCTAGTAGTGGTCGATGTGATGAAAATCTTGGAGATGATAATAACAACGACAATGATGATGCTGATGAGGATGTTTGTGATGATTATAATAACATCAGTGGTGATGAGGGAGATATTTAGCCCCTCTATTTTTGAGTTTATAGTAAAGATAAAAATGTGTTGATGGTGGTTAAGAACTAAAATTGATCAATTGTGTGGAATTTATATATTTGTTATCGTATTATGAATGGTTTGAAAACTATTAATATAGACATTATTTGGTTAAATGCTAAATATACAATATATTTAGTGAATGGAATGTGTATTGTGGTTGGTATTTTGTTTGAAGGTTGTGGAATTAATTGTGCAGTTCTACTAAATGGACTTGTGGTGCTAAATGGGGAGAACAATCTATACCAACGGTTTTCCAAAACTATTGGTATACATCTATACCAATGGATCATTATAAACCATGGATACTCAAAATTATCCATGGTCTCTACTAACGATATCTATTGAAACCATTGGTGTATCCCTATAGAGATAAATTAAGACCCCACAGTTCATAGAACCATTGGTATAGGGTATTCCAACACTTCTATGGCATATACCAATGGGCTTAAACCATTGGTATAGGTTAGTTTTCTAGTAGTGTAAATAAAATCCATGAAGAAATATTTTTTGAATAATGGAGAGTCTTATGAATAATATTCCTAATATTCAACTATTTGAATATGAACAACTAGAAAATTCACCTATGAACATAGTTTGGAACCTTGGTTGTAGGCCACAAAACTATGGAAATAACATATTTCCATGGTTTTTAAAACCATAGAGGATAGAGCAATTGAAATAGGTCTTCTTTCGCTCAACCTATATCTCTATCCTGATTAATGGTACCCCTAGAGGTTTTTTCAATTGCTCAAAGGGTGTCAGGCAGGGTGACCCTCTTTCTGCTATCATTTTCGTTATTGCTGAGGATTACCTAAGCAGACTTCTTAACAAGCTGGTTGATCAACATATGCTTAAACCTATTCAAGTTGCCAGGAATTTAAATGCCCCAACCCACCTTTTATATGCTGATGATATTATTTTATTCATAAAAGGGGATAAAAAAAATATACATGTTCTTAAGCAAGCGATTTCTCACTATGAACAAATCTCTGGGCAAGCAATTTCTTGGGACAAATCGTATATCTTTTTTGGAAAAAATTTTCCTGTAAGAAGGAAATCTAATATCACCACCTATCTGGGTATTAAAGAGGGTTTTTTGCCCTTCAATTATTTGGGTGTTCCAATATTCTGGGGTAGGCCCAAAGCAACCTACTTTGCTAACATCATTGATCAAATCACAAATCAACTCGCTAGCTGGAAAGGGAAAACTCTCTCCATGGCTGGGAGAATTTGTTTGGTTAAATCAACCATTGTCTCTAAAATGGTCTATTCCTTCATGGTTTATAAATGGCCTGTCAGTGTTTAAAAAAAATTAACACTTATATTAAAAACTTCATTTGGTCTGGAAGCATTTTTGAAAAGAAGCTTGTTACAATACCTTGGAAATCTTGCTGTAAACCCATTGCTAATGGTGGTATTCGCATAAAAAATATAAATTTGTTCAATGATGCTCTTCAGGCCCACCTCACTTGGCACATTATCAACTCCACTTCTAAGGCTACTGAATTCCTGCATCATAGATTCCTCTTTAAGCTTTTAAAAGGTAATTTTAATTTCATCAACTCATCCATCTGGCCCTCTATCCGGGACTCTTATCATAGGATCATGCAAAATTCTAGATGGATTGTCAGTGCTGATTCTTCCATTAATTTTTGGTGTGACAATTGGTGTGGTACCCCTCTGATATCCCTGTGACCCTCTCATAATTCTCCTGAAGATACTAATCAGACTATAAAGGAGGTTTTTCAATCTCACCATCATGATCTCCCTGACAATATTGCGCAAATCATTGACAATCATCTTTTTTCTCCTAAAGGTGATTTCCTTGTTTGGGAGCCTTCTACCAATGGCATCCTGGATTCAAAGAATTATTATAAGAATAATTTCTCTGATAATGACTCTAGTTTCCTATGGGTGAATCATTTTAACAAACCCTGGATTAAACCTTCTAGGCTCACCCTTATTTGGCGCTTTGCCCATAATAGACTACCAACGGAAACCTGTCTCCAAACTTTTGGTATTCAACTCTGTTCTAAGTGTTGCCTGTGTAATCAACATAGGGAGGATGCCAATCATCTCTTTCTATCTTGCGCGACGGCCTCTGCTCTATGGAATTATATTTCTGATTTATTTAATTATAGATGGTTCTTTACTGACTCAATTTCCTTGTTATTAAAAAATTGTACTAGATATGATATTTCTACGCAGATAAAAAACCTTTTCCTGGCGGCAGTGGCAGAGCTTCTTCATGAGATCTGGTACGTCAGAAATGCTCTCATTCACAATAATCACCGTCTCAATCTAAATGCAGGGAAAGCTCGGATTCTTCTGGCGGTTCATGAAGCTGCCTCAATACAAAAAGACTGTTGTAACAACTCAGTTGGTGACTTTGTGATTCTTCGACAACTTCGTGTTCCTGGCATCTACCCAAAGCCCAAACACTCATTTTAAGTATTCTGGAAATCTCCAATGCCAGGATGGACTAAAGTGAACGTCGATGGCACCTCCAAAGGCAACCCAAGACCTGCCAGTTGTGGTTCCATCTTCAGAGACTCAGCTGGGCAGTGTCAGGGCTTCTTCTATGTTGGTTGTGGTCACTCTTCTTCTTTGGAGGCAGAAATGTTGGGGGTCATTCATGCTGTTGATTTTGCGCTTCAAAGAGGTTGGAGAAAGCTCTGGATAGAAAGTGATTCAACCACTATCATTCATGCCATCTGGAATGGCAACATCCATCTGGCCTGGACTCTTACCACACGTTGGATGAATTCTCTGAATTTGCTTCATGGGATGGACTATATAGCTACTCATGCCTACCAGGAAGCGAATGCTATTGCTGATGCTCTTGCCAACAAAGGAGTTCATCAGCGCATGACTTGGATGGGCTCTATTCCTTCTGACTTACTTTACCTTTTTGATAGAGATTGTAAAAAAATCCCATCTTTTCGCCTCTTTTAACCCTGTTTTGTTTATTAATAAATTGTGCTCTGGTCTTTGACCAAAGCACTACCTCAAAAAAAAATCACTCTAATACCATGGTTAAAACTGTGGTAGTAGATAACATATATCCACATTTTATAACTGTGTAAATTTTCTACTACAACTGTAACACCTGAGACTTTTTTGTTATATAAATTATCAAAGGAATCTTTTTCTACACAACACTTGCTTGGCTTGCTTTACACGAAATCGTGACCTTCCTCGATAGCTTGCATCGTACACAATTCTGAGTTTCACTAAACAACGATATGCTATTAAAATATTATTAAAACTAGCCGTTATGAATAGTAATAACCACTTTTTGAAATTTTATAAATTTTATCTTTCAAAATGGACTTCATTTTTGGATTCGGAATACCGAAATTAGCCTAGGGTGAAATTTTGGTATTTTTCTGAAAACTTTCAATTTTTGATAAATAGTGAAACCACTAAGTGGTAGGTTAAAAACTGAATTTTGCATAAAAATTAATTTTACCGCTTCTGTGAATGGAATTTTGAAAATCCGAGAGACACAGTTAATATCAAGGACTAAAATGTGGTTCAATGAGATGAAAATAATTTTTGGTGAATAGTAACTTTTTACTTTTTTTACCACGGTTAAAAGTAAATAGGGTAATTAAGGGTAAAAATGATATTATTATTACCCTAACACATGTCCTAATTCTATTGGACAAGTGTAATTCGACCAAAAACAAACTTAGGAATAAAATATGACCATTTAGGTCCACTTGGATTAGATTAGTACATTTATTATTAATTTATTTAAAGAAGGGTTAAAATAGTTAAAATCAAAGTTTAATAAGTAAATAATTTTTAATATGGGGTTATACATAAGATAAATTCGACTATAAATATTAATTAGAAAGCTAAAAAGATTTCCTACATGATGGTATTTTATTTATAATTTTTAGACATTAAATAATTTAATTTATTTATGACACAATGATGATGCAGTAATTATCTTATTAATGAAATATTGACATAATTGATGTTATAAACACCAAAATAAATATAATTTGAGACTTTTTATGAATTCCACTAATTGTATAGGTTACTATGATATATTAGTGTTGATTTAATAAACTTGGTTAGAACATATAATTCTGTTATGACTTTCACAAAAATCATATATCAAATAGTGTCAAAATTGACACAAAATAGTTTTTAAATCAAATATTATATTATTAATTGTTATTTTATTCCTAAAAATCTAAGGTTCGAAAAAATGACTTAGATAAGGATATATATATTAATAATAAACAATTTGGGTTTCGTTTGGCATGTTATAGTAAGTGTATTAACCATATAGTGTAAGAAAACAAAAAGACACGGTAAAAGTTAAATTATTTAACTTAGAGTTAAATCTAGTTGATAAGGTTAAAATAATAACATAAACTTGTCTAAATCCTATTGGTTGATAGGATTTAGACCCATTCCCACTTTAGCTTCGAAATAAGACCCTTTGGAACCATTATAAACCGATTTTGACTTTAATATAAAATAATATTTTGAGATATTCCTAAGGTGCCCCTCTCCTCCCTTATAAAAGGGCACCTCCTCCCCCTCCTCCTCACACCAATTTGAGCACTCAAGCTCGGGCAACCCCTGACATTTTCTCCTCTCCACTTCCCTATAATAATCCTAGAGGTCCTGGTCTTCTTCAAAGACCAATCTTAGTTCCCTAAGTTGAGGATTCAAAGAAGCGTTCCAAAGAAGAGGTAATATCCATTACCGATCTTTTCAATTTCTTTCTTCTTCAACTTCTTCTTATTTAGTTGTTTCATGATAAAGTAATAACATCAGTATTACTTACATACTTATATGTTATTATAAATATGAAACAACCCTAATTCACCTTCTATCCATCCTACGGAAAAATGAAATCACCGCGCGTGCGTACGTACGGAATACCGTCTCCACGCCGTGGTGTAATCTATTTTACACCATCACCTTACAAGGATGGGTATAATGGTGTAATGAGTAACTATTTATGATTATTATAAAGTAATATTGATACTTAAATAATATACATATACTCCAATACAATTCCATGATCATACGAACGATATCATCACTCGTGCGTACGTACGGAATACCGTCTCCACGATGTGATGCGACTCGTTCTACATGATCATCATTACATAGTAATTATATAAATGAATTTAATGAATAAATATGATATATGTTACACTAATACCATTCTGGATATAAGGTATCTATAACCTTAAAAGAAGAATAAGAATTTATTCGGCAAAACACGCATAAGAACAAAAGGCAATAAAGACCCGAGTAACAAGTAACAATGAAATATTACTAACAAGAAGCTAAGAATATGACCATATATGATATCATATCAATATGTATGATTCTGGAATAATTCAATAACATTATTTAAACCATTATACAGGAGCTTCAGACATGTAGAAAGCAAATCGGACCTAAGGTAAGGGAAATATCACAATCTCATTTTTATCCGAGATTGTTTATTCGTAAGTATTTACTGGGGTGTATTTTATCATCCACATCCATGTTTCATCAATATGCAATATTATTTCCATCCACCTAAAATTGTTTAAATCCATTTTTACCCTTCGGTGAGTTTTTAGTAATATGTATGAAAGGAATCTTTTGTCGTTTTTCGTACGAGGTACTTTTTGACTTTTTCGACAAAAGTACGAAGAATGTTTTTTTAACTTATACGGAATGAATGGATTTTTAAAACATTTTTTCCAAGAATCATACTTTATAAGTTTTCAAGTTTATTTTTAATCAACTTCTTTATTTTTGTATGACATGTTAAGAAAGGAAAAGTGTTTTTGAAGTAGGAAGGATATTTTCCTCAAGAATGAAGTTCAAGTATTTTATCGAAATTATTTTCCATCTAAGATAATAAAAGGGTTCTGTTTTTATCCCTATTATTACATGGATTTGATTATGTTGTGATGGAAATATTTTTATGAATTCCTTTATCTTATATGAATTGTTTTATGATGTCATGTTGTTTAAGAATCCCATTTTTATTACATGGGTTACGCTATGATGTATGGTTTATGATTATGTGGCACACATAAGAAAGGATTCATTATAAGATGGGTGGGACCTATATCTCCCTCCAATGCATTGGGTAAAGATTTATATCTCATGAGATAGACATGGCTGGAACGGAAGGTTATTTCGGTTCAGTGATACAGGACTGAAACGAGGAGTGAACTCGGTTCAGAAAGGGACTTTGTCCACTAAGATAGTCTTGGCAATGAGTCATGACTAACAAGAAATGATTTTCCATGATTATGTGTGCATGCCACAAAGTTTCAAGTTTCATGTTATGATTATGGGGATCTAATTTTCACTTCTATGATTTGTTCCATGTTAAGATATTATGATCTCTTTTGCAGGTTATGATTTTCAAAAAGATATGATATGATTTTTATTTCCTTTATTTGCCCTTGCTGAGCATTTGAGCTCACCCTTTTATGTTTTCTTTTCCCCAGGTCAGGAAGATGGATATTAAGTAGAATATGCTAAAAGGGACCCTAGATATGATGAAATAAATGGGAGACACTGTAGAAGATTTATGAACCAGTTGTTTATGTTTCCCAATTTCTAAAGACACTATACCTATACGGTCCTTTGTGGTTTTGTCATATGTTGTAATAAGTGTACTTCAATTTTGAAGTATTAACAATGTATGTAAAGTATGGGTCATTATAGTTGGTATCAGAGGAAAGGTATAGTCAACCTTTGGAAACTAGGATGTGAAAGCCTTAGTAAGAACCCTAAGGATAAGTCTAAGCATAGAACACAATATTAGTGTTTTAGAAATGGCCATGAATAACCTAGGATAAGACCTTAAGCGTGAAAATTTTATTCTTGAATTATGTGGTTTTCCTATTATAATTAGTGTTGCTTACACTATTCTTTTGGGTTTTAGTCAATGGCTGGAACCCGAAGGAACCGTGTTAATGCGGAATGCGATGGGCAATGCAATGATTGTCCCCCTGAGCAACCAAACGATATGGGAGCTAGAATGCAAAATCTTGTAGCCATGCTCACACAACTTTCTCAAGCTATGAATCATGTAGGACTTCCAAACGAGCAAAGGAAGGAGCAACATTCTATTGAATCCTTCATGAGGCAGCGTCCACCTTCTTTCAGCGGGTCTACTGATCCATTAGTTGCTGAACAATGGATTAGTACTACTGAAAAGATATTTTCAGTTCTTCAATGTTCTGAACATGATAAAGTCATCCTAGCAGTGTATCGTTTGGAAGGAGATGCTGATCAATGGTGGAATCTTTTTAAGAATACGAGGCAAAGGGATGAAATTGAGTCCATGGAATGGGACGAGTTCAAGAACTTATTTTTCAATAAGTACTTCCCTCGTATTCTCCGAACAAAGATGGAGAAAGAGTTTCTTGAACTGAAGCAAAGGGATGATGAATCTGTTGGTACCTATGAAGCAAATTTTACAAGACTTGCAAGGTACGCTTCTGGTATTATTATCCAACCTGAGAGTAAGATCGATCGATTCTTTAGTGGCTTAAAACCAAGTCTTCGAAGGGCGTTAGCCATAAGGGACTTCAATAGCTATGAGGAAATCGTTCGATGTGCTCTCAAAGTCGAGATGGAGATTGGAGTAACCCATCAGTCATATGGGTTTGATAAGAAGAGGAAAATGGAATTCAAAGGAAAATATAAAGAGAACACTGAAAAGAAGATGAGATTTCCCTTATGCTCAAAGTGTGGAAAGAAACATGGAGGGAGTTGTCTTAAAGGGACAAGTAAATGTTTCAAATGTGGAAAGGAAGGTCATCGGGCATTTGAATGCCGCGATAATGGGAAGAAGATGTCTAATGATGCAAACAAAGGAAGGGATACACAGAATGAACCTACTACACTTCAATGTTTCAAGTGCAAGGAGATGGGGCATTGTGCCAATCAATGCCCAAATCCAAGGGTTGATGATGATGGTCGACGTCAACAAAATCTTAAGGCTAAAGACAAAGGAAAGTCACATGCAATTTTTATCAGCGATGTGGAGTATGATAACGAAGTGGTGAAAGGTACACTTACCATCCACTCTAAAGTATCAAATGTTTTATTTGATTCTGGATCCACCCACTCTTTTATTTCTGAAGAATTTTCTAAGGGTATCACCGTATTACCTCAACAATTAGATGTTGAGTTAGCTGTGACAACACCTAATGGAACATCAATCGCATCAAAAGTTTATAATTCTTCTCCGATCGAAGTTTGTGGGAAATTGCTTCCTGCAAATCTTGTGATCCTTCCTATAGTGGAATTTGATGTGATTCTTGGCATGGATTGGCTTTCTTTATACGTAGCTCATATCAATTTCCAAAGAAGGGAAGTCACATTTCATATTCCAGATCAATCTATGATCGTCTATCAATGCAAGGATGAACATAACCTTCCAGTGGAAATTTCTTCCATTTTATGGGTATTGATTCCACTAAATGAAGTTTATTTATCTCAAATGGTTGGTGAGAAACTCGCGATTAAGAATATGACCATCGTATGAGAGTTTGATGATGTCTTTCCGGAGGAATTACCAGGTCTTCCACCAAATCGTGAAGTTGAGTTTTCAATAGAACTCGTACCGGGTGCTTTGCCTATTTCAAAGACACCTTATAGAATGGCCCCAATTGAGTTGCAGGAATTGAAGAAGCAACTCCAAGAGAATCTTGATAAGGGATTCATACGCCCTAGTGCGTCACCTTGGGGAGCACCTGTTCTATTTTTTAAGAAGAAATATGGATCAATGAGACTCTGCATTGATTATCGAGAACTTAACAAGATCACTATCAAGAACAAATATCCTCTCCCACGCATTGATGACTTATTTGACCAACTACGCGGAGCTCAATACTTTTCCAAGATTGATCTTCGTTCAGGGTATCATCAATTAAGGGTCAAAAGGGAGGATATACCAAAGACGACTTTCCGTACAAGGTATGGACACTATGAATTTTTAGTGATGCCATTTGGTCTTACTAATGCCACTGCTATCTTCATGGATCTAATGAATAGAGTCTTTAGAGACTATCTTGATCAATTTGTGGTAGTCTTTATAGATGATATTCTTGTCTATTCAAAGAGCAAGGAAGAGCATGAAGATCACTTGAGAATTATATTGAAGACCCTGAGAAAGGAGAAGCTTTATGCCAACTTTACCAAGTGTGAATTTTGGCTTAAAAAAGTTGCATTTTTGGGTCACATAATCTCAAAAGAGGGGATATCTGTGGATCCAGCAAAAACAGAGGTTATCGAAAGATGGTCGAGACCAACAATAGTAACTGAGATCTGAAGTTTTCTTGGTTTGGCTGGATATTATCGACGTTTTGTAAAGGATTTTTCACGATTATCTAATCCACTCACCAAGTTGACTTGGAAAGGAGTTAAGTTTGTTTGGACAGAGGAATGCGAAGAGAATTTCAAGGAGTTGAAAAGAAGGTTATCAAGTGCACCTGTGCTCACACTGCCTTGTAGTGGAGAAAGGTTTGTGATCTATAGTGATGCATCCAAGAAGGGATTGGGGTGTGTTCTTATACAAAATGATATGGTGATAGCTTATGCCTCACGACAGTTGAAAATCCATGAGAAAAATTACCCAACACATGATTTGGAGTTGGCTGCGGTAATCTTTGCATTAAAGATTTGGAGGCATTACCTTTATGGTGAAAGGTGTGATATTTATACTGATCATAAAAGTTTAAAGTATATTTTCACACAAAAGGAGTTGAATATGCATCAAAGAAGATGGTTGGAGCTGATTAAGGATTATGACTGCTCAATCCATTACCACCCTGGGAAAGAAAACAAGGTGGCAGATGCATTAAGTCGACAAGACCATGCTAGTTTATCCATGATGAGGATCACAAAAGATCCAATATTTATGGATTTACAAAGGATGGATCTTGGAATTATAATGGAAGGGGAAAAATCTTATCTTTCTCAAATGAATGTTCAACCATCTATACATGTGAAGATTAAAGAGGCACAGAAAGAAGATGTCGAGTTACAAAAGAAGGTGAGAAATGTTCCTGAATTCAACCTTGATTGTGATGGGATAATAAAGTTTAGGAATCGGGTTTGTGTTCCTCCCATCCCCGAATTAAAGAAGGAGCTGCTGGATGAGGCTCATAGTTCTTCATTCTCTATTCATCCTGGAAGCACGAAGATGTATAGGGACCTGAAAGAATACTTCTGGTGGGATGGCATGAAAAGAGATGTTGCTGAATATGTCTCTCGATGCTTGGTTTGTCAACAAGTTAAAGCTGAGAGACAGAAGTCTAAGGGGATGTTACAACCATTACCCATACCCGAATGGAAATGGGAAAACATCACTATGGACTTTGTCACAGGACTTCCTAAAACATCCAAAGGCAATAATGCTATTTGGGTCATAGTTGATCGTCTAACAAAGTCTGCACACTTCATTGCTATTAGAGAGGATTTCTCTCTAGATCAGCTTTCCAGGATATATGTAAAGGAAGTGGTAAGATTTCATGGAGTACCACTTTCTATTATATCTGATCGGGATCCGGGATTTACCTCGAAGTTCTGGCGAAGTCTTCAGCATACTCTGGATACAGAGTTGAGTTTCAGCACTACTTATCATCCCTAGACAGACGGTCAGTCTGAGAGAACAATTCAAACCCTAGAAGATATGTTGAGAGCTTGCTCTATGGATTTCAAAGGAGGTTGGGATCAACACCTACCTTTGGTGGAATTTTCTTATAATAATAGCTTTAACTCCAGTATTCAGATGGCTCCTTATGAATCTCTCTATGGAAAGAAATGCAGGACTCTAACTTGCTGGGATGAAGTTGGGGAAAGAAAGCTATTAGGATCTGATCTCGTTGATGAAATGGCAGAAAAGGTCAGATCTATTCAACAACACATAAGAGCAGCTCAGAGTCGACAGAAAAGTTATGCCGACAACCGAAGAAAAGACCTAGAGTTTGAAGTGGGTGATAAAGTGTTCTTACAAATATCTCCCTGGAAGAGGGTTATGAGATTTGGAAAGAAGGGGAAGTTGAGCCCTAGATATATCGGTCCTTTTGAAATACTGGATCGTGCTGGAAAGGTAGCTTACCGATTGGCGCTTCCACCGAATCTCTCTCAAGTTCACGATGTGTTCCATGTATCTCTCCTGAGAAAGTACATACTTGATCCTTCACATGTACTCAACTCTTAAGTTGTACCGCTGGAGCAAGATCTTTCTTATGAAGAACAACCGATAGAGATTCTGGATCGTAGCGAAAAAGTCCTACGAAACAAGACCACTCGATTGGTGAAAGTTTTATGGAGGAACCACCAACTTGAAGAAGCTACATGGGAGCTTGAGGATATGATGAGGGAGAAGTATCCTCATCTGTTTGTTACAAAGTGACGAATTTCGAGGGCGAAATTCTTTTTAAGCGGGGTAGAATGTAACACCCAAGACTTTTTTGTTATATAAATTATCAAAGGAATCTTTTTCTACACAACACTTTCTTGTCTTGCTTTACACGAAATCGTGACCTTCCTCGATAGCTTGCGTCGTACGCAATACTGAGTTTCACTAAACAACGATATGCTATTAAAATATTATTAAAACTAGCCGTTATGAATAGTAATAACCACTTTTTTAAATTTTATAAATTTTATCTTTCAAAATGGACTTCATTTTTGGATTCGGAATACCGAAATTAGCCTAGAGTGAAATTTTGGTATTTTTCTGAAAAATTTCAATTTTTGATGAATAGTGAAACCACTAAGTGGTAGGTTAAAAACTGAATTTTGCATAAAACTTAATTTTACCGCTTATGTGAATGGAATTTCGAAAATCCGAGAGACACGGTTAATATCAAGGACTAAAATGTGGTTCAATGAGATGAAAATAATTTTTGGTGAATAGTAACTTTTTACTTTTTTTTACCACGGTTAAAAGTAAATAGGGTAATTAAGGGTAAAAATGATATTATTATTACCCTAAAACATGTCTTAATTCTATTGGACAAGTGTAATTCGACCAAAAACAAACTTAGGAATAAAATATGACCATTTAGGTCCACTTGGATTAGATTAGGACATTTATTATTAATTTATTTAAAGAAGGGTTAAAATAGTTAAAATCAAAGTTTAATAAGTAAATAATTTTTAATATGGGGTTATACATAAGATAAATTAGACTATAAATATTAATTAGAAAGCTAAAAAGATTTCCTACATGATGGTATTTTATTTATAATTTTTAGACATTAAATAATTTAATTTATTTATGACACAATGATGATGCAGTAATTATCTTATTAATGAAATATTGACATAATTGATGTTATAAACACAAAAATAAATATAATTTGAGACTTTTTATGAATTCCACTAATTTTATAGGTTACTATGATATATTAGTGTTGATTTAATCAACTTGGTTCGAACATATAATTCTGTTATGACTTTCACAAAAATCATATATCAAATAGTGTCAAAATTGACACAAAATAGTTTTTAAATAAAATATTATATTATTAATTGTTATTTTATTCCTAAAAATCTAAGGTTCGGCTAAATGACTTAGATAAGGATATATATATTAATAATAAACAATTTGGGGTTCGTTTGGCATGTTATAGTAAGTGTATTAACCATATAGTGTAAGAAAACAAAAAGACACGGTAAAAGTTAAATTATTTAACTTAGAGTTAAATCTAGTTGATAAGGTTAAAATAATAACATAAACTTGTCTAAATCCTGTTGGTTGATAGGATTTCGACCCATCCCCACTTTAGCTTCGAAATAAGACCCTTTGGAACCATTATAAACCGATTTTGACTTTAATATAAAATAATATTTTGAGATATTCCTAAGGTGCCCCTCTCCTCCCTTATAAAAGGGCACCTCCTCCCCCTCCTCCTCACACCAATTTGAGCACTCAAGCTCGGAAAACCCCTGCCATTTTCTCCTCTCCACTTCCCTAGAATAATCCTAGAGGTCCTGGTCTTCTTCAAAGACCAATCTTAGTTCCCTAAGTGGAGTATTCAAAGAAGCGTTCCAAAGAAGAGGTAATATCCATTACCGATCTTTTCAATTTCTTTCTTCTTCAACTTCTTCTTATTTAGTTGTTTCATGATAAAGTAATAACATAAGTATTACTTACATACTGATATGTTATTATAAATATGAAACAACCCTAATTCACCTTCTATCCATCCTACGGAAAAATGAAATCACCGCGCGTGCGTACGTACGGAATACCGTCTCCACGCCGTGGTGTAATCTATTTTCCACCATCACCTTACAAGGATGGGTATAATGGTGTAATGAGTAACTATTTATGATTATTATAAAGTAATATTGATACTGAAATAATATACATATACTCCAATACAATTCCATGATCATAGGAACGATATCATCACTCGTGCGTACGTACGGAATACCGTCTCCACGATGTGATGCGACTCGTTCTACATGATCATCATTACATAGTAATTATATAAATGAATTTAATGAATAAATATGATATATGGTACACTAATACCATTCTGGATATAAGGTATCTATAACCTTAAAAGAAGAATAAGAATTTATTCGGCAAAACACGCATAAGAACAAAAGGCAATAAAGACCCGAGTAACAAGTAACAATGAAATATTACTAACAAGAAGCTAAGAATATGACCATATATGATATCATATCAATATGTATGATTCTGGAATAAGTCAATAACATTATTTAAACCATTATACAGGAGCTTCAGACACGTACAAAGCAAATCGGACCTAAGGTAAGGGAAATATAACAATATCATTTTTATCCGAGATTGTTTATTCGTAAGTATTTACTGGGGTGTATTTTGTCATCCACATCCATGTTTCATCAATATGTAATATTATTTTCATCCACCTAAAATTTTTTAAATCAATTTTTACCCTTCGGTGAGTTTTTAGTAATATGTATGAAAGGAATCTTTTGTCGTTTTTCGTACGAGGTACTTTTTGACTTTTCCGACAAAAGTACGAAGAATGTTTTTTTAACTTATACGGCATGAATGGATTTTTAAAACATTATTTCCAAGAATCATACTTTATAAGTTTTCAAGTTTATTTTTAATCAACTTCTTTATTTTTGTATGACATGTTAAGAAAGGAAAAGTGTTTTTGAAGTAGAAAGGATATTTTCCTCAAGAATGAAGTTCAAGTATTTTATCGAAATTATTTTCCATCTAAGATAATAAAAGGGTTCTGTTTTTATCCCTATTATTACATGGATTTGATTATTTTGTGATGGAAATATTTTTATGAATTCCTTTATCTTAAATGAATTGTTTTATGATGTCATGTTGTTTAAGAATCCCATTTTTATTACATGGGTTACACTATGATGTATGGTTTATGATTATGTGGCACACATCAGAAAGGATTCATTATAAGATGGGTGGGACCTATATCTCCCTCCAATGCATTGGGTAAAGATTTATATCTCATGGGATAGACATGGCTGGAACGGAAGGTTATTTCGGTTCAGTGATACAGGACTGAAACGAGGAGTGAACTCGGTTCAGAAAGGGACTTTGTCCACTAAGATAGTCTTGGCAATGAGTCATGACTAACAAGAAATGATTTTCCATGATTATGTGTGCATGCCACAAAGTTTCAAGTTTCATGTTATGATTATGGGGATCTCATTTTCACTTCTATGATTTGTTCCATGTTAAGATATTATGATCTCTTTTGAAGGTTATGATTTTCAAAAAGATATGATATGATTTTTATTTCCTTTATTTGCCCTTGCTGAGCATTTGAGCTCACACTTTTATGTTTTCTTTTCCCCAGGTGAGGAAGATGGATATTAAGTAGAATATGCTAAAAGGGACCCTAGATATGATGAAATAAATGGGAGACACTGTAGAAGATTTATGAACCAGTTGTTTATGTTTCCCAGTTTCTAAAGACACTATACCTATACGGTCCTTTGTGGTTTTGTCATATGTTGTAATAAGTGTACTTCAATTTTGAAGTATTAACAATGTATGTAAAGTATGGGTCGTTATAACAACCATAGTTTAAAACCACAAAAATTTGAATCTACTAACATGGATAAAACCATGGATATATCCTCCATATATCATACAAAAATACTTAACCCACAACCTATAACTTCCTGAACTCATATCCTCTAATTGATGCAGGTTACATCAGCACACATCACCGCTCATATCATCAAGCTGCAATAAAAAAATAATTTATCATTTAAATGATTTTCATAACCATTATAAATAACTTTAACGAATCATCAAATAATGTGAAATTGTTTTATTATAACTTTAAATGCATGAAATGAAATGATTCTACACAATATCAAGTATTCCATGTCATTCCACAAATCATAACACACCTATATCACTAATCATGATATATGCATTACATAATATACTAACACACCCAAAAATGTCAAATAGTAAAACTAATATCAAAGGTAGGTCATACATACCAATACATACACAACAAAACTGAAAGAGATAATGGAAGGAAGTGTGGATAATGCGCTCCTTAATAATTTGTGAGATTGAAGACTAAGCTTCAAACTATCACTAAAATTCAACATTCAGATACAAAGGAAACTTTCCATTACTTAAAACATCATTCATTTAATTTCCACACACAAAAGGTGTTATGTATAGTGAGTGAGAACATAATCCTTAATAAAAACTGCAAAACCTTTGTTAGATCAAGGATTTAGTATGAAAATATACAAATAATAGTGTAATTAAAAAAAGGGACAATTACCTTTAGGGAAAATTATTTCTTACCATGGAATTTCATAACTCAACCCACTATAAACCACCTGTAAGTGACCATTACCATAACTCAAACATAGAACAACATGGTTAGTGATAAAAATATAATACATCATTAAAAACACAATTTATTACATCATTTCTTACCCATGAAATCTCATGTTTTCAATTTATCCCCCTCAACATAGCATGTGAAATCAACATGGAAATAAAAATACATTCTCTATATTAAAGATCACAATTTCTACAACCCAATATACATAAAGAACCTCTAATAAGGTCTCAATATCCCATATTTCATGTCAAGGATAATTAACCAACCACTACCCAGTTATTCTTCCTATGTAACCATTTAAGGATTAATTTCCATATTTATTACATATAAATTTTTCATGTAACTCACACCTTAACAAACTTGGTTAAGGAATATCATCACTCATTATGGTTTAACAAACATTGGATATGATTTCCCCATTAAAATCAATATCATATTCCTCTTAAAGAATTTTCCTAGAATTTATAAACCCATTTAAATAATACCAATCTAAAACTTTTGTAAAACAAGGTCTCAATATCCCACATTTTATGTCATGGTTAATTACCCAACCATTACGCAATTATTCTTCCTATTTGACCATTTAAGGATTCATTTCTAGCTTCATTACATATAAATTTAGCATGTAACTCTTGCATTAATAAACCTGGTTAAGGAGAATCATCACACATTATATTTTAACATGCATTAGACATGCTTTCCCCTATAAAATCAATAACATATTCCTCTTAAACATTTATCCTAGAATTTATCCAACCATTTAAAGCATACAAATCTTACACTTCGGTAAGCTCAAGCATATTTACAACATCCCAAGATCTCTATGTTCTTTGTATAAGTTTATTCACCACTTAAAATACTATTCCTAGTTTTGTATAATGAACCAAAAATTTACTAATAATTATTATAAATCTTTTAATCTTGAGGTTAAGTCACCAACTTAGTATTGACATTATTATCCCTATTAAACACTAATTTACACATGCATAAATGACCATTTCAGAAAAAGGTATTTTCCATTTTCTCAAAAACAACATAATAATTTACATATGCTAAAACAAAACTACATTTTGAAAATAAAAATGATTTTTAATTTTACCCACATGTCAAAATGGAAGACACCCTTATGAATATTCATCATAGAAATTACAACATGAAAGATTGTTAATAAAATTTAGAATGTAATCTTCCTAAGGTTGGTGTATGATCAAATTTCAATATCAATAAACTTTTTTAACAAAAAACAAGTTTAAACATGAACATTTACAAAATCATTATATAAATAGTTTTATTAAGAACAAGACTTTAATTCCCCTGACCCCAAAATCCCGAAGCCAGTGCTTTGTATTATTACATTAGCATGATTACAAGAAATCAAATCCTGATGGACCGATCAATTTAGTAGTTTTTGAAAAACATATTACATATATGGAACCCATTTTATATTACTAATATAAAAAAATAATATATAATAAAATAAAATTCCCAACATCCTTGAAACTCATTTCAGTAATTCATCTTCATACCCTAGGGAAAGGAAAAAAAATAAGTGTGAGATAAAATGATCAGTAAGGGTAAACTATAGTGGAATCTATCATGAATTAATATTGAATAATCAATATGGTAAGAAAATAATATGATCAAATAATTCCATATAAATAATCAAACGATCTTAAAACACTAACATGGATATTCTAACTAGTCAAATAATGACATGGAATAATAATAATAATGAAATGAATAATGTTGGACATCTTAAATATCAAGATCTATTCTCAAGATAGTTACTGTCAAGATATATCCTCAATAAAGTTTAAGTTTGTGGGTATAAATATGTCTGATTTGTGTCAAGATCTATCCTCTTGACAATTTAAAACTGCTCAGAAACTAACACAAAGGGGTTGTCACATGATTTCATCCCATGAGACTACCAATGAATCAAGGGGTTCGTATTAACCAGTCCTCAACCCATATAATTTATGTCCAAAAAAGTTTCTCATATATTGAAAAATAAATTTAAATAAAAAACAATGTTCCTTATCAAATATCTGTATTGAGTAAAGGATACAGATTTATCAACATTTCCCCAATAAATCTTATAACTTTAAAAGTGAAAACTGAATGTAAAAATGGTATATAGTTTAGGAAGTAATAATATCCATAATAAAATAATATGTATATTAAAATAAATATAATTTCTAATGAAAATTTTTTATAAGAAAATTATTGTTTCATGAGAAAGTTAACAATGACAAAAGAAAGTGAGATTTTAAAGATAACTTTTACCACTTATAAATTTTCAAATCAAATCCACTTGGATGGAATTCAAATTGGAACTTAAAATACCATGAAGTATGATAGAATAATGATATTAAATTAAAAATGGAATTATATACATCACATCAAAGTTAATTGGTGCATAATAACAAATAAGTCTCAATGGAATGTAAATTGAGACGGAATCCATTACCTTACACTTCCTTTTTGTTGAAAACTCTTTAACATACTTTATAATGGTTTTATTCATGTTATTGACTTACAATATAACCATATTAATATCTATAATATCATATATATTCCTTTTATCACATATTATAACCCGTTCATCAATAATCTTTAAGCATTTTCATCATCTCGGGTGTTAATTACATTTTTTTAGTATGTATTGAATAGATATTTTTATTTATATATATTAGATAATGATTTAATTATCTATAGGATTTAATAAATGATTTAAATATCATATATATTCATAATATATATATTTATAATAATTTATAAAATCTAGATATAGGAAATGAAATGCACCGTTCATGGAGATGGTAGGCCGTACATATGCATGAACACTAGTTCCATTTTTTTATCATTTTAGAAGAATTAAAATTAAATGATATATATATGTATATTATAATTTAATAATAATATTTATGTCATATATGTCACATATTTTTATTAAAACCATCCTTAATACATTTAATGTATAACATGAAAGAATCACTTCGCTTTGAGTAGGCAGTAGTCCAC
Organism: Viscum album; assembly: GCA_963277665.1. Classification (NCBI taxonomy): domain Eukaryota; kingdom Viridiplantae; phylum Streptophyta; class Magnoliopsida; order Santalales; family Viscaceae; genus Viscum; species Viscum album. The sequence goes on along the minus strand of OY728130.1, from coordinate 1,598,505,706 downwards.
ACGTCCACAAATGAAGTTATCGTATTTCTGAAAAATGGAAAGAATAAAGTAATGTGTTATATAAAAATTAAATAATCCTAAATAAATCCTAAATATCATATAAATATCATATATAAACCATAAATCCATAATTATTCCAACCTTGAAAGGTGGTAATGGAAGAACGAACGACATCGGTTCGCAAGGCGGTAGTCTGTCATACACATGAACAATGATTGTATATCCCATTTGATGGCTGTGTGAGAAAGTGTGGGCCATAACATTTACATAACAAAATTAAATAATATTTAGGACAATTATATTATTATATAATAATGATATAAAAATAATCTAATGGGTGGATAAAGAAATTAAACAAAAGTGATTGTTGAAGAACGTTACCTCTTATTCAGGTAACTCCTTTTGGTTTATACAAAAATACTTCCTTGGTTAGATTTATGAAAAAATTGAGGATTCTATGAGGAGGGGAGGGATGTTGGGATATTATTTGGGCATAGGTTTTATGATAAAAAATGGATTGAGAGGTGTGAGTAAGGGGAAGAGTGAATGCATTTTTTATAGTGGAGGAAGAGCGACATTCTTGTAAATACCAAAAGGTAAACACTATTGCGAGGTATAACTTACCTCATGTAATTAAAAAATGGAAAAATAATGGATTAAAGGGTAATTATGTTCAATAAAAACTCCCACCACACAAAATGGAATTCATTTTTATCATTTTTTTCTTTACTCTTTAATTTTCCTTATTTTGTTTCATTTTGGTTTTTCATTTAGGTAACTAGTTTTCAATCCTATGTAATTTATCCATTAAGAATAATTTAAATTTCAAATTATTTTAAAATATAGTCCCATTTAATTATAAATATGATATATAATTTTCAAAATATAAATCCAATATGTGTTGGAAATTAATTTTAAAACAAACGCATGTAACACGCCAAAACACTTCTTTAAGCTGAACCGCGCTAAAAATGCTTTTACTATTTAAAAGTGTATATGTTCATTATAAAAGATAAATTGTTCCATGAATATACCAAATTTTATATTTATTAACAACTAAACATAATTTTTTAAAATATAGTATTTTTACTAAATTTTAAATCTTTTAATGAAATATCATTTATTATAAAATAACATTAATGTAAATTTTGACATTATTTACTTAATTTAAATTTAAAAATATCAATAAAATAATGGAATTAAAATAAATTAAGTTAAAAGATTTTCAAAAAGACATATTAATATAAAAAATCAGTGAACACAATAATTCAAGCAATTTTCTTCACTTTTAATATTTTTAGTATCATTTATTTTATTTAATTATTAAATAAATAATCATTGCATTGATGTTTGTCAAGAATTTTAAGTAACTAATTCATATCTATGATTTAAATTTAAATTATCATGATTAAAAAATAATTTTCAATTCAAAATAATATTTATAAACTAAACTATGTATCTTTTTACATACTCTAAAGCATTATAGGACTTAAAAGTAAGGAATGTACATTTTTTTGCCTTTTTCTTTACTTAAATTATTATATGGGTCACTTTCATGAACATGTGTGCCAATAAATCATAAATTTAGAAACAATGGGGGATATGGTTGAAATATTATAATCCAATATATTTTGGACAAGTTTTTATGCCATTTTCCCCTTAAGATTAAAGTTAAACCACTAATTAAACTAATTTTTACCTTAATCACTGTAATTAATTTTAATTACTTTCACTAATATTTTTGGTAACAAATTAAATTGATATCATTAGAGTATAAATATTATAATTATTCCAACTATTTATATCTTTTTTTTCAAATTAAATTCATAGAAGTGGAAAAATTAAATTTAAATCCAATCCCATAGATGTGTGAGAAAATAAAATTTTAAAGTAAAAATGCTCAAAAGTTCATTAATATTTTATATCTAAATTCAATATAAAAATGATTCCAATGAACTAAATTGTATTAATATATTTATAATTGATCTATTATGACTTTAAAACCAATTTAAAATATAATTTAACATTAATAATTTTTAAACAAAAAAGTAGTTTTCAACTAAAATGCAGTATTTTGCACTATTCATCAAAAAATGAAACTTCTTAGAAAAATAAAAAAAATTAACCCTAAATTAATTTTTACACACAAAATTCAAAAATGTAGTTTATTTTGAAAAATAAAATTTATAAAAGTTTTAAAATTTAGTTTTAAAATAGGCACACCATTAAAAGGCGGTAAAACTCAGCCTTGCATGTAACAAAAGCTAACTCAATTTTGTATGTAGAGTAAGCTTAACATGGTGTCGCGTAAAAAGAAAAATAGAAAAAAAATTAAATTTATTATAAAATAAAAATATTTTAAAGTCTTAGGGCGTTACATTCTACCAACCTTACTTAAATTGCATAATCTCAATTTAAACTCGATCTTGGTAATTGAGGGATTGATATTTGAAAATTCCATTGTTGAAAAATTCACATCATAAATAGGGTTAATAACACATATTATTAATAATAAGGAAATTAAAATGTAAAGTTGACTGTAAAACTAGTCTTTCAAATTTGATAACGTTAGTGAAAACATGATCAAGGAAGAAAAATCTAACTATCGAGTTCTGATGGAGAGTGATAAAGAAAATGTTCATAATAAAGTTGTTGACCATAAATACATACACCAGAGTTGTGAAAAGGGTCATTGATATAATAAAAAATTATGATAATAGGAAAACATTTTTGTTTCAAGTTCTTTTTCCTAGAGTTGAGAAATTATTTCACTTAATAAGAATATAAGTAAATATTATTACTTGATAAATTTATCTTTTATAAACACAATATTATCCTTTGGTTATTCCTTGAACTATTTAAACTTCATCTCTTAGAACATGTTTCATCATATGGTGAAGTAATAAATTAACTGATAAATACTTTTCTAGACATCAACATAAACCATTTCATAAATGGTTCTCCTTATGACCCTTCAAAGTATTATGATAAAAAACTTTAATATTAGTTCGAAGGTAGTTAGTAGTATCTAGTTTAATTTATCCATATTAATCATATCTTAATCAAAACATCATTGCCTCAACATTAGGAACATATTAAGGTTTATCTTTCCCTAAACCATGTGTTTTCCAAAAATGTTTAACTTGCTACTGAATCATTTTTCTTAGTACCATTCAACATATTCTCTCAACTACTTAATAAAATAGTACTACAATATAATCATTATATATTTAATAATTCATATGATGAGAACATTATCAATAAAATACTTTTACAACATATTTATTAGATCTAAATATAGAAGTACATTAATCATTCCAATTCGATTATGTCAATAGCATAAGCTTGAACTTGATCCCTTAGCTTCCCTTGATGCTTGGGGAATTTATTTTCATAGTTCCCCATTTCACTATAGTTAAAATACTTAATATCTCTTTTTTATTTCTTCAATTTACACTCTTTTTCCTGGTGACCCTTTTCTCTACATTTATAAAAAACACCCATTCCCTTCAATCATTTTTTGAGGTGATTCTTTCCACAGTTATCAGATTTGAAAGAATTATTCTTTCCCTTATTCCCTTTATCCATTATTTTTTCTACCATCCTCTTCTTCTCTTGATTCCCATTAAATTCATAATACTTGGAGAATTCTTTCTCTATCTTGATAGCATATAAAACTATTTCATACTATGAAGAAAATTTTTGGGAGACCAGTGCCCTTTAGATACTTGGCTTGGGCACTTCAAAAAAGTGATCAATATTTCAATCTATGTTGTATATATAATCCATAGTGTACCTATCTAAACTTGTAAAGGTGGATTCATAATCTAAAACAATATCTTCTTCCTTTTTCTTTAAGCTAAGAAAATTTCTCTTCATATCAATTTATTTATCACGAGGGAAGTATTTATTGAAGAATTTCTACTTAAAAGTTCTCCATTCCTTGAGTTATATTTCCTCTTCATCCCTAGTATTATGTATCAATAACCACCATTGATCAATATCACATTTTAAAAATACACTACAAATGCAACATTTTCCTCTTCACCGCATCAAAGTACCTAAAGATCTTCTCTAGATACTTAATCCATTTCTCATACTTTATTGGATTAGTAGTTCTACTAAATTATGGGGAACTCTATTACATAAAGTAATCCAACATAGGGTAATCTCATTATGGAACATGTTTCTCCATTTGGGTGAGGTTATTTTTCATAACGTGATTAAGTTGTCCTAATATATCCATAACATGATCAGTTTGATACCATCTATATTGTCTTCCTCAGCATGGAAACCTCTATAATTTCCATGATTATTGATACCATTCATCCTTCCAGGAACCATTTCTAAACAATTTTATACACTAGATTATATCATGTCATCGTGAAACATAATGTATAATCCCAAAACTAGTGAAATTAATAACATAAATTAAAACATTAATGCATATCTAATCCCATAATCATAAACATGGTTTCTTTGGGATGTGATTCTATACTTATCCTCAAAGTATATCTTAGTTTTATGTTCTTTAATATATATTTTCTAAATATATCTTCCAAGGTTTCTACTAAATTTCCTTTGATACCAATAGTAATGCCTCGACCCTAGAATCTTGAAGCCAGTGCCTTAATTTATTACATTAGAATGATTAAATGGAATCAAATCCCAAAGGAACAATTACTTTAGTAGTTTAAAAATATATATTACATACATGTAACCCATTTTACATTGGGAATAAAAAAACATAATACATAACAAAATAAAATGCTCAGAATCCTTGAAACTTATTCCTAGAATTCATCTTCATACCCCGAGTAAAGGGAAAAAATAAGGGTATGCTCAAATGATTAGTAAAGGTAAAGTATAGTTGAAGATATCATGAATTAATAATGAATAATAAATATTTCAAGAATAAAATATGATCTAATAATTCCATATAAATAATCACATGAGCTTAAAACTTGACCATGGATATTCTAACTAATCAAATAATGACATAGAATAATAATAATGTCCAAATGCATAATATTGTATATTTGAACTATGCAGATCTATCATCAAGATATTTAATATCAAGATATATCCTAAATATAGTTTAAATATATGCGTAGAAACCTGGCTAATTTGTGTTAATATCTACCCTCCTGACAATTTAAAACAGCCTGAAAACAAATGAAAAGGGGTTTTCAACAACAAATTTCATTCAATAAGACTACCAATGCATCTAGGGTCTTGCATTAACTGCTCCAAAACCCATATAATTTACTTCCAAAACATTCCTCATATATTGGAAAATCAATTTAAATCATAAACAATGTTCCTGATCAAATATCCATATTGAGTAAAGGATATGGATTTATCAACATTTCCCCAATAAATCATAAAACTTTCAAAGTGAATACCATATGTAAAAATGGTATAAGGTTTAATAAATAATCATATCCATAATAAAATAATGTTTATATTAAAATAAATATAATTTCTAATGAAAAATTATTATAATAAAGTGATTGTTTCAAGAGAAAGTTAACAATCATAAAAGAAAGTTAGATTTCAAAGTTAACTTTTACCACTTGGAAATTTTCAAATAAATAACCTTGGTTGGGATAATTCAATGTGAAAATTAAAATACCATGAATTATGAGATATTAATGATATTAAATGAAAAAGGGTTAGAATATACACCACATCAAAGTGAATTGGTTTATAATAAAAAATAAATCTCAATGGAATGTAAATTGAGATGAAATCCATTACCTTACGCTTCTTTTTGGTTGAATGATCTTTAAATTATTGTATAATGGTTTTAATAATGTTTTTAACTTAAACTAGAACCATGTTAATATATATTATATCATACATTTTCCTTTTATCACATATTATAACCAGCTCATCAATAATCCTTCCTTATTTTCATCATTTTGGGTGCTATTTCCCTTGTTTTTCGAGTTTGTCTTGACTTGTTATTTTTGTTTCTATTAATTAGATCATGATTTTATCATATCCAAGATGTAAAACATGATTTAAATATCATATGTATTCAGTACATATGTATTTATAATAATCTATAAAATTTGGATATAGGAAATGAAATGCACCATTTATGGAGACGGTAGGCCGTATATACGCATGAGCGCTACTTACATTTCTTTGTCATATTAAAATAATAAAAAGTAAATTATATATATATATATATTATAATTTAAATATAATATTTATGTCATATATGTCACATATTTTTATTAAAACCATACTTAAAACATTCCATGTATAGCGTGAATGAATCACATCGCTTTGAGGAGGCGGTGATCCGGACGTCCACAAACAAAGCTATCATATTTCCAAAAAATGGGAGTCATAAAGGTATGTGTTATATAAAAATTAAATAAGCATAAATAAATAAAAAATATCACATATATATCATTTATATGAACCATAAATCCATAATTATTCTAACCTTGAAAGGTGGTAATGAAATAATGAACAACATCGGTTCTTGAGGCAGTAGTCCACCGTACACACGAATGATGATTGCACATCCCATTTGATGGATGTGTTTGAAAGTGTAGGTGATAAAATTTACATAAAAAATGTAAAGACCCGTAAATTTCAAGGAATTTTTTTTTTCTTAATTTTCTTTGGAATTTTTCAAGAACACAGTTTCTGACGGCACCGGATTCCGAGGCCCGGTGTGCCCAAAATCATTTTCCGAAGTTTGGCTCGGGTACGTTCAGTGAACGAATGAGCGGGTTTTTCTAACTTTTGAACCGGTGCTCAGAATCAAATTCCGAGGGCACCGATGGAATCACAACGCCGGTATTTTCTTAGAAACGCCTCTTCCGGAGTTGCGTTTGATCGGGTGTGGTTTTTAATTTTTGGGCTTAAAGTTAAGAAATAAAATAATTGGTACGACAAACTTTATTTTATTTCACTTAAATACACTTAAAAGCCACTTTAAGCTGTATAAGCTGAGTTGAAGCAGATAGGGTAAAACCCAAAATATCCTACCCTCCTGGTAGGATATTTGTGAGGTGGGGCCCGCACGAGCACCGCCGTTTCTTTTCCGCTAAGTAACGCACCTGTGAAAACCCGTCATTATGAAAGTCAACTGACGCGTTTTCTTAAATTCTTAACGCACCAATTAATTGGGCGGTTTTATTTGTTGAATTAATTCTATAAATTAATTTAATCGTTTCTTAACCTGTTTACAATCCGTTGTCATAATAATAAAATAAGACCAACGCACGACTTCTGGAGAATTGCTCGTTGAGAGGTTTTGACAAATCTTGTGCCTTCATCCTACTTCGCGAAGAACGCGAAGAACGCGAAGAATGCGAAGAACGTGAAGAACGTGAAGAATGCGAAGAACGCCATCACCCTCGGAGATTGACGACGCTTCTTCCAAGACGTTCTTCCCCGCAACGATCTCCGATCACCAACTGCTTGAGGTAGGAGATTTCGGGTTTCTTCTTTTAGATCTCTTTGTGGGTTATAACAACATCATGGATTTAATTAATATAATTAAATCTACCTGTTCTTGAACCTCAGAGTTCGTCGACGCGACACCGTATTCCGCGACGACGCGACGCCCTTCCGCGACGACGCGACGCCCTTCTGCGATGCGACGATCGCCTCCTTCCACGACGATCAATTCCGCGAAGAACGCACATGAGACGACTTGACGATGTATGGATTTTTATTTGAGAACAATCTTTAATTCCTGTGATTGTTTCTTTTAAAACAAATAACCCGGATCAAGTTCAATTTTAATTCTATTAAAGTTGTGCCTTGCTTGTTATTCATGCATTGAATATTTAATTCCCGATTGTTATTACCTAACGCGGAGGGTGCGGGCCAAACAAACACGAACCGACAACCCTCCGCAGTTCTTCGTTGACGTGCGGATTGGCGGGCGATGACAAAACATGCCGCATAGGTGATTCGTTGATTCCGCAGTGAAGAACGGGACCCGAGAGGAGCTACGGCGCAGACGGGAGTGAAATCGGACCACCGGAGAAACTCCGGTGGCCCGTGGAAACCACCGGCGGCGCCCCGGCACGCCGCTGGACAGGGCTGCCGCGGCTGAAGCCGCGGTGGCGGCGGCCAGCGGACCTGCGGCCGCACGGGTCCGGCATGCACGGGACGTGGCAAAGCCACGTCCGCTGATTCCAGCGCGACCCCACGTGGGCCGCGGCTTCTCATCCCGCGGGGGCAGCGCCACCCCGCGGCTCCCTCGCTCGGCCGCTCAGCCGAGCCGAGCCGGGCCGGCCCGATCGGCCGGGTCGCGCCGAACCGAGTCCGACTCGGACCCGGGTCGGGTCGACCCGGTTCGGTCCGACCCAGGGGGGGTCGGGCCGGGCCCAGACCCCCCGTCTTCGGACCGTTTTCGGTCTTTTACCCGTATCTTGAGCTAGGGGCCTCCGAACGACACGCCATCAGCGGCGATGTGATCCTTGGATCGAGATGGTCGTTTCGGTATATCACACTCAAGGTTTTGGAATATTTTGGGTTCGGCCGGGTTGGTTCGTACACGAAACCAACCGGGCCTTCGGAGCGGAAACACTCATATTTTGAGCTTCGGACGTCCGATCGACGTGCCGTCAACTTCGTTGAATTCCTCTAAGTGAGAAGGATCTTCTGGCATACTCTGCTCGAGGTTTTGATGCAGGTGGAGTACGGTCGGGTTGGTTTTTCCTTAAAAACCAACCGGCCCCCTGGGACGAAAAAGCCAATATCTCTCAGACCGGGTGTCCGATTGACGCGCCGTCTGCGACGTTGAGTTCCTGATGACGATACGGAACTTTTGGATACATCAACTCTGGACTATGTGTCAGTTGATGTATCAGCCTCTCAGCTCGTGGAGCGGACCATCCCGAACGAGCTTGCTGTGTGCGGGAACCCTAGAGCTGGCTGCGACTGCTACTGTGACGACAACGACTATGCAGAGATCCTCAGTGGATTCGACGGCGATGACTACAACACTCAGCGATCCTTTGTGGGTTAGTGCTACCGATCCTGTGTGGGTCTGATCCTGTGTGGGTTAGCGCTCAGCGGTTCTGTGTGAGCCAGCGCCTACAGGTCCTGTGTGGGCCCGATCCTGTGTGGGTCTTTGCGGGGGTTAGTTACCTATCGATCCTTTGTGGGTCAGATCCTTTGTGGGTCATTGCGGGGTTAGTACCTATCGATCCTTTGTGGGTCCGACGACTTAGATGGATCAGTGATCATCTCTATCATCATTCGAAGAAGTATACCTGTGTGAGCTGAAACTCTGTTTTACTTTCCTTTGTGGATTGTGTTGTACTATCCTGTGTGGATTTACGTTTTACTTTCCTTTGTGGATTATGTTGAGCTATCCTGTGTGGATTTTATGTTTTGCTTTCCTATGTGGACTGGGTTGTACTTGAGCTCGGATGTTGGAGCCAAGCGAGAATTGATGACTTAGGTATATGTATGGGCATATACCTAAGCCGTGTTAGATGTTACTTTGTTATTTGTATCTTTCCTTTGTGATTTATCCTTTGTGGATTCTGGGAGACCTTCGGGGGTCTCGAGGTCCCTACTGAGTAGCTTATACTCACCCCTGCACGGGCTATGCCCACACTTCATTGTGTTGGTTGCAGACGACGAACAACGATGATCGTGGTTGAGGCTTTCAGAGCAGGACGATACCTGGAGGTGGACCACTGGGCGGGACGTACTCGGAGCGGTCAGTTGGACCCGAGGAGCAGTGGAGGCTATCTGTACCCACCCTTCAGGTGGGACTTCCAGTGGACGGATCGACGTTGCGGCTTTACTTTTCAGTTGCTGTTTTTCCCCTATCAGTTGTACTTTACAGTTGGGATTGTATTTCCGGCCCCCTTTACTTTTCTGCACTTACTGTTGTACCAGCTTTTACTTAGTGTTTACTTCTTCCTCTTGCTTACTCTGTGGTGCTTGTTTACTTTACAAAGGCAATGCCTTCCCTTTTTACCGGGATTTATGCCTTGGTGCTAGTCGCCAGCCCCTGGCCTATGGAAGGTGGGTTTGGGGTTGTCACGACATGGGCCCCGAGGTCGGGTCGTGACAAATTGGTATCAGAGGAGTTCGGTTCTACCGCATACTCTGATATTTTCTTTGTGAAGCAATAGTGTTTAGCGTATTGGGTGTGGTTATCAGTCCAGGGAGCCCAGTGTTGGTGCGACAGCCGACGTATCCGTACACCAGGACCCTGGCTTCTGATTTCCGACTTAATGCACGAAAACATTGATTGCATGTGTGTTTCAAGTTTTCTTTGTGATTACTTTATCTCAGCTCACCAGGTATACTGTTCTGACCGTGGCACACCTGTTTCCTTTCAGGATGGCCCCACGACGGCAGACAGCTAGGGTTCCGAGAGTGGTACGTGACGACAGCCCACCGAGCGACGAGGCCTCGGTACAGGGCCCTTTGACAACAGAGGCACCGACGGTACCTCTACCCGCCGAGCCACCGATGCTTCCAGCCCCCGCCGCTGACGATGCACGTCGCCTTGGAGCTCTGCACGAGTTTCAGCGCCAGCGACCACCTAGGTTCCATAGGGAGATGGACCCCCAGGCAGCCGAGGACTGGCTGGAGGCTGTTGTTTGAGTTTCCAGACTAGTGAGGACACCAGCAGACCTCATGGTGATCATCGCAGCAAGCCTACTGCACGCAGCAGCAGGACGATGGTGGAGATTGATGCTCCAGGTGCACGATGAGGCCTCTCTCATCTTGACAGACTTTGAGGGCCTCTTCCACTCAGAGTTCGTCCCAGCCACCCTCCGTGTGGTGCGCATCCAGGAGCTTCTTCAGCTGCGGCAGGGCAGCTTGACGGTCGCCCAGTACTCGGCGAGATTCACCGATCTCTCGCGCTACTCGAACGACATGGTACGGGACCCATTATTCCGGGCCCGGACCTTTGAGCAGGGATTGAGACATGAGATCCAGGCATCGCTGATCTCCCTCAGCATCCCGTCCCAGGAAGGAGTACTGAAGTGAGCCCTTTTGATCAAGATCTTTCTTGCTGAGACTTCTCCAGCGGCGAGACCTACCGCGGGGCGGCACGTAGCAGAGTCTTCCATAGCAGGCAGTCGAAAGATGACTCAGGGGTCCCGGCAGACCAGACCCTCACGCAGACGACCTTAGGACACTGGCTCAGCAGTGTGGGGCACACAGCGCGGAGCCAGTCTTTCGAGAGGCAGGCAGTGCTACACTTGCGGCGGGCAGGGTCACATGGCTCGTGACTGCCCGACCCATCGTGCCGAGGAGCAGCAGACAGTTGAGGGGCCACCTAGGTAGAGGCCGAGGGTTGACCGTGGCGGTCCGCAGGGAGGAGGCGGACGAGGCAGAGGAGCTGGCCGAGAAGTAGGTGGTGGGAGACACTTTGAGGCTCTACCACCACCACCACCAGGAGGTCTGCCCCGACCACAGGGTGCTGGCGGGCAGAGACATGCATAGCTCCAGGCAGTGGAGGCCTACGACCACGGCGCGCCCGAGATGATTCGAGGTACGATCTGTGTCTATTCCACCCTTACTGCAATTCTTATAGACACAGGAACGAGTCACTCTTTCATAGCCGCTGCCCTTGTTCGGAGCTCGGAGATTCCGATAGAGTCGTTGGCTCGATCCTTATGGCTAGAGACTCCTACGGGAGCAGACTCGACGATTACACACTGGTGCCGGCAGTGTGAGATTACTCTAGGAGGTGAGAGATTTGGCTGGGATCTTCTTGTAGCAGCGTCGAGGCCTTACGACGTCATCTTGGGCATGGATTGGTTATCTACAGTCCATGCACATATTGACTGTTTTAGGCGCAAGGTGCGATGTGTACGCACCGACGGGAGCAGGTTCACCTTCACCGGAGAGAAGGGAGCCATCACAGCACATGATGGACTTCCACAGAGGAGAGGATAATCCATCACTCATCAGTTGGATAGCCTCATCCTTGGAGCTGTTGATATGCAGAGTCCTAGTTTTCCTGCAGTGGTGGATCAGTACGCGGACGTCTTTCCCGACGACGTTCTAGGTCTACCTCCTCGCAGAGAGGTAGACTTTCATATTGATCTGTACCCTGGTACAGCCCCGATATCCACTCCAGCATATCGGATGGCCCCCGCTGAGCTTCGAGAGCTATGGGTACAGTTGGAGGACTTGCAGGGCAAGGGTTTCATCCGACCCAGTGTTTCACCCTGGGATTCCCCGATATTGTTCGCCAAGAAGGCGGACGAGAGCTTGCGACTGTGTGTCTACTATCATCGCCTGAACCAGGTGATAGTGAGGAACAATTATCTGCTACCGAGGATTGATGACCTCTTCGATCAGCTCAAGGGAGCACGGTGGTTCTCGAAGATAGACCTCAGGTCAGGCTATCATCAGCTCAGAGTTCGGGATGAGGACGTGCAGAAGACGACCTTCAGATGTCGGTATGGCCACTATGAGTTCTTGGTTATGCCATTCGGCATAACCAATGCTCTAGCAGTGTTCATGGGCCTCATGAACAGGATCTTTCAGCCATAACTCGATCGATTTTTCGTGGTCTTCATCGACGCCATTTTGATATACTCGACGACTGAGGAGGAGCATGCCTATCACTTGCGGGTTGTACTAGACACACTCCGAGAGCACCAGATTTATGGAAAGCTCTCAAAGTGTCAGTTCTGGATACTTGAGGTCCACTTCTTGGGACACATCATCTCTGAGGCGGGAGTTGCAGTGGATCCTGTGAACATTGAGGCAGTGCTAGCTTGGGTGCCACCCAAGAGCGTGACAGAGGTACGAAGTTTCTTGGGACTAGCTGGATACTATCGGAGGTTTGTGCTAGAATTATCTAGATTTGTGGCACCACTCTTAGCTTTGACGAAGAAGGGGAAACCCTTTGTGTGGTTAGACAGATGTCAGCAGAGCTTCCAGGAGCTGAGACAGAGATTGACCAGCGCACCTATCTTGAGGTTGCCTAAGGAGGGAGTAGGGTACGTAGTCTACTGCGATGAATCAGGGACCAGACTCGGATGTGTCCTGATGCAGGAGTGGGAAATGATCGCCTATGGATCATGTCAGTTGAGGCCGCATGAACAGAACTACGCTACCAATGACCTAGAGTTAGCAGCAGTGGTCTTCGCTCTGAAGATGTGGCGACACTATCTGATGGGCGAGCGCTTTACAGTCTTTTCTGACCACCAGAGTCTCAGGTACATCTTCTCGTAGAAGGACCTGAACTTGAGACAACGGCGATGGCTCGAGTTCCTCCAGGACTATGACTTTGAGATAGTCTATACACCTGGGAAGGGGAACGTGGTAGCCGATGATCTCAGCAGGAGGATGGGCATTCAGCTACTTGAGGAGGCGACAGAGCAGCTAGCCGCTTTGCAGATATCCTTCGTGGATAGAGATGGAGTAGCCATCCTTCAGTCTCTCACAGTCAATCCTCCACTACTACAGCGGATCAGAGAGGCACAACGTGGGGACAATGACTGTGAGACACGGCGTGCACAGATATCCTCAGGACAGGCACCTGATGGCTTCTCCTTTGGAGCAGAGCACGACATCCTTTTCAGAGGACGTACCTTGGTACCAGTCGCTTTACGAGAGGAGGTGCTGAGAGAGTTTCACACTTCTCCTTTGGCGGTACATCCTTGAGTGGCGAAGATGTACCAGGACCTCAGACGACAGCACTGGTGGCCAGGCATGAAGAAGGCTGTGGTAGAGTTCGTTTCTTGATGCCTCACCTGCCAGCAGGTGAAGGCAGAGCACTAGGTACCAGCAGGCTTGGTATATCCCTTGGAGGTCCCGGAGTGGAAGTGGGACGGGATATCCATGGACTTCGTGATTGGACTTCCATGCACTTCCAGAGGTCACGACTCCATCTGGGTGATTGTTGACCGACTCACCAAGTCGGGTCACTTCTTACCCATTAGAGAGCAGGGCTCAGTGGAGAGCTTGGGGCATCTCTACGTTCAGGAGATTGTACGGCTTCACGGTGTGCCATCATATATCGTCTCCGATCGAGATGCTCGCTTTACTTCCCGGCTTTGGAAGGGGTTGCAAGAGGCGTTCGAGACGCAGCTACGTCTGAGCACCGTCTTTCACCCTCAAATGGATGGTCAGACAAAGAAGACCATTCAGACTCTCGAGGACATGCTCCGCGCATGTGTCCTCGTCTTTGGTCGTAGCTGGGAGGACCACCTACCCTTGGTGGAGTTCGCGTACAATAACAGCTACCACTCTACCATCGGGATGGCACCATATGAGGCGTTGTACAACAGACCTTGCAGATCTCCTTTGTGCTGGACAGACCTTGGGGAGTCTGCACTTGTGGGACCAGAGATGGTCCGGGCCACGACAGAGAAGGTCCAGGTCATCTAGGAGCGGATGAGGACAGCTCAGAGCCGGCAGAAGTCTTATGCTGACAGGAGGCGGAGGCCACTAGAGTTCGAGGATGGTGACCACGTCTTCTTGCGTGTCTCACCTCGACGTGGATTATGGAGATTTGGCCTAGGCGGCAAGTTATCTCCACGCTTCATCGGACCATTCCAAGTCATCAGCAGGATTGGCGAGGTGGCTTATCGCCTGGATCTACCACCTCAGTTGCACCGGGTGCACGACGTCTTCCACGTATCCCAGCTGAGGAGATACGTGCACGACCCGACGCACATCATTGACCATGGGGAGCTAGACGTGGATGATGGGGCGACTTTTGCGGAGGTCCCGGTGGAGATCGAGGATCGACAGGAGCGGGTCCTACGTGGATGATCGATTCCTCTTGTGCGCATCAGATGACAGTACATGCACCTCCAGGAGAGCACTTGGGAGCGGGAGGCTCAGATGTGTGCTCAGTACCCACATTTGTTTCCCTAGTTTATGATATATCTTTATGGGGACGTAAAGTCCTGATGTGGTAGTGATGTAAAGACCCGTAAATTTCAAGGAATTTTTTTTCTTAATTTTCTTTATAATTTTACAAGAACGACGTTTCTGACGGCACCTGATTCCGTGGTCCGGTGTGCCCGAAATCATTTTCCGAATTTTGGCTCGGGTACGTTCAGTGAACGAACGAGCAGGTTTTTCTAACTTTTGAACCGGTGCTTGGAATCGAATTCCGGGGGCACCGATGGAATCACAACGCCGATATTTGCTTAGAAACTCCTCTTCCGGAGTTGCGTTTGCTCGGGTGTGGTTTTTAATTTTTGGGCTTAAAGTTAAGAAATAAAATAATTGGTACGACAAACTTTATTTTATTTCACTTAAAGAAACTTAAAAGCTACTTTAAGCTGCATAAGCTGAGTTGAAGCGGATAAGGTAGAACCCAAAATATCCTACCCTCCTATTAGGATATTTGTGCAGTGGGGCCCGCACGAGCCCCACCGTTTCTTTTCCGCTAAGTAACGCACCTGCGAAAACCCGTCGTTATGAAAGTCAACTAACACGTTTTCTTAAATTCTTAACGCACCAATTAATTGGGCGGTTTTATTCGTTGAATTAATTATATGAATTAATTTAATCGTTTCTTAACCTGTTTACAATCCGTTGGCGTAATAATAAAATAAGACCAACGCACGACTTCTGGAGAATTGGTCGTTGAGAGGTTTTCAAAAATCTTGTTCCTTCATCCTCCTTCGCGAAGAACGCGAAGAACGCGAAGAATGCCGTCACCCTCGGAGATTGATGACACTTCTTCTGAGACGTTCTTCCCCGCAACGATCTCCGATCACCAACTGCTTGAGGTAGGAGATTTCGGGTTTCTTCTTTTAAATATCTTTGTGGGTTATAACAACATCATGGATTTAATTAATATAATTAAATCTACATGTTCTTGAACCTTGGAGTTCGTCGACGAGACACCGTATTCCGCGACGACGCGACGCCCTTCCGCGACGACGTGACGCCCTTCCGTGACGACGCGACGCCCTTCCGCGATGCGACGATCGCCTCCTTCCGTGGAGATCAATTCCGCGAAGAACGCGCGTGCGACGACTTGACGAGGTAGGGATTTTTATTTGAGAACAATCTTTAATTCCCGTGATTGTTTCTTTTAAAACAAAGAACCCGGATCAAGTTCAATTTTAATTCTATTAAAGTTGTGCCTTGCTTGTTATTCATGCGTCGAATATTTTATTCCCGATTGTTATTACCTAACCCGGAGGGTGCGGGCCAAACAAACACGACCCGACAACCCTCCGCAGTTCTTCGTTGATGTGTGGATTGGCGGGCGATGACAAAACATGCCACAGAGGTGATTCGTTGATTCTGCAGTGAAGAACGGGACCCGGGAGGAGCTACGGCGCAGACGGGAGCGAAATCGGACCATCGGAGCAACTTCGGTGGCCCACGAAAACCACCGGCGGCGCGGCGGCGCCGGCGGCCAGCAGACCCGCGACCGCGTGGGTCCGGCACGCACGGGACGCAGCAAAGCCACGTCCGCTGATTCTAGTGCGGTCCCACGTGGGCCACGACTTCTCATCCTGCGGGGGCAGCGCCACCCCGCGGCTCCCTCGCTCGGCCGCTCGGCCGAGCCGAGCCAGGTCCGACCCGGACCCGGGTCGGGTCGACCCGGTTCGGGCCGACCCAGGGGGGTCGGGTCGGGTGGGGCCGGGCCCAGACCCCCCGTCTTCGGACCGTTTTTGGTCTTTTACCCGTATCTTGAGCTAGGGGCCTCCGAACGACGCTCCATCAGCGGAGATGCGATCCTTGGATCGAGACGATCGTTTCGGTATATCGCACTCAAGGTTTTGGAATACTTTGGGTTCAGCCAGGTTGGTTCGTACACGAAACCAACCGGGCATTCGGAGCGGAAATGCTCATATCTTGAGCTTCGGACGTCCGATCGACGTTCCGTCGACTTCGTTGAATTCCTCTAAGTGAGACAGATCTTTTGGCATACTCCGCCCGAGATTTGGACGCAGGTGGAGTACAGTCGGGTTGGTTTTGCCTTAAAAACCAACCGGGCCCCTGGGACAAAAAAGCCAATATCTCTCAGACCGGGCGTCTGATTGACGCGCCGTCTGCGACGTTGAGTTCCTGATGACGATACGGAACTTTTGGATACATCAACTCTGGACTATGTGTTAGTTTATGTATCATCCTCTCGGCTCGTGGAGCGGACCGTCCCGAACGAGCTTGCTGTGTGCGGGAACCCTAGAGTTGGCTGCGACTACTACTGTGACGACGACGACTGTGTAGAGATCCTCAGTGGATTCGACGACGAAGACTACATCACTCAGTGATCCTTTGTGGGTCAGTGCTACCGATCTTGTGTGGGTCCGATCCTATGTGGGTCAGCGCTCTGCGGTTCTGTGTGAGCCAGCGCCTACAGGTCCTGTGTGGGCCCGATCCTGTGTGGGTCTTTGCGGGGGTTAGTTACCTATCGATCCTTTGTGGGTCAGATCCTGTGTGGGTCATTGCGGGGGTTAGTACCTATCGATCCTTTGTGGGTCCGACGACTTAGATGGATCAGTGATCATCTCTATCGTCATTCGAAGAAGTATACCCGTGTGAGCTGAAACTCTGTTTTACTTTCCTTTGTGGATTGTGTTGTGCTATCCTGTGTGGATTTACGTTTTACTTTCCTTTGTGGATTGTGTTGAGCTATCCTGTATGGATTTTACGTTTTGCTTTTTTGTGTGTACTGGGTTGTACTTGAGCTCGGATGTTGGAGCCGAGCGAGAATTGATGACTTAGGTATATGTATGGGCTATACCTAAGCCGTGTCGGATGTTACTTCATTATTTGTATCTTTCCTTTGTGATTTATCCTTTGTGGATTCTGGGAGACCTTCAGGGGTCTCGGGGTCCCTACTGAGTAGCTTATACTCACCCCTGCATGGGCTATGCCCGCACTTCATTGTGTTGGTTGCAGACGACGGACAACGCTGATCGTGGTGGAGGCTTGCGGAGCCGGATGATACCTAGAGGTGGACCACTGGGAGGGACGTACTCGGAGCGGTTAGGTGGACCCAAGGAGCAGTGGAGGATATCTGTACCCACCCTTCAGGTGGGACTTCCAGTGGACGGCTCGACGTTGCGGCTTTACTTTTCAGTTGCTGTTTTTCCCCTATCAGTTTTACTTTACAGTTGGGCTTGTATTTCCAGCCCCCTTTACTTTTCTGCACTTACTGTTGTACCAGCTTTTACTTAGTGTTTAATTCTTCCTCTTTTTTACTCTGTGGTGCTTGTTTACTTTACAAAGGCAATGCCTTCCCTTTTTATCGGGATTTACGCCTTGGTGCTAGTCGCCAGCCCCTGGCCTATGGAAGGTGGGCTTGGGGTAGTCACGGCACGGGCCCCGAGGTCGGGTCGTGAAAAAAAATTATAGTATATTTTTGATACTAATTTTATTATATAGGAATTATATAAGAAGAATTCAAGGGGTGGATAAAGAAATGAAACACAAGTGATCATTGAAGAACGTGACCTCTTATTTGGGTAACTCCTTTTGGTTTATACCAAAATACTTCCTTTTTTAGATTTATTCCAAAAGTGAGGATTTTTGGATTAGGGGAGGTATGTTGGGAGATTATTTGTATAGATTTGGGATGATCAAAAGTAGATTTATATGTGTGAGTAATGAGAAGAGTTAATTTCTTTTTATAGTGGTGGAGCAGTGATATTCTTGTAAATACCAAAAGGTAAACACTATTGGGAGGCCTCTCTTACCTCACATGATTCCAAAATGGAAAAATAACTAATTAAAGTGGTATTATGGTTGATAAATACTCACACCACAAAGAAAAATTATTTTTATCATTTTTTCCTTAGTCTTCAAGTTTCTTTATTTTTTTTCATTTATGTTTTTCATTTAAAGAACTAGTTTTCAAACCTATGTAATTCATCCATTAATAAAAAAATTAAATTAAGAATTATTAGAAAATATAGTACCATTTAATTATAAATATTATATATAACTTAAAAAATATAAATATCACATGTTTTGGAAATTAATTTTAAAATAAACGCATGTAACATGTAAAAAAACTACTTTAACCCGAACCATGCTAACTATGTTTTTACTATTTAGGGGTCAATATGTTCATTATGAAAGATAAATTGGTCCATTAATAGACCAATTTTTATATATATTAACAAATAAAAATAATTTTTCAGAATATATGAATTTTAGTAAATTTTAGATATTTTATTAAAATATCTTTTGTTATAAAATAACATTAATGTCAATTTGACATTGTTTACTTACTTTAAATTTAAATATATCAAGAAAATGATGGAATTAAAATATATTAATTAAAAATCTATATAATATTACCTATTAATTTTAAAAAATAAGTGAACATTATAATTTATTCAATTTTATTCACTTTTAATATTTTTAGTATCATTTATTTTATTTAATTATTAATTAAATAATCACTATGTTGATTTTTATTAAGAATTTTATGTAACTAATTCATCTCTAAAAATTAAAGTTAAATTGTAATGATAAAAAAACTCATTTAAAATTAAAAATAATATGTATAACCAAAACTATGTAGCTTATTCCCTACTTCAAATATTTATAGGACTTAAAAGAAAGGAAGGTATATTTTTTTGTCTTTTTCTTAACTTAACTTATTATATGGGTCAATTTCATGAAAACATATCCTAATAAATCATAAAATTAGAACCCAATGGGGGATATGGTCTAAATATGGGAATAAAATGGTTATTAGAAAAGTGTCTAGGTCATTTCCCCCTTAAGATTAAAGTTTAAGCACTAAGTAAACTATTTTTTACCTTAATCGATGTAATTAATTTATATTAATTTCAGTAATATTTTTGGCCAAAAATTAAATTTATATAATTAGAATATAGATATTATACTGATTAAAACTATGTATATCTATTTTTTCAAATTCAATTCACAGAAGTGGAAAAATTAAATTTAAAGATAATCCCATAGACATGGTAAGAAGGTGGGTTTTTAAAGTAAAAATGTTCAAAAGTTCATTAAGTTTGTATATATAAATTAAATATAAAAATTATTATAGCGACATAAATTAGATTAATTAATGTATAATTTATCTATTGTGACTTTAAAAATAATTTAATATATAATTTAACTTTATTAATTATTTAAATGAAAATGAAAATTTCAACTAAAATGTAGTATTTTTCACTATTCATCAAAAAATAAAACTTCTTAGAAAAATTCAAAAAATTCACCCTAAGATAATTCTGACATTGAAAATTCAAAAAATAAGTTATTTTGGAAACTAAAAATTATAAAACTTTAAAAATTTAGTTTTAAAATAGGTGCTTCATTAAAGGGTTTTAAAACTCAGTTTTGCGTGTAATGCAATCTAACTCAGTGTTGTGTGTAGCATAAGCTTAACATGCCATTGCGTGTAAAGAAAGATAGTAAAAAAATTAAATTTATTTTAAAATGAAAATATTTTAAAGTCTTGGGGCATTATAAAGATAAATTTAATAGTATAAACAACACTATTTTATCATTAAAAGACTTTCTACCTGTATAAAAAATAGACAACTAAGAGTATATTTCAACAATTTTTCTTAAAATTAAATTAAAAATTTGATTACAAGTGAAAAAGAAACTCACATAATGATGAATATTTAAAATAATTACTAAGATCCAGTTTTAAATAAATTCTTAGGAAAATATCACCTGCTCTGGTTACACACCATAGAGTCCAAATTAGGTGAAATGGGTGGAAAGAAACTTAGAATTAGAAAATAAATATTGGAAGCATAAAATCAATATGGAAGAAATTTTTAAATTTTTTGACCATCGAGGTTTTCCCCATTAAATTCCTATAATATATTAGATTGAAAAATAATTTTAAGGATGATATTTAAGAAAAATACAACCTAATTAGATGTTGGTAAGTGCTTTCACCAATAACAATTCCAAGGGCCGCACACTACGCACAGTGAGCTATCAAAAGATAAAGAGTGAGTCTTTTAGGTTAAAATCCAAAACGAACATGAATAATATCAATTAAAGTTAAATTTTATTTTCATTAAATGTATAATAAAAAATACATGTCAAAGTAACATATTTATAAATTAGAAACTTTACATTAAAATAGATGTAGTAAATTAAACTAGTAAATAAGTAGTTTTTTAAAAACCAGCACATACATAGACACTAAAAGTAACAAAAACATGAATGGAATTGAATATTTAATCATAATAGAAAATAATATAAAATTTATTAAAATGAAATGAAGGATGCTAAATTATTTTCAAGAAGTAGTAGTATACAAAGACAACTCTTGAAACTGTAAGAAACAATCAGCATGTAAACCACAATATTTAAATAATTTTAAAGTATCTAAACATGAAAGACAATTTTTAGTAGTCATACAATAAATATATAATAGTGTACATTTATTTTTTCCTTGAATTCTCATATTATTTTTTATGTAATCATAAAATGAGAATGTAAATCAATTATTACAACATGCAGAACAATTTAAACCAGTAAGAAAGTGCTTATTTCTATAGGAAAATCAATTGAATTTTAAATTTTTTGAGATAAAAATGATTTTCAAAAACATTAATAGAAAAATAATAATTAGAAACAAATAATTAAATGTTAAAAAATAATAAAATTCCCCTGATAAGAATTATTGTCGTCTGAATTCAGTCATAGAATTTTACCCTTCCAACTTGAAGAAAATAATCTAGTTTCCAATATTGAATTTCCTTTAGAAAATGTTTATGTAACATTAAGAATTATAATTAAATTAAATTATCAATTCAATCAGAACTTAAATGAAAAAGGTAAGCGGTATGGTCCCAAAAGTAGTCATGAGAAAAGTTAGAGTTAGAAGACGCCATGTTGAATCCATTTCTACATATCCTGATTAAATTAGTTCAACTCTAAGGCTCTAAAATGTATAAAAAAGGTTTCCATCCATTTTTACATCTATAAACTATAACCAAATCTTTATAAACTGATTAATTTAAAAATTAAACTTGTGTAATACAAATTTAAACCTTAAAAACGTGGATAACTATTCTAAAAAAATAACAATTTAGTTTTTTAGAAAATAAGTTAATGTTCTTAGGGAAAAATAATAATTATTTTCAATAAAAAAGTCCTCATCATGCTCATAAACACCATAGTGTATAAATAAATTTTATAACCAGTATTCTAGTAGTTTATTTATTATATTTTAAGCTCAATGAAATTGATATTTCTTCAACCATATACCAAAAAATGCATATTATTAAGTAGTGGTATGAATGATAAAAACCATTTTAAATTAAAAGAAGCACTCCCCTGTGATAAGAGGGTGTTATCCTATGAATTAATATACAAAAATTTCACCAATCCTCTTAAAAGGTCAACCTGATTACTTATATAAAATCTTCTAGACGTCAATAACACTTTATCATTAAACCCCAATAATTTAAATTTAATTAAAGTACAATCGATGTTTAACTATAGAAGAATTTAAAGAAAATATAAGATCCCAATCCATCTATGGTGATTTTTGGATATTCCCTAAGTCTATAGGCGGGGGGGGGGGGGGGAGTAATCATAGGAGCAACCATTGATTCTCAAAGACATAAGGATAAACTTCTTGAAAGAAAATTTAATATATTTTTCAAATAGGTAATACATTAATATAAAAAATGAATTTAGCACAAAAAATTTATAAAGATTAATCCCATAAATAACCAAGAAAATAATCCAAGGAGGGATAAAATTTCATGTTATCATTACATATCTTGATTATATTTAATAAACATAGTTTAACATGAAATAATCTCTCTTTATTATATAACCCTCATTAAATCAGTATGAAATAATTATCTAAAAGTATATAGGTAGGTATTTTACACTTTACAAGAAATTAACCAATTAATATTAAGACTGACTTATAATAAAAAAAATCATATAATAAAAAAGTTATAGTACCATCAAAGTGCATTTAAACTCAACACTCAATATATCTTCTAAATAGGAAATTATATTTTCAATAACCAGTAAAAACTAATTTACCAAAATTGACATCAAACTTTATATAATTTAATAGATTAAGCCTTAGTTAGCATCATGATCAAACAAAAATCAAATATGTGTAAGGGTTTTTTAAACAAGCTCTAATGTGTAAGGGAAATACTAGAAAACATGATACAAAATTATGAAATTTTATCACACAATAACATGGGTAAAGAATAATTTTTTATTAGTCAAACCAAAGTTAGTGAAACAATTACACCGATAAAAAATACTAGAAAACTAAAAATGTAAAAGTGGTTTATTATGAAATTTCATTAAACAATAACATGTGTAAAAAGATATATTTTTATTAGTCAAACCTCTATTAACATTAAAAATAAAAATGCTTTTTATACAAAGGAAGAGAAATGTAAATATATTTTTACAATATTAATAAATTAAAAGTGAATTATAAAAGTAAAGAGATGTAGTATATTGAGAAAATGTT
Source organism: Viscum album (assembly GCA_963277665.1). Taxonomy (NCBI): domain Eukaryota; kingdom Viridiplantae; phylum Streptophyta; class Magnoliopsida; order Santalales; family Viscaceae; genus Viscum; species Viscum album. The sequence goes on along the minus strand of OY728130.1, from coordinate 1,598,482,296 downwards.
ATGCAATGTTATCATAAAAATAAAAAAAATTAAATTCATTGAAAAATGGGTAAAATGAAGTTGAAGTAAAATGAAAATTCATTACTATAAGTGAACTGTGCATTTATAGAAACTGAAAGTGCATTAATTTTAATGTGTATTATGGATTTATATAAATAATAGTGTAATTCCAAAAGGGCCAATTACCTTAAGGTACAATTATTATATACCATGGAACTTTATAACTCCAGCCACCATAATACACTTGTATGTGACCATTACCATATCTCAAATTTTGCACAACATGGTTAATGATAAACATCTCATACATCACTAAAAACACAACATATTAAATCATTTCTTTCCCATGATAACTCAGGTTTTCATTTTATCCCCTGCAAATCATGTGAAATCAACATGGAAATAAAAATCCATTATATATATATATTAAATATCATAATTTCTATAGCCTAATACACATAAATAACCTCTAATAAGGTCTCAATATCCCATATTTCTTGTCAATGGTAATTAACCAACTATTACCCAATTATTCTTCCTATGTAACCATTTAAGGACACAATTATAGATTTATTACATATAAATTCATCTTTAAAATCACACCTTAACAAACCTGGTTAAGTAACATCATCACACATTCTGGTTTAACATACATTATACATGATTTTCCCCTTAAAATCAATGACATATTACTCTTAATTTTTTTTTTCTAGAATTCAAAAAACTATTTAAAGAATACAAATCTTACACTTTTGTAAAACAAGGTCTCAATATCCTATATTTCATGTCAATGTTAATTAATTACTCAAGCATTACCCAATTATTATTCCTATGTAACCATTTAAGGATTCATTTCCAAACTTATTACATATAAATCCAGCATGTAACTCACACCTTAACAAACCCAATTAAAAAACATAACACATTATATTTTAACATACATTGGATATGCTTTGCCCTTAAAAATAAATACCATATTCCTCTTAAAATTTTTTCCTAGCATTTAGAAAACCATTTAAATCACTAGTACTTCACCCATGAAAATGCATGGGATTATTCATATTTATGTTTAATATATGGTAGGGATTTATTATTATAGCTAGTGATTTTGAATATTATTTCATAAATAATGACATGAAGAGATAATTACTGAGAAAAGAAGACAAAATTTAAATTATTGGGGTGATTATTAAGTTGAGACCTTGATTAATATAGAAAATAAAATAATTAGAGGGATTTCTACACAAATTAATGAGAGAATATTCAAGAACGTACCTTCAAGACATATAAATGATTAAAAAATTTCAAAGTACTTTCATATTGTGTGTTTCAAGTAGACATAGTTGATGATATTTGTTACATATTTAGTAAATGGGACAGTATATATTTTCCAAAAAATATGTATTTTAAGTAAATTTAATTACATGCATATTGAATATAAACTACACTTTCGGTATATGATAATGCATAAAGAAGGAAATGGACTTCAATATAAGAAATCCAAAAGTATATTAATATAAACTACAATATATACCACAATGTAAAAAAATAATTACAATGTTAGTACATGATAAGGAAATTTAAACTTCAATATAAAATGTGGTAAATATATTTATTTAGATGGTGATATAGAAAAAAATGTAAACTAAAAGTTCAGTATAATATATAAAGTAATATAAATTTCAATATAAACTCTAATATAAATTAAAATATAAATATAATTTTCAGATTATGATAATGCATTAAAAAGTAAATTTTGTTATGCACCATGAAAATACATGTATATTAATATTAAGAACAATATAAATGACATGCACATGATGTATTTAATGATAATACATAAACATCATGTATATTAATTGATTTAAATTATATGTATACTGATTATAGACTTTAAATTCATATAGAAATTGCATGTATATACAGAAAATGAGACTCCACATATATTAAATAAACAAAACTACAATCATATTCAATATAATCTTCAATTTCAGTGCATGATACTGCATATAAAAAGAAACTATTTTTTAGATAAGGTAATGACATTATTTCAAGAAGACACTGCTTGTATATCTAGAAAATGAGTCTGAATACATTTTTAGAAACTTCATATATATATTCAGGAAAGAAAATGACATGCATATTGAAAATAAAATTCGTTTTCAGTGTATAATGCTAAATAAAAAGTCACAATATGGAATATTTCATGTTGCAAGAATATTTAGCCAGATAATTTAAATAAATAATCAAGGATCATACTAATATAGGGATGAACATAAAGTCACTTCTATGAATGAGAGAAGAAACTCTTAATATGAATGTAAACAATTAATTTATCAAATAAATGGTCTATATATTGAATTTCACTTCATATTTATTGAATTAAATATGTGAAAAATAAATGGTCCAGTTACTGAATTCACCAGTTACCAAATTGCATCTTAAAAATCACTTCAATGAATATATTGAAGTAACTTTATAAGGGATATTAGGGTAAACCTAACCATTTATGAAGATGAAATTCAATATAAGAAAAATATTTCTCATGAGAAACCATAAAAGGGAGGATTTTTCTAGGGTCTGAAAAATGAGGTTAGTGAGAAATCACAGAAGGAGAAGGATTGTGAGGGAATGACTTGGTTCAAGTGAGAAATCAGGGAGGTGGGGTGGCCACATCAGAGGAGAAGGATTATGGGTGGATGCATCAAAGGAGGAGGATCCTAGGATGTGGGGTGGATGTATTAGAGCTATATTAGTGTTGCATCGGAGGAGGAGGATTATGGGGAAGTGGGGTGGCTGTATCAGAGTTACTCTAGATGAGGAGTTGGGGAAGCCTCCTCAGAGAAGAATCAATGGGGAGGTGGGGTTGTCACGTTCGAGGAGGATGATCATGAGTAGGTTGGGTGGATTTTTTGGAGGAGGAGGATTGTGGGATGTGGGGTGGTAGCCTCCGGGGAGGAGGGTTATAGGAATGAGAGATCACTGGGGTAGGGTAGAAATAGGGGAGTGATTGGGGTATACTACCATGAGTATTTTGTCCCCTTAGAAATATATTAGGCTATATCCATGATTTTTATAAACCGTGACTATATAGGTGTGTCTATAAACCCAATTTCTAGTAGTGATATTTTTATAACTTCTTTACTTTAAAACATCAAATTTTATGATGTTAATCACTTTTTTGTATAAATAAATTTTTTTCTAAGTTCATCATCATCATCATCATGGTACCATTCTATTCAAACCTTTCCTTTGAGATCAATTCGGTAAATAAATGAAACTATTTAAATTATTCTTTTTTACCAACACATAACCTAAATGATTTTAGGATATAAATGTTAATTCACTTTTAATTTAAACTAGAATAATAATTTATTTTTTAACTTGTGAACTTCTCTAAGTCTAAATACTGTCCCACTTTCTGCATATATTCTCTCTGAAATATTATGCTAAGATACACAAACCCCTTTTTTTTCAAGAAATAAAACTTATTTCCTTTATGTGGGAATATTTCAAAAAATAAACAATTATTAACCATATATCATATGTTATTCTATGTGTTTAGATCATTATTTATAAAACAAGACTTTATTCTTTGAAATATTCCACTAATGGTGGTTATATCTCTTTCTATCATATTTTAACAAATATTTTGGATAAAATCTTTATCCAAGATACAAGTACTTTAACCTTGCCTCCTGTTAAAACTTATTATATATTTTGATGAATCATAAACCTTGTATATAATTGATATCATATCATGTTTTTTAAAACTATTTGTTAACAATAAAATTATCTTATCAAAAAAGAAAAACAAGTTAAGAATATATATCATCCATCTAGATCCATATAAGTTTGAAATATTACTTTTCATTCTAAAAATTCATAACAACAACCTTTACTAATATATTTAAATACAAACTATAAATTATTACCTTGATTTTGAACTCTCATATATTTATAACAATTATAAAGTATACATTTTGGTATCATATACACTTCAAAATCAAAGAATTGATTTCTATAACATTAATACCTGATGTGAATTTTCTATACAGTTTCTCATATTCATTTAGGTATTTTGAACAATTTCATCCCATGGAAATATTTACCATTATTCCTGATACCCCCTTTAGGTTTTATTACAACTGATTATCGGAATATATACTATTGGGACTTTCAACAAACTTTTCTTCTTTTGTTTTGAAACTTTACCCATTTTTACTATCAATAAAATACTAGAATTTAGACATCTCATGATAAAATTACCTATCCTAAACACGTTTTGAAAATAAGGAAAACTTTTATTGAACTCATTAACACTATTAGATCATTTTTATTATTAATTATATAATGAATTTAATATAAAGAACAAGTCATATATGAAACCTTCAGTCTCTCCAAGTCATTAATATACCCAATCATATTGAGTTCCTAATAGGAGACTACAACTCCTTAAATAATCTTGAATCTAATTCATTCTAATCCATAGGAAAATTATTTTATTCTTATTATAAGCATCTGGAATCAAATGTTGAACAACTTCAATGGTTGGTTATTCAATAAAGTATTTCTCTAACACATATAATTTTCTTTCTTTTGATCAAGTTTTTTTAAGTTTTTATACCAGTCTAGGAAATTTATTCGATTGATATTTTACTTCTTAATGATTGATCTCAAAGTTATTTTTTATGATGATGATACCATTTATCTACAACAGAAGATTTTATGAAATGAGTATAATGTATTAATATCCTTCAATTAAGACTTTTATTAAATGGTATCCCCTTAAAATGATGAACCATTTTTAATTCATCATATATATTAGTGGGTAAAAATACATATTTCACTAAGTAATGAGTCTTATTTGGTGTTACACTCACCACTTAGTTATTAGGCAGGGAATCATGAAAATCATATCACATATGAATCTTGGATAGTTGAGTAGGAAACTCTTTATCTAATCTATGATATGGATAAACTAAACTTCATTTCTTTGGTATCCTAAACACTAGGGATTCACAAATAAGTATAAACCAAACCATATATATAATAAAATTACCTAATATTATTAGGATTACCCATAATTTTTTTTATTTACAGAAAATAATTCATAGGCACCCTTCTTTGAGAGAACCTACCAGGTTAAATGATTGAGGTCTTGTAAAAGGTTTCTTTATAAGGAATCCAACACTTAATATTTTAAGGTATTTTATTATATCACCATATCATATCATGTATTACCTTTAAATGTATAATTTCTTTTAATGATTTAGTTTCGAAACCTATCCCTTCCACCAAATCAATATGTTCAAACCATATTGACGTTTAACTTTTTACACAACCCATAGATTTTGTTATAAACCCAAATTAAAAGTCAAATATATTTACACATATTAATATTCATATTAAAAATATAGTACATGAATCCATTTAGTGTAAAGACTTAAAATCATATGAAACAAAAATTACCCACAAGAGAAAGTATGGAGTCACATGTCTCTTGACCAGTGATAATTCCAACCCAAAGTCCCTTTTACCATGATTCTTTACTCAAGATAGATATCAATTACATCATAATATTAACCCAAAATAGTTATAAATTATAATTAACATTTTAATTCAATCACATAACCATGTACAAGTCAAGGTTAAGGTAGAAGAATACTAAATCAATTATCACACCTAACAAGTAACTCCTTAAAATGAATGTATGATAATTTATAGATGCATTTAAACAATTTATACTAAATAAAAAAATACATTCACAATATAAAATTTATATTTTTAAATAAATTAGGGAATAAAACTATGGAAAATTCATAAATTTAGACATGATATATATATTTATGAACAATTCATAAATAAAGAAATTATAAACACTTTATAATTTATCCATGATTTATAGACATTCTATAAATAAATAAATATAATTTTTTTATATTTATTTATAATATGAACCCTTTCATATTATCCTTTATATTATATTTACTTAAATATATAATATTTGAAATATAAACATTTTATATTTCATTTTTATTATGTAAAAATTTTAGAGAATCAAAATATCACATATTTAAAATTACTTGAAACCCAATCATATCAATTAAAAAAACTGTTTTTTACATGGTTAAAATAATTTATTCAAATAAGACCTTTTAATTTGAACATTTAAAATTAACAATTATGAACAATTCATAATTCAATATAGATTCCTTTATATTTTTCCCTTATTTTATAATTTATAAAAATTTTATAAATTACCTTATAATTTCTATATAAATACTTTATAAAAAAATTATAATCCATTCCATATAAATTCAATAGCATTTCATATTAAAAATTAATATTATAGATATTTATTTATTAAATGTGTCATAAACATTTAACAATTAATTATAAATATTTTATAATTATTATTTTTAAATAATTTATAAATTAAGTCAATATCCTAAAATAAAATTTTCTATGATTTATAAAAATATAATGGATTATATAATTCAATTAATAATTGAAAAATATAATAATAATATTTTTCTAATATTTCGTATTCTATGACTTATGTCATAAGCCATAATATAGTAAAAAACCTATATCATGGGTTACGATAGGTGGTTGTAGCTTACAATTGATGATTTATGTGGCACACACCAGTTTCTATATTACAATTTATTTATTTATTTATTCTTAGACTTCTCAAGAGGTGGGGGTCAAAAAATTTAATGTTTTTAAAGAAATCATCCTGACACATGGTTAACACATAGTTAAGAGTAATTGTGCTACTAAATGTGTAAGAGAGGTGTTTGGGTGGAAAATGAGGTTTTACATGGTATCCAAACGATTTGTTTAACCGTATAGGATTTTCCAAAAACCGTGTATCCTTGTTTTGGGGTGGCGGTAGCTCCCTCATGTTTTACTCATGGTTTTCCTAATTGTGTGGCCAAACTGTGTGGGTTTTCTATCTCATTAAAATCTGATTATTTTACTTAAACCCCTTACGATATTTATACTAAATTCACCACTATTTCTCCCTATTTGTGTGTATATTCTCCCTCTATCTTATAGCTTCTTCTCCCTTAATTTTTAGTGTATCTACCTTGATCATTAGTGGTTTTTCTTGAGGTAAGGTTGATTTATCTTTGTTTCTTCATCCTTTACCATTTTTATTCCTTTGTTCTTTCATTTTCATGGAGTTATAAAACCCTGTAATGACATGTGTATGAATTTAGGGTTGTGGATGAGGGATTTATGTAGTTTCTTAGTGGTTTAGATATGTAAGGACCTCTCTCCTTTGATTCTTTTGGTTTCCATCGAAGGTAATGAGTTTTGATTTTCTTTCATGGTAGGTGTCTCTATTTAGGGGTATTTTCCATGTATTACCTTTTATCCTTGATTTAATTTAGTTTTTGGTTATCAAATTACCTTTAACTTGTGTTATTATTGACAGTTTATCTATGTGTAGTTGATTTTTGACATGTGCTGGAAATCTGATGGTTTAAAATGGATTTTTAAAATTTGTTTTATTTGATGCATGAAAAGTGTTTGCTGAAGTGGATATAATATATTTTATGATTTTAAATGTTTTTATGAAGAGGATTTCAAAGAAGTTTTTTATTGAGTAGAATTCTTGACTTATTATGAGAATGTGTGGTTTATCAAAGGGGTGGTTGAAATGTTTTATGTAATTAGAAATGTGTGACACATGGTAGACCATGGGTGTGTGTTGTTGAATTAGATGTTTAAATCCTTATCTTATGTCATTGACTATCTAGAGAAGGTTTCCCAAGGGATTTAGTGATATCTTAGAAAGAGTGTTACCCAAGGTATCAAGTGAGTTCTTGGAAAGGATGCTGACATATGGACCAAGAGTTACCATGGAATATAGGTCCCATGAAAGGCTAAGGGAGATTCTAAACTTCTTTCATTTTATTAGATGGATAGAAAATCATGTTTTAGAATAATTCATTCTAAACCCCATTGGTTATATCCCCACATGAAATTATGATTGTGCCTTATTTGTTTGAGACATATTATGATTTACGCATGTCTCCTTTTGGATATGTGATGTTGCTTATAATGTTATGTTTTCAAGTTAACTTTTTTTAAAAGAGAACTTGTTTTAAATAAGGTTTTTATACCATCATTATTGGTTTTCTTGGTGAAATAACTTATGTAGATTCATGGTGGTATACTACTATTTTTTTTCTCACACCCTATATATGCCTGTGGGCATATGAAAACCTTGTTTTTTGGACATAGGTATAGTTAAGAGAACTATGCTGTTCGGTATATCTTCGTGATTACTATCGACCATGGTTTATTTGGTATGGTGGAGACATTGGTCTCATATAGTTTAGATCATATAGGGTGTCTTGGGATTTTGGTCTATTGGGATTTTACGTATAAACCTCTTTTGATTTGATCCTTGTTTTGATATTTTGTCTATTGAATATCATGTATATGTCTTTTTTTATAAATTTTAAAAGTATGTTGGTTATAACATCTTTTTTTGGTTATTAATACATGTTATCTCATTGGTTATTTATATTTCTTAATGATTCTTATTTGTTGGTGTGAATCTCCAATTCATGGATGGGTCTTGTTGATTTTTTTCTAGGGTGAAACTATTTCCAAATGGTTCATTGTGATGCCTTAATTCTTATCACCATCCCATGGCCACTGGAAACATGCTTCAATCCCTTTGGCGGGCTGAACCAGGTGATATGGATGGTTTCCATGGGTTGGTTTGCTACAAAAAAGTATCAAATCTAGGTTGTTATTAGGGTGTCAGTGGTATATAGGATATAATACCATCAAGGATTGAGAGTTAGGTATAGAGGAATGATTTTCTAGATCTCTATCATGCCAAACCTTGAGTTTCAAAGGGTTTCTTAAAGTTATGGTTTAAATTTGAACTTAATATTGGGTTATTTTTATGGGGTTTGATGTGTTTTCATAATGATTATGAGTCATAAGATGATCCCATGAGTTATTTTGATAATTTTTGAGTTTTGGGGTGAAATGGGGAATACAATTTGTGGTTTATAGTTATTAGTAACTATGCAGAGCCCATGTAACTAGTTCTATAAAATTTCAGTGTTTTTTCGCATAGTTGGTGTATAATTTTCTAAACTATATAGACAAACCATATAGAGTGGGATTTTTTTTAAATTGATTTATATTTTCACCCATTTTCATTTGGATTTTATATTGATGTCAATGTTTTTTTTGAGATTTATTATAAGGGTTTTTTTAGTTTAATTGATTTCATTTGAGATCTAATTGTGCATTGAATGAGTTTGTGTCTTGTGTTTTGTAAAAAATGACTCGTAGAAAGGACTCCTATAAGAAAAGGGAGGGATATATAGAGAATTTTCTTTATTAAAACCCTTTGATTGATCATGATTTAATGGAATAACAGATCCACCAATCCTCAGTCCAAGAGGGTGAAAGAGGCCATGCATGAATGGTGGACTATGCTTAGAAGTTCAAAAGGAAAAAACCACCTGTTTTTTTTGTGGTAAAAATGTACCCATGAACCTGAGGAATAAATTGAGAGGTTTGGGGATATAATATATTTTCTAAATACCCATTATATCATTAAATTTGGATTCACCACCCACATGTTGGAGGGTCTGATAGGAAGTGGTGGGAATCCATGGTGTAAGAGAAGATGTGTTGGAATCTCACTTAGACTACCTTCAAGAATAATTTTAATTGGAAGTTTTATCCTAATACACTGAGGGTGGTGAAGGCCCATAAGTTCATGATCATGGAGAAAAGAGTCCATTCAGTTATGGGATATACTACTCAGTTTACCAAGTTAGTTCACCTATCTCCCAAGATCCTTGTGAATGACTATCTCAAGGATAGAAGTTTTTAAATGGGTCTCAAGGATAAGGTTAGATCAATGATTATTATCATTTTCCTACCAAATTATACCAAGGTGGTGAATAAAGTGGTTATGGATGAGGTATATTTAGCTAGGAATATAGGTCTTAGTGGGGTTTCTTCAGTAGTTTGTGGTATCCAAAGCTCTTTCTCTGACTAAAATAAGAATTGGGATGAGTCTCATTAGTGCAGTGGTAGGGGTGTTCAGTAGTCATCAAGTTCAATTCTAATGGATTATTAAAGTAATAATATAGTGATTTTTTATTAGTGTGGGAAGTTTTCCATACCGAATCTCACTGGACAGATTCTTTAAGGACATTCCACCTTGTTGGGTGTCCGAGGCATCTTCAACACTTCTGTAGGAATCCCTTATAGAAGAGTGGATTTGGTTCTTCATATTATAAGGGTTCAAGGTTCAATGAGATGCTTCCAATGGTGTGGTATCTAAACATTAGTCTAAATAGAAATATCACTTGGATAAGAAGGATTATGAAGGGCCATATTTAAGATGTATTTATGAAATAGAGATGATACTTGAGTAATCTAATTCCAGGCTAACCACCATGAAAGGTACAATGTTTGTTTCTTCTTATATAGAATTAGATTTATTTGATATAAGTTCTTACCATTTCTTTATATCATTAAAGTTGATTTATTATTTTTGTATGAGATTATAATATATTCTATTTATGATGGATATACTTACCCCATTGGGAAGGAATAGGGAGAAAATGTTTAAGTTCTTGAAGTGTTGTATTTTGGTTACTGATGTGGAAGTTTTGTGGGACTTCCTGGTGTTGGAAATGGATGTTTTAGATTTCATCATCAACCTAGATTAGATGATAATTCTCAAATATCAGATTGACTATTATATCCATATGGCCTAGTTCATATCTCCTAATAGGAACACCAAAATTTTACAGGGTGAATTGGACCTAAGGTTAGGGAGGACATGACCCATTATTTCAAATGTGGGATTGATTTCATGTTATTTTTCTAGTTTGTTATTTGATGCTATGGAGTAAGTATCAGATGGAAATCTTCCAATGGAAGTGGACTGATACCATAATATGTTTCCGTATAATTTTTATGGTTTTATTCCCCAATAATAGGTAAAGTTTACCATCAATATACTCCTTGGGACAGGTCCCATTTTATTACCATCATATCAGAGGGACATTATAGTGTTAAAAGTGTTAAAGTTTCAGTTAGAGGATCTTAAAATAAATATATATATTTATCCTAGTGTGTTACCATGGTCATATCATATTACTATTTTTAAATAAGTTAGACATGAGTCACTGAATTTGCATAGATTATCATAAACTAAATCAGGTTACCATTAAAAATAAATAAATGTTACCTCAAATTGATGATCTTTTTGATCAACTTAGAGGAGCATTGTGGTTTTCAAAAAATTACATATGGTTGGGGTATCACCGTTTGAGGTCATGAGAATAGGATATTTCTAAGATTTCATTTAGTATATAGTAAAGTAATTTTGAGTATTTAGTTATGCTTTTTTTCCTCACCAATTCCCTTATGGTCTTTATAGATTAAATGAATTAGATCATTCATCAGTTTTTAGAATCCTTCATATTTGTGTATTTTGATGAAATATTAATGTATTACAAGAGGGAGGAGGACCATATAGACTATCCTAATGTTGTTTTGGGGGCCTTGAAAGAGTATATTATTTATTATAATATTTTTAAATTTTAGTTTTTGATTTAGTAGATAATATTTTTGGCAAATGTGATTGCTGAGAAATTGATTTTAGGGGACCTTGAGAAGATCTAAGTGGTCATGTATTGGGATTGTCCCAAGAATGTGATTGCGATAAAGATATTTTTAGGGTTAGCTCGGTACTATAAGTTTTTTTTTCAGACTTCATTAGGATAGCTCCCCCCTTTATAGATTTAACTCAAAATGGGTGATTTTTTAGTGGAATGAAAAGTGCTAGAAATATTTTGGGGATTTTTAGGTTTGGTTGACATCATCTATAATTTTGATTATTTTTTATCCTATTAAAGGATATTTAGTGTTTTTTGATTCCTTAGTTATAAGATCGAGCTATGTACTACTATAGGATGATCATGTTGTGAACTATAGATCTTGTTATCTACACATACATTAAAATAATCACCCCAACCATAAACTAGATTTGAATGTTTTGATGCATGCATTGAAGACTTGGTTCTATTACCTCTTCAAAGATAATTTTATAGTTTACTCAAATCATAATAACCTAAAGTAAATATTTTTAGAGAGATAGTTTAACCTCCAACAAATATTCTTGATGGAGAATCTTCAAAACATTTATTTCAACAGCACCAATACCCTCAAGAAGGGTAATGTGGTCGCTAATTCCTCGAGCAAAATTTTATTTATATAAGAAGTAAAATAATGTATCAATGAGTTGGGACCAATGATATTGTTTTCTCATCTGATTTTAAAGGTTCAGGAGGATGTATATTATGTGTTCTTGACAATCATTCATATCATGCCCTATTTTGTTGAGCGAGTTTGGTGTGAGAAGGAATATGACCCTGATTTTTAGCATATTAGCATAGTTATAAATGGTGGGGATACCTCAGGTGATTAGTATTTGTCTATATATGGAACTATTTTATTTAGGAAGAGTCCGATGGTTTCTTTTCCCTTGATATAGGAGGCGATGCATAAGAGGAATTATTCTATTTTGGTCATTCACCCTAGGGATAATTTTTTTTATAATCTAAGAAATTTGTATTTGTTTCCCTAAATGAGATAGTCAGTAGTTGATTTTTTATCCTGATGTTTTAACTGCTTGAGGATCAAAGATGAGCATCAGATACTGGATGAGTTTCTTCAATCTCTCTCCATTTCAATATGTAAGTGGGATGAGATATCTATATATTTTGGTATTGATCTTCCTTATACTCCTTCCAGGAAAGATGTTATTTAGGTGATTATATATTTGCTAACTAAATCATCCCATTGAATTCACATTAAAGAGTTGATGAAGGTGGAGAATATTAGAAACCTATATGTCTAAGAGATATTTTTTATTTATGGAGTTACCTTATAAGAAACCTATTTTACATATCAGTTTTGGAAAAGTCTCCAAGAATTCATGGGAACCCAGTTGAAGTTTATCATGAAATATCACCAATATATTAATGATATGACTGAGCTATCTAACTAGATTATTGGGGAAATTCTTTGACCTTGTGTTATTAACTTTGGGGGTTCATGGGATAGGTATTTTTTAGTTTGAGTTTTAACAAAAAAAAGTTATATACTAAAGCATATCCATCTTCGCCATGATGGGATGAGTTGGGTGAGCATTCGTTATTGGGACTGAGCCTCATTTAGGAGATGATTGAGAAAGTACAGTTGATGTGGAATAAGTTAGATACGAATCAAAGTTTCTTGAAATTATATTCTGATTGAAATAATTTCTAGTTAGAGTTTGAGGTACATGATTAGGTTTTTCTTCAGGTATCTGTTTAACTAGGGCATCGTCATTTTGGAAAATAGGGGAATTTATCATCGTTTTATGATATGCCATTTCATATTATGGAACATCTTGGGAAGGTATCCTATCATATGAAATATACATTATGATTGGGCTTAATTAACAATGTTTTCAATTTATCCTAGTTGAAGAAGTACCATCCTGACCCATCTCACATGATAGAGTGGGAGGATTTGAAGGTGGAACCTGATTTCATTGTTGTGGAGTAGGTTGTCTGTATCATGGATTATCAAAACAAGGCGATCCATGGTAAATCGATCCCATTGGTCAATGTGAGTTGGTTGTATAGTGGTGATAACCATGAGACATGGGATCATGAAGATTGGGAGAGGAAGATATCACCTCAATCATTTTCTTTTGAGGATTCTTGAGGAATTTCTAGGGGCATAAAGTGGAATGGTGTATAGAATAGTGAAACCTACTCAGTAATTGGTACATATTATTTTGAATTTTATTTATTTATTATTATATTTATCAAGAGTTTGGGGTCATAAATTTGAAGTTTTAAAGAAACTATCCAAGCATATGATTATGAGTAATAATGTAGCTAATTGTGCGAGATAAGTGTTTAGGGGACAATGTGATTTCACACAATCTCCACATAATTTTTATAACCATATGTGTGTTTCAAAATTTAGTGAAGCCTTGTTTTGGGGAGGCAGTAGCACCCAGATATTTGATGCACAATTTTCCTAACCATGTGGAAAAATCATGTAGGCTATTTAGAATATTAAAAATTATTTATTTACCTAGATTCTGTAATGGTATTTATCCTAAACTTAGCCTTCTTCTTCCCCATTCATGTTTGTAGCATCCCCTTATATTAGATCTTCTCCCCCACTAATTTGGGTTTATCCAGAACTAGCCTTTATTAGTGCTATAAAAAGTACTGATAAAGAACCACTTTATCAGTGATATAAAAAAAGCACTCATAAATTCCCCCATTTATCTACGCTATAAAAAAAACTAATAAAGGGGGGCCTTTATCAGTGTTAGTAAAAAATCACTATTGATGGGGGGCCTTTATCATCACTTTTTTTGTAGCTATGATAAAGATCACCCTTTATTAGTTCTTTTTTACTAGTGATGATAAAGGGTAAATTTCATAAAAAATTATAAATCTTTAAAAAAATTAAAATATAAATATATTTATATTGATATATCTATATATATATATAATATTTTATTAAATATGATTTATACAAGGCTAAATACATATTCATACTTAATATATAAGGTATTTTTTCAAAATGGATAATAAAATAATTAAATTAATTATATTAATTAATAATTTTCTAACTATTATCAAACAATAGTCATTTAATAACAATTGGATGACATAAAAATTCAATAAACTAATGAATGATCTAAGATAAGTGGAAAACATGAATTGAACTTCAAATGAACATAACTTTCGATCTGAGTGTTTGTTTAAGCTTCACCATATATCAAATCAAATACTACAAAGATATCTACATCTTTTTGACCAAGTGGGATCCCCATAACCCTTTTTTTTCAAGGTAAAACAGTCTCATAATTCCTCAAAATAAAGTTTTTAGTTGGGATACCCTAATTTTTTTTAATATATAATAGTATTTCAGCTTCATTTAAGATAGTCTTATTATCCTTTTTCAGTGGATAATGAATTTATTTCCAAGGATTAAATTTATAATGATATTATGGTTTTAAAATTTTATCATTTTTCATATTGTATCTTTATTTATAATTAAATATATGTATTTTTTTTTATATTTACTTATAATCAATCAATTTTATAAATACATATATTTAAACATATTTATATAAAAAATTATTTTTAAATATATAAACTAAAGGGAAATATATATTTATTATTCATTTCATTTAAAATAAAAAATTATACATTTTATTTACCCAATAAAATGAATTAATATGTATATATATACCAATACAAGTAATGTTTATATATAAACATGTGTGTGGCAATAAACAAATATACATTGATATGCATATTCTAACATATGTAAATATTTGTACATATATGTGAGAAATATAAATTTATACTTATGTGTGTGTATCAATATTATGCATATACATCATATATAAATGTATTTTTATAATTAAATCACCATCATTAAATATATCATATAAAGATATTTTATAGTAAAGATTTATAGATAAATTTTAAAAATATTATATATAAATTTATAAACATATAAATATATATTCAATTTATAAAATTTATATCTAAATATAAAATATATAGAAATATTATTAAAATGTTTTTAAAACGATATTTAACCATTTTTTTAAATTATAAAAATATATGAATATATATATATACAAAAATATGTATATAATGTTTATAGATACATATGTGTGTGTATTAATAAAATGAATATATATATATATATTTATATTTTAATATATGTAAATGAATAATAATATATAATATATTTAAATAAATATAAGTATATATATAAATCACACATGCACAAATATATATTTTATAAATGAATTTAAAAATAATTATATAAATATATGAATAAAAAATATATATATAAATATAAATATATAAATAAATAGAAATATCATAAAATAAAGAGGAAAAAATTTGGGTGTAGAGGTAAAGGCATTCGAGTTCCAACATAGAGGTATAAGGATTGAATCCAGGAATGCACGGTGGGATAATAAGAGGATGTTCTTTGGAAAATTGCTAAAAAAGGGCCTCTATGAGTGATAAAAAAGGGGTGGGTGTGGAAAATCAGGTTATAGGTGGGGTGGGGGGAGAGTGGTTGAAAATAACTGACAAAGAGGGGGTAAATCACTGACAAGGGGGTAGTAGAGAACTCCGAAAAAAAATAATTTCCCCCCTATTATTAGCACTTAAAAAAGCACTGACAAAGTGTCCCTTTATCAACACTTTTTTTAGTGATGATAAAGGGGGCCTTTATCAGTGTTTTTTAGTAATGATAAAAGGAAGATTTTAACATCACTTAGATTAATAATGATTTTATATTGCTGTTAAAGAAAATTTTTAGTGCTATTAAAAGCACGACCTATAGTAGCGACCTCCTCATTTTTGGTAGATCTACCTTGATCTTTAGTGATTTTTCTTGAGGTAAGATTAATTTATCTTGGTTTATTCAACCTTCACATTGGTTTTTCCTTTTGTCTTCTATTTTCATGGAGTTTTTAAACCATAGTATTCCATGTGGATGGATATAGGGTTATGGATGGGGGATTTATGTACTTTATTGGTGGTTTAGGTGCGTGAGGAGCTCTCTCTATCGATTATTATGGTTTCTATTTAAGGCAATGTGTTTTAATTTGGTTTTGAGGTAGGTGTCTCTTTTTAAGCGTGATTTTCAATGAATTAACTTTTATTATTGATTTATTTTGGTTTTTTGGTTTTCAAATTTATATTAATTTGTGTTTTTATTTATGGTTTATTAAGGTGTGCATGATTATTGAAATGTTTTGGTAATTTGATGGCTTAAAATGGAATTTCAAAGGGTTTTGGGTTTGATGCATGAAAAGTGTTTTATAAAATGGATCAAAGTGGTTTTATTATTTTAAAAAAGTTTTTGAAGAGGATTTCATATAAGTTTTTCATTAATTTTAATGCTTGACCTATTATGGGAATGTGTGGTTTATTAAAGGGGTGTTTAAAATGTTTTATGTGATTGGAAATGTATGGAACTTGGGTTACCTTAGGTGTGTGTGGATGACTTGGACAATTGAAGCCTTAGGGTATATTATAGATTAACTATGGAAGTTTTGTAGTGAACTAACCCGATTCAACCTAACTTGTTACCCGATCCAGCATTCCACACGACCAAAATCATGTTCCCAATCGTCATGGGATGGTGACAAGTACCATGGCATAATGAAAAATTTCTTAGAAATGGTTTCTCCCATGGTAGACCATCATGACCTATCCATGGAATCAGACAACCACACAAATATAATTAGTTTCAATGAAACAAATAGGCATATAATTAGAGTAAAGAAGTAATGAGAAAAGGCATATACCATAAACAACATCACATATATAATATGTCATACAAGACACATAAACATGGTATCTCAAGTAAAAATCTCAAACCCCAACCCCCAAAGAAAAAATAGGAAAAAGAACAAACAAGGCCAATACATACATCCCAAAATTACAAACTCTAAAATATCTCCCCACAAGCTAACCCTATGAGACCACATCTCCTACATTGAAACAACATTAAATGGTAATCAAGAAGATCTAATAATTTTCATAGTTCCCTTACCTTTACCTATTTCCTACAAAAAAAGTCTTTATACTCCCAAAGGCATATATAGGGAGTGAGACACAAAGATCAATAAGATACCACCATGAATCTATTTAAGGATTTTAAACCATGAAAACCAATAAACTAGTTTTAAAGCTTATTTTCCAAAAATAATCCACTTTGAAACATTTTATTTGAAATCAATCCTTTAGAATCCCCTTGCTTTTCCATTTAAAGAAAAAAAGTTTTCCAAAACATTTATCAATATGGTTAAAATAAAGAAATAAATTCCACATTACATAAACATGCTCAACTAAAAAAAACAAGGTCTAAAAAAGGTATAAGCATAAACATCATCATCATATAACTAAATAATTGTAAATGGGAATAACACATGCTATCACATCAAAAAGGAACACAAATAATGCATAAAAGCATGTAAATCAACTCAAAATGAGTAATGCGTACGAAAGTCTCTAACCATAAGGATATAATGCGAGTGCATATACAATATAGTTTGATAGATGGATAAATAAAGTGTAATATCTCATGGTCTTCCTCTGTACCAACTCCCAAGATATCTCTTGGTCTCTTGGTCAACAAGTGGAATCTTTCTCAGTCTTCCTCTCTGAATTCTCTCTCAGTCCCCTGAATAATAAGTAGAAGATATCATATTATTCCTCCCAAATAATATCATGTTCCCTTAGACAAAACACAATCATACCCTAGGTATCCCATGCATTACTCAATACCAAGCATATCCACACTAGAAGTAATATACATAAAAATCTATTTCATTGGGAATTTTAATAAAAAAACATGCCCATTTTGATAAAAAACCTTTCTCAAGGTAAAAACATTTCTAAATCCTTTTTATAAATCCATTTAAAACCATAAAACCATTTTGAGATATTTTATCAAACACTTGGAGTGCACTTATGCCACCTCCCTTTGGAAGTCCCACTTTAAAACATCCAATTTCCGTATCAAACCATGGATCACATCAAAAATGGAATAAAAATCAATAAAGAATCATTTAAATGGAATTTTTTAAGTACAAACTAAATTTGATTAAGAATTAAAAGGTAATCCATAAAAAAACGCCTTTAAACAGAGACACTTACCTCATGATCGGTTCCAAACTCATCATCTTCTATAGAAACCACCAGATTTAAGAAGAAGAAGGACTCACACACCTAAACCACAAGATAAAAACCCAAACCCCCATTAAAACCCTTAGATTCATCCAAAACTCTATCTAGGGTTTCCTATTTCTATAAAAATGGAAGAAAAAGAAAAATAATGGGGAAAGGATAAATAAATCCTAAGGTATAGACTAACCTCAAGCCAAAAAAACCAAGAATTAAGGAGAACCCACCACCATGGAGAGGGGAGAATCTCCAACACTAAGAGAAGGGGCCAAACACAGGTGGGGGAGAAAATGATTTTGAAAGGATATAAACCAGTCAAGGTAAATTTGGTAAAAATATAAAATTTTAATGACCTAGAAAACTCACACAGTTAGAAAAACCATGCGCTAACCATGTGTATGATTCTATCACCGCAAAAACAAATCCATATGATTACTCTTAGGACTCACATGGTTTGAAAAACCATGACGAGAACATAAAAAGTGCACTATCTCCAAAATCAACACCATCGTATGGTTAGCTTCATGGATAGAAAAACTATGTGAAAACTATGCTCCGTGGTCTGTTTTCCCCACAAAACCATGTTTCCGACCCCCAACACCCTGGAAAAACATGAGAAAAATAGAATACAAATAAAAAATCAAAATAGAAATACTAGTGACCTGGAGTGTGTCACAAATATTTCCACCATTCCACTTTCCGTCCCTATAAATTCCTTAGGCATCCTTAGAAGAAAATAGACAAGGACACTACTCACTTACCAAAGCTTCCCACTCCCATGTCTCATGGATATCACCACCATGATACTAATCACAAATATCAATGAGATATACTTACTACATAACACCTTCTAATAGTAATCCAAGATATGAAAAGTATATTCTATAATAGTGGCTTTAGGTTCAATATCCAAATCTTCCCACTCTAACACATGGGATGAGTTTGGATGGTATCTCTTTAACCGAGAAACATGAAAGACATCATGGATCAAGGCTAGTCATAGCAGAAAATACAATTTATAGGATACCTTCCTAAGATGTTCCACATCTTGAAATGGATCAAAAAAATGCATTTATATTTTTCCTTTCTTTCCCAAGTGATGGTGTACCAAAAAAATAGATACTTAAATAAACATGTAATCACTAACATCAAACTCCAATGGGAAATGAATTAGATCAACATGATGCTTATGAAGACTCTAAGATGTTTATAACCTTTTTTAAACCAAATGTAATAGCTATTTTTTCTCATAGTTGAGTCTGAATCCCAAAAAATAATTCTCACACACCTCATCCCAACATAAAAGGTATTGGTATGGTTTCCTATATAATAACTCAAATGGATCTATTGTGATCGAGGCCTGATAACTCCTATTATAAGAAAAATTGTCCAATGATAGGTTCATTTACCATTAATCCTCAAAGTTAAGAAAACATGTGAAAGTATATCCTCAAGAGTATGGATGGTCCACTCAGACTGTCCATCTATCTATGGGTGATAGATGATGCTAAACCTCAGCTTGGTTCTAAAAGTCTCTAGGAGTCCCTTATAGAACTAGGAAGAAAAGAGAGAATCCTATTCAGAGAATATAATTAAGATCACTCCATGAATCTTATCAACCTCTCAAACATAGAGGTTCCCAAGGTCCCCTACCTCCATCAACTCACTAATGTGAACAAAATGGACTGATTTCATCAAATGGTCAAAAATCACCCATATGGATTCTTTCCCACTAAGATTGAAAGGTATAATGATAGTGAAATACATACAGATCTCATAAAACATCATCACTAGGATGGGGAGAGGATATAATAACTTGACTAGTGTCTGGTTCTCTAATTTAATTCTTTGGTAGGTCAAACATTGAGAAACAAAGTCTGCAACTAAAAACCTCATCCTGGTCCATCAATACCAACCTCTCAATGTATAAAACATCTTGGTTTCCCCAGGGTGAATATCCAACTAGAATGATGTGATTCATGCATTAAATCTTAATTAAAGATCAAAGTAACTACCAACTAATTCCTAAAAAATGAGAGAAATATCACGATACTGAGACCAATCACCTGATGTCTCCCCACCATTGATAACACTACTAATCCATGGGAACTTAGGTTCAGATACCTTCTCACTCCTAACCCGATCAATAATAGAGGGTGTGAACTGAAAACTAGTCAAGAATACTTGATCTCATTCATCATACACCACCAAACTTATATTAGAAAATATTCTCATCATACCCCACCCATCCACTGATTCCCAAAAAACCTATATCAGAAGCTTCCCACTCAATGTGTGGTGACTAAGTTCCAATTCCTAGGTTTATAATTAATGTCAAAATAAAAATTATAAATATATTATACCTAGTATCTCTATATGAGGTTTAATTACCTCTAGGTAAAGATATACTCTATGATTTTATTACTTGGGTAGACTATAAAGTGCTCCCCAAAGAGGTAATTTTGTCAAGTCTTCAGTGCATTCACCAAGACTACTAACTACAAGTCATGGGTGGTATAATTATACTCATGTGAGAATAGTTATCATGAGATATAGGCTACCACATGGTCATATTGCATCAATACACACCCAAATCCCCCATAAGAGGCATCATAATACATATAATAAGTTATCATTGGAATGATAATAATCAAGACTAGTGATGAAGTCAAACATGCTTAAAACTGTTCATAAGAGAACTTACCCTTCTCATCCCATTCTAAATTCACCCCTTTCCTAGTCAAATCCATCATGAAAAAATCTATCCTAGAGATTTCCTGAATAAAATTTCTATAATACCCAACCAAGCCCCAAATTATTCAGATATCAAACACATTCTTGACCTGCTCTCGAGACATGACTGGTTGAACTTTCTTAGGATCCACTAAAACTCCTCTTTCAGATATCACATAGACTAATAAATTTACTATCTAAATACAAAAAAGAATTTTGGATATATTTTCATATATAAAACTCTCCCTTAAACCCCTAAATAAGCCTCTATATGGTCATCATGATCCTCCCCCATCGTGGAATTCACCAAGATGTCATCAACAAACATGACTACAAAGGAGTCTAAAAAGTGGTGGAAGATCTAGTTAATCAATTCTATAAATACTGAAAGAGTGTTTGTAAAGACCAAGTTGCATAAAAAAATACTCAAAATATATATACTGTATTAGAAAGGAGGTCTCCAAGAAACCCACTTCCTGAACCCTCAAATGGTGGTACCTATATCTTAAGTTGATCTTTGAAAACCAATTAGATCCTCTAACCTGATCAAAGAGTTCATCAAGTCTTGACAACATGTATTTATTCTTTATGGTCACATGATTAATCCTATGAAATTATATGAAAATTGAGAGGCTCCCATCCACCTTCTTTTCAAATAGAACAAGTGAAGCCCATGGTGACTCATTGGGGTAGATAAATCCATTTCACTCAAGGTCCTCTACATTAAAATTTTATCTCTTTCAGCTCATCTAAATCCATACAGTAAGAAGAAAAGGAAATGAAGATTATCCTAGGGAGTATATTGGTAGTCAAATCAACCTATAATTGGGAAAGAAACCCATAAAAATCCTATAAAAACACATAAGGGTACTTTTCCATGATTTATGGAAGACAAAACTCTAAACCTTGGTCTACAGAATCAAAGAAAAAAATGGAAATTGAAATTAAATCAAACCCATAACTAAATTAACTACCCCTTCCCTCCCTGATCACAGATCTCACTCACCCTAGAATATGTGAGTGCTTCTATCAATATTAATAAATTCGAACTTTTGGAAATAATGGAAAATATATTCATTAAAGATTGTCAAATAATACATGTTGATGATAAGGTTAAAAACATATAAGTCTAACATGAGGAGATTCCAAACAACTTCCTTGTAAGCAACCAAAACACAACACTCTGGGCATTTAAAACCTTTATCCTTATTTTTATCCAATTGGGTAAGTATATCAATAAAAAAAGGCATTAAATCTACACTCATGCCCAGAAAATTAAGCAACTTTAATGAGATAAAGTAATGGGATGCACCTATATAAAAAACAATAGATTCCATGTAAGTAGTAATAAACATCATACCTCTCACAGTGGTCAACCTAGAATCTGTGTTCTTTGGTATAACATCAACTATATGAATAATTCCAGACCCAGACCCACCTTGATCCATATTCACCTAGTGAGAATACCCTTTTCCTTGAGGGTGATATCCTCCACCCTTTAAAGTATCATATTTCACCAGATAACATTTAGAGATTATGGATCCAAAGCCACTATATTATGTAGAAGACTAATAAAAACACTAAAGATGTCCCAAATGAACAAACAGAGGGCATGCCCTTGAAGAATTTGGGAAACTAGGCTTGGTATGACCAAACTTTCTACACTAATTGTAGACAACCGGTTTATTTCCTATAGAATCTACTAGTGTTGTACTAGATGAATGCTAAGAACTCTTTCTACTAGCTCATTGAGACTCTTTCCACTTCTTCTTCTTAATGGATGAAGTAATATGGCTACCAACCACTAAAGGAACACCACTGAGACCTATTTTTATAGCTATATATACCTTTAACATATCCTATTTTTCAACCACCTATGAATAGGTTGGTAATTTTAGAATAATAAGTATGGATCTATTCTCAGGATTCAATACCATGTCAAAATGTTGAGCTATTTGATAATCGTTCATGAGGAGTTTAGGAGAGAAATGGACCAACTGGGTGAACAAATAAATATACTCCAAAACTGAATGTTCTCCTTGATCCAATGCAAAAAATCATGGGAATTCACTTACCTCATGGTATCTAGGTAGAAATACCAATTAAAATTCACTTTTAAAGTGGCCCACATGAGATCCTCATGCCTCCTTTCTAATACCATTGATTCCCACCATTTTCTACTCGATCCTTATAGTATATAGTCAGTGAAGGCAACTTTTGAGGTTTCATGGGTCTTCAAAAACTCAAAGACCCACTTTATCTAATCCAACCACTACCTAGGATCATTTTCTCCCTTATCACCATGGAAAACTGGTGCATTTTTTCTAGTAAACTCTTGAGCATGGTCCATCGATCATGGTTTCTTTTAACCTCCCACCTAGCCAAAGTATTGGATTTTAAAAATCACCTAATCTAGCAAAAATAGATCAATAGGAGGGTTTGCCTATGGGAAATTATCCTATTGCTCTCTATAAGCTTATATTATATTATTTTGGGAGGAATTGTACACATGACATAAAACACAAGATCAATCAATACACAATTAAATATCAAACAACATAAATTTAACCAAAAAAGACCTTATCATAGGTCTCAAAAAGCATAAATATCATCAATAATAACTTCCAATAAAAAAGGAGAAAAACTGTAAAATTTTTGATCACCCCCCACTATGAATGTTTTGTCCGCATGGTTAGGAAAATCATGTTCCTACTATGTAGGTGTAACTGAAAGTTGATAGATAAGGCCACATGGGTTGTGCAAATTTACTAATAACCATTTTATAAAAACATGCGCCTCCTTCAAACTTCCCCATTTCACTCTAAAACTTAAAATAACCCATGATATTTCTTTATAACTCATAATCATAAAAGTAAACACATCAAATCCTAAAAAACAATCCATAACCAGTCTTAAAACTCAAAAAAATCCCAGACCACCCATAAAAACCCAAGGTTAGACACAAAGAAGAGTTGTCCAGGCACTCCTTTGCTCCTACCTTTTGAGTCTCAACAATCCTATATCTTTTCTATCATTGAAACCCAATAAAATAAGGGACATGATACCATTTTATAGTAAACCTACCTAGTTCGACTTGAATTTTCACCTAAACCAGTAGTCCACATGGCCCAAAGCGTGTTCCCGATATCCCTGGGATGGGGAAAAGCACCAGGGAATAATGAAAAACCTTTTGGGATTAGCTTTGACCATGATATACCAATATGACCCATCCATGGAATTATAAGACCACACTGAAATAATCAAAGTTAATGGAATAAATAGACATACAATCAAATTAAATCATCAATGAACAAAGGTAGATATCATAAACAACATCACATATATAACATTTCATATAAGATACATAAACATGTAATCTCAAGTCAAAAGCTAAAAACCCTAAAAAAATAGAAATAAGACCAAACAATACCAATTTATACATCCTAAAAGTACAAAATCCAAAATAGATCCTCATGATCTAACCCTATGAGATCACATCTCCTCCATCAAAACAATGAGTTTCAGTAATCAAGAAAATCAACCTATATTCACAGTGTCCTTTCCATTACCTATTTTCTATAAAACAAATTCTACATATTCATAAAGGTATATGTAGTGTGTGAGGAAAAAATCCTAGTAGGATACAACCATGAATCTATTTAAGGATTTTAACCATTAAAACTAATAAAATAGTTTAAAAATTAATTTTAAAAAACTAATCCACTTTGAAACATTTCATTTGAAACCAATCCTTTGAAATCCCATTGGTTTTCCTTTTAAAGAAAAATAACATTTCCAAAATTGTTATCAATATGGCTCAAATAAAGAAATAAATTTCATATGAAATAAACATTCCCAACCTACCCAAAAAATTAATAAAAAAGTTATAAGCATAAACATCATCATTATATTATCAAAAAAATGAAAATAGAAATAACAGATGATATCAATTCAAATAAGGAACTCACATAATTCATAAAAGAATGTAAATCAACTAGGAATGAGTAATGTGCATTAAGGGTTATATCCATATGGGTATAATGTGAGTATTACTAAAATATATTTTTATATCTATATAAACAAAGTGGTATATCTCAAGGTCTTCCCCAAAACAAACTCCAAAGTTCTCTCTTTGTCTCTCGGTTAATAAGTGGAATATTTCTTGGAATTCCTCCATAAAGTCTCCCTATACACCTTGGGGAAAAGTGTAATATATCATTATATTACTCCTAAAGGATATCATAGTCCCTTGGAAAATATACACTCACACCCTAGGTATCCCATGTGCTACTCAATGCGAAACATATCCAAAACACAAGTTATATACATAAAAATCTATTTAAAAAGTCATTTTAATAAAAAAACATTCCCATTTTGATAATATACCATACTCAAGGTAAAAAAAGTTCTAAATACTCTTTAAAAATCCATTTAAAACCATTAAACCATTTTAATCCATTTTATCAAATATTTGGAGTGAATTTATGCCACCTCCCTTTGTAAAACCCAATTTGAAAACATCCAATTGCCATATCAAACCATGGATAACATTAGAAATGGAATAAAAATTAATCATAAATCATTTAAATGGAAATATAATAAGAATAAAAAAGAACATGATTAATAATAAAAAATAAATCCATGGTAAACACCCTTATATAGAGACACCTACCTAAGTATTTATTCCAAACTCATCACCTTCGATGAAAACCAATAAATTTTGGAATAAGAATTACTCACATGCCTAAACCATAAGACAAAAATCAAATAACTCATTAAAACCATTATATTTATCAGAACCACCATCTAGGTTTTCTACCTTACATAAAAATGAAAAAAAAATAAAAAGAAGGGGGAAAAGATGAATAAATCTTGAAAAAAGTGGCTTACCTCAAGATAAAACATACAAGAACCAAGAATAATCCATGAAAAAGGATAGGATAGAAGATATAAAACTAAGGTAAGGAGCTATTAATGAGTGGGGGAGACAATGAGTCCCAATTGATATAAAATTTTTAGGGGAAATTTGGTAAAAAGATAAAATTTTAATGAGATGGAAAACTCACATGATTTAGCTGCACCATTAGAAAAACCATGCACCAACCATGCAGGTACTCCTGTCGTCTTAAAAAACAAGAATCATGAATACTTACAGGCATTTCATAGTTTATAAACCACTGAAAAAGTGCACTCTCCCAAAACCAACACCCTCACATGGTTTTCCATATAATTATACAAATAGTGCACTAGGGTCTGTTTTCCCCAAAAAATCAAGTTTCTAACCCCCCAATATCTTGGAAAACCAAGAAAAAAAAATTCAAATAAAAACTCAAAATAGACTTACCAATTACCTAGAGAGTGTCACAAGGTTTCCTAAGTGATTTAGAGAGATCTTGGATAGGGTGTTAACAAAGGGTCCGAGTGATATCTTGGAAAGGTTGTTTCCACGTGTACCGAGAGTTCCCATGCAATGTAGACCCATGGAGACTAAGAGACCTTCCAAAATTATTTCACTTTCTTAGCCGGCTAGTGAACCATGTCTTATCATGGAGATTGATGAAAAAATGGTCAAAATTTCTTGAAATAATCTCTTCCATGAACTACTTCATCACTCACATGTTTCGGGAATCAAACTATTTGGCTAATGGGCTTGATAATAAAGGGGTTACTGTATAAAGATGTATGTACTTGACCACTTTGGATGATGAAATGGTTTTTCTTTTTATTCGAGATAAATTTAAAATTCCTTCATTTCATCTATTTTAACCTTCCTTTAATATAATCCGAGAGTCTTAGAGCTCAGTTTTCTAAAAAAAGTCATGTTAATCCCTATTGGGAAGAGCCCCATGTTTCAATATTCTTGGCCTCATTTTTTAGACATCTTATGATTTATTTAGGTATCCCTTTTTAGATATGTGATGTTCCTTATAATTATGATTATACCATATTTGGGTGAGTTGTACTTTTTTATTCCATATGGTTTCACTTCCTTCTTATTGAGACTTTTTTATTCATGCTTTGAAAATATGGAATGTTTTGAGAAAAACTAAATGGATTTCTAAAGTAACATTTTCAAGTGAAATTGTTTTAAAAACTAAATTTTTTTAAATAATGTTTTCAAACTAGAGTAATTGGTTTTCATGGAGAAATAAATTATATAGATTAATGGTGGTATCCTATTGGGTTTTTACGTCACACACTACACATTCTTTTAGGCATATACTGACCTTGTTTTGTAGGAAATATGTAAAGGTAAGGGCACCATGCCTTTTGGTGGATATTCTTGATTACCATCTCCCATGGTTGGTTTGGGATAGTGGATACATTGGTCTCATAGAGTTCATATCATGCCTAACATATTGGGATTTTTTTCTATTGGGATGTTATGTATCAACATATTTGTCTTTGATCCCTATTTTTGAGATTTTGTCAATTTTTACCGTGGGATATCATGCATACGTCATTTTTATAAATTGAAAACCAATGTTGGTTATGATATTAGCTTTTAGTTATTGCAACATGTTCTTTATTTGGTTATTTATATTTATTGATGCTTTTTATTTATTTTATGGACTTTAAATTCATGGATGGGTCATGTTATTTTTTTTTCAAGGGGGGAATCACTCCCAAATGGTTAAGTGTGATGACCTCATACTTTTTGCCAGTCTGTGGTCATTGATAATACATTTCAAGCCCTGTTGTAGGACAAACTAAATGATGTGGCATGTTTTCTTGTGCTGGTTCACTATAATTCACCCACCAACACTGGTATTTTATGATCTATCCACATCCTATAATGCGGGTTTCATACCGTAGTTTACGAAAATATCAATATCATATCAGTGATATGATGCTTTGTTTTAAAACCATGGAATGATGAAAATTGTTACCATTATTGAATAAAATTGACTCAATAATATTCAGTGACAAAAAACACCCCTCACAGAGTATGGTAACTTCATATCATATATTACAATATGAAGAAACTTAAGGATTTAAACTATGTCATCTGTTATGATATCCTATATCCTACAATATGATTATCTCAAAAATTATCATATTTCATATCATAAGTCACAGAAAAAATATATCTTATTTAAAAATATACAATATGATATCCAATTTCTTGATTTTTAGTATGATTTATAGAGTCAATGAAGTATGATAAATATTTGATCCCACTTATGAGTTTTTAAGGATCAAATAACATCCATTTTAATAACAAAATTCATCAAATAAATCCAAAACCCCATATATTTATTCTATGAAACTAAAACTATATATAAAATAAAATAAAAAACTCATGTAACTTATATCATAGTTTTTTTTGAATATCCTCTCTTTAAACACGAGTTTTATAATAATCAATGAGAATCCCTACAAAATTAATGTTTTTTCAATGGGTCAATTGTGATGGATTTCTATTATAAAAATTTATTTTCAATATAAATTCATTTCAAATAGATTGTTTTTTGAAAATCATGTCACAATTACTATTAGTTGTGATGATCCATCCCTTTTAATCCTAGGGTTATATTATTTGTGAATAAAATATTAATTTGTCACGAATGATTTCTATCTAACTTTGAAACAGATCTATATTTCCATAAAAAATGCTATTTGTGAAGGATTTATACACCTGTTATAATTAAATCTAAAAAAATAAACAAAATTATAATGTATTGAAATAATAAAAATAGAAATAAAATTTTATAATAAAATTAAGACACATATAATACAAAATAAGTTCATAAAAAATATAATAATAATTTCCCTAAGAGGGTGGTTGATCAAGTCTATCAAGTAAAGGGAAATCCATCCCTAAACTATTGGGATGTGAAGTTGAGTTTAAAATTACTATAAGTTCATTAACTAGATTTACATTTACCAGAATATTTTAAGTTGAATGTGGTAGAAATCAATATGGAGAAAGCGACAACTCAATCTATCTAGCTTAAAGTAGGACCATCGAAAGTCCATATCTTATGATAAATTCAAGGAGGTCTAGAATGTTTGGTGAAGTGTCTAAAAGGGTTTTCCATAATAATTAGTTAAGGTAAATGAGGTTACTAAAGATAACTGGTATCATTCCCTATGGATGCTATTACATGAATGTGGGATGATAGTGAAATTGAGATATCCGACTAGTGTTTCCTATAAAAGGAAGTGGGGACTAATCTACATAATTTAGCAATTGAATACATATTCCTGGTTAAAATTAATAGTTTATATAAATATTATGAAATTTTTAATTCTTTATAATGAATAATACTATCTGATATTGTCAGTTGAATGAAAATTTCACACTTCTAGTGGATAAAAAGAAAGCCACAATATTTCTCCCATGAATTTAGGATCTGAATAATGTTAATATATCATGTTAATAACCAATTTTATGTACTTCAATTTATTTTAATTATATTGATTTGAACTCTTGTGAGTGAAAAGGTAAACTTTTTGTGGTGGGTAGGGTGTAGTGTCTTCCTACTCTCAGTACTATCAATCAAGGGATATGTAGAGTTATAAAGGTTTAGTTTTCTTATTTGATGATCTACATGTAAACTTCTGATGGATTGATAGTTTTACTTTTAGTGGTATTATCAAAAGTAAAAGTCGCTAGTGGTTTTCCCCTCCCAATAAGTGGTATTAAATCTTATGGTTTAGTGACCACTTAACCCAATGTAGGTTACCAGAGTTTTATTTTCTCTTCCTTTTGACATGATTTTGTTTTTAGTTGGAGTTTAATGTTAGTGGAAGTTATGGTACCAGATAGAGGAAATATATGAATAAAAAAATTTTATGGAATGATTTTTTGTTTTTGGATAATGTAGTTAAGGACCATCAGATTTAGAGGGACCTGGAACTTCTGATCACAGGAGAATGTATAAAGAAAATGGAGATTTTATAATGGGAAATGTTAGATAGGAATACATTGGTTCTAATGAAGATGTTTTTGGAAAGTAATATTTTCTTGAACATCTAGTAAAATAAAAATACAATGGAATTTATGAAATAATTGGAATACGTGTATGAAAAACCAATGAAACTTAACAATGTTTTTATGTTTTGAAGGTTGTTCAACTTAAATTCTTTAGGAGGAAGACTAGAGGCTGACCATTTAAATGACTTCATCATGATTCATGGTGAGATTGAATATATATAAACAACTCATGGATAATGTATATAAAATACTTCTATTATATTCTCTTTTAGATAGTTTGGATGTACTGGTGATTGTAGTTAGTAATTCTAGTCTAAAAATATACTTTGTGTTTGAAGATATATAAAACATGATCTTCAATGAGGATCTTATGTATTTGGAAGTCCAAGTTCCATTTAGTAATGCACTCAATGATTATGGATGAGGAAAATCAACTCAATGGAAGAATGTCTATCGAAAGAAATCACTGAAAGATAAGTCTATAAAAAGAATCCAAAGTTGGATTTCCCAAGTATTATATGTTGGAGTTATTGGAAGAAATGGAATATAAAGATTAATTGTAAGACTCAAAAGGTGAACATTAGAATGGAATAAACTTTTGGTAGATGAAATTACATTAATATAATTGAAGGAGGAAAAAAACTCTTACTGGGTGTCAATTATCTGGTTGAAATATATATGATTAAATCTAGAGCATCCTATCATTCAATAGGTGGTCAAAGATTTATATATACTCATGTATTTGGAATTATTAGAAAATTTCATCTAGTGGATGGTGAAGACTTGGAAGTTTTTTGGAAAAGGAGATGTTAACATATGAATGAATAATGGTGAATTATTGAAGATCATGAAAGTTAGAAACATCCGTAGTATAAGGGTATGGTACTACCTTTTTTAATTGGGTATGGAATGTTCCCTAAGGATCATTGGTGGTTAAAATAATATTAAAATATGGATCTATTTATTTGACCAAAAGCACAGACACAATTTCATTATCCATAATTTCACCATCAGAATATATGAATTTTTGACATTGTAGGCTCAGTCACCTCAGTGATAAGAACCTAAAAGTTCTAAAAAAAAATATAAAATTAAATCTTGATCAAATGAAAATAAGGAAATATGAAAGTTGTGTGATGGGGAATCAAATAAGGATGTCCTTTAATTTATATGGAAGGAATCCCAGAGCTAAGAAGTTAGAATTTGTACATTTCAATGTATGGGGACCTACCCCTATTCAATCCATCAATGGTTCCCTCTTCTTTTTTACCTTTATTTATTATTCTAATAGGAAAGTATGGATTTAATTTGTAAAGAATAAGTCTAATGTATTTAGGGTTTTTATTCAACGGAAATCCTTATAAAAAAGTAAATACAACCAAAATTTAAAGTTTTTTCATATAAAAGATTGAGGTAAGTACACCAGATACAAATTTCATAATTTATATAAGAAGAAAGGGATAAGTCATGAGATAATAGATCACAAAAATCCATATCCAAATGTTTTGGATGAATACATGAATTAGAAAATGAATTAGAAGGCATGATGTGTGAGGTTTTACTCAGTAATTTCTAAGGGAATTTGGGCATAGGCACTAAACACTACTGTATACCTTGTCAAAAGAAGTCCAACATCAATAAATAAGAATGAAATTATAGAGGAATTATGGTCTAATAATTGACCATAAGTTCATTATATAAAAATATTTAAAATCTTTATGTATGTGAATATTGATTCCAAGGACTATGATAAACTCAAAGAAAAATTCAAAAATGTGTTTTTCATCCGATATGGAGGTGATTTTTTTGATATAGACTATGAGATAATGATAATAGAAAAATCATTAGGAGTAGATATTTTCTTAGTAATGATATGATTCTATAGAAGGAATAGAACTTGGCATAGAATAATTTTTATGGAGATAAATAAACTATCAAAGTCCAAGTCGATTAGAGTAAGATCACCATAAGATTGAAAATTCTAGAGAAATAAGATGATAATAATGAATGAACTTGAAGTCTAGAAGTAAAACAGTCATAAGAAATACTAGGAAGTTGAAGAGTAGCTAAAGATTTAGTCAGTGTACTAGAATTTAGGGATCCAGAAGTTGAAATAGATCCAAGAAGTTCAGAGTATCCAACTTAGTTGAGGAGATAAACTAGAATAATTAGACATATTAAGAGGTTTGGGAATGATATTATTTTTTTAATCACAATGAATGTAGGAGAAGAATAATTTATAAAATAAGTAGCTATACTTAATGATTCCAAATAGTGAAAGTCAGTAATGGATAAAGAGATGATTTTATTAAAAAATAATGAAACTTGGGAGCTGAAATATTTATAGGAAGGTAAAAAGGATTTGAAAAATAAGTGGGTTTTCCATTTTAAAGAGAAATCTAATGATAAAAAGAGGTTAAATTCATGAATAGTGGAAAATGGTTTTCTACATAATGAAGATATTGAATTCTCAGAAATATTATCTTCAGTAGTTAAAAATTCAACTATCAAAATGATACTGATTATGATAGCATCTAAAAATTTGTATCTTGAATAGATGTATGTTAAGAAATATTTCCTTCATGGAAAGTTGAAGGAAGAAATATATATAAAGAAGTCAATCGGTTTCACAGAATATCTAAACCATAACATATTTTATAAGTTAAAGAAAAGTCTTTATGGATTAAAACAAGCACCTTGGAAATGGAATCAAAATTTTAATATCTTGGAAGAAAGATTTAGAAGGTGAAAAAAATCATTTTTGTTGCAAGAAGCTATGATATGACGAGACTATCATCATTTTTTCCATGTATGCTGATGAAGTGTTACTAATTAAACCATATGAAAGGAATATTCATCAATTGAAGAGTATATTGTTTAAAATCTAAAATATAAAATATTTTGGTCAAGATAAGAAAATATTATTAATGATGATTGAAAGGAATAGAAAATCAAGAACTATGGTTTTATTCTATAATTATTACAACCAGAAGATCATATGAATATTTGGGATAGCCGGATGGAAGTCAGCCTCAACTCCTCTTGAAATAAACTTTAAACTATTGAAGGTTAAGACAACAACAATAGACAATGAATTAAAATACATTAATAAAGTGATATATTCTTCTTATATTATAATATTAATGTAATAAATGTTTTTTACTTGGATAGATATAACATTTTTAGTTGGATTTGTAAGTTGGTTTATGTAAAACCCCCAAAAAAGAATTGGGAAGCCATCAAATGGATACTTTTGTATTTTAGAGGAACAAAATATTTGGTTGTTTTTTAGAAGAAGAACTATTAAAAGTATTTATATATGAAAACTTAACTGGATATATTAATACCTATAAAATTATGATAGGTTTTATATTTACATACTAAGTAATGATGATAACTTAGATTTCACATCTATAGAATATCATTACATTATGTACAATGGAAGCTGGGTATATAACTAAAATAAAAGCTGAGAAGGATTTGGTTTGATTAATATGGTTTTTGATAGTCTTTTAAATAAGTTAGGAAGGATGAGTTATTTTCTGTGATTTCCAAAGTGCAATCAACTTGGATAAAAATATAGTTTTTAAGTAAGGTTAAAGCACATAGACCTGAAGTAACACTTCATTAAAAACTTTCTAGAGGAGAATGTTTTAGATCTACAAAAGATAATAGAAATAAAAAATTCAGGAACTATGTTCACTGAAACATTAGTTCAATAATTTTTAAGGAATAATCATGACTCATAAGGGTTTGAATTAACGAAAGGAAATGGAGAAACACTATTTTTTTTGGAAGGAAGGACATAAGTTTTTTTTGGAGGGATTCCTTAGGCATTTTCATGAACCAAGTCTTTAAGTGGAAGATTCTTAGGATGTGAATCCTAGTTTTATATTACAAAAAGTTATTTGACTAGATTTATGTTTACCAGAATATGTTAAATAGATTTCTATAGAACATGATATATAGATATTGGTAGCTTAATCTCTTTAGGTGGAAGTAAGACCATCAGAAGTTTGTATTGTATGATGTATTCAAGGAGGTCCAGAATGTTCATTGAAGTCTATGGAAGGGTTTACTAAAGTAATAGGTTATGTAAAAATGTTACTAGAGATCACCAGTTGAAAAATATATGGAGGATATTTTATGAATGTGGGATAGTGGTAAAACTCAGATGAATGTCATGAGTTTACTATAAAAGGAAGTATGGACTGAACTGTACAATATACCGGTTGAATGCATAGTTAATAGTTAATGTGCATAGTGGATATAATGATTATAGAGTTATTTATTTTTTTAATTAATATTAATAACTAAACTTGTAAGTTGAATTTAACTTTTTTACTTCCAGTGAATACAAAGAAAGCTGTAGTGTTTCTCCTGTGTATGTTGGAAAACTAATCCAAAGTAAGTTAATATCTTATGTTCATTTTCTATTTTATGTAATTTCATTTCCTATAATTACATTTATTTTAATGTTTGTGTTTTTTTTCTTATGAGTGAAAAGGTCATCTTTGTGTGGTGGGTACGGTGAAATGACTTTCTTCTTTTGGTATACTTAGTCAAGGGAGAGGTGGATTTATAGAGGTTCAATTTTTTTCTACATTGATCTATGTGTGAACTCCTTGTGGATCAACGATCATATTCCTAGTGGTATTATTGAAAACACAATCATTTAGCGAGGTTACCATACCAAAAAAAACCACATACAAGTCACCACATATACTTTTAATTATTCTCTTGCCATTGATGCTGTAGTTCTTTGTATTGTTGTTTCCCTTTTTGTTATATGATCAATATTTTGTATAGTAATGTCTTGAGATATCAATCCAATCTTATACTTAGAAATATTTAAGGATTAAGATCTATCATTATCTCCCTTTTAGATAAATGAATACATCACTCCAGTACCATAGTAACTAGCTGGTGGTAGTTATAAAAAATACCAGTCTCTCAACCTTTCTTAATACCACTCATCATCACCCATCACCAAGCCGCATTGTCAAAACATGACTCACACATGGACTCATCATCCCTACCCTCTATATTTGCTTGAATCTCTCACATATGAGAGGTATCTATCTCATATGTCTCAAGAAAAAATATATAAATTGAAAATTTAAAGGTAAAAAAATTATATTATGTTAATTTAAAAAACCAAAAAATAAATATTTACCATAATCTCTCACTATCTCTCACTAGAAATCTATACAGAACTTTGATCGATTTACATATTGTTATACACATAAAACTATATAATGGATAGATATGCCAAATAATGTATTAAATTATTTTATACATTTAGTATTAAAAAATCACACACACAAACACACATATAAATTATTAAATAAATTTACTTACAAATGTCGATGATATATACGAAAAGTATGACTCTCAACTCTATGTGTGAGACCCCATATCCCTTAATTCTATCAACTAGAATATGATATAATCCTAAAATTATCCTATATACACTAAGTTCAAAACCCATATCAAGCCTTGTAACACCCCAATATTTTACGATATTCCTCTTTTTTAAATTAAATCTCTTCCATAGCTTACATTAAATAGAAAAATGATCTTAAGAAAATAATTAAATATTATTATTTAATTGTGATAGATATCACATAGACGTTATAATGGAGGAAATTAATGAGATTAACTAAATTATGAAAATATATTTTACATATATTTATGAAATTAAATCATTGGTTACCAATTAATTAGAAATAAAAATGAGAACCAATTGAATGTAAATGATGTATTTTTATAAGAAAACTATTTTATGCCCAAAATGGAATTTTATATTAATAAATTAAATTAATCATTATTAATTAAATATATTAATGAAATTAAATTATATATTTTTAATTAATTTTTTTTAAATTGATCCAATATGTTTGATAAGCTTAAAATAAGAATAAATCCAATTTTGAGCATAAAAAGCTATATATTTCTAAAGGTAGTTTTGTCACCTTTTGATGGTGCACCGATTTTAAATATTAATTTTGACAATTTTATAAGTTTTATATGAAATAATAAACTTAATTTTTGAAATTGGGATATAAAAATTATATTTGGGTGAATTTTTGGTATTTTTATGATAAGTTTCAATTTTTTTTATAAATAGTGAAAAATATTGCATTTTATTAGAAAAATTATTTTTCATCTAATTTATTTACATAGATAAATTATATTTTAATTTTTTTTAAAGTATAATTAGTTCAATTATACACCATTAAATATAATTTAGGTCATTTTAATCAATTTCACATTGAAATTTGATGTAAAAACATTTCATACTTTGGAAATTTTCACTTTAAAAACCCGATTTTTTGTTTTGTATGAGAGATTAATTTTAAATATATTTTTTACAATTATATGGATTTAATTTGGGAAAATTTATTACATATTTTTTAATAAGAAGGTCCAAATCAGGTTTTATGTTCATTTTCATTTTTAGGTATAAAAAAAGTTACCATGGTAAAAAATCATTTATAGTGGTATAGGTAAAAAAATTAAACGGGTTAAAGTTAAAATGGTAAAGGATAAAATACATAAAAAATAAAAAATTTAATGGTTGTTTGAGGTGTGTATGGAACCTATCCAGCCTCCACAATATTAATTTCTATCCGAAGTCATTGAAATTAATGCCCTTTCAATTTGGTTGGCTTTAAATATAAAGTATTCATTATTTTAATCACTTAAACCCACCTCTCACCACATATAAATACCACCCCTAAACACACAATTTAGACCAAAAATACTTGTATCTCATCAAATATATGACCAAACCTCTTCTCCTCACTCTCTCCATGTCCAAGTGTTGCTGGTCTTACCAAGAGACCAAATCCAAGGTCCTCAAGGTTTCTTTTCTTCTTCCACTTTCTCCTCATATATTTCATCCATAAAGGAATAATAATTCCAGAATCATGTACATACTTGAATTTTATGTTTATAATGGAATATATAATATCCATTACTTTTATCACCTCCTCTTATTCAAATAAGTGAAACTATTGTCCAAGTTATGCCGGTTAATCACCTCCGTGAATAATGATTTTGTTTGTTTTCTATTATCTCCTTCATGGATGGTCATAAAAATATTATTTTGGTTAAATAATATTTTAATAGGTATATTATATCCCATTTTATGTTCTGGGAATAATACATACTTTTACTAGTAAATTGAACGAAACTAGTTCATGGTGTTCAGAAAAACCGTCAAAATAAACTAATCCTTTATCAATAACATTTTATATAATGAATCATCCTCATGTAAGAAATAAAAATTATGTATGGGACCATTAACACATATGGAATTTCATTAATACTATTTAATTCTACTTATGTAGTTATAATTCTGTTTTATAAGAACATCAATAATTTTACACTAACGAACCAATCACGAAACCATGAAACGTATGCACCTGAAACCATGAAAATAATGAAATATTATTAATGAATGGGTCATAGGATGTTATAAAATCATCATATAAGGTATTATAAATATTAATATAGTTTTTTAATGAGTTAAATAATATTCTTTAAACATTATACAAGAGGTTAAATTACGCACCATTAAAGGGAAGCGTGAGGTAAGGGGTTTCTCATCTCACTTTTACTTTTATAAGACATATGCCTTATTCAACACTTATTTATTTTGTGTAGTGTATGTAAAGACCTTTAAATATATAATTTCATGAATCTAATTATATTCAAGATATTAAATATTTTATTTGATAATTATTACTTTTATGGGGCACACGATTCAACTGATTAGAAAGTGGTAAGTGATTTCTTAACTCAATTTCCTTTCATTGGGTTAAAATTCTATTTCATTAATTATGTCATGCTAAAGTTATGTGTGAAATTAATTTTTATTATATAATTTTGTATTCACATTTTTATGGGGATTTATAGTAAATACACACAATATATCCATTTTATTAACAAAATGATCTTTGTAAGGGTCTTCGTCTCAATATCTTTTCATTGAGGCATATTTTGATGTTATACACCCAAATTCTCTTATAAGGTGCATATAAAACCCATTTGACATATCATATCATTAATTTATTTATTCTCATGTTTTTAAATATTTTGTTAAATTCCATTCCTTAATTGGTATTATAATTCAAATGTTTGAAAGTGGTATGGGACACTTTGGAATGTTTAAAGATTATTTTCCTCAAGAATGTTTCAATGATTTATTTTAAAGTATTTTCCTCTTTGTAAAAATACTTTGTTGAATCCTGTACTTAATTGATGTTTACCTATTTTTATACTGCATTGATTCAAATGTTTCAAAGTGGTACGGGAAACTTTGATTTAAAAATATCTAATTAAATTTTTTATTCAATATATAATGAATTCTTTGGATAGATAGACATGGGTGGATCTCATTTTTAGTTAACCCCTATATGCATTGGTAGTTTGATGGGATAAATCAATTAAGATACCTATAAATTGGTTTTTATCTATATGTTAAAATGTATTATGAAAGGTCTTGATGGTGGTGGTTCATGTGCCAGATACATGACATCTAATAATTAAGTATTCTCTTCTTTCAGTATTTAGTTATAAATATCCAGAGGATTTTCACTATTAAAAAATCTATGGATTCATTTCATTATCAGTTTATTGATTAAATGGAATATGTGTTCAGTTATCTTCATTTCCATGCTGATTATTCTATTTAATTAAAATTATCTTCTACCATACTTAACCCTTACTAAGCATTTGAGCTAACCCCTTTCTTATGTTTTATTTTACCCAGGTTTCCAAGAAGTTTATTATGATTGATACACAGGGTTTCTCTAAGGGGAATAATGGTTTTCTTAAAGAGAATACTTTTTTAATTTTATGTCTAAAATGTCTTTTGAGATTCAAATATATATCTAGTATACCAAGACTAGTAAACTATTTAGTCCTTTGGGATGCAATTTCTTGTATCTTATACCGATGTAATAAAGTAAGGCACTAGCCCTGGGATACTAGGGTCGGGGTTGTTATAGTTGGTATCAGAGGATGTTTAGTAGAAACCTTAGGAACTAGATTTTGGAAAACATAGATTATAGAATGAAACCCTATGATAGAATTTGGATTTACACCCAAAAAAATAAAACTTATGACTTAGATATTAGTATACTTAAAATATTTCAATTTATGATAAGAAGTTTTGAGATTATAAATTATGTTTAATTATGATATAATCTAGTGAATTAAATTATTTAAAAATGTCTCATAGTTTAAGGAATGAGAACCATATCAATGCACTTAATCCATGTAGGGATTTAGCCCTTAGGAAAGATAATGGTCTTGAAACTGGAGCTAGAGCTGCAACTAAAGCTGAAAAAATTATAACTATATTGGGACAAATAACTCAAGTTATAAGAAATAACCTTTACCATATAGATTTTCCATATCCAAAATGCAGTGTAATAATGTTAGACCACTTCATGGAACAAAATACTCTATCATTAAATGGGACTACTAATCTATTTGTAGCTGAGCATTGGATAAGTTCTTTAGAGAAGATATTTGTATCTTTGGGATATAATTAAAGGGATAAGGTTTCCATGGTAGTTTATCATATCTATTGAGATGTATATTGATGGTGGTTATTGATTCAAATCACTAAGGAATATTAGAAAATAAAAAACATGGAATAAAAGGATTTTGAGGAAATTTTCATGGAAAAATATTTCCCTCATGAACTATAAGTAGATATAGAGATATAATTCTTGAGTCTCAGACAAAGTAAAGATAAGAATGTTTCTTAGTATGAATACAACATTAAAATATTATAAAGACATGCTGCAAAATACATATGTAACCTAAGGAGTAATATTTATCTTTTCTTTTATGGGTTAAATACTTTCCTCTTAAGGGAACTGTTCTCCCAAAAATTATCATCATATGAAGATATAATATCATGTGATATGAAAACGAAAAAATAATTCTCTAAGTCTTATGAATATAAGGAAAATCCAGATAATAATATAATGATGAAGCAAGATACAAAAAATGAAAAAAATGGAAATATGAATTTTCCCACATGTGATAATTGTTGAAAGAAACACCCTGGTACTTACCTGAAGGGAATGTGAGTTTGTTAAAAGTGTAGAGAAAAAGGTCACCAGGCTTGTGATTGCAAGGGAAATATTTTGTTAAATGTTCAAGGTTTCAACTGTAAGGAAATGAGGAACTACACAAACAAATTCCCAAAGAATCAAGGGAATATACCTTAGAAGAAGCTAAGGGATCATGGTTAATCTTAAGCTATTGATATATCTGAAATGGAATGATTACTGTGCTTGTGTTTTTTTATCCAAGAAATATGTTGTATGACATTATATTTATAAGAATTATGAAACGTATAAGGATTGTAAAATGGTAATTTTTCTTTAAGGATTTAAAAGCACATTTTGAATGGAACCAATGACTAGGAAAAATGATTCATTAGAAAGATTATATTTTTTGGAAAACACATGATTTGTAAAAAAAACCCTAAATATGTGATTGATATTGAATTAATAATAAATATATTCTTATGGGATAGTATTGGTGACCATGAAATAAGGATGTAATTTGATGGTTATCTTTGCTGGGTATGCTACATGTTTGTATTTAAGAAATATAATGAAGATTTTATTATTATAAGTAGAAATTTTTTCATTAAAAATTTATTGAAATAAAGGTATTCATATATTTGGTATGTGAAGATAAGAGTTACATTTTATTTTTTGGAGAATATAATGTTGATTTTGGAAATCTTGCAACAT
This sequence comes from Viscum album, assembly GCA_963277665.1. Lineage (NCBI taxonomy): Eukaryota > Viridiplantae > Streptophyta > Magnoliopsida > Santalales > Viscaceae > Viscum > Viscum album. The sequence goes on along the minus strand of OY728130.1, from coordinate 1,598,441,029 downwards.
TCCTTATAAATTTTTGAACGGTGAATTTTGGTTGATGTATTTTTGGATAAGTCACAAGGTTAAATACTAGTGGAATAGATTAAGTCCAACCATGGATATTATTATTTGTGGTTAAAGTAAAATTTATCATATTGGATAACATGTTATAACCATTTTTTGGTTTTCAAAAATATTTAGATACTAGAGAAATGACTTATGAATATTATAATTCTTTAAAAATTATCCGGGCATAAAAATTCATCTTGAATATTAATTTCTTAGCATAGGAGATGAAGTGTAAATAGATCAAATCACAACCGAAGGATATGATTATTCTTATGAAATGGAATAAAATCAAGTAATATTATATACTCAAGTACTTATCTGGATAGGAAAATAATCCCTCAACTCTAGGAAAGAAATTTGGAACAAAAAATGATATTCATTTAGTTTTATTACTAATAAATCAATGGACTCTTTAAACTATCACATATTTATGGTTTTGTGATGGTAAACATTCTGATGACCATGTTCTCTATCACCCTCCATCAGAACTTGATGGTTATATTTCTTTCCCATGTCCTGGTTTTCACTTTTCACTAATGTTATCATTTTTGAAAGCTTAATTTTGTGGTGAATTTTGAATTTTCTTTTCCCTCTTATCAAGATAATGTTTAATAACCCTATTTATGATGTGGGTTTCCCAAAAAGTACTTTTAAAGTATCAACCTTTTTTCTTAAAGGTGCAATTTCAAATTGCGAGGAAAACATTTATTGAAGGAGGGGAGAACATAACACCAAAATATATTATGGTATACCTCTTTTTAAATTAAATCTCTTAGACATATTATGTTACACAGAACACTAAACTTAAAAAAATGATTAAATATTATTATCTAATTATGATTGATATCACCCAGCCATTGGAATGGAAGGAATGATTGAGATTAACTAAATTATGAAAATATATTTTACACTTGTTTGTAAAATTAATTCATTGGTTTTAACACTAAATTTTAATAAAGGAATGAAAAAATATTATGAATCCCAAATTGGATATTTTAAGTATTAAGGAATCTTCAGAGAATCCAAGAGATCTGTCCAAATGGACGTATATGGAACACTTGTGAAACAAACCACCAGCACATCTCCTGCCAGTACAACCCAGAAGGTGAAACCCCCCTATGTCAGGGACTTACGTGGGAGAGATATGTTGAGAAACTACGTAGACCAAATATATTTATACCCCTATGTGGGACAACCACACTAAGGACCTATGCGGTGGACCTACACTGACCACTTCTTTCTACCAGGTCCCTACTTTACTATAAATAGGACCCTTGTGCTCCTCATTTGAAATACTAAAAAATTAGAAGACCCCCCCATAGATCTCATTGTGTAGAATCATCACCCAAGTTCCCAAAAAATTATCAGATAGATCTCTAAAATATTATAGAAGAGAGAATTAAATGGGAAAAGTAAGATCAAGGTCCCTTTAGGGTCTAAAATACAAACACTTGTTTGAGGATCCTTCTTCCATAAGAAGAAGTCACCTGCGTGAGGTCCCTCTCCCTAATTAGGGACCTGAGAGAGAGTCTTTCAAGGACACTATAGGAGACCTAGGGTGCTTAGGTTAAGTTCTTACCTAAGTGTTTCCTGGTAGTCCACTGCCTAAGGTATATTCAACTCATGTAGCCCTTGTTACCCTGTGCGAAGGCCTTTCAGTTCCTCCTAGGCCCTATACGGCACATCAGAGTGGCATACCTACACAACAGACCTATGCCCATGACTTATTCAAGCCTTAATTTAAATACCTCCTCGAATTCACTCATGATATGGCCTATCCTTCCTTGGACCCCTTATCTGAAAGGGATCAAGATGAAACCTCCACCAAGGCCCCTATATTTATAAAACCTTAGAAAAAGGCACATTAGTGTGTCTCTCATTTGGATTTGTATTTATATGATTAGAGGTTTCCCGCACTTGTCCTATCAGAGGGTAATGATCCTTAGGGTGTCTATAGATTTGGATATCTATGATCACATGGAACCTTACTCTAGGGACAATGTTGATGAGTTTCTGGTATCCAATTTCAGGGATATGACTCTGTTCATCCCTTCTCTTCTATAAGGACTGGATCCTCCAGTCTATAGTTGGGAGGGTGTGGATTATGCTTGTTTTTCATTTTGACATATTTCTTCCTCCTCCCTCACTACATGAACAATTTTAGGGAAACTATCCTAGTGTAATCCCCTAGCCTGTCATGTATAAGGTTTCAGTTTTTCTCCTATCTACATCCTTGACCTTCATTCCTTCCTCACTTTAGACTCTCTTACAATGTAAATTGAAGACAGGGAAGTTTCATAGACTCAAAATCTTCCTCCTTAGCCGCAACCTCTTTTATTGTATCCCCAAACTCTTCCATCATCGATTGAAGGAAAGTGTATGGTTTGTCAAATATTATACTTCCTCTTGTTTCTCACACTGAGCATGAATCACATGGGATAAGAGGTTAGTGATGATCATGAAAACCACACAATCCCCCTAAATAAATGAACTATGGGAACTATGATTCCCACCATAACTAGGATACATATGAATCCTTCTCAAGTCCCAAGTTCTATATCATCTCATCCATGAAATGAGAAATCATACCCCCCCTCAAATGGGACTCCTCATAAGTGTAAGCCCCAAATTGGATTGAACTATGAGAACTCTGATTCCTATTACCTAGGATACATAGGAAACCCACTTTGGGACCAAGTTCAATGGGAATCCTATTTATAAATAAGCCCAAATTATAATCCCTTTAATCTAGGTATCCTCCAAAGGAGTAAACCCTGAGTTAAGCCCTCAAATCACTATGAGTTAAAAATACCTCATGGCCCCTTCATGGGGAATACCCTTATCAGAAGTAACCCCAAAACTATCATCTCAAAAGGACATACTCCCCTATGAGACATACCCTTGAGGGACTCTATAGGCATGGGTCCTCACCAACAAACTAAGCGGGCTTTGATTACCATCCAAATGGGATATGTTGGAACTCACTGAGTTTCAAACCCAATTCCCTAAATCAAACATATTCTTTTAGACCATATCCCTAATAGGGTATAATTTAACTTGGAAACTCATATCCCCTTCCTAGTTCCTTGTGCTATTTCGGAATAAGTCCCACAAAAAACTTTGACTAGTCACCTTCTGCCTAGATGTATTTTCCACATGGCATTGAACAGTACGGTTGGGTCCTTATCACATGACCTTAAAAGGTATGATGTTTCCCCATTTAGTAGAACTGAACTATGTGGGTTCTGATTTATTTCACAAGGATATGTAGGAATCCCATTTATGGGTTCAATCCCAACATTATAACAAATTCCCCCCTGGATGATGATAAATTCTAGAGTGACATTCATCTACCTGGATAACCATAGACTCCATAGTTCCCCACTATGTGGATAGAAAACCAGGATCATTGAAATAACAAAAAAAAAAAAAGAATCCTGAAGTAGTGTGTAAGAGGATACCATCAATGAATAAAATAAGATATATACAAATATCTCCATTGATAAAGAACGTAAAATACACACGGATGATTCTGAATTGCACACATGCTAATAATTGATTGCTAATTTGGGATGACCTACATCATTATTAGGAATTACTGATAGATTCATGAACATATCTCAAATCTATAAGAGAGTCCTAGAGTATGAAATAATCCCCCCCAAAGGGTGTGATGAGACCAAACTCCCATCCTATTGATCAATGTGAGTTCTTAAGAATCTTGGATTAAAATACCTAACGAGCACCTACCTTTGTAAAGTAGGTCCCTATGGATACAGAACCATTGGGTGATTCTGGTTACATAAACAAACTCATTGGAAACTATTCAGAAATAATTATTTCCCCAATGAAGTCACATTTCTATCAGAAACAAAAAATGGTGAACCTAATGTGAATCCTTAACCAAGATGATAATGTCACCTACCTATTAGGACCCTTCTATTATCAAAGGAAACGAGGGTCTAATAGGGAAATCAATCATTCTCGTGTTCATCAAAAAATATACTACTTTGTTGGTGTTCATTATTTGTATTTTTCATATATACATGAACTTCCATCCAAGAAATCCCTTCAATCAAATGCCTTACTTCAAGTTTACACCCATGAATGCCCCGTCTTCTACTCAGGATGAATCATTATCTGCACAAAAGACACCATCACCGACTCAACATCTTCAATGTCGGGTCTCTAATTCAATAGTTTGAGAGTACCATTAGAAAGGTACTGTCCTAACCTTAGAGGCCACCCGATAGGCCCTCCATCTCAACCAACACCACCAATCGTCTAGTCAATGATGACTAGAGGTCTTGAAGTAGATGATGCCAACCACCGTCTTCAACCGCCATCTTCAACCATTTCAGGAGATTATACCCAGAATGCAACAACTAGTCCCTACCATATTTTAGAGAGATAGATCAGGAGGACACCTATGGCCTCATCATAAAGATACATGGGTCCTTATCAATGGATCCTGCCAACCATCACCATTACGAATGCCACATGGTAGTGAACCATTAACATGATGAGGGTGTCTCATTTGGATGTTTTACCCAGGTTACTCAGATTTAGGCAAGAAAGACAACCTAAAGAGGATGAAAACTTTATAATAGGGGGAAGTTTAATAATTTTACTCATCTAGAGAAGCCCACCAAACCAATTTGGTGAAATACAATGAGTGGGAAAATACGCCCATTCACCTTCATTCATCTAGACAACATACTCTTCTTACAGTATTTAGAGAATACCACCAACCAAATATAGTGAAAACCTACAATAACAAACATAAACCTACCTACACCCACCAAGCCTACTAGAAGAATCATATAGAAGCACTTAAATAAGTCCATCAATCATGTTTGGTGGAAAATAGTGAGCATGAAAACACACCTGCTAACCTTTATCAGGCCTGTCAATAGCTTCATCTGGTAACATATGGAGAATTCAATCAGAAAGTCCTGATGACAATCAGAGGGAATCCTAAACTCTCTTACCATGAGTACTATCACTATCCACTAATAGAAAAGGGAGTACTAGAGTAGGCACATACACCTACTCCAAATGTGGAATGAACGTATATCCATATTAAAGCCACCGAAGTCACCAATCATATATTAGAAATGGTAAAATGGAAAACCAAAATCCCTTGAAACATTCTACAGACATTCTAGGATATAATCATGGAAACAATAGTAGTGCCTAAGGGATAGAAAAATAACTCTATCCCAAAAAATGGGTTGGCTGATCAGCATAACACCTCAGATCAGACACATACCTGTTCTCCCATCAAGGATGTTCATAGGGAAAATTCTCCCATATTATATTGATAATAGGATCGGGAACATACACCCATTACAATAAGAGGTAATCATCTTATTCCAATGGTCACTCCAAGGTAGGCACAAACACCTGCCCATGACGACCACTTTTCCCAGAAGGTGGGTCTAAGTTCTTGTAAGAAGGTGTCCAAGAAGAAGACTTATCAAACATAGTTGGAGGATCAAGATCAAATATACAATCTAGCTCCACTCAATGTTGGTGTTCTTGAATCCCTTATAAATTTATCTATGGTAGCTCAAGATCCTACCCTCCCATTACCAAATTATTATGAGAGCAGTAGTAGTAATTCTGAACGTCCATATTAGACACTTCCTCATGAAGTCTTGCTTCATGAAAATCTAGTCAATATAGAGATCCTATCTCTTAATGAGATCCATAAAAACCCTCCATGTGGCTTGAATACTAAGGATTAATAGGGTATTCCACTTTCTATAATCCACCATGATGGTCCTCCCCATGATGGATATCACTAAGAAAGTTCTCTCCACAGTAGCGATTCTCATTAGTAAAAGAATTCTCTAATAGAAAATTTTATGATGAGAAAGCCTTATTATTGTGAAACACTTAAAAATACAATTATAGTAATGTTTGATGCCTTATCACTAGTAGGTGAGATTATTTCTAAACCAGAAGAGATCTTAAGATGACGGTCATTCTTTGAACCTCCCTTGGGTCATTTTCCTTCCAATATAGTAGAAGAAACCCCAACCGATCCCATTGCTTGTGGTAAAACAATCGAGAAGCGTACACTCTGGTCAGACTAGGTTGAGGAACCTCTTGTGAAAGATGAATAAGATCTTCTAAAAATAAGGAAATAATTATCTAAAGGCGATATACTAGTAATGTTTTGGCCTTTATCCACCGCTCAATATAGCATTCCATAGGCATTGGCGGAAGATTGTATGTATGAAGTCTGCCTCAATATATGAAAAACTCTTCATCCCCTAAAATAAAATTTATTACCCTATGATGAGTGTCAAACTCATGTTGGGGTAATAGAAGGGTTACAATGCCAATTTTACTTGGCATCTATCTTGGATTCACAACATCCAAAGATTTAGAGATAGTAGGGAACCCTTCAACATGCATTCCTTGATACATTAATGAGGTTGCAAAAGATGATCGTAGATACCCTATCTGATATTTGTATCAGAGGATGGGGTGTACATGGAGCATTAAATTTCACTATGTTCCCTAACTAGAAAAGCCTACCAAAAGTTATCTAATGAAATTTTATTACCCCAAGATGGCTACAACAAATATATTCTATCCAAGACCAGAGATATTCTCAACAATAAGAGGCCCCGACCGACTCTCATTGAAGTCGGGCCCAAAGAGATCATGATGATGAGATACTTTGCAGTAAGAATCTGAGAACATTGACCATGATTCTTCTTTAGAGGATGTCCGCCATAATATTGCGCAAATGTCTGAAATGGCACCAAGTTCTTCCAAAATATATGGTTTAAATGAGCACCAAATAATTCACCCATCCCATGTTCAGACAAAAATCCATAGAATCAGAAGAGAATATACAGTAATATCATCCATAATAGTTTGGGAGAAACCCCATTCCACAGGGCTAGGGAATTTTTAACCCAACCTTTGGAGCTAACAAACCATCCCTGAAGGGTTTTGAAGGTAGAACAGGACCGGCCCCAACCCTCAAGGTTGGGTGTTTTTTCACCCCAATAATCTCCTCCTCAGTGGGATTTAGTCTTCTCCCAATTAGGGAAGATTCCACCAAGTGAATCCTCTCAAATTTTCCCATATCGTGATTTGGTGTAATCATTTGGAAATCACACGACTGAACTATTTGGGGATTCTCTTCGGGTCACTTTCTATCAAACAGCCCTCAGGGAACCAACGAAGAAGAGGACAATGTCTCATGGAGGGCATAGAAGAAGGTGATCTTACATAGATTCCAACATAATGCCTAAAATGCACTACAAATCTATTAATGTCATAAATTACATCATTAAAGACCCTCTTTAATAGAATACCGATTCAAAGGATTCGGAAGAAGAAGTTCTTACTCATGAGACGGTCCACACTGAGACAAATGCAGGAGGTATGTATACTTGAAACCAGAGGATCACCCAAAATTTGGGCATTCCCTCAAATAAACAACCTATAAATCCTAAAAAGGAACCTAATAAGGGAAAAGGTAAGGTTCATACCATGTCTCACCTCCCACTGGAGAAAGCCAATCCCTTTCACTAGAGGAAAGATTTTCTCAACAAGAGGAGGAAATAAGAGAGTTGAGAAGACTCAATACAGAGTTACTCTGGGGAAATCTTCCTACCATATATTCTCCAAAAGAATACCCTCAACTCACACTTCCAGTTGGTGCACCTTAAAAAAAGCATTTTCCACAAAAAATGAGGTAGATAGGGTATATCCGCTCAACGTGGGACATCAAACACCATTATATTTGGATCCCTCAATAGTATATCAATAATTACCTCTATTGGTTACAAAAAACAAGTGTGGTCAGGCAAATCCTTATAGGTCTTCCCATATTGGTTACCCATGGCAGATACCTGTGATGATACCACCATTGGACCTTCCAGTCACTGCACCTGTTCAGGATCCAACCACCATACCTGCTCATGTTCTGACTCATCCATATATTCCTAAAATTCTTACAAACACCATTAAGTCATAGAGGACTCGATTGGAATCTAATGATGGATGGATTTTGATATTACAGCAAGAAAAGATGTCTTATCCTGAATGGGTAGATCTGACCTCTCCTTTTCCAAAATTTGGGAATCATAATTTTTCGATCTTCAACGGCTCAGAAGATCTAGAGTATAAATTGATTCATTTCATCTCTCGCTATGATCCCATGATGGGGACCCCTAAATAGAAGGAAGTAGTGAAACTTATATGCTTTGTCCAGTCATTGCAAGGGTTAACCATTGTATAGTATACAGGTTTGTAGTCCCGATCGATCATTGTATGGGAAGATCTCCATCATAAGTTCCTTTTACTATTTTGGTCAACACTACAAAAGACAAAAATATTCGATATCACAAAATTCATGCAAAGGGAGATTGAAATAGTCTCATATTTCATTGTTCTATGGAAAGGATTGACATACTCCTTGAACTTACAACTCCATCAAGAAGATTTATTTCCCATTTGTGTATAAAATCTTCATGAAGAGTTTTATAGACCGTTGATCCTTGTGAAATACATATGAGGGTTTTAGGATCTGGCTATAATTTCTCAAAAATTGGAAAAATCCTTCACAGAGACCAAATCCAAGTCCCAGGTAATTCGATCAACTTAAGTAAGTAGAATAAGAAAGGCAGAGGCTACTATAGTTACACTTAAGAAGGCCCCTGTACCCACTCCTACCTCAAATCCTACACCATATCGTAGGGATCCACCTACTGATCTCCAATAGAAATGACCTCCTCGTCAATTTGATCAAAGAGATCTAAGGCAAAAACCATTTTAGGAGTTGAAAAAAAGGTCTATTCCTTTCTGAATGACCAAGTCCTTGGCTACTTTATCTCAATTTTGGGGAACAATTTAGTCCAATTGCCAAAGCCCAAGAATCCTAACAAAGAAGGTGATAAGAAACTCCCAATGTAACACCTCGAGCTTTCATGATATGCTTCTCTTTCAATAATGCAATAGCTTGCATTGTACGCAAGTTCGAGATTCTAACACACCGTGACCAATCAAAGTAGCAGTTATGAATAGTAATACCCACCTTTTTAAATTATATAAATTTTATATTTCAAAATGGACTTCATTTTTGTATTCGTAATATCAAAATTATCTCTTAGGGTGAAATTTTGGCATCATTCTGAAAAACTTCAATTTTTTGATGAATAGTGAAACCACTAAGTGGTAGTTAAAAAACTGATTTTTCATTTAAATGAAACATTACCACTTCTTTGATTTGATTTTCAAAAATCCGACATACATGGTTGTCATTAGGAAGTAAAATGTGGTTCAATGGGATTAAAATAATTTTTGGTGAATAGTAACTTTTAAGTTTAATTAATCTCGATTAAAGGTAATTACTGAAATTTAAGGTAAATATAATGTTATAATAATAGTAAATGACCTTGACACTTGTCCTACCCCTATTGGATGAGTCATGGATGACCAAGACAAAACATGGGTCAACTTGGGGACCCCATGGATCCACTTTGGTAGGGAAAGGACATTAAAAACTTTTTATTTAATGTTAAAATAAAAATGTCCCAAACATGAGTCGTTTTACTAAAAAAAATTAAATGGGGTTATACAAGTCATAGTTCTGACTATAAATATTCATTAGAAAGATAAAAATATTTCCTACATAATGATATTTTTTTTTATAATTTTTAGACATTAAATAAATTAAATTATTTATGACACCATGATGATGCAGCAATTACCTCATTAATTAACAATTTAAATAAAATGAAAGGATAATGTAAAATCTAAGGCTTACACTTGTCAAAAACTTATTGTATGAGGGGATTTATAACCCTTATCACCTTAGCCTCGAAATATATCATTGTGGGACCTTTAGAATCCGAAAATAATTTCTTAATAAAGTAACATTTCATGACATTCCAAGAGTGCCCCTCCTCTCCTCTTATAAAAGGCCCCCACATCTACCACCTTATTAACACTTTCAAGCCATTTGTCTAGGCCAAACTCTGCTAAAATACTATCCCAAATTCCCTACCTTACTCCTAGAAGCCTCTCTTTGGGCAGAATTCTTCCCAAGGAAGCCTTTGGCTCAAATCAAAAGAGTTACCCGATTTTAAGGTAATGTTTTCGCTTATGTTATTTTGTTTTATTTTGCTTATCCAACCCCCTAAAATCTTTTTATTAATTTCTTTTGTAACAACACCAGTATCCTAAATATAATAGGATGTTGTTATGAGAAGTATTCGAGCTACACTTACACACACCTACATCTAATGGTTAAAGAACATACTGTTTCTGTGGATGGCGAATTTCTGCCTCACGAAACGATGATTGTTCAACACTCATATAACAACTTCAAAGGTGGACATTAAGATGTCAATCTATTTATATATGATATATAATATTTTTATGTTTTACTTAAGGTTCTGTATTTTTCATTTATGGCATACCTTTCTTGTTTCCATTATGGGTAAACGCGATATTTTCATTTTAGGAAGTGTGGACTACCACCACCTCAAAGTGATTTGAATCGTTAATTCCATATGTGGGATGTATAAAGGATGGAGTAAATGATATTATATATGATATTATACTGGAATTATAATATACTTTTATATCATTATTATTTCATTAAATACTAAATAGAAATGAAAGTAGCGTTCATGCGTACATACGGCTTACCGTCTCCATGAACGGTGCATTTCATTTCTTACCTCTAAACGTTATGGAATATTATAAATGTATGTATATACTGGATATATACGAGATATATGATATCTATATCATGAATATAATTCTGGATATAATGTATATTTCACAACATGAACAACTTGTAATTATAAGAAGTTTATTTTTGACTCAAGTACCAAAGATCTAAAAAACGACCGTTATTAACTTAAATAAATACATAATGTTCATAACATGGTAATAAGTGATATAAAAGGAATAAAAAACTTGAAAAAGGTTCTTAAGAAATTATAAATTAACTCTAGTTTATTATTCAGGAGGTTAAAGAATGTTCGAGTCAAGACAGGACGCAAGGTAAGGGAGCTTCTTAACCAAATTTCCATTCTTTGGGTTAATCTCCTACTTTCAAATTACATCATGATATTATTATGTCCTATCTTGTATTTTTACTTTATTTATGTGTACTTATAGTGAATACACATAATAGACCTACTTTATTTTAAAAAATGATCTTTGTAAGGGTCTTCGTCTCAATCTCCTTTCATTGAGGCATATTTTGTTTTATACACAACTTTCTTTTATACGGTGTATAAACCCTTTTGACTTTTACGTTTATTCAAAAGGAATCTTTTTTATACGAAGCGTTTTACTAAACGACAAAAAGGGAATGTTTTTCTTGCCGTACATATGCGGCGATAACGACTTATCTGCTGCCGTGACCATTATTTGAGTTTTGGCTTCCTCTACAAGCCATAACTTTTTTTTAATGAAAAATAAATAAAAAAGTTTTAACTTTATTTTATTTTGGTATTGAAAATGGTTTTGAAAGTGTTTTTTATATCAATGTGTCGTATTGATATCTTGTGATTGAAATGTGGAAATTTTATGTTTCCTTTATGCATGTTTTATGTGATACGATTATGTTATGGTTTATGATATGTTTAAACCTATTCATATGAGGAATGCATTGGACTTAATAAGTGACGGGTGGAGCCCGCTATAGCTCCTCGATGCATCGATAGGTATCATGAGAAAAACTAGTGTCTTGGCATGAGGCCTTGAAAAAATATTATTTTTAGTCTTGGCACAAGGCCTTGACTACGTGGTTATGATAGTCTGGCATTATGCATTCCATTATTATGAAAGTGGTTATTGAGATTTCATGTGATTATTCGACCAGTAGAATATCCATGTGAGTAAGTAAATTGCATTATTTCATTTTTTCCATATTATGCTAAAGTTCAAGTTTAAAAGGCTTTTGTTTTAGTTATACATTGCCTTAAATGTTAATGTTTTTTTATGAAAGCTTACACTATATTGTTATCCTTACTGAGCATCTAAGCTCACCCCTTTCAATGTTTTAATTTTTCCAGGATGTGAAGAAGTATATTATCAATGATCTGCAGGGATAATATAAGGGGATATAAAGAGAAGATGTTGTAGTTTTGTTTTACTTTATGATGTAATGTAAGACTTATGAATGTATCTAGTGTTTCCAAGGCTACTAAACTAATCGGTCTTTCGAGACTTGATCTTTTGTGATCATGGCAATGTTACGAAGTAATGCACCGACTCTGGGTAGCTGGGGTCGGGGAATTACACCCAAACTATTTCACCTTCCATCAAATTCTAGGGTATCCCATCTAGGAGTGTTTTTTTCAAAGACATCCTACAAAAGATGGTAGATTCTGGGAAAGTGAAACTGAATAATTTTCCATCCTAAGTAGCATATGTTTCTATTATTGATCTGAAGGAGTAAGGTGAGTGGAAATAAGTTAAAATTAAGAATGCGTAGAAGTTATATGACTATATTTTTAGAAAAAAATCAATAGTAATCATGCCATTCTATGAACATAGTTGTAATAACCAACTATTATTCATGCCACTTCCACTACAACAAATAATGCTTCATCAAAAGCCCAATCCTCTGAAGGCCCATCCTCAAAGAAGAAACATGGCCAGAAGGGTAAGGAACAAATAGAAGAAGATAAGTTCATGTCAAGGAAAAAGTTTTCCTTGGACTAAGTGGATTTCATGCTGACTATCTCAACAGTACAATAACCACCTTTCTAAACGGTACAACAATAATTGACCCCCTAGGTGGAATCTTCATCAGACTAGGATTTGATATTCAGTTCTGTTAATGTTATCCAATTAATAAATCCCTTACCAAAAGATGATTCAAATTACAAACCTGATTTCCCCAAACTTGATTTGGGAATTGGGGGAAGAGGTTGTTAGGATTGAGGATATAGGGGAATATGTGGTTTTTCTAGGAGCCACCACTTCAACCAAACCCCTGATCGAACCATCTACATGGAAGAAACTTGTGGAAAAGATCTCCAGCGATCTCACTAGGAACAAGGGCATTATTCCTCCACACATGATAGGGTATTACCCAACATTATTATCTAAGTGAATTGGTTGTAGGTTAATCCAAAACCTACTTGGTAGGTAGGCAGACCTAGTTAGCCCAATCCACCAAGGACATGAACACTTCCAGCTCTGATTCTAAAGAATGGCCCACCCACATCAGTAACATCATCTCTTAAGGTTCCTACAAAATATAATCTTCATTATGGAAAATGTAGGCCTTTGGACCAAAAATATGATGTATTGATAAAACTGGACCAATTACCAGCCAAGTTATCAATCTTGGATGCTTTGAGTCTATCAAAAGACCTCTTAGAAGCACTCATTAAGGAATTTTCAAGCCCTCAGGAATTTTAAGTTAAATTTGCTGCTGCTGAAGTATATTGTGTAGAGAATGATCCTAAAAAATTCCATGTGGTCATTTCCTTCACTGACCAATATGAGGATACTATCATTAAAGGACATTTAAGACCCTTGTATATATCCAACATGCTAAATGACATTGATATCCGAAGAGCCTTCATTGATAATGGACCAGGAGTCAACCTTATCCCAGTCTGGATACTTCTTTAACTTGATCTCAATTAATCATACTTGTCTCCCACTACTATGATGTTAGAGGGTTATGACAAGAATGAGAAGGATAATCGCAGTGAGATCACACTCAGAACTCAGTTCGAAGGTCTTGTATCCAAATCTGGGTTCATGTTAGTTTGGTAGGACACCACTTTCAATGTTCTGCTGGAAGACCTTGGCTACATTAGCATGCAAACATTCCTTCTTCATACCACCAATGTCACAAATATTCTATAAATGTTCAAATTGAGACATTTTATGGTGAAAAGACCCCATTAAAATCCTTTAAGACACAATACTTCAACACATGGTTATATCAAAATGATGTTAAGAAATCAATGGATAATGATTCCACTCGAATCAATTCTCCAAATGGATTGGATATGATTCTATCTAACCCTTTCAAGAAGATCAGTGAATATTACATGCTGACTATTAATCAAATTAAAAGAGTGGGATAGAATTCACCTTTTTATTTAGTTGTTTCTGTAATATAAATCATTATAGCTGATCCCAATGTCACTAAAGAATTTATCAACCTTCCAAATTATAATGAATGATTGAATGAAAATATCTTCATTTTTTCCTCTGAGCTTCAAAAAAGTCCAGTTCTTCTAAACGAACTATAATAATCTATCATGATTATAGGATAAAATGAATAGATTCATTCTCAGTCCCTTATTTACCATTTAGGACCCCAAGAAGGCTTCATGCTAGCAAGTGAGCCCCAAATTATTTCCTTATCCTCCATATGTCTGAATGGAGACTCCCCTATTACTTCTAATGAAATTTCTTTATCATCTCCTCCCCAGAAAAAAAAAACAATGGAGCATGAGGAAGAGGAAGAAGAATAAGATCTTAGGGATTCCCCTCCATCATTTGAGGAAGGCGTCTCCACCAATGTGGATGAACTCAGAGAAATAAATTTGGGTACAAAAGAATATCTACCCCCCACTCTAGTTAGTGTGACCTTACCTTTTTAAGAACACGAGGAATACACCACCTTCTTAATGCAGCACCAGGATGTGTTTTCCTGGAATTAAATAGAAATGCTATGACTTGACCTTGATGTGTCCTCCCATCATTTGGGTTTTCCAGAAGATCATTGGGGATACAAGAAAGCATCCAGGAGGACACAACCTACTCACACCTACAATATTTAGGTTAAAGTAGAAAAAACATCAAGTCTAACTTCATCAGAGAGGAAAAATACCCAAAATGGTTATCCAACATTGTCCATGTGAAAAATAATAATGGTAAAATTAGAGTTTTCATTGATTTTGGAGATCTCAACCAGAATTTTCCCTAAGATGACTTCCCGATTCCAATTACAGAAATTCTAATTGATGAAAAAAATGTCTACCAAGACCTTTTATTCCTAGATGGATATTCTGGGTACAATATAATATAGATAGCCCTTGATTATGAAGAAGCCATAGATTTTATACCCCCTTAAGGTGTATTCTGCTATCGAGTAATGCCCTTCGTCTTAAATAATATTGGTGCCACATATCAATGTGATATGAATAAAACCTTCAAAACCTTCTTGGGAAAGTTTTTTAAATTCTACATTGATGATATAGTG
Organism: Viscum album; assembly: GCA_963277665.1. Classification (NCBI taxonomy): domain Eukaryota; kingdom Viridiplantae; phylum Streptophyta; class Magnoliopsida; order Santalales; family Viscaceae; genus Viscum; species Viscum album. The sequence goes on along the minus strand of OY728130.1, from coordinate 1,598,425,761 downwards.
TTTAAATCCTGACAATGATCTAATCACTTTCCTGACCTAGAAACCATATTCAGCAAGCTTAGAAAGCATAATATGAAGATGAAACCCTTGAAATGTGCTTTTGGGGTAACCTTAAAAAAATTTATCAGATTTTTTTATGCCATCGTGGAATCATAGTTGATCCTGAGAAGACTAAATATATCCTTATCATGTCACCTCCTCAAAACTAGAAAGGTTTAAGAGGACTTTAAGGAAACTTAGCCTACATTAGGTGCTTCATAGACAACCTCGCAGGAAAATGTTTACCCATAACCAAATTGATGAAGAGGAGGGTAACTTATTAGTGAACTAATGAATGTCAAGATGAATTTGATTCCATCAATAAATACCTATTGAGACCATCGATATTGATCCCACATGTTTAAGGAAATCTTCTTATTCTGTACATGAGAGACATAGAGCGATCAATCAGTGATTTACTCACACAAAAGAATGACGTCGGGAATGAAAAATACCTTTATTATCTTAGTCAAACCATGATAAATGTAGAGACTTGATATTAATATATTGATAAGAGCTTCCTGGTGTTAATATTTTTAGTTTATAAGTTGAGGAACTACCTACAACACCCTGAGATCTATTTGGTCTCTCTAAATAACCCGTTCAAATTTATCCTTAGTCTTCCTATGCTAACAGGGTGCCTATAATGTTGTGTAGCTATCCTACAGTAGTTTTATATATAGTTTGTGACTCAGAAATAAGTGAAAGGCCAAACCTTGGAAGACTTCTTCACTGAGCACCCATGTGTAGAAGTGACGTCATTAAATACTGAATTACCTAATGAAGAAGTCTTATCTATTTAGGAAAACCCCCGAACATGGGAAATATATTTTGACAATGCTTATAGTATTCCAATGGGGAAGATAATGGAAGACCCTAAACTTAAAAAAAGTCATTTTGGGAGTTGTGTGCATCTCCCCAAAAAATCCAGTGTTTCCATACTCCTTTCAGTTATCAGAAGGTGGTACCAATAATGAGGTAGAATATCAAGCTCTCATTGAAGGCCTAGACTTGGCACTCCAAGTACTAGTGAATCAACTATAAGTGAAGGGTTATTCAAAATTAATAATCAAATTGATCAATAGAGATTACACCATTAAAAAAGAAGAGTTAATTCCCATATGTGATTTTTTCTGAGGGTTAATGGTAAAATTTCCCTCAGAGCCAACATTAACTCACATCTTGTGATGAAAAAAATGATTAGGAAGATGCATTATCAAATGAAGCTAAAACTTTAGAAGATCAAAATTGGGATGAAAAAATCATCATTATTTCCCATCATCGAATGGTTTCAACTTTTGTTTAGATCAGAGCAAAAGATATCAATGAAATAAGTCCCATACATGATCCATATAACCCTAATATGGGATATATGACACCCATATTGGAATATCTTCAAGATGGAATACTTCCATCAGACAGGGTTGGAAGAGAGTAGATCTAGTGATGAGTGGCTAATTTTACTATTTATGATGACCAAAATCATCAAAAAGTCCTCTATAAGAGTGTATTTGATAGAGTAATTCTCAGATGAGTTGATGGAGAAGAGACTGCAGCTATTATGGAATAAGTACATGCAAGAGACTATGGTGCCCACCAATCAGGGTATAAGATTTATGATCAAATCTGAAGGATTGGATACTTATTTCCTTTGATGACGTAGGATTACAAAGGATTCACTAAAAAGTGTCATAACTACCAAGTGCATGCCAATTTAATCCATCAACCCCTAGAGTTTCTATGTACAACTAAATAATCCTATCCATTTTCCACATGGGGAATGGATATTGTTGGACCATATCCTCCTACTATGGATAAGAAGTTAAATTACATCCTTACTACTACTGATTTCATATCCAAATGGATTAAGGCAATACCCTTCAAAGAAGTAAGATCCAAAAGAATTTTTAGCTTTTTCAAAGATAACATAATTACTAGATTTGGTGTCTCTGACACCATTTTTATGGAAAATGGAACCAATTTCTGTTCTACCGAGGTGTAGAATCTATGTCAGGAATACAATATCAAATTCAAGAATTCATCCCGCTATTATGCAATAACCAATGGATAAATAAAGTCTTTTAACCAGACCCTTTAAAACATAATATAGAATATGTAGCATCATCGTTCATGTCACATGATGATAAACTTCACAACATGAGGACTTAGCTACATGACGTTAAACTACATAGAACCATTTTTCCTCACCACATGACATTAAACTGTATGGTTAAAGTATCCCTTATTTGATGTTAATAAATACCCAAGATACCATGAGAAGACACTCCTTGTGGTCCTTCAAAAGATGAGTAGATTATATGAATAAACCTCACTCACATCATTGTCACTCTTTAGTGGCACTTGATCTCCATATCTCCCTATGTTTAGATCAGACCTACATGGGGAATAAATCTCAAGAACTACGTATGGATTGATTCTTTCTCCAGCAAGATATGTAGTGACACTTGGGTCTTATCCCATGTTCTAACCATAATTTTTCTTTCATGTTAGGTTACCCATGTCCTCACCGTATGGTGATAAACTACACGGTTCACCATGAAATATGTGTGGCTTGATTCTCATTACAATGTGATACATAGTGACACCAAGATATCCTATCCTGGGTCTAGGAACAATGTTTAAAAGTCCCTTCACCCCCCAATTTTCATGAATGAAACCTGCACATGGACTATTTCCAAGAACTACATGTGGCTTGATTCTCATCCCATTGGGATATGTAGTGACACTCGGATCTCCAATCTTGGTTCTAGTTGCAATTTTGAAAAAGAAACCCCCATTCATTTTCCCTGTATATGAACCAAATCTATACTAGGAAGTCTTCCAAAATATATGGTTTTATTCTCATACCAACTTGTATCTTGGTCCCAACCATTATTCTGGAAAGTGTTAAAGCCCCCATTTCACATATCAAAATTAAGTTGGTGTAGAAAACCCTCTTAAATAACTACATGTGGCTTGATTCTCATCCCTATGAGATATGTAGTGAAAACCATATCTACTATCTTGAGTCCAACCATAATTAAAAAAACCCTTTTACTCTCTGTGTGTATTAATCAAACCTACATAGGAAACATTCCCAAAACTATATATGGTTTGATTCTCATTCTATTGAGATACATAGTGATGCCCAAACTTTCAGTCTTGGGCCCAACTGAAATATTTCCATCACTTCACATCATTTCTCCTTTTTCCTTACCACATGACCTTAAAATTCATGGAATTACAAGAACTATGTGTGACTTGATTCTCATTCTATCGAGATATGTAGTGACACCCAGGTCATATCCCCTAGTCCAAACACAATTTAAAACCCCCACTCCCTGTGTAAGAATCATATCTACATAGGGAACCCTTCTAGGACTTATAGATTGATTCTTATTAAAACAAGATACATGGAGGCACCTATAATTCATTTTTTAGTCCTAACAATCAGCTTGGAAATTATCAAAATCTCCCTTTCCTCACATCAAAACCTAATTGATGTGGGGAACAATTGTCAAGAACTATGCGTGGCTTGATTATTTCCCCAGTGAGATACATAGTGATACCCAGATCTCCAATCTTGGGTCCAACCATGATTAAATCATAAATCCCCTTTAATTAATGTGTATGAATTAGATCTACACAGAGATCCTGTCAAGGACCACGTGAGGATTGATTCTCATCCCAATTAGATACATAGTGATGGATGAGTTCTACACCTTGGTTCAAATTCATTATTCTCACCCTTTCATTTTAGTTCATATTATCCTTACCACATGACATTAAACTATAGAGAATCTAAGGAACTACATATAGCTTGATTCTCATCCCAATGAGAAACTTAGTAATTCCTGGATCCTACTTCCTAGATCAACCACCACATAATTTAAATTCTACAATCATTCACTTGTTTTACCTTTATGTTGTAGAAATAACTTTTACCACTCTTTATTTCTCACACCGAGCAAAAATCACATGGTTTTAGGATTTTGGTAAAATAGTTCTCTACACAAGTAGGGTGTATCTATTCACATTGGGGCTATCATGGTACTAAATACAAAACCTTAAAAGGAATACCATAAGTCCTTACCACATGATGATAAACTGCCAGATCCTTCAAAAAACTATGTGTGGATTTATTCTCATACACATGAGATATGTAGTGAATCCCAGGTATTCAATCTTGGCGCCAACCACAACACAACATATAAAAATTTCCCTACTCTCTCGTGTACAAGTAAGATTTCCATGTGGAGATCCAATATGAGTTCTCAATTTACACGTGAACCCATATCTATTAGAACTACGTATGTATTGATTTTTTCCTTGAGAAGATATGTAGTGAAACCTGGTTCCTACACCCTATTCCAACCACAATATCCTTTTTTACATCAAAATCACCCATGTCTTTTCTATAAGATGTTAAACTATATGACCAATATCCTCACCACATGACTTCAAACTTCATGGTACCTCTAGAAATATGTGTGGCTTGATTATCATCTCATTGAGATATGTAGTGAATCCTAGGTATTAAGGGATAACCCTAGTCATGAGGTAAAAAAATTCCCCTCTCTTTCATACAAGAAAAAATATATGTAAGATCTTTTATTTTGGGTCCTCTCCTTAGAGAACCCAGGAAAGAAACAAGTGACGCCCCCTTTTACGTATGAGACAAATCTATGAAAGGGACTCTAAACTCATGGAAAATATCAATTCAATGATTCCTTAATGCATGGAACAATGCCCCCTTTTCATGTAACACTCCTAATATTGAACAATTTCATATCTTCATAACCTTTCCTCAACTTTTGGTGGCAGAATGTATGATACCTGAAAGATCCTTTACCTGACTATACAGTACAGGCCCCAGTTGGCCTTGAAAATTCACCCACATAATGGGCATGCCAGCCTAAGGATACAACTATTTGACTATGTTGTATTTTCCCTAACATTCACATTTTCATAAGTCTAAATAAGTACTTCTTGGGGAGGGACACTCTTCTGAACTTTTTAAGACACCGTGACCAGATATTCCAGAGAACCTACCTTTTTTGGATTCTTAGTTGGTACTTCTCCGATGTTAGTAGAGGTAGGATGGAGTGGACGTTAGTAGAGGTCGGATAGAATGGAATTCCCTATTATTGAATCGCCTTTGCAATATTCTCTGTATAAAAAGCTGTATGAGTTGAACTTTGATGTGAAATATTAGGTAAAAGAATAAAAAATATTTATGGAAAATGCTAGAATGAAAAAACTCACATCCTTTTAGTTCCTCATGAAAATCCCAAAACTCCTTGATGGAACTTGGAATATCAATGTATGGATTAAGAGAATCCATTATTTCATTATATACATCTATGTATATCATAGAACCCTAACCATTTAGGGTATCCATGAAATGTAGATTAATACCCATATTAGCTCCTCTGAGGTTCTCCTACATCAACTCTTCAACCAACACGATGTCATCATGCCTTGATAAGTAAGGATAAACACCAAAACCTTTCTCATACTTCCCAAGATCCCTATTTCTCTCTCTTGGAGTAATAGGAATATGCACATTGACTGCCATCGAATCCTATGGTTTAGGAAATAGACATTAGATATTATGGAGAGAAGAATGTTAGAAACAACATATGACACCCATAATAAGTGAATCTAAAATTACCCTGACCCTCCTCCCTCTATGTTGAAGTAGGATCAGATTCATACACACCCATTGACATTTGATCTATAAAAATAATAGATTCATCAGCATGAATCTGTACATCACCTTCTCAATCCTTGAAGGAATAGTACTAGATCCTTTAAGGGAACAAACAAATGCAGGTTCTATGAAAAGATTAACATGGTCATAGAATTGTGTCAAGCCAGTTGTAATACCAAATGATAGCACAAATACTTACTATGGAATACTTGTTGAACCAACTTTAAGGCCCTCTTTCATTTCCTTTCATAAGACATTAGAGATACTATACTACTCTTCTTGGTAATAGAGACATGAGGTAATGACTGTGGAATTTCCATCACCATCACCTCCATCATGATCCTCCCACCTGGAGAGAGTTCTAGAGACTCAAGGTCCTCATTAAATATCTTAATAGGGGTACCCATAGGTCTGTATTTAGGTGACTCAAGCTACTTTTCTGCCACTTATACTTCTCTTATTTCAAACCGCAAAATGAAATTACATCAAGATTAGTGATGGTGGATAAAGATCAGAAAAGAGAATGAAGAAAAGGGAAATACATCAGCAGTGTTAATGTAAATTTCCCATTCCTCCCTAGGGTGAATAATTACCCCTTCAAGTACTCCTTAATCCAGCATATCGAATACTCTCTTCAAGTCTAGAAATTGATCATCAGTTTCATATATAAAATCATCTATCTCACTAATGTACTTCGCTACCTCAGCCAAATTATTTTATGGAAGACAATCAGAGGGTTCTCTAATATCCCCAAACTCTGGAATTCGAAGTCCAGACTAAAGAAACTCCCATGCACACTTTAAATTACGAATCATTCTTTCCCAATAATGGATTTCTAAGGGTAACACATAGTTTGGATTTGATGAACTTAGTTGTGGGAAAAAATGAATGCCCTTATATTGGAAAGCCTCTCCAAGCCTCCTTTATCCTTTATAAGAATTAGGGGATGAAATGAAAACCTCCTCCCAATGATGGTGACTAGACCGCCTTGGCACTGAGGGTGTTATCTCATTAACCTTAGATTTCTTGTTGGACTTTCTATGAGAACATTTTTATGGCTTTTAAGCCTCTAAATCATCTTTGATTTTGGAATTCTTTCCCCACATGCCACAACTAACAGTTTTCATAGCCTCCACGTGATATGTTCACTTTGTCAATGCCACCTGAGGGTATGAAGAAACCCAGGCCTTGGAATATCCAGCCTCTAGTCCAATTTATGTCTCTGATAGAGGTAACATGATCAAAATTTTAGACACCTCTAGAGCCATCAGGGTCTATAATTGTCAACCTATCATTGGATGCTTCTCATGATTAATATATGTGGGAGGGAAGGTGCTTGATTGTTGAACACATTTAAATTGGAAAGCAAACCGATAAGGGACATAAGTCTCACATATAACCTCACTTTAAGTACAAGAAAATAATATGCTATCACTGAATTCCATTTTGTATTCTCTTAGCTCATAATTATTTTCCTTACCATCATCGATAATCATTCTGGATGGTGGGTTACCAAATGGAATGAAGATGAAATCTCTAGATACATTCAGATCCTTAAACACCTCATTAGGTTTTAGATTTAGAGGATGAATCCTAGAGATTTTCTAAAAAAATGGGGTAAATTGACTATTGGGGATCCTAACTAAATTCATCACCAGATATGAACTGAAATTTGATGCAATCTGGCCCTAAAACATCTGAAATGGTCTTGAAATTATAAATGGAGCCTTCCCACTATATAAATGAAATATATAGTGATATATTCTTGCTAACAAAGGAAAAAAAACCTAATATACTTCCCTAATGCTAACTTGGCCATAATAATGAATGTCTATGGCCTCACACCACCACCGAAGTCACAGACTAGAAATAGATAAATGATTATCCACATGGAAAGTAAGCCATCCATGCATACCTTTGCATCAATCTTGGGCTTGATATTGCAACCCCAATTTTTGTAATAACCCTTCTCCAATGTGGGACAAATTTTTTCCAAATCACCCCGATTATCTGCAGTGGGGTAAATGTTAGGATGCTTACAACTAGGGCCCTTCTCTTTTGCTAGTTCTAAGAAGACCCCCATCCACACTTTCACATGGACATCAACCCTGTGACAAGGATCCTTTTTATTATGAAGCTTCTTCTCTATTTTGAATATATCATGGGAAAGTGATGGAGTCCTATTTAAATCATCCCATGTTATCATTGGTGGATGGAATTCATCATACATTTCCCCAAGAATGGGAGCCCCAGATATTTGGCAGATATCCCACAAACTGATTCCAACCTCACCATGCATTAATTGAAAAGAATTTGTTTATGGAATCCATCGACTCAATAATTTAGGAATGATATCATTCATGTAAACATAGATATGTCCGACCCATGTAGCCTCATAAATGAGAAAATATTGCAGATCTTTCCTAAAATATAAATAAGTTTGTCATACCCAGAATGCCTACATCCATTCAGGCCTGACTCCCCCTCCATAGCAGAGATCCCATTATTCTTTCCAACCATGAGGTTGATCTATCTTCGAAGTATGAATGGTCGAATCATAGCAATGAAGCATTGGATATACGAGGCGATCCTTTATATCAAGAGTGCAACCACTGTGATGTAGGATGAATCCAATAGGGATTGGTCCCTCATTAATGGGGACACCCTTTGAAAAAATGTTGAAACATGGAGCACTGATGTGTTTCACAAACCAATTATTCAAGAAATATTTCTTATATGATGGAATCTAGGCATCCCTCAGAAGACCATGCCTATATAGAGGCATATAGTAACTTCATGGATACTTATGCTAATACGAAATCAAAACCTTCGCCAATTCGGTAAGGAAAGTATCAAAAACATCATAATAGTTTGGTCTGACAGATTTCATCATTTTAGTCTAACACATAGTAGCTTCCTCATTTGTAGTCATTAAAGGATACATTTGAAAATCTATAAGAATACACAAAATTTTATCATTAATTTGAAATATTTACTTAAGAATGTTCAAATTTTTCTTAGAGAAATTCAATAATTTGGAAAAGGAAAATCCCCACACAGGTCCTTTAATAAGGTTCCCCACACAGGTCCTTCAACAAGGATCCCCGTGCAGGTCCTTAAACAAGGTGTCCTATGTAGGTCTCTCAATGAAGTCCTTATACACATACCTTTAAACGAATATGACTCCACATAGCCCTGTTTTTCAAATGGATATACATTGAGAACACTATTTTAGAACCTTTGTGGGTGAACAACACAACGTACCTGGATGCAGGACCTGATGGCCACCACAGGAAAGCTACATAAAGTAGCTACACGATCCAATGATGAACCTTCATAATCCTTTCTATGACATTTTACTCAGGACTATACCCTACTCCTTCATTTGGATCCAATCCTGAGGGGAATATTTTTTTGACACTCCCTTTTAATAAATTAAGGAAAAATGATTATGGATCCCACATTGGATAAGTTAAGTTTAAAGGAATCTTCAAAGAATCCAAGAGATCTTTCCAAACAGACCTACACGGCACACCTGTGCAGAAAGCCACCAGTGAAACTCCTACTAGTAAAACCTAGAAGTTAAAACCCCCTACACTAGAGACTTACCCAGGAGAGCTACGCCAAGGACCTATACAACCTAAATATCTTTCTACCCCTATGTGGGACAACTACATTGAGGAACTATATGGTGGACATATACCAATATCTTATTTCGACCAGGTCCCCTCCATGCATATAAATAAGACCCTTAGGATCCTCATTTGAAAGAATAAAAACTTGGAAGACCCCCTAGATCTCTCATAGCATAGCCCCTTCACCAAGGTCCCCCAAAATTTATCAGGTAGCTATATAAAACAATATAGAAGATATAATTAAATGGTAAAAGTAAGATCAAGATCCCTTCAGGGTATAAAATACAATACACCTGTTTGAGGATCCCTTTTCCATAAGAATAAGTCACATGCATGAGGTACCTCTCACTAATTAGGGAATGACATGTGAGTCTTTTATGGACACCAATAAAGACCCAAGGTGCTTAGGTTAATTCCTTACCCATGTTTTTTCCCTCGGTAGTCCATTTCCCAAGGCATATTAGGCCCACACACCCCTTTTAAACCTATGAAAATGCCTTTCAGTTCCACCTAGGCCCTACGTGGCACACCTGCGTGACATAACTGCGTGACTTAACTATGCCCAGGACCCACACAAGCCTTTCTTTAAATCCATTTTCAAAGTCACTCATGATAGGGACTCTCCTTACTTAACTCCCTTTTCTGAAAGGGATCAAGATAAAACCTTTACCAAGGCCCCTAGATTTACAAAACCATAGAGAAAGGAACATCAACATGTCTCCCATTTCGATTTGGTTTTCTACGGTTAGAGGTTCCTCAAACTTTCCCTATCAGAGGGTAAGAATCCTCAAGGAATATATATATTTGGATATATACAGTCACGTGGATCCTTAACCTAGGGATGGTGTTGAGGAGTTCCCGATCTCAGATTACAAGGATAGAACTATGTCCATCCCTTCTCGTCTCTGAGGTTTGGAGTCTTTGGTATGTAGTAGAGAGGGTGAGTATTATAATTTCTTCTTATTTTGACATATTTCATCCTCCTCCCTCACTACATGACCAATTTTAGGGAAACTATCCTGGTGTAATCCCCTAGCCTTTGATGTAGGAAGTTACAGTATTGCTCCTCTCTACATCCTTGACCTTCATTACTTACTTACCTTGGACTCTCATCCAATGTAAAGTGAATGGAGGGAAGTTTCATAGCCTTGACCTCTTCCACCATAGCCCTGACCTCTTCCACCATATCCCCAACCTCTTACATCATCGAGGGAAGAAAAGTGTGTGGTTTGTCAAATCTTATGCTTCCTCTTGTTTCTCACATTGAGCATGAATCACGTGGTATTAGAGGTTAGTGGTGATCAAGACAACCAAAAATTCCACATAAAGGAACAAACCATGAAAACTATGATTCCCACCATAACTGGGATACGTAGGAATCCTTCTCAAGGCCTGAGCCTTATGTCATCTCATCCATGAAATGAGAAACCATTCCCCCCTCAAATGGCCCTCTTCCTAGGTGTAAGCTCCAAATTGGATTGAACTATGAGAACTATGATTCCTATTAACTATTATACATAGGAAAACCACTTAGGGTCTGATATCAATGGAAATCCTCCTTAGGAATAATCCCTAATTATAATCCCTTTAATCTAAGTATCCTCCTCAGGAGTAAACCCCGAGCTAAGCCCTCAAATCACCATGAGTTAAAACTTCCCTCATGGCCCCTTGATGGGGAATATCCTTCTCAAGAGAAACCCCCAACCTATCATCTCAAAGGGATATAATCCCCTGTGATACATACCCTTAAGGGCATCCATAGGCGTGGGTCCTTACCAATGAACTATGTGGTCTTTGATTCACATCCAAATGAGATATGTAAGAAGCCTCCCTTAGGTTGAAACCTAACATCCTAAATTAACCCTATTATTTTGGTCCATATCCCCAAAAAGGTCTAATTTAACTTGGAAACTCATATCCCATTCCAAATTCCTTGAGATGTTTTAGCATAAGTCCCACACTAAATTTTTATTAGGAACCTTCTGCTTAGACATCCTTATCACATGATGTTAAACTGTATAGTTGGGTCATTATCACATGACCTTAAAAGGTATGTTGTGACCCATTTAACGACACCAAAATATGTGGGTTATGATTCCTTTCACAAGGATATATAGGAAGACCATTTATGAATTTGATCCCAACATCATAAAAAATTCTATCCCCCTGGATAATGATAAATTCTAGAGTGACATTTGTCTACCTGGATGACCATAAACTCTAGAGTGCCCCACTGCATGGCTAGAAAACCAACATCTTTGTAATAATGACCATATAATACCTAAGTAGTGTATACGAGGATACCATCAATGGAGGACCGTAGATATATATAGATATATCCATTGATGAATAACCTCGAACACATACAGATGATTATGAATTCCACATATGTTAATAATTGATTGCTAATTTGGGATGAACTACATAATACTTGGGAATTAATGAAGGATTAATGAACTTATATTAAATCTATAAGAGAGTATCGGAGTTGGAAAATATTCCCCCCGAAAGGGTGTGACGAGACTAACCTCCCATCCTCTCGACCAATGTGAGTTCTTAAGCATCGTGGGTCAAAATCCCTAACGAGCACCTGCCTTTAGAAAATAGGTCCCTATGGATACAAAACCATTGGGTGTTTATGGTTCTATAAACAAACCCATTATAAACCATTAAAAAATAATTATTTCCCTAATGAATTCACATTTCCATCAGAAACAATTGGTTATCGATTAATTAGAATTAAAAATGAGAACCAATTGAACCAAAAGGATTTTTTTATAAGAAAACTATTTTATGAACACAATGAAATTTTATATTAATAAATTAAATTAATAACTGTTTGTAAAATATATTAATGAAATTAAAATTTTATATATTCAATAAATTTTTTCTAAATTGATCCAATATGTTTTATTTTTCAAGATAAGAATAAATCCAATTTTATGCATAAAAGCTATATATTTCTAAAGGCATTTTTTCCACCTTTTGATGAAACACCTATTTTAAATATGAATTTTGAAACTTTTATAAGTTTTATATGAAAAAATAAACTTAATTTTTAAAATGGGATATCAAAATTATATTAGGGTGATTTTTTTTATTTTTTATGTTTCATTTTTTGATAAATAGTGAAAAATATTGCATTTTATTTTAAAACTACTTTTCATCTAATTTATTTATATAGTTAAATTATATTTTAAATTGGTTTTAAAGTATAATTAGTTTTATTATAATTAATTCAATCCAATTTAGGTCATTGGAATCAATTTAAAATTGAAATTGGATATAAAAACATTTCATACTTTTGAAAATTTCACTTTAAAAATACACTTTTTTGTTGTGTCTATGAGCTTAATTTTAAATATGAATTTTACAATTAATGAACCATATTTATAAAAATGGATTCTATATTTGGAATCTGAAGGTAAAAATTAGGTTTTAACTTCATTTTCATTTTTTTAAGTTTTAAAAAAAGTTTCCATGGTAAAAAAAACATTTACCATGGTATAGGTAAAAAAATTAAACGGGTTAAAGTTAAAATGGTAAAGGATTGAGATACCTAAAAACTAAAACATTTAATGGTAATTTTAGGTGTTGATTGAACCTATACATCCTCAAAAATATTAATTTCCATAAAAATCCATTGAAATTAATACCACCTCAATGTGGTTGGATATAAATATAAAATATTCATCATTTTAATCACTTAAACCCACCTCTTCTAAAGTATAAATACCACCCCTCACCACCCCATTTCAACCCAAAATACTTGTAGCTCCTAAAATCATTACCCAAACCTCTCCTACTCACTATAATCATATCAAATTTCTTTGATTCTCACCAAAATACTAAATCAAAGTTTCTCAAGGGTCTCTCTAGGAGGTGACATTCAAGAGGTAATTTTCTCAAAACACATCTCTTATTTTCTTTTCTTCTTCCTCTTCCCCATCATATCTTTCATCCATAAATGAATAATGATTATAAAATTATTTAAATACTATAATTTCATGTTTCTAATGGAATATCTTATATCCATCCATTTTATTACCTCTTCTTATTCAAATAAGTGAAACTATTGTCCAAGTTATGTCGGTTAATCACCACCGTGAATAATGATTTTGTTCATTTTCCATTAACACCTTCATGACTGGTAAAAAAATATTATTATGGTTAAATAATATTTTACTAGGTATGTTATATTTTATTTAATGTTTTGAAACTAATATATACTCATAATAGTAAATTAAACGAAACTAGTTTGTGATGTTTATGAAAACCATCAAAATAAACTAATCCTTTATCGTTAACATTTTATATAATGAATCATCCAAATGTAAGAAATAAAAATGATATATGAGACCATTTATACATATAGAATTTCATTAATAATATTTAATTATACTTATTTATTTATAATTCCATTTTAAAAGAACACCCATAATTTTACACTAACGAACTGATCTTGAACCCATGAAACGAACACACCCAAACCCATGAAAATAATGAAATATTATAAATTAATGGGTCATAATATGTTATAAAACCATCATATAAGGTATTATAAATATGAATATTTATATTTAATGAGTTAATAACATTATTTAAACCATTATATGTGAGTTTAAAGTACGCACCACTAAAGGGAAGCGTGAGTTAAGGGGTTTCTCATCTCACTTTTACTTATGTGAGATATATGCCTTATTCACCACTTATTTGACATTTTGATATATAATTTCAAAAATTTCATTATATTAATCATATTAAATGTCTCATTTGATAACTATTACATTTATGGGGCATACGATTCAACTAATTACAAAGTGGTAAGTGATTTCTTAACTCTATTTTCATTCATTGGCTAAACTTCTATTTCATTGACTATGTCATGATAAGGTTATGTGTGAAATGAATTTTGATTAGTTCATGCTCTATTTACTATTGTTTTATGTGTATTTATAGTGAATACACATAATTGATCCATTTTATTAACAAAATGATATTTGTAAGGGACTTTATCCCAATCACCTTTCATTGAGGGATACTTTGATGTTATATACCCACCTTCTTTTATGAGGTGTATATACAGGAAATTTGACATACCATATCCTGAATTTATTTATTCTCATGTAATTAAATGTATTTTTTAAATTATATTACTTCATGGGGATTATAATTCAAATATTTTAAAGTTTTATGGGACATTTTGGAATGTTTAAAGATTATATTACACAATATTTTTTCAATGATATTATTTAAAGTATTTTAATCCATATAAAAATACTTTTTTGAATCCTTTAATTAATTTAGGTTTATCTCTTGTGATACTATTTTTATTTAAATGTTTCAAATTGGTATGGTACACTTTGATTTAAAAATATCTAATTAAATAATTTCTTCAATATATAATGAATGTTTTGGACATGATGACATGGATTGGGCCCAATTATAGATGGCCCATAGATGCATCGATAGACTAATGGGATGAATTAGTTAAGATAATAGTTAGAAGGTTTTTAAATATAGATTAAACTATCTCATGAAAGGTCTTGATGGTAGTGGTTCATGTTCCAGATACATGGCATCTAATAACTAAGAATTATCTTCTTTTAATATTTAGTTATCAATATCGAGAGAATTTTCACTAAGAAAAAATATATGGATTCATTTTATTCACAATTTATTGATTAAATAGAATGTGTGTTCAGTTATCTACCTTTCCATGATGATTATTATCTTTAATTCAAATTCACTTTTGCTGTAATTAACCCTTACTGAGCATTTGATCTCACCCCTTTATTATGTTTTATTTTCCCTAGGTTTCCAAGAATTTTATTATGATTGATACGAAGGGTTACTCCAAGGGTAATAATGGTGTTCAGAAAGAAAACAATTTTTAAATTTTATGTCCAAAATGTATTTTGAAATTAAAATATGTATCTAGATTACCAAGACTACTAAACTATTCGGTCCTTTGAGATACAATTTATTCTATCTTATACCAATGTAATAAAGTAAGGCACCATATCTGGGCTACTGGGGTTAAGGTTATTATAAGCCTAGGTAGGGATGTATTATGTTCTACAGAATAATATGATTCATCAAATGTGGTCACATATTCTCTCTCTATAGTTTTCATATAAAGGTTTTGTAAAAACCGATAGAGATGGTAGTACATGCAAGCGTCCCATGCCTCCAAAATAGTGGGTATTATGATATCATCAACTGGAGACCACATAACTTTAAAATATTTTACAATATAGTAAATTAGAAATTATATAAATTTCAAAGAAAATACATTATTTATTTATATACCTTCCAATACTCAAACATGCAATGACACACATCACTAGGAACCCGATCCCATAACACCCATGGAGAAAAAAATAGTTTTGTATAATTGCACCATCTTGTGAAAAGGATATATGTGAAAAAAATATGAAAATGAGAATAATTAGTAACATAATTAATTATTAAAATAAATTAAATGAAAATTATAAAAAATTCATGCTTAAACTTACTCCAATGAGGATCAAAATCAAGAGATGGACACTGCCTAGAATTAGGATCTAGAATCACCAATCACACAAAGCCTTGACCCCTTATAGTAGTTGGTGTTGTGAAAGGACCCTTGACTGAAGAAAAAAGAGGCTCATCACCAGGTAACTCATACTTAGTCAAGCTATGCATGATCTCATAAAATTACTCTTGAGACATCCGAAACATATAATTAATATTAAATTCAAAAAATTATATTACTTAAAATAAATATTGAAAACTAATAAATAGATATTGAAAATAATTAATATATACTCATCATGATTGTAATTAGAATAGAATAATTATCTTCAACTTCTTGGAATTTAATTTATTTGGCCAAGTGATGATTTTTGGAGATTAGATAGGGTTTTGTGGTTCGACACGTTAAGAGGGAGGCCAACTTTGCGGCAGATGCTTTATCATGAGAAGGTAGTGAGCACGATCGCCTGATTATTTACTCTACTTTGGGTTCGTTGCCTATAGTTTGTAATAATTTTGTTGTGGGGGACTCTTTGGTTCTTCATTAATTTCGACCCCCATAGTTTGGTTTGGACAATAGGTTGTATCCTTTATGCTTTAATAATAAAAAGTCAACTTTTAGTCAATTATCTTCAACTTCTTCCTCAACATCATCAATTTCTATAAGATCTTAAATTTCATCATCACTTCTTATTTCAAAACCATTTATAGGTACATCATCCACATTATGTACACCATCAACCCTTAATTTTAAATTCTTACATTTATATTTTAATATTTTTGATAAATAGATATATTTTATGATGTCTCTTGAGAAATTATAATATTTTACAACTCCATAGAAATATTTTTATTTTCAATAAATAAATTTTCAAGATATTTCATTTTTTTTACACTCCTCCAATTGTTTCAATCTCACATTAAAACATAATAATTTACATAATAATCTTGATGTGCTAATATAAATGGTTTATTTATCTAAATATTACTTTTATAATTAATGTAAATGTTTATATGATGTATATGAATACATAATAAAAGATTAGAATAAAACTAATAACATTTAAACATTGTTATTTTAACGTCATAACCCAAAACACTCTATGAACAATAACCAAACCAGTTCAACACATGACCTTAGGGGAACATCCCCATACACTGGAGGCTACCGACTAGTAGAGAGAGTCTAATATGGTACTATGAAGATATTATACCCTCAATATCAAAGTGTATAGTAATATATCAAATAACCAAATACCATACACCATATATAAATTAAAAATGGAAGAAGATAAATATGCGTAGGGTGATAGAAAATTAAATGTAGTAAAGGATTGAATAGCCATTCCATATATACAATGACCACCCACTGTAATAATTAAATATACAAAAAAAATGAAAGGGAAGTAATAAAAAGGGTCTACCACCACTCAAAGAAAAACCTCATCCCAAGCTCCATATACATGTATGAGCTATACCACTTTATCAACCATGGTTCTCAACTCAACCTATTACTACGATAACCATGTGAGAGATACTCACGTACCCATGTGTAGTGGTGGCCTGAGTAGGGTTTGAGTACATAACTCAATAGGGCACCACCAATGTGGTCCCATACTAACCTGCATATATAGTGATATGTTCATGTGACCTGGAAAAATGAAATTAAAATATAACTAACAAAAATAAATAAATAAAACAACCATAAATCCTTAGGGCTATAACCCTGAACAACCATACTAGATTTAGCCAAAGATAGGGTGTCTCTGAACACATCTCAAAGAACTTACCTACCAAGTAACATCCAGGATCAAAATCCATGGAAGCCCCATCCATATCCTCATGACTCTGGGGACCCTTCCCAGCATAGTCTAAACATCATAGATCCAAATACATGGAAGATTAACTGTTCATCCAACTATAACTCATGGAAACCATTAAAATATCTCTATGGATTTGAGGACCCATCCCATGGATACACATGCATCTAGATCCAACTCATGGTATCCATAACCATAATCACATGACTTTAGGGATCCATCCCATGATAGTACGTGCATCCGAATCCAAATCCATTGTATCTATAACCAAATCTCTATGGATTTGGTGACCCAAACCATGGAGTCACGTGCATCCATCTCCATCTAATGGCATCCATAACCATAATCTCATGACTTCGAGGTTCCATTACATGATAGTAAATGTGTTTGACTCTGAATCTATGGCTACTATAACCATACCTAAGATCCAAATTCACGGAAGCTCAAACACCGATCTACTATTCTGTGGAAGCTCCAATATTATTTGGCTCCAAATCATGGTATCCCAACCATGTCACATATACCTAGTGGTGCATTACATAACCCATGAGAGTGAAAAGAAAACATAATTATCCGGTGAATTCCCCTATTCATCACCATCTTCTCTACCACATCAGGTTTCCACATCTATTTGGGGTTGTATATGAAACCCAAAACTATATCTACCCAATGGTAAACACACCTGATATGGTCCAGTCAGTCACTTAGTCACCCACTGAGCCACTCTAGGTCACAACATAATAAAGTCACCTTAACATGGGCCCTCTCTCTTGAGTTGGGTCTTAGGTCATCACATGATTCCCATAGGATAATAAATCCCTCAATATCATCCTCAAGGTAGCAAAACATTTCTCGTTACATAGGGTATGCCACATTGGCTTCAATCAATGAGATAGACCACAACCCATCTCAATAGTAAAGGTATCACTAGGTTGGTTTTCTCAACCAACCCAGTCCTATTCTACCTAAGGTCATACCACCTAGTCCTATTCATGGGATAAAAAGACATATTAAGTATGTATTCACCTCTCAAGAGGTATGGAAGTCCTTAGGTATCTCAAAGACACAATAGGCCCTTGTGGTCCGGTTATTTCAAGTCACAACACCCCTTACTCAAGATTTTATCATGGCCTCTTACAATAGGGATGCTAAGTATGCTCAATCTTTATCACTCCCCTTAGGGTACTAGGTTCATTAGGTTTATTATAGTATAGGCCTCAGCCTTCAGTGGAAAATGCACCAAACCCACACATAGGGACCAATGAGGCATAAGCACTTTGGTCAACTCATCTAAGGCGATCTAGAGTCTAGGACATTTGGATTTAAATTAGACATTTTAATTTGATTATACCATTTAATTTAATTAAATTAACTGGTGAAATATCTCTCTATGGAGAGCCTAAGAATCCATGTTAAAAAAAACATACACCATAGGGATAATATGCGATACTACCTACTATTTTAGAATATTTCCAATTTTTTTCCATGGGATGAAAGCAACTACCAATGCCTATCCAAGCCCATATAGACTCTTCCATGATCTACCTAGCTCATATAAATGAATCAAACTCCTAAATCATAATAAAAATCAATAATTAATTAATTACAACATTTATAATTATTTTATTAACTCAATTAAACATCAAAATATTTGGTGAAAACTCTTTGGGTTGTCACGTTGCACTAGAACTAAAACCAACATCCCATGGGAGGTCCACTAGGAGCTCCCGAAACCATCCTTAAAATATGATAAAAGAACCAAAACAATTACCCTAATTAATTCAATTTAATTTAAACAAAAAACTATTGAAAAAAATTCATAGTGTGACGTAACTTTGATGAAATGATGAGAGATAGTAGGCGAACATCATCTCAGGATGTCCTCTTACTAGTATATATTAAATCCCCATTATAATCGGGTATTTAACCATTATTTTTTGAAATTTCCATTTATTAAAAAAATTGTAATAACATCAAATCAACTTAAAGTATATGAAGAGGAGTCGGGAGGAGGGAGAGGAGCCTGTGCCTTATGTCATTTCTAAAATCACATAAGAAGGCTACCCTAAGCCAAGGGAGAAGAAGGGACAATAGGGGAGGGGATTATATAAATCAAAAAGGGAAAAAGAGATATATGGGGATATCCTCTTTAAAAAAATGAGGGAAAAATTGTATTTTTTCCCTCATTAAATCCCACCGGCTAGCTGGTGGACTAGCACAAACCCATCGATAACTACTGCAATATTCAGTATAGTAGTGAAACTATTTCAGACCACCTTTGAAGATCCTATAAGATCTCTAAATCCTTTAAAATATTGAAACGCCATCTAAAATACCTCCTTTTATGGGTCCCTACCTTCATAATTCTATTTCAAATCTTGATCCAAAATTTGACCCACTCACTAATTTGAAAATGTAAATTTCCTCTAAATTTCAAATGTCCATATGAACAAGAGATATTACAAACTCCCCACCATAACACTTTCCATCCTAAAAAACTCTTAGTAAACTTCTAAAAACTAAAAAGGACATTCCTCAATCACTAAAATCTACTAAAATGTCTATGTTCCATCCTTGAACACCCAACATGCTTCTACAAAACTACTTTAGACATACAATATTGAATTCCCAAACACCTGAGCCAATATTCGTATCCTACCAAAGCATCAAGATAACACTCCACAACTCATGTCTACCCAAGACACTCACCTGTACATGTTCCTTTAATCATCCAGCCTAAGGTGATCCCCACCATAGAATATAGCATGTGATGACAAAATCTGATGCTACAACACACCACTAATAGAATTTTCCCACTAAAGAACCACATCCGTGTTCTCACAATATGCATGAAGAAATTACATAACTTACTACAGCTGAATTGCACAATATCACCATTTAAACACTGGTACCCATTCTTGTTTCCAAAATTCCAAGTCATAATAGATAGAGCCCCATCATCCAAGCACCATAACAAAACATCATATTTTTTTAGAAAAGGCCCGACCAAAACCCAAAACACAACCATCATTTCAAAAATGATGTTCCCGATCCATTTTTTAATTAACCACATACAATTACATGTGAAAAAATACAAACCACATATGAGAGAATATCCTTAAAAACACTTGGATCTAGTTTCTAATGAATCACTAAAACCTAATCATGATGCCTTTATCATAGGAGGCATCCCATGATCATTGAATCATGTTGATCGATATCCATGAATGACATCTGGTATAACCTAATAGTTAGATATTTATCCATAAAAATCATCATCATTCCTTATCGCACACTCAAATGAACCTCAGATATGACACCCACTCATATTTCATTAAAACTATTCTAATCCCGATTCAAATGCACCAAATCCAGATGATAGAATATACAAACTCACCCTTGAAATTCACCAAAAAATCAAATTTAATCTAAAACCATTTTCTCACTGGCATCAAAATGAAAAAAATGTCCATCTAATGACTAGTACCATACTCTCATGACCCTTCTCATATGTGGGGTTACACACCCATAACCAATATCCCACTCCATACTATGAGAGAATCATTATCTTCACACTACTAAAAATAGTTCCCAATACCTACAACCCACATCCCGTCCATTACCAGACATAAAAACTAGCATAACCAATCCATCTCATAACTGGGTGCTAACCTGTAACACCAATCCATCACTCATTCCCAGACCAATGGAACATTTTTAATGAATTCCTCTGAAATTAAATCAATAACAAGGGTTACCACCCTCAACCTTCTACTGGCATACTTCCTTCCATGTTGCTTAGCTCACCTAGCTCCTCGAATACACTCTAAGTAGGTTCCACAACAAAAAAAACATGATACTTATTCTAATCCATTCCAAATAGGTTACCAGGATACTAAGACCATAATAGAATTACAAAAAAATTCTATCAGTCCTCGACCCACCCACAACCATTGCCAATTTTGATTCTAACAGGCTCTAAAGGTGAATAGTGTGTATTACCTTGATATACCTTTAAAAATGAGAAAATAATATTGTACCACCCAATCCCAGAGCTTTAATCATGAATCCATGAGTCATGATACATTAGAACTAGTTTGGCATGCAAAAAACATAGTTTGATAGTCGTCAATGGTGTGTTAGTATCATTCACATGATTAGCCGCCACCCAATTTTGTACGAGTCACTAGCAAATAAAAAATCTCCCATTATGCTAAGTAGCACATCCAAGTAACTAACACTAAAAATCCTTAATGAATCACTACACTTAGTTCATATAACTAGTAGTACCTTATATACACCAATCTCAGCCCGAAGCACCAACCTTCTCTTCCCATTAAAGAAAACACAACCTAGGTTAACCCCTCACTGGGGTTACCCGCACATACCATCTCATAAACTCACTAGTCTCCAAGTAAAATATAAGGTTTTCTTGGTATCTTACCTATCCCTAACATGTAATGTATCACATCAAGGTTACTAGGTTTGACCACTTAGCCACTATCAAGCCCTCCGACTAAGGCCACATCTTACGAAGTGTCAAATACACTCCCATATCCTAATTATCATGAAATCACATTTCAAAAAACCTCTTGAGGGTATCATATATATATATATATATCATTCATACTATGCCATGATCATTTACCCACAACTTGGGTACCTATCCTCTTTGAGCATCTTCACACCAGACAGCTCCCTAGAGGATCACAACCCACCTGTCAAATCTCGAAAAAACTAAAAACATCATCCTAGATGATCCATACCATGGGAAACACAATCACATGGTTTATTTAAGTATGATTTCATTCAAAGATATATGAAAAAATATTATATGTTGTCATTATAATTTTAAATAACCGAACGTAAATACTAATAAATTATATGAGGTTCATCATTAGGCATTTGGTGCCATACCAGCCCACCAGGGCCACTACACCCCAAGTGCACATGGACTGTATCATCATCCACATCATTGATCATCTCATCATATATTCACATGAACTTCCCTCAGAAGAAAATAGTTAAATAATTTTACCTAGTTGAGTAGAATAACACTAAGTACTTATGTAGAAAAACATCGTATGAGGAGTTGTTGATACTTTAAACAAATGATCCACAATTGTCATTAAAATCTCACACTAATAGACCTATATGTCATGTGAATCATATATAACTAAAATGATTCATGATATACCTATTTTAAATAAAGGCAAAGAGTAAAAATTAAATAATTAGCCTCTTGTCATCGGTCCAAGGGACAAAATCCACAAGGAATTATCAATCCAAACATTATGTGCATTACTCAAGCTCAAAATCAAACAAACCATAACAATAAAATACAACAACATCAATCCCGTACCCTTAGTAACCTAAAATTCTTACTAGAAGAAGTGTAATTGATGCACTGGTCTAATTTCCATTATAGTCTCCGACACATTCCTAAATCCCCATTCAAAAAAATCCCAAATTTTTTAGAAAAAAATAAAAAAATGCTATAATACCACTATGTAATGCCTCAAACCAACTCACTCTATAAATTATAACCATACTAGTTAGAATCATGAATTCAGATGTGCCTTCCTGTAGTTAGAGGTTGTTGACTAGTAGTGGGGGTCTAAGATGGTACTTTGGGGAGACTTATACCCCCTGTATCATAGTGCATTGTAATGGATAAAATAACTAAATTCCATACATCACAAATAAAATAAAAACAAAAGAATATAAATATGACCAAGGTAATTGAAAATGAAATAAAATAAATACTATAATAGTCATACCATACATACAATGACTTCCCAATGGCCTATTTATATATATAGATCAAAATAAAAGGAAAATAAAAATACGACTCTAATACTATTATGACTAAGACCTCATCCCAAGATCCATGTACTCACCCAATCCATCTCACTCGATCAACCTAGAGACTCAACTTAACCTATCCCTATAATAACCATGCGATAACTACTCGAGTACCCATGTACAATGGCGACCTAATCAGGCTGTGAGTACATCAATCAACAGGGAACCACTAAAACAGCCTGGTACTAACCAACATATGTAGTGATATGTAAATGTGACATGATTGACTCAAATGAAAATATATGTGATGAGCCAACCCGAAGTACCATCAAAACCAATATTTGAGCCGATTCTCCACTAACTTGAAGAGAATTACCAATCTCCATGGGTTGATGAAAAGCAATTGGGAATCAATAAATCACCCTTGGAAATGATTACACCCAAAAAATATTACAATAAAAAAGTACTCTATGGGGACATCAATAGATACATACATCAGTATAATCACATAATGTATAAGGAGATGATACAAAACTAGAAATAAAACAAATCTCTAAAAACCCAACTATTGGTGTTCCAAGACCACTGAATATGTCCCAGGTCACCTGCCCCTAGTTACCCTAACTTGAAATCACAATGGAATATGAGATAATGAACACCCTCCATAAGACCATAAAGGCTACAAACACCAAACAATACAATAAGGTATGAGATAAAGTACCCAATATTATTCCACCAAATATTCTTTGTAGTTAATTTATAATTCAATTAAAATATACTAAAATAATAGTGCAATAAAGAGTGTATGTGGCTTAGTTTAAAAATAAAGTTTTAAACATTTAAAAATCAATTATCAAACCAAAATTTTAAAACATGCCATTTCATCGTTTAAAAAATAAAAATTTTCTTGAAAATATTTGAAAACCATTTCAAAATATAGAGTCAAATAATCATGAAAATATAATAATATGAACCATATATAAAAATTCATACAAGATCCAAAATAATAGATTGAAGTTTTATAGTAACAATAAGAATATAAATTTAGAAAAACAACTCTGATACCAAGTATTGACAACGAACATTGTCATGTATCGAGATCAAGTAAATGGATGTCATGGGTAAAACCTAGTCATGATAGTGAGTCCACCATAGAATATATAACAAAAAACTATCATGAATAATCAATGATCTTACATATAGTCTCACATGTCTCAAGAAAACCAGTTCCATACACACCGACTTTCTTGGATACATGTCTATAGCCTGAACCTTTCATGTTCTCTATGGATCTACTTGATGGTGTGTCAGTATTATAATGTAGCATATATCTAGGTCATCCCATATAATTATCTATGTTCCCATGACTAGTAAAAATTAGCGAGTGAGATAATCAAGTTACAAGGATCACACAAGGATCCTTATCAATAACAATTAGGGTCTCAAGACCTCAAATCATATCTCACTCTCACCCACAATCTCCCACAAAGTAAATAATACCTTTTTTCAACACCCATCACTAATAAGTAAAAGAATCAAGAAAGTTAAATTAAGGTATTATTACAAGATATGATCATCATAATGTTCCAACAAGTCTATCAAGCATCATAATTTTCAATTCAAAACCTTTTTTTACAATTAACCAATCAAAAGGGTAATAATTCTATCTTCCTTTCATAAATCATCATAATAATGAAAAAAATTCCTTTAAAATAATAATTTGTTTCAAATAAACACTAAATCATTCAAATTAAGTATTATAATTTTAAAAGGTTTGATTACATTTCAAAAAATGGGTTTACACCCACTTTCCATGTGAATAAACCACCCATTTCAAATAACTCAAGAGAACCTATTTAAAAAACAAGGGGGAAATCATTCAAAGAGGGAACTTAATAATTTCAAAAATTCAAAATTTTTTAACTATTTAAAAAACATAAAATAGTTCAACTCAATTAATTTGAATTGAGTCATTTTATTTTATGAATAAAAAAACCCAAGTCAAATCTCTCAATTTCACCAATATATCCTTTAAAAGTTCCTTGAAAATAATTCCAAAAAACATGGAATTTAAAAAATTCATAAAACTTTGTGGGAGATCCAGATCATATCCAATTAAATTATTCCATGTTTAATTCAAAGATAATAGGGTTAAATAATCTTTTATAATGAATTTAAAGAATTGTTTTCATAGAATATGCATTAAAAATTAAGAAAAACATATCTATGAATTCTCAAGAAAAAATGAATTATAAGATTAAGGAAAAGAATAGAAACACCTACATAAAAAATCCAAGAACGAACAATAATAAATCTGATATGTGTCACCTTTGATGATGA
Organism: Viscum album; assembly: GCA_963277665.1. Lineage (NCBI taxonomy): Eukaryota > Viridiplantae > Streptophyta > Magnoliopsida > Santalales > Viscaceae > Viscum > Viscum album. Next base: position 1,598,399,893 of record OY728130.1, on the reverse strand, counting down.
TCACCAAATCTAGGAAGAGGGATCTAGAGAGAATATTGAAAATACCATGGATCCAAAATTCCATATCAATCATTCAAGATCCAATGAAACCCATGGATATCAAAACCTTTGGGAAGAATGAATCAAAATAAGAATAGAGATCGAAGGCCAAGATGAAAATAAATCACTAGAAGAGAATCAAATCTTCTATTGGAACTTGGATCTACCAAGAGATGAGGTTTGGAGATCCAAAATGGATCTTGATGTATCCCAAAAGCCAAAAGATCAAATTTTACCTGAGTGGGAGGAGTTTAGGGTTAATTAGGGGGTTTCTGGATTTTGATTATAAATTTTGGGGCTTTAATTACCATTCACATGGTTTCCTAGGTTAGGTTTCATGGTTATTACTAATTGTGTTCCCTAAAAAGATCTCCTGGAAGAGCTACATGGTTAGGTTACTTGGTTTGTTTAACTATGCACAAATTGTGTGACCGCCTTCTTTCCAGGTTTCATGGTTTGGATAACCATGCACAAAACATTCACAAAACATGTGAACCCCTTCTGTCTAGGTTTCATGGTTTAGGTAATCATGTGAAAACTATGCAAAAAATATGCACATGCACAGAAACCTTCAATTTTTTTTAAAACACCATAAATAACCCATAAAGTGATTTAATCATTGGATACTCAAATCAATGGGTCAAAATAGTTAAATACAGGTAATACGATGTTATAACCTCCCCACCATATGACTTTCTGTCCTTAGAAATATTCTAATCCAAATGATAGAACCGAATGGCATAAGAATAAATCCCTCACTAATTTTGTGGAGTGGACAATCTCTAGTCCTAAAGAGAGACTCACCTAAAGGTTAACAACACACACACAACCCCAAGATCAAGTCACCCAGATCATCACATGTCACTAAATAAAAGAAATACTAGATTCATAGAATAGGTATCCTCAAAATTTAAGGATTCATCAAAATGGTCTAATATAAGAAAAGAATATCCCTTCAACCCAAAAAGGGACTTCAACCACTCGCTAAGGAGACATCCAAGATCAAACGTATAAAATAAAGGTAAAGAACCAAAAAGGATTTCTACCTTGGTTAAGTAATCGATGGTAATATAGGCTTTTAAAAATTGATCCTCACCCCTTGATGAGATCATAAAATCAAATTCTAGCACCTCCAGGTGCCTATCCCATCAAAAATCAACATCATCATAGTCAACTAAGTACATTCCCATGGTCTATCTAAGTAAAACTAGAAATAGATCAATCATTTAGGTCAGTAAACAATAAGGCACTACACTCTCACAAAGTAGACCAACCAACATATCAAAATTTATCTCTAACCATCAAGTCAAAACAAGAGGAACATCAAGTAATAATAATCAAGCCAAACATATCAAGGTTTCTCAGAAAAATATTCCACTCCATCACTTGGAGCAAAAAAAACTTCAAGGAGCTAAATTAATTAAAAAATAAGGTTAAGAATCCAATTGTTCACATCCACAATGAAAAAAATAGAGATATCAAGAAAAGGAAACCATTATTACATTATCAATACACAAATGAATCAAACAAATTACCATAAGGTATCATTCACAAAGATAAAAAAGTTTTCCAAAAATAGACAAGCCATAAGAAGGAAAAACTATACCAGTTTTCACTCTAATGTTGGAAAAAACTTGATGGATCAACATGAACCAATATAGAAAATTGGAATATCATCTTTCATGTAAAATATTCACTCCATGGATAATTTCTAGAGCCTTATTGTCATGAATAATATTCTTCCTTGAATTTAGGATCTGATGATCCAGATTGAAACTTCCCTTTATAGTTTCCCAACTACAGAACCTCTGAAGGTGACCTAAATGAACACAATATCCAAAAAAATTTGGAGATTTTGAACACAACTACTTGGTATGACTAGGTTCTTCACACAAGAAACACACATTATCCCTCTTCCTTTCATGTTGTTTCTCTAGCTCCATTTTAGCTAAAAATACCTATTATGATTCTACTGATAATAGATCAACCTGGTAGCAAGCATGGTGGTTAAAAGGTATGGGTGAAGACCTTTACTAAAAAAGATAGAATTACTAAAATAATTACCAATAATACTAGGTATGAAACATGCCAAATGTAAAAATTTCTTGGAATACTTCACAACTGATAGTTCATCTTGACCAAAACCTAAGAACTCAATAAATTTCCCCTTCTTAACTTCCCCATGATACTTCCATTGAATGAAGACTGACATGAAGAATTCCCAGGACACTATTTAATGTAGGTAAGGGGGAATCAAAACTTCCAACCACTCCTAGATAAGTCCCTCAAATAAGGAGTTGATGGAATTGAACTTCAAATCATTAGGAGTCTGTAGAAAATCAAAGATCCCATAAACTTATTCAAGACACTTCACTACCACAATAGAACCCTATTCTCCTTTATAATAAGGTGGATGAAAAACAAAGAAGTCAAGGATGGGGTTAAAATTATGGAAGGTTTATGGATTTACCACTTGATATAGAGTTTAGGAATATTCATCAACAAGAGATTTTACTTCTAGAAAATGTGAAGTACCACTATAAAAAATTGACTGGTGAATAAACATTCTATCTTTCAGGAAAAAATTCCCAAGGTACATTTTTGGTCATCACCATACATAAGAATATCAACTCAGGCATCCAATAACACCAAAATTAAGAAAAAAATATTTTAAACAATACAACAACCTAATTTTATTAAATAATCATTGATTTTAAAACACACATTATTTCACCATTTATAAAACATTACTCTTTCCTTTCAAAATGAGAAATCCTTTTATAAATCCATAATTTTTTTTTCAGAAATCCTTTACCAGCTCATAGAAATTATTCCATGTTTCAAGAACATTAATCCCATTTTCCAATTATAAAAACCACTTTCATTTTAAATCCATAACAAACAAAAATTTATTCATTATATATTTTATAACACACCACACAAGAGTATTTGAAAAGTAGTTTTCCAAACCAAACATTTCATAAAACTCACTTTTTTGTAATTGAAAATATTTATCAAAGAACTTAATAAAAACTTGTCTGAAGACAAAATTTCATTTTATAAAGGGAATTAAAATCATCAAAAATGGATTAAATATGAAACAACTAGACAAGATTATAAAACAAACCACATCCATAACCTTTACAAATGGACCCACACATATGATTTAATCGTAGAAATAATTGAATTGGGTATGAAGTTTGGGTTAGAGTAAAACTATGCATGGATTGGTTGCATGGGATTTTAAACCACACAAGTACCATACAATAATACATGGATTGAATCCTAGTCCAGTCACACTAATTCCTCACAGTTTACTAGATCGTGTAGGAACAATGTGATTTTTGTCATCTTTTCTTCCCAACCAAAAACTCATAAGAGCTTACCAAAATCAAAGATAATATCATTTGTAATCAAAATATAATTCATCATAAAGAAACCAATAAATAATAAATAAATAATAAATTACCCACATCCCTGGTAACTCAAGTCTTATCGTGAGGAGGCAGTGATCAAACACCAGATCACAAACTTCCTATTGAGTCCAAATACATTTTCATTCCCCTTTCTACCATGACTCACCCAAAATATCATAAGGGATTTAAAAGAAAAGTTATTCCTTTCAAGGAAAGACCTACTTTGATACAATTTTGATGAACTAACTTAGAGTACCATCTAACTAGATATCTAAGCTGATTTGACACTAACTCAAAGAGCGTTCTTGATCTCTATGGGCTTTTGATAAGAAACTGGGAATCAATAAATCACCATTGGGAATGATTTCTACCAAAAAATATTATAATAAACAAATAACACTGTGCGAACATCAATAGATACGTACATTAGTATAATCATATCATGTACAAGGAGACGATATAAAACTATAGAAAAATATGCCATAAACCCATGTCTTG